>JAYESD010000006.1:39739016-40939016 GCA_036927565.1 Tuctoria greenei | reverse complement strand
GAGCTCAGCTGAATTTAAAAAGGGATCCTAGGTTTTATCTAGAGCTTCACATTAACAATTTTACTCATGTCCATATGAACTTTATTGGCTCTCATATGACCTTAGTCTTCAATGTACATGTTTACAACTATTATTTCATGTGCCATACATTGGAGACAACTATTATTTCATGTGCCATATATTGGAGACAAAAGTTTCCAAAAGTTTGGGATTTTTCCTCCCCCCTTAAAAGAATCTCGTCTCGAGATTACAAAAGAAGAAGAAATGTCGGAGTGTATCACCGTTGATATGACGATAGTAACTCCTGATAGTTGGAGCGAAGATAGTCTTCACTCTCCCAGGTAGCTTCTTCGATGGAGTGGTTCTTCCATAACACTCCACAAAGATCGGTTTCTTGTCTCTCTTGTCTTCTCATCAATAATCCGGATCGGTTGTTCAACGTATGTCAGATCCGGCTTCAGTTCTTCCATGTCCTCAGATATGACTTCTGTTGGAGTTTTTAGGCACTTTCTTAACTGAGACACGTGGAATACATTGTGTACTCCGGACAAGGACGCGGTTAGCTCCAGCCGATAGGCTACAGGTCCACATCTTTCCGTGATGGGGAATGGTCCGATAAATCTTGGGGCTAACTTTCCCTTTACTCCAAAGCGATGAATTCCTTTCATCGGAGAGACATGAAGATACACGTGGTCTCCGACGTTAAAGCTCAAGGGACGTCGTCGCTTGTCAGCATAACTCTTCTGCCGAGACTGAGTTGCTCTGAGGTTTGCCTGAATTAGCTTAACTCGTTCTTCGGCTTCATTAGTGAGATCCACTCCAAAGATTACCCTCTCTCCTGACTCACACCAATTGAGTGGTGTGCGGCACATCCGACCGTAGAGAGCTTCAAAAGGTGCCATTTTGATACTGGACTGATAACCGTTGTTGTATGAGAACTCTGCCAACGGTGAATGATCATCCCAGTTATTTCCGTGATCTATGGCACATGCTCTTAGCATATCTTCTAGTATCTGGTTCACCCTTTCAGTTTGTCCATCAGTTTGAGGGTGGTATGCCGAGCTTTGGATTAACTTAGTTCCCATTGCCGCGTGTAGTTGCTCCCAAAAACGAGCAACAAACAACAACCCTCTGTCAGAGACGATGGTGCGGGGAACTCTGTGTAAGCACAGGATCCGTGACATATACAGCTCAGCATACTTCTTTGCATTGTACGCCGTGTTCACTGGAATAAAGTGTGCTGACTTGATTAATTGGTCTACGATTACCCAAATAGAATCTTGCTTGTGGAACGTGAGAGGCAATCCAACAATGAAGTCCATACTGAGATCCTCCCACTTCCATGCAGGGACACTTAAAGGTTGTAGTGGTCCCGCTTTCCTCATGTAGTCAGCCTTCACCCTTCTGCATGTATCACACTCGGACACGTACTTTGCAATCTCTCTTTTCATTCGTGTCCACCAGAATTTCGTTATATGATCTTGATACATCTTATTGCTTCCTGGATGGATTGAATACTTCGATAAGTGAGCTTCATCCAAGATCTTCTTCCTGAGTTTCACGTTCCGGGGTACCACTATACGATCGTTGGACCATAGGGTTCCTTGTTCATCTTCTCGGAAACATTTCACCTCTCCGTCTCTCATTCTCTTCTGAATGTGAGACATAGCCTTGTCTTTATTCTGAGCTACAATAATCTCCTCTCGGATTGTAGGTATGAGAGCAAGATTATATAGAGCTCTGTAGGGAACCAACCGTAGACTTGGTTCTTCCTCTTCATCCGGAATGATGGTTATGTTGTTAACATGAGATTTCCGACTCAAAGCAACTGCAACTACGTTTGCTTTGCCCGGATGGTAATGGATCTCAAGTTCATAGTCCTTTATAAGCTATAACCATCTTCTTTGCCTCATATTCAAATCCTTTTGAGTGAATATATACTTGAGGCTCTTGTGATCTGTGTAGAGATGCACTAGATTTCCCATTACGTAGTGCCTCCACATTTTCAATGCCATTACTACGGCAGCCAACTCCAAGTCATGAGTTGGATAATGCTGCTCATGAATACGGAGTTGCCTTGATCCATATGTGATTACACGTCCTCCTTGCATTAAGACGCATCCCAGACCAGTGCCTAATGCATCGCAATAAATATCAAACGGCTTTGTCGTATCTGGTTGAGATAGAATTGGTGCCGTTGTGAGATGTTTCTTCAATATCTGGAATGCCACTTCACAGGCTTCACCCCAGACATACTTATTTCCTTTCTTCAGCAATTCCGTCATAGGTTTAGCCACTTTGGAGAAACTTGGAACAAATCTCCGGTAGTAGCCAGCTAAACCTAAGAAACTTCTGACCTCATGGACGGAGGTCGGAGATTTCCATTTAAGTACATGTACCACTTTGCTTGGATCCACAACAATACCATCTGCTAAGATAACATGACCTAGAAATGGTACCTTGTTAATCCAAAATTCACATTTGCTGAATTTGGCATATAGATTATGGTCTCTCAATCGTTGAAGCACGATATTTAGATGTTTGGCGTGTTCTTCCTCTGATTTGGAATAAACCAAGATGTCATCTATAAAGACCACCACAAACTTGTCCAACTCCGGCATGAATACGGAATTCATTAGATACATGAAGTGAGCCGGTGCGTTGGTGAGACCAAAAGACATGACAAGATACTCATATAGCCCGTATCTTGTCGAGAATGCCGTCTTAGGTATATCTTCAGCCCGTATCTTGATTTGATGATAACTGGACCGAAGATCCATCTTCAAAAATACCTTAGCACCCACTAACTGATCGAATAGCATGTCAATCCGTGGTAGTGGATACTTGTTCTTTATAGTCACAACATTCAGCGGACGATAATCAACACATAACCTTAGTGTCTTGTCCTTCTTCTTCACGAATATCGTTGAGCATCCCCAAGGTGATGAGTTGGGACGTATGAATCCTTTCTCGAGTAGTTCATTCAATTGTTCTTTTAACTCCGCCAATTCCTTGGGTGCCACCTTGTAAGGTCTTCGAGATATGGGTGTGGTTCCTGGTATTAACTCAATCTTAAATTCCACATCTCGCTCAGGTGGTATGCCTGGCAGATTGTCAGGAAACACATCCGGGTAATCCCGAACAACTGGAATGTC
This sequence comes from Tuctoria greenei, assembly GCA_036927565.1. NCBI lineage: Eukaryota > Viridiplantae > Streptophyta > Magnoliopsida > Poales > Poaceae > Tuctoria > Tuctoria greenei. Next base: position 40,935,861 of record JAYESD010000006.1, on the reverse strand, counting down.
CTCTAGCTTTGTGGCTTCCGTGTTATACACCACTAGAGGTTGTGGTGTCACATTCTTCAGAACTAAAGTATGCTGCTCGTGCCTTTTAGAATTCAGTTGCACGGTAGGAGCACTGATATTGAAGATTGCTTCATGATGTGTCAACCAGGACATTCCCAAGATAATGTCAATCTTCTGCCCGTCCAATATAATGAAGGTGGTAGGGTAAATCCTATCATCCAAACATAGAGGTGCTCGGGCAATAATCTGGTTGGCTGACATCTTTCCTCCAGGTGAATTTATTGTATACGGTGTTGATAGCGTAGTTGATGATAATTGACGCTTCAACACGAACTCCTTGCTGATGAAATCATGTGTTGCTCCAGAATCAAACAACACGAATGTTGGTTGAGCATTTAAGCTAAACATACCTGCTAACACAGGTTCTCCTACTGGAATATCCATGACAGCTATAAAGTTGAGGCTACCGACTTTTATCTTCTTCTGTTGTCCACGAGATTGAATATTTCTCGGAGGGGCAACTTCTAGACTGAGGTCTTGTTTAGCTGCAGGACCTCCTAGAACTAACTGCTCTTTATCACCACCACTCTGTACTGTCCTTTGCATTGCCTGCAGTGGAGTAACATTTCGTGCCGCTCGTGGAGGTGGTGTACACGAACTCACTTGCTGCTGCATCTCAGGTGCTTCAACCCACTGCAATGGTGGTGACCAACTCTGCATCGGTGGCTGTCTTGTAATTACCCAAACTTCCGGTTCGGCTGGTAAATGACATACTAGTTGATATTTCCGAGGAGTACCATTAATATCATCCATTGTTGTGATGCTCTTCCTCCTCTCTGCCTGATAACGAAGAGAAGCATCTTCCTGATATATAATGTTACTGACCAATTCGTTATAGTCTCCTTTGTTGAATAGGACCAATCTTTCACGAAGTTTGACATTCAAGCCTCGGAGAAATTGGTCACACCTCGAAGCTTCTGTTCCCACATAGTCTGGTGCATATTGTGCTAACCGGTTGAATTCTCTGGAGTACTCAAGAGCACTCCTCCCCCATTGGGTCCATTCTACAAACTCTTCAAGCTTCGACTTGATAATCCCCCTCAGGATATATCGAGCACAGAACGCATCACGGAATTCATTCCAATTAACGTGATGTCCCTCAATGGTCATGGCGAGATACTCTGCCCACCAAGCTCCAACAGATCCATGAAGCTGCTGAACTGCAATGTCCACCTTCTGATACTCGTCACATTGGATCAAACCGAGTTTAGCTTCAATAATCCGAATCCAATGATGTGCCTCCAACGGATCTGTTGCTTCGGTGAAGACAGGCGGTTGAGTTGTTAGAAAATTCAAATACGAACTTTCATTCAGATCCCGTTGTCGTGATGCTTGAATAAAACTTTGTTGCACCAATGTCTGAAGCAGCTGGTTGTTCTCACGATGAGACTCAACCATTTGTGCCATAACCTCCGTCAATCGGGTCGACGGTGGTTCTTGTGGTCGAGTCAAGTCAATTCCGCTGTGACTAGACTCTCCCATTTCAGCGCCAGAACGAGTGCGAACCATACTGCAAAAGTGACCAAATACGGTTACTTTCCAAGATTGAATGACAGTTGATGCTTGAAAAACATTAACCGTATATGAATCATAAAACTTTGCAGTATATTCATACACATTCAAACGACATTCTGATTTTTAACTTCTTCTAGACCTCTTAACGAGCTTTTTCCAATGTTCAAGTTTCATAAACTGAACATACCTACATCTTGACATGTTGTATAACTTTGGCAAGTTTCAAACATGCCTATCCATAAACAAGTTTCTATTTCAATTGCATTGGCCAATCTGCTGTCCAAATTTGACCAGTTTGCAAAGAACTCAGATTCTACTGCAGTTAAGAGTTGAATCAGTCCTGAACTTGAATACCAAAGTTACAGCCAACTTCATTAGATTTCGGAAAAATCTTACTTTGCTTCCTGATCAGCTCTGGATAAAAAGTTATGATATTTCAAAGTTAACAGCATTTCTGGAAAAAATTCAACAGCCCTCCTTTGGAAGTGGCTGATTTGAACATCAATTTCCATACAGTTCTGCCCCAAATTTGGAAAAACTTTGAATTACACAGTTGTAACACATATCATAAACTTTCCAATGGTGTAACCTAGGAGCTATAGAAATTTTTCACAGGGAGTTATGGTTGAAAAACCAAAAAATTCCAGCGAGGTTTTTACGGTTCTGTGTTCAACAACAGGTTCTACTAATCTGGAATTTTCACCAATTTGAAGATTGATTCAGTTCTGGCAGTCTACAAACAAGTTGCAGAGCACTTCAATACCTTCCCAAAACTGTATTACACATTCACATTGGTTAAGTCTAGCAAGAGTTATGCTCTGTACAAATCCAGCAAAAATTCTGCCAGGAAAACAGGAAACTCTGCTTTAGAATCTTTTTTGAAAATCACTAAACTCCACTTGAATCTTAGTTCTATAGTTAATATTAGATTCTAAACTTTCTTTTGGTTCTCAACTCAAGGTTTTACTTGTCTTTAACAGAAAAAGATTTTTGGGGTGAAGTAAGGTGTGAATGCATCACAATAATTATGTCGGTTCTACGTTACCTCACAAACTAAAAATATTTACCGGATTCTTAGCCGGCATAACGTACTATAGGTGGCACAAAATCGATCACTCGCAAACGTATTCTACTCGCAAAACGTCCCACGTGGTTAGTGTACCTGTCACTACACTCAAACTACTGATCAATCATATGGTACCGTACGGTACAGTCTAGCCCGCACGGGCGATCAATTCACAAAAACATATATTAAAGTAAAAGCATCCGTCCCGTATCATTCCATACGGGCCGCCTTGAGTTAAGCCACGTCTCGGGGTACATGACCGGGTTTTCTACCACCCGACGGGGTCCCACGTCTTTGCATAATGCTGCACCAGTAGGAGGCGCATCGGGTTATATCCCACCCGACGGGGGCTCCCACTAATTTTGTCTCACGTTGGGGTACCGTGTGTCATATGCTCTCAGAAACATGGAAAGTTTCAGAGACTCATATTGACATTTCCGTGCCAAGCCACGGAAATAATCACATGCTACCTCTCGCATGGTGAGCTTACCGCAATTGATCCGCTTGCGGTGGTGTACCTTACCTCTTACCTGACGTCGGAGCGTCGTTACAGAATATAATAACACATATGTTAGCTTTGCCACCTTAAGTACTAATACTATACTAGACCTTATGTGGGCATATAACTAATCCTCACTCGACTACTTCGTAGTTTTCAAAAATAGGCTCTTTTTGAGCTTGCTATTCCCAATGAAGCTCTGATACATGTCTGTGAGGACCGGGGTCCACACATCCGAGGATCTCATTGGGTGGTGCCGTGCGATGCGGCACCTAACAGCACATACAAAAAGGATACCAAAACATATAAAGTTTTCATTTCATAATAAGAAGAGTTTACAAAAGAGTGTACAACAGAAGTACACACGCAGCGGAAAATACATACTCATAATCTCACCTAACTAAGCAGGAGAGAAGACGTCCATGCCCTAGGATGATTTTCACTAGCAACAAGAAGAACATTCAGCAGCGGCGTGGTTCACACGAGATTTATCTCGACATCTCGAGTCTCATGTACAACCTGAACAGCAGAAATAAAACTAATACCTGCAAAAATTGTTAAAGCACAAACGTGAGCATAAGGCTCAGCAAGACTTAACCGTCTCACTAGACATATGCAGGGTTAAGTACTAAGCATAGGCAAGGAATAGCATAAAGGACTCGCCTACAAGTGGATCCTTATATTCATATTTTAAGTAGCAAATGACATTCTTCAGGCACGACACATCATAGACTCCACAATCAAACAAGAAACGATTTGCCGATGATATGACATGGCCAAAGCACATACTTCTATTACAGCTAAAGTATGGGGAAACTGTAAACTTTTAATTGTACTATTTCTAAGTCAAACAAGGTTGCAATATAATGATTAAGCAGATCGGCAATATTTATCATCATTCCATTACTCTTATTTACTACGTCACAACTCAGTGAACAAGTGGTACTCTATTACCGCGAGGGACGGTGATTGCAATCAGGACACACCCGGAATACACGACACATACGCCTGCTCGGAAGTACCTATCACTGTACTCCACTCCCACGTCGTATGTGGCCACCTTTCACCCGTCATCCCGATGTCAAACCAGTTCTACTGTCCCAAAATTAAGGTCCCTAACTGAGCACGTCGAAGTTGCTCCTTAGAGGTTCACACCTTACGATCATATTCCCCCGAGGGACGGCGGTATAAGTTTCGACACGAGGGTGCCCGAGCTACATCAGTTTAATGGACCCCATTAATCCATTATGTAACTGGTACTATTCAAACTTGCTCAACAGAGCCGCACACGAGACGGTCCTTAACCGACACAGACGGGGCTACAACCAACCTCCACATTTGCCTTACCCTTACCGGCCCAGGCCCAAATGTGGTCGCAAGCATTGTCCCCCTCATCCGGGATCAGACAACCTTGCGCGTCCCGTCCTACAGGAACATCCCCGTCCACATCTCCAATTATTTAGAGTGAACATTTTTGGTAACATCTCGCGAGTAGGTTTTCCCTACCCGACTTCTCTCGCAAGTAGAATAAACTACTTGACTTGCGGTCAATAAAATGTGATCCTCTCGCGAGTAGATTCCAACTACTCGACTTCTACTGGATTTCCTATACATTAGCAAAGCAATTCTACACGTCAGGCTGTAAACCTTCCCAACCTTCCCATAGGATTTTATGGATATGCAAGTGGGGTATCAAACACCTTATACGTAATGCACAATATCAACTAAAGACGTAAGTGAGAAATACTGCAAAACTCTGTAAAGCTTTTAAATGCAAACCGGGGCTTGCCTTGTTTGCGCTAAGTCAAAGAGTCAGTGGCTTGATGCTTCTCAAACAGGTCCTCTTTGACTCCTTTCCATCACGTCGTCTATTGCAATGGATAGGCATATAACACATAATATATTTTAATAACCTAACTAATGAATATGCACACATGATGCAATGCCATACTCATAACAGAAGTATGTTTGTAATTCAAGAATGAATAAAGTGTACGGTTGGGTATTGAATTGGATTTGGGTAGATTAATTTGATATTACTTCATATTCTAAGAATGTACATAAGAGATTTCTATATAGTCATGTATATTAGGAACTATACAGAATACATTCTTATGCAGATGATTTCTTTTGGCTCTGATAATTTAACTCTGGTATAGAGATGTGATGAATAAATTCCCATAAAATTTCAGAGAATTTGATGGGAGAAAATGATCTACAAAAACCTATCAAGCTTTCATCATTTAGGAATTTGCAGATAAAACCTGAGGTTTTATCATGTCCATAAATGGCACAGCTAGATAGTACTGATCAAAAGGAAACTACAAAAATTGGTTTCACAATTTTTCAAGCTTCCTACAGTAAGATGTTGAATTTACAAGTTCTTATGAATTTTCTGGATTTAATTTGTTATTTTCTGGAATATAATTAACCTAGGCAAAGACTTTGAATTAAACCCTCTTAAACATCTTTGTTATGTTTGAAACTTTTACAGGAGCTTCTAAATAATAAAATTATTGTTAATTTTCCAGAATTATCTAAATAAAATCCTATTTCCTATATTTTCCACAATGTATTATACTAATTGAATTATAAAATATTCTCTAGGAATTTGCATGAAAATTTGGATGGACCACTGGAAAGTACAGATCCTAAGGAGAATTACAAAATTTGTTTCACCTATTTTGGAGCATCCTAGCCAAAGTTATAGTATTTCAAAGTTTTAGGTATTTTGAGGAATTCTTTCTGAATGGGAAAAGGATAACCCTTTAATACGCTGACACGTGGCCTCCAATTCCCCCCCCCCCAATCAATGCCACACCGGGGCCACAAGATTTAAACACGTTGCCACATTACATCCATGCGCCACAGAAAATCCCACGGGGGTTATCTTCTTCCCTGACAAGCCCTGGCGGCGCCATGGCTGGAGACCGGCCGGCGACTCGCCGGAGGACGTCGGACAACCTTTCCCGTGGCCGGGACTTGCCACCCGGGGGTTTTCGACCCTCAGGAACTCACTAGTGGCCTCCGTTTCGACTGAAAAGCCACGGAAAAGCGTCTACACCGGCGACCGGCGGAACCCGACAATCGGCGACGGCGTTCTCGGTGTACAAGGCATGGGAGAAGCTGGTTCTTGCTCTAGAAGATTCGTGGTAATGCTCAGATCATTGTAACACACTCTAATTGGATTGAAATCGGCCGGAGGATGGGGGCACCGTGGAGCAGATTCTAGGCGGCGGCGAGAATTGAAACCCCGGCTAGCCGGAGTGGGGCTAGGGCTATCTAATGCCTCGGGAAGGTTCGCACGTAAGTGTGTATGCTGGGGGCGGCTGAAATTGTGGAGCTACTCACCATGGAGGAAGGGCCTCAATTTGTAATCAAAGAAGGTCGTCGGCGCGCCGGGGGAAAAACCCGCGATTCCTTCCGGGATGCTAGGTCCGGCGGCAACCTCGGTTCAGGGACGTCGAGGGCGTAGGAGCGTGCACATAATCGAGGCTTTGCTCGAGCGGGGCGACGGTGATTTGGGCGGCCGAGTGGAGTGCTGCGGTAGGAAGAAAAAGAGCGAGCGCTCGGTCCCCTTTTATAGGCCGACGACAGAGCGGGGCAGGTGTCTTCGCGGCTCGCCGTGGCGCGCATGCACGAGGCAGGACATCGCGCAGGAGATCGCGGTGGCGACCTGCTTGCCGCTGCTGCTCGGCGCTGGCGCCCATGGTCCGTGAGGTGAAACAGAGCGGTTTTGCTTTGGGCTCCTCTTACAGGTGGGCCCCACTCTGCTCTTATCCCCTCAATTCTGTTATTTCTTTTTGGTTACTCAAGTCTACATGTGATAATGACTCAAATTCAGAAGAGAATTGGTCCTGCTACATTTAAATGGTTTGAAAATTTGAATATCCGATTTGGCCAATTAGAATTTGAATTAGATTCAAATTTGAAGTCATAACTTTTATGCATATATTTTAATCTACTCAATTATTGCCTTTTTAATGGTCATGGGTTTCCAATAATTTGCTCAATAATTATTCTAAATTCAGATTTGAAATTGAGCACTTAATTTGAGTATATTTTCTATTCCACATATAACATGTTTGGTTAAATTTGAATTAGATTCAAATTAAATTTTTCTAATCTATATGCATGTCATTTAATTCTTTCCCCTAATTTTAGTGTATATATTGTCCCATGTTTTTAATTGCCTAACCTGATCAAATGGAGAATATGTACCTTGATCATTGATTTGAATATTTTGTACATTTCCATATATACTTTTATTCACTCATGTTTGTTTTATTTCTTTTGATTTTTCCCTTGTGAGCAAAGCACAAAATTTTAGGTGTTAAATTTAAAAATTCAAGACCTTTGGAAATTTGAGCTCAGCTGAATTTAAAAAGGGATCCTAGGTTTTATCTAGAGCTTCACATTAACAATTTTACTCATGTCCATATGAACTTTATTGGCTCTCATATGACCTTAGTCTTCAATGTACATGTTTACAACTATTATTTCATGTGCCATACATTGGAGACAACTATTATTTCATGTGCCATATATTGGAGACAAAAGTTTCCAAAAGTTTGGGATTTTTCCTCCCCCCTTAAAAGAATCTCGTCTCGAGATTACAAAAGAAGAAGAAATGTCGGAGTGTATCACCGTTGATATGACGATAGTAACTCCTGATAGTTGGAGCGAAGATAGTCTTCACTCTCCCAGGTAGCTTCCTCGACGGTGTGGTTCTTCCATAACACTTTATAGAACCACAACGATCGGTTTCTTGTCTCTCTTGTCTTCTCATCAATAATCCAGATCGGTTGTTCAACGTATGTCAGATCCGGCTTCGGTTCTTCCATGTCCTCAGATATGACTTCTGTTGGAGTTTTTAGGCACTTTCTTAACTGAGACACGTGGAATACATTGTGTACTCCGGACAAGGACGCGGTTAGCTCCAGCCGATAGGCTACGGGTCCACATCTTTCCGTGATGGGGAATGGTTCGATAAATCTTGGGGCTAACTTTCCCTTTACCCCAAAGCGGTGAATTCCTTTCATCGGAGAGACACGAAGATACACGTGGTCTCCAATGTTAAAGCTCAAGGGATGTCGTCGCTTGTCAGCATAACTCTTCTACCGAGACTGAGCTGCTCTGAGGTTTGCCTGAATTAGCTTAACTCGTTCTTCGGCTTCATTAGTGAGATCCACTCCGAAGATTACCCTCTCTCCTGACTCACACCAATTGAGTGGTGTGCGGCACTTCCGACCGTAGAGAGCTTCAAAAGGTGCCATTTTGATACTGGACTGATAACCGTTGTTGTATGAGAACTCTGCCAATGGTAAATGATCATCCCAGTTATTTCCGTGATCTATGGCACATGCTCTTAGCATATCTTCTAGTATCTGGTTCACCCTTTCAGTTTGTCCGTCAGTTTGAGGGTGGTATGCCGAGCTTTGGATTAACTTAGTTCCCATTGCTGCTTGTAGTTGCTCCCGGAAATGAGCAACAAACAACGACCCTCTGTCAGAGACGATGGTGCGGGGAACTCTGTGTAAGCACAGGATCCGTGACATATACAGCTCAGCATACTTCTTTGCATTGTACGCCGTGTTCACTAGAATAAAGTGTGCTAACTTGGTTAATCGGTCTACGATTACCCAAATAGAATCGTGCTTGTGGAACGTGAGAGGCAATCCAACAATGAAGTCCATACTGAGATCCTCCCACTTCCATGCAGGGACACTTAAAGGTTGTAGTGGTCCCGCTTTCCTCATGTAGTCAGCCTTCACCCTTCTGCATGTATCACACTCAGACACGTACTTTGCAATCTCTCTTTTCATTCGTGTCCACATGAATTTCGTTCTAAGATCTTGATACATCTTATTGCTTCCTGGATGGATTGAATACTTCAATAAGTGAGCTTCATCCAAGATCTTCTTCCTGAGTTTCACGTTCTGGGGTACCACTATACGATCATTGAACCATAGGGTTCCTTGTTCATCTTCCCGGAAACATTTCGTCTCTCTGTCTCTCATTCTCTTCCGAATGTGAGACATAGCCTTGTCTTTCTTCTGAGCTACAATAATCTCCTCTCGGATTGTAGGTATGAGAGCAAGATTATATAGAGCTCCGTAGGGAACCAACTGTAGACTTGGTTCTTCCTCTTCATCCGGAATGATGGTTATGTTGTTAACATGAGATTTCTGACTCAAAGCATCTGCAACTACGTTTGCTTTGCCCGGATGGTAATGGATCTCAAGTTCATAGTCCTTTATAAGCTCTAACCATCTTCTTTGCCTCATATTCAAATCCTTTTGAGTGAATATATACTTGAGGCTCTTGTGATCTGTGTAGAGATGCACTAGATTTCCCATTATGTAGTGCCTCCACATTTTCAATGCCATTACTACGGCAACCAACTCCAAGTCATGAGTCGGATAATGCTGCTCATGAATACGGAGTTGCCTTGATCCATATGCGATTACACGTCCTCCTTGCATTAAGACGCATCCCAGACCAGTGCCTGATGCATCACAATAAATATCAAATGGCTTTGTCGTATCTGGTTGAGCTAGAATTGGTGCCGTTGTGAGATGTTTCTTCAATATCTGGAATGCCTCTTCAATAACGAAGAGAAGCATCTTCCTGATATATAACATTACTGACCAATTCGTTATAGTCTCCTTTGTTGAATAGGACCAATCTTTCACGGAGTTTGACATTCAAGCCTCGGAGAAATAGGTCACACCTCGAAGCTTCTGTTCCCACATAGTCTGGTGCATATTGTGCTAACCGGTTGAATTCTCTGGAGTACTCAAGATCAAAACTTTTATCGCCATAGCCAATGTATTCAGCACACATAGGTCTCACACTTTCCCAATTGCCAACTCTCAAAGATTTGACTCTTAGGGCCTTAGAATGTGTGTAAAGGAGTGTTTTGTGCTCTTGGATGCAATGGAGGCACTAGGGTTCCTTTTCTATAGTTGTGGGGTCGTGGATCACCTATTTATAGACATTTAGAAAAGTTACCGTTTTGGATCCCGACTACCGGACTAGTCCGTTATGGAACGGACTAGTCCGGTGTGCTGAGTGATTTGTGCGTGAACAAGTGCAGCACACTTGGAAAACTTAAGTTTTTGTGAGTGAACCGGACTAGTCCATTGGGGACCGGACTAGTCCGTTTTTGTCTAGAAAGGAAATCGGACTAGTCCGCTCGACGACCAGACTAATCTACTTTTAAAACTGTGAGAAAATGGACTTGTCTGCTAGGAAATTGAACTAGTCCTCTTTGAGGTACTATAATAGAATGGACTAGTCCTCTAAGACAGCGAACTAGTCCTATTGTGATACTGTGAGAGACTGGACTAGTCCTTTCTATGGCCGGACTAGTCCACTATTCCTGCAACTTGAATTGTGTTGTAGCCCTAATTTTCCCGCAACGACTTGAGCTCTTAGGGATGTGTCTCTCACACACACCCTACACATTTAGGACTACTTTTGCATCTTTTGTTCACTTGTTTTCTTCCCTTTCTTGATTCTCATCTTTTTACCTTTTTGCACCTTTTGTTCACTTATGCTCTTCCCTTTCTTGAAATTCATTTTTCTTCTTTTTGTACCTTTAGTTCCATTCTCCGAAACATGCTCTCATATCAACAAATTATATTATGATCTCACTTGTTTGTCATCAATCATCCAAAACCCACAAGGGTGTGCCTAGATGCACTTTCAATCTCCCCCTTTTTGGTGATTGATGACAACCATTGTTGAGATTACATAAATAAGAGTAAAAACTTGATTTTCATAAAGTGTGCACATATGAGTAACAAAAAGTTGTGAGCATGAATTACTTCTCATATATGCACTCTTTATTGTGTGGTGCCTATCAAGTGTGTGTGAGCAATAATTGTGATGAACATAAATAACAATATGATGAGCTTAATCAACAATTATTACGGAGATATGATAATAAGCATCACACATGAACATTAAAACATAATAGGCAAAGTCTTACACAAAACACAATGGGTCTTACATAAAACATAATAGGACTCAAACATAAAACATTACAAGTTTTTAAAATAGTCCTCCATGACCAAACAAATCTAAGGATAACAACTATGACAACCTACTCTCAACGACTATGACGACCTACTGCCCCTAAATCTCTCCCCCTTTGGCATCAAGACACCAAAAAGGGAAAAACTGAGGAAAGCTACTCGTTGTCTTCATCTTCTTGTTCCACATTTCCCTCACTCTGTGTCCTCTCGTTGTCTTGCTCCTCATCAAAATTATCATCATTATCACTTGCTTGAGGAGCAGTAGATCGAATGGAGGGGCCAATACCAAAGAAAGCTAGCTCATCATCTGTAAGTGTTGGCATCTTAGTGAAATCTTCATCTAAATCTTCTGAAATATCTGGAGAGCCAATAGGTGAGATTTTGAGCTTCTAACATATGGCAGTCACATTCTCCTTCACGTATCGAGAGCGCCTCTTCCTTGCATGCCTCTCATTATGTTGTTTCACCTCCACTCTGCGACAAGAGGTGAATATGGCACGTAGAATCTTCAAAATGCCGCTGTTGGAGCCTCTTGAGGATGAGCGAGTTGCGCTAGATGAGGCACCTGCTAGAGTGGAATGAGTGGACCACTGCCTTGTAGAGGTGGATAGTGGAGGAGGAGCCGTAGGAACCTGAGGTCTGAGCTTGGTGTGAGGAACATCCTTGACAAAATCCAATCCTGTGACTTTCTCAATCATGAACATAATGTAGGGGGCATATCCACAGGGCCGATTTGGAGTGTGAGCAATGTTAAATATATCATTGTAGATATAATCAAACACATAAAATTCTTCATATCCACTTATGATTTGCATCAAGTTACGAAGGAAGCCATGAATGCTTTTCGCATCACCATATTTGGGTGCAATAGTCTTCCTTATCACTCGGTTCAAAATAGCAAAGAAATGCTTCAAATAGTTGGTGGAGGGAGCCTTGAACGGATAGGCATTGTCATAGAGGAAGTTCACCTCATTCTTGTCTAGTTCCTTGACATTGTGAACTTTGAGCCCGTTGTTAAGAGACCAACCCAAGTTGAGTATCTCAGCAAACTCCTCATAACCAACTGAGTACTTCTTTCCATGAGTCATCCATGTGATCTCATCGGCTCCAGACTTGGAGAAATATCAAGTGGCCTAGAATGGAGCTATGATTTCATCGTTCCAATCATATATGAAGGCTAAAACGTCTTTCAAGCCATGTCTGTCAACTGCTGCAATCACTTGATGAAATGCCTCACTCCCTTTTCCCTCCATGTACTCCCAATCAATCCATTGATTCTTAGCCACCGGATTTTTCATACGAAGGCACACAGTTTGGTAATAATCTTAGTGAAATTCCCTCCAAAACTGTGGATCTGCTGCCACCTTCTTGTGATTGTGTACATTAATCTCCCTCGGCCTTTTGGCTTTGTCAGCACCCTTTCTAGTGAAAGCATCATCATTGGGATGACGGTTATGATCGTGCATCGGAGCAGCCATTTCGAGTGGCCCAATCAGGCCCGAGGACCTCGCAGGACATTTTCCCTTGTCCTTACTCTTTCTGGCATTGTATGTTTGAGTGCCACTTGTTTGCCTTTTTAGTAGCTTTCTTAGCTGGGACTTTCCGTCGAGAACTCGTGTCTGATGCTCTGGCATCCTTTTCATGCCAAAACTTAGTCATTCATTGTTCCTCAATCTCCAATTGGCGTTTTGAGGCAAGACGTGCCGCCTCAAGCTCTGGCTTGCTAAACATGCTTTCATCTGAGCTCGACATGATGCCTGACATGGTAGAAGTGAATGAGAATAGATATACAAGGTTGATTCAAAGAACTTAATGAAATTGAAATAGTAGGTTTAATGATATTAACAATCGTACTTGTCTGTGGTTTTTGCGGACTAGTCTTGTGTACCGGACTTGTCCGCAGGGAAACCCAGACGAGTCCGGTGTTCATCAACATGAACCCTAGGTATTAGAACTTCATCAAATCGGGCTAGGGTTTACCAAGAGAGGATTGATGCGCGAAGTTGAGTGGATCCGAAGTGTGGATAAGCCCGGGATGGACTTCCCTTCGAAGCTTTAAGTCTCCCCCTCGATGAACCAAAGATTATGCGATGTAGATGATAAATTGCCTTGGGAGCTCGAGAGTAGGAGAGAGAGCGTCGAGTATGGAGTGAGGAGAAAGAAGAGATACTCGGGGTGAATCCAACAGTAAGTCATGTGAACCCTGGACTAGTCCGGTTAAACCCAAACTTGTCCGTAGTAGCGGACCAAGGGCGGACTAGTCAAGATACCAGACTTGTCCGGTTTGAATCACGGACTAGTCCGTAGCAAACAGAGAGTTGTCGTAAGATTAACAAGGTAAAATTGAGATTTGACTTTGGATGATGATTAGTACATGATTGTATAGAGTACCCTTGAAGGATATGATCAACAAACACTTAATCATCAAACTATTGCCAAAAGCTCAGGATTGACAGGACACCGGACTAGTCCGGTTGTGTGCCAAACTTGTCCGGTCAGACAGAGAATGTAGTTCAGACTTTTGAAGTGAATTTGAATGGATGCCTAGTGTTGGTCATAAGGACATAGTTTTAGCAAATATTCTTGGTAAATATGGTCTGTAAGCAAACAACAATCATACTATGACCATAATTCACCAAGAATTAATATTTGAAATAGTTTTAGAGTGAAAATGAGATAGGAGATTATTTTTCACAATAATGCTGGTTCTATACTCCTAGCAATCAGATATGCAACATTTCAAGCCACGTGTCGAAGCAACTTGAAGCCTTGCATACAAAACATGTGCCTGACGTGATATTATGCCTAGATGCACCCAAGCACAATAAATTACCAAACAGAGGTGATATACCAGTTTAATATAACCTAGATGGACCAAGATACACTAGAGCCAAAAATAGAACGGTGTACCACCTTCTTTATTTTCTTTTGCTCCCCCTTGATCATGGGCCCCATCATTATATTGATTATCTCGATATTATTGAGGTTGATCTTGTACATATTGAGCCTTTATTTTTTGTATAGAGGCTCCCCCTTGATCATTGCTCTCTTGTTGTTGTACACTTCGAGTCTTGTAATGATGGTTTGGGTGGAGATGAACTTGGACTTTCCATTGTACCCCATGAATATTTTCTTTCCTCCGGTCATGTGGTTTATGAATATCAACACCTCTTTTGATCCACTAGAGGGGGTACATCTACAAAACAAAATTATGCTTTGGTTCTAGGTACCCAAGCTTGCTTGGGTCCTTTGATATTAGTGATAATACATTTGGGCACCCACACACAAGATTTTGGACTCTTGTGGAGTGGCCCAACATACTTGGCATAAACATGGTTAAATTCATCCTTCATAAGAACATATGAGGCATTAAAGTCATGAAACATAATGTTCAGTACATTTTAAGATTTTTCATGAAAAGAATGCACATGTTTTGTGTTCTTAACTTGATTTGAGCTTTTCTTGACAAAAGTGATTGATTCCTTGTTATTCTTGGGGTTTATAGCATTACGCTTTTCACCCGGAGAATATCCAAGGCCATCCTTGACATTAGTAGCTCTAGTAACCGAGTATGCACTTCATGCAAACTTTATTTTCTCCTTATCAACAATGTCACTTTTGGGTGAACCTTTGCTTTGTGCCACTTTAAGCTCATTTTTCAGGTCAAGAACCAAGTTAGCACAATTACAAGATTTAGGTGGAATGGACTCAATATTTGAAGAAGGTGAGCTCTTAGGAGAGAAGGAGGAGGAAGCACTTTGCTTGAGTGATTCAACTTGTACTTGAAGGTTCTTGTTAACTTTTGTCAAGTTAACAAGCTCATCATTAAGTACAACATTCAAATCGTTTACATTTAAGAAAGTTTCCTTGCTCAAAGCTAGCTCACGCTCAAGTGATTCTCTCTTTTCCTTTTCTAGCTCAAGAGCCTCTTCAACCTCATAGTATCTATCCTTTTGAAGGATGAGCATATCTTCTTATTGGTTGATAAGATCTTCCTTCTCAAATATTTCATCCGTCAAAATTTTCATTTTAGCTAATGCAGCTTTACTTAAGCCCTTAAACATGTGTTCATTTTCATCACTCCTATCAAACTCATCATCAGAGTAATTAAGTGAGGGAGGTGTAAGTCGAACCTTTTTCTTGCCTTCCTTAGCCATGAGGCAAGTATGATTATAAGTCTCATGTCTCCCATGTTCGGGAAGAGTGTAGACTTCTTGGTAGGCTTCTTGATGGCAATGGTAGCCATCTCTTCTTCATCGGAGGAGGACTCGTCATTTGAGTCCCACTCCTTGCCGATGTGTGCTTGATGAGCTTCTCTCCTTTTCTTGAAGATTTTCCTCTCTTGAGGATTCACTTCTTTCTTCTTCTTATTTTCTTCATATGGACAATTAACTATGAAGTGCCCATATTCACCACAGTTATAGCACGAGCGTCTAGATCTGGACTTGTATTTTTCTTTGTTCTTATCATCACTAGAATTGTTGTCTTTTCTCTTTCTAATCATCCTCTTAAATTTCTTCATGAAGAGGACCATTTCTTCTTCATCCATGTCGGTGCTCATGTCATCGCTATCTTCATCTTCTTGCACCTTGTGGACTTTCTTGTTATTGGTTTGCTAGCCACCTTGAGAGCCAACCCCTTATTCCTTGATGAAGTCAGCTCGGCAAGGTCCTTCAAATATTTGGCTTCCTTTTCCATCATCTCATGGTTGATGATTTTGCCCAATAGTTCATCCGGAGTCATTTTATGGAACCTTGGACTTTCTCAGATCATCGAACATAGAGTGAGATTCCTTGGCATAAATGCTATAATCATTCTTTTGACCACCTCATGGTCGGTCCACTTCTTGCTTCCATATGAACGAATCTTGTTGATAAGCGCCTTCATTCGGTTGTACATCTCTTGAGGTGATTCGCCCTCCTCAATACAAACTTTCCAAATTCTCCTTCAAGCATTTCAATTTTCGCTTCACGAACTGAGCGATTTCCTTCATGGGCAGTCTTGAGTGTATCCTATATTTCTTTGGCACTCTCCAGTCCATCAATCTTGGTAAACTCTTCTCAGCTCAAAGAAGAGGTTATCACTACAACAGCTTGTGCACTGCGGTGAGTTTCTTGATCTTACTCCGGAGTAAGTTCATTGTCGGTATATTCGGGATATCTACACTTGTACATACAAAATGCCAAAGATTAGGGTTTAAATAGATAAGATGCATTTTCATATTATACATACACATGGTATAGTCATTTCCATTGAAATGAGGAGGTCTTCCCATGGGAATTCAAAGATAATGATTGTTAGAATCAAGATGATCGTAATTATAAGGATATCGGGAGTTAGTCATTATGACCACTCCCATTGTCTTCTCATCTTCTTCCTTGCCATTTTTGCTTAGGAGTTTCTTCCTTAGAAGTGCCTTGAGTTGGCGCACTTCTTCATCATCGTGTTTGTTCTCCTTGAGTACATCGAATGCCTTTGTGTCATGTTCATGTTCGGTGTTGAACACCTTTGGGATCTCTTGTTCTTCTCTGAGGCCATTTGATCTCTCCGAGAGGTGAGTCTCGTAAATGGAGAACCTTGCTTTGATACCAATTGAATGTGGTTGTCGGTACCCTGCGTACCGTATACCCCTTGGGACTGCAAAAAGACTAAAGGAACTTCACCTGTCTGAGTTGAAGACCTCCAAAGGCCCCACGTGTCATATGGGACCGGACCTGCCTCCCTTCTATGGTTAGTCCCTGTGCTGCCACGTGTATCCTACAACCGGAGCTACATCCCACATATGGGAAAGCTCCAGGCTAAATACTTGTGCGGCAACTCCGGACCTAACCCCCGACAGAGGAAAGCTCCGGTCCTGACACGTGTACAATAGCACCGGACCTATCCGCCCCAGACGGTAAGCTCCGGAGCTGCCACGTGTCTAACCATCAGACCTTCAACTTCAATAAGCAGACTGAAGGACCCCCAACGGCTCGGACCTCCAAGGGACAATCAAGGACTTCAAGACCCGATTAAGTGTCATTCGTACCATCTTAATGACACACGATCAGAGGGCACTTAATACCAGTAACGACACTGTCAAGGCTCGTTACCATGTTATTAAGGGTAATTAAGCTCATTAATTGTGTATTAAGCATCAATAACCGCTAGGGCCACATGTCGGACCAGGCTAGCGATGTAACGACTAGTCCTTGTACGATAAAAGGACTGGTCGACCGATATACCGGGGGGGGGGGGGGGGTTCTCTTCTAGACTCTCCTCGAGAAACTCTTCCATACTCGGCTCTAACACATGCTCACAAGTGCTCAGAAGCTCAATACAACAACTACACACCTCGTGGAGTAGGGTATTACGCTTAGGTGGCCCGAACCACGTAAATCCTTGTGTCAACTTGCTATCGTGTTCTGAATCTCTGCGCGCCCACTACCGAACTACAAACTCCGCAGGCTGCCAACGGTAGTACCGGGAGAATTGTCGGAACCAGACTCCGACAGTAGCCTAGAGGGGGTGAATAGGCTTTTGAAATTTTTCCTGAAACACTTAGCAAAACTGTTGAAACCAGGAAGGTCGGACTAGTCTGGTGTGTATAAGCACAACTGTCAAATTGAGATCTCTTATATGTTTCCTTTGAATCTCTCGCATCGAAATCTAGTAAACTGTACTAACAACTATAGCAAGTGTTAACGGTAAATAATTTGCACGTGGAATATAAAATTAACAAAAGTTGTAAGTATGATCAAGTCTATGCCCTAGATAGTGATGATAATGAAAAGTAAGGATCAATAGCACACGAGACAAACGATTTTTACCGAGGTTCGATCTCACCAAAGAGATCTACTCCTCGTTGCGGAAGCCCACACAGAGTCAGGTCTCTTCAAACCCTTTTCCCTCGTCAAGTCACCACACAAGGCCAACTTGATTCCACTATCACGGGTAATCACCAAGTTGGTGGGGCAACCTCACACGCTGAGGGCTCCCACAAGATTACAAACAAAATAGAGATCAACACACTAAAATAATTGCACAATAATCAACAAGAGTGTGTGAGAAATAAAACCCAAGAGCTCAATGTGGATAAGCTCATCACTCTCCCTTTCCCAATTGCCAACTCCCAAAGATTTGACTCTTAGGGCCTTAGAATGTGTGGAGAGGAGTGTTTTTGTGCTCTTGTATGTAGTGGTGGTGCTAGGGTTCTTGGTTTATAGTTGTGGGGTCTTGGATCACCTAATTATAGACATTTAGAAAAGTTACCATTCAACGAGCAGACAGCAGGACCCCCAACGGCTCGGACCTTCAATGGGCAATCAAAGACTTCAAGACCCGATTATGTGTCATTAATAACATATTAATTACACACGATCGGAGGGCCCTTAATACCATTAACGGCACTGTCAAGGCTCGTTACCATGTTATTAAGGGTAATTAAGATCATTAATTGTGTATTAAGCATCAATAACCGCCAGGGCCACATGTCGGCTCAGGCTAGCGATGTAACGACCAGTCCATGTACTATAAAAGGACTGGTCAACCGATATACCAGGGGGTTCTCTTTTAGACTCTCCTCGATACACTCTTCCATACTCGGCTCTGACACACGCTCACAAGTGCTCAGAAGCTCAACACAACAACTACACACCCCGTGGAGTAGGGTATTACACTTAGGCGGCCTGAACCACGTAAATCCTCATGTCAACTTGCCATCGTGTTCTGAATCTCTGTGGCCCACTAACAAACTACAAACTCCGCGGGCTGCCAACGGTAGTACCAGGAGAATTGCCGGAACCACACTTCGACAGTTGGAGCGCCAGGTAGGGGCGGTGCTCGAGATTCAAGGATGGTGAACTCTGCTGCTGGATCGTCCAACGGCAACCTCGCTGCACAACCTGCTGGAGGCAACCCCTCCAACATGCAGCAGCCAGCAGGTGATGTGGCTCCAGCAGGAGTCATGCCACCGCCGCCAACATTTGCACCGGCGAATCAAGCTGGACAAATAGATGGGGCGTGTGCGTCGGTCACGGCATCGGCGAACAACAACTCTGAACACGCGCTCCATGTCGCGCGTGCTCTTCTCCAACGTCCACCGCGTCCAGGAGCATCCCAGGGTGCAATGGAGCAGTGGAGAGCTGATGTGGAACATTTGGTTGCAGCAGCAGCCGGTCGCATCAGCAACCAAGGTCCTCCCCCCTCGAGGCGGGCCCCATCGCAGCATTGGACCGTGTCAGGTAGACTTGGTCCGCACGCTTCACAACACAGGAGGCATGTTGCGTCTCAACAGGCGATGTCGGTGCCTTCTGGGGCGAGACGTACACATACGGTAACCAGGCTTTCGACTCACGACCTCCGGGCGGAGCTTGATTGCCGTTATCGCCAATAGGACGGCCGCGTCCACATCGAGCGAGCTCGGGAGAGGCTTGGGACAGTCCTGCTCCCGAGGGAGTAGGAGGAGGCTGTTCTGCCCTGGCCATGCACCTACGCAGGGTCAGATGGCCGCAGAAGTTCCGGCCTCACCTGCTAGAGAAATTTGACGGGACTGTCAATCCCACTGAGTTTCTCCAAATCTACTCCACCGCAATCCTTGTGGCCGGAGGCAGCGAGGCTGTAATGGCCAATTATTTCCCCGTGACTTTGATTGGGACCGCCAGGTCCTGGTTCATGAGCCTCCCGCCAGACTCCATCAACAGTTGGGCGAAACTGTGCCAACAGTTCACTGCCAACTTCGGGAGTTCATATACCTGACCAGGCACGGAACTGGACCTTTTTGTTGTCAAGCAGAAGGGGGGAGAGTCCCTGCGATCCTTCATCCAGAGGTTCTCCCAGGTATGAAACACTATACCTTCTATCTCAAGCGCTTCTGTCACTGTGGCATTTAGACAGGGCGTACGAGACAAGAAGATGTTGGAGAAGCTGGCGACCAAGGAAATCACCAGCGTCACGGAACTCTTCAGCTTGGCAGACAAGTGCGCCAAAGCTGCGGGGGGCTGTGAAATGCACTCCCAACCACCATCGGAGGACAACAAAAAGTCCTCCAAGGGAGAATCCACTACCTCCGAGAGTGGCAAAAAGAAGAAAAAGTCCAACGGCAAGAAAAAGCTGTCGGCCGGCACACCTACTGCTGTAGCTCCGGGTGGTCGAGGGCCACGCCCCGAGAAACGACCTCGGCCATCGTCTGAAGACGGTGGCAGCTCCAAGATGTGGTGTCCCATACACAAGTCGAACAGCCACAACCTGGAAGGCTGCCGAGAGGTCTAGAACCTTGTCGAGCGCTACAACAAGCGTTGGGAAGAAGTTCGTTTCTGTCAAAGGGAAGGAAAACAGAAAGTCGACGAAGCTCCGGCTGAAGATGAGTTAGGCTTTTAGGACCCTAAAAAAGTCTTGAAGGCTGTTTACACCTCCGTCGACGACGACTTCGACGTCTCCGACAACGAGCGTCGGAAGACCATGAACGCCATCTTTGGTGGTTCGTGGGACATCACCTCCCGTCGTGTCCTCAAGACCATGTGGCGGGACATGGCCTCAGTAGCTCCCACTGCCAGGGCGGAGCCACACCGGAAGTGGATGGACACAGCCATCACTTTCGATGCTTCAGACTGTCCTCAGAATATGATCGGAGCTGGCCAACTCCCATTGATGGTATCTCCGACCATCAACAACATCCGACTCCACCATGTGATGGTGGACGGAGGTTCCGGGTTGAACCTCATAAGCATTGAATTTTTTGTCAAGCTTCAGCTCTGACCTTCGGATCTTCGCCCCTCCCGACCTTTCTCCAGAGTAGGTCCAGCGGCCATAACTCCAGTCGGTGCTATTACTCTCCCGGTGACCTTCGGGACCCGGGAGAATTACCGCACTGAGAAGTTGGTCTTCGACGTGGCGCAGATCAACTTACCATTCAACGCCATCTTAGGCAGGCCATCCTTGTACAAGTCCATGGCTGCTGCTCATTATGGCTATTTGGTGTTGAAGATGCCAACACAAGCAGGTGTTCTCCGGATCCGCGGAGATCGCACCGCCGGAGTGAGTGCTCTAGAAGAACTCCACGTGCTTGCTACAGCGCAGGAGGAAGAATCCGGAAAGGAGCAATCTCCGAAACCCCCGAGCATTCGTCATCGAGGCTCAACCTCCGCACCTCGCGTGCAACCAAGCAGCGACACCGACATTCCTATCAAAGTCGTCCAAATCGGTTTCGACGCCACTCAGACCACCCGTATATCGGGAGTTCTGAATGACAAATAGGAACTCGCACTCATCACTTTCCTCCAGGCTAACGTCAACGTGTTTGTCTGGCAACCGTCACAAATGCCTGGGATCCCTAGGGAAGTGATTGAGCACAATCTGAAGATCTATCCCGACGCTCGGCCTGTACATCAGAAGCCTCGGAAGCAATCAGTAGAGCGACAAAACTTCATACATCAAGAAGTGAAGAAGTTGCTTGAAGTTGGATTCATCCAAGAAGTCTTCCACCCAAAATGGCTAGCAAACCCAGTCGTTGTACCCAAGGTCGGCGGGAAGCTTCGGATGTGTATCGACTACACTACACTGAATAAGGCATGTCCAAAAGATCCATTCCCACTACCTAGAATAGATCAGATAGTGGATTCCACCTCCGGGTGTGAATTACTATGTTTCCTAGACGCATATTTTGGGTATCATCAAATCAGAATGTCTAGGGAAGATGAAGAGCATACTTCCTTCATCACAATACATGGGTTATATTGTTACACTGCCATGCCATTTGGTCTCAAAAATGCTACTTCAACGTTTGTACGAGCTATGTACAAAACTTTTGGAGAGTTCATCAGAGATGTAGTGGAATTGTATGTCGATGACATCGTCGTCAAGATCAAGAACAAGGAGTCATTCCTTGACACCTTGCAAGTTGTCTTCGACAAGTTGCAAGTCACACACACGAAGCTGAACCCAGACAAGTGTGTCTTTGGGGTTAGCTTCAGAAAGCTTCTTGGATTCCTGGTGAACCACCGAGGGATAGAAGCAAATCCGGCGACGATAAAAGCTATTGAAGACATGCGGCCACCAGCTCGCATCAAAGACGTCCAGAAGCTGACTGATGTCTAGCTGCCCTCAGCCGGTTCATCTCAAGACTGGCAAAACGGGTGCTATCCTACTTCAACTTATTGATAAAGTCCAGACCATTCTAATGGTCTGAAGAAGCAGAAATGGCATTCCAGGAGCTGAAGAAGCTCCACACCACTCTACCAACCTTGGTAGCTTTGAATCCTGGTGAGCCACTTCTGCTTTATATTTTGGCGATTGACGAAGTTGTCAGCATGGTCTTGGTTGCGAAAAGACAAGAACCATCTCCAGTTCAGGAATCCAGACCCCTCCGGGATGGTCTGGAGCTACCTGAAGACGAGTCAGGGTCCCAGCTCCCAGACCCTGATCCTCAAGGTGAGACGCTGGAGGATCCATCTCCTTCAAATGAAGGAGTCACTGCAGCTGAACAAGAAGATTCGGACTCCTCCGGGAAGGTCCAGATCACTTCAGAAGAAGCTCTGGGTTCCTCCAGCCGGAACTCAGAGGTCCCCAAACAAGGTCCGGACCCCTCCGGGAGGGTCCGGGTTGATAAGGAAAAAGCTCCAGGCCCCTTCGAGAGGGTCCGGACAGTCCAGCGCCCGGTGTACTTCATCAGCGAAGTACTCCATGACACCAAGACTCGGTACCTGGAGGTGCATAAGTTTCTCTACGCAGTTCTTATTGCTTCTAGAAAGCTCCGACACTACTTCCAAGCTCACAAGATTTTAGTGGTAACCTCTTATCCACTGCGTGCAATCTTGCATAACCCCAACTCCATTGGGAACATTGCAAAGTGGGCAGCGGAATTGGACGAGTTCGACCTTGAATTCGTCCCAAAACAAGCGATCAAGAGTCATGCATTGGCAGAATTCGTGGCGGAATGGACCCCCTCTCCATCAAATCCTAGGGGGGCCTAGTGAGCAGAAGTCGGAACCCAAGGTTCCAGTCTTCATTGAGCCTCACTGGACTCTCTACTTTGACGGCTCGTGCAGAAGCAGGGGGTCGGAGCTGGAGTCATTCTCCTCGCTCTGACTGGGGAGAAGGTCAAATACATGGTTCATCTTGACTTCAAGGCGACCAACAACATGGCAGAGTATAAAGCACTAATCTATGGGCTCAAGGTGGCACTATCGTATGGTGTCAAGCAGTTATTGGTAAAGGGTGATTCACAGCTTGTTGTAAAACAAGTCAAAGGTGAATGCTGCTGCAATAACCTCAACTAGCTACATACCTACTTGAAGTCCAGAAGCTTTAGAAGGACTTCGAAGTCCTAGACCTCTGCCATGTCCAGTGTCTTAACAACGCTGAAGCCGATGAACTCTCGATGAAAGCTTCAACCGAAGCGCCGACTCCTGATGGAACCTTCGTATGGAGATTGTGAAGACCAACAGCTCAGCCTACCAAACTGAGCGAAGGGGGCAAGACCAGCACCTCGAAGCTGGTGGTCCCGATGGCCCTGTTACCATGGCACCCATCAAGGGTTGTAGGTGCTGCCGGAAGCTCCGAGCAACCCAGCACGCAAGACTCAAATCCTCAAGTTAGCTCCGATGCATGGATCTCGGAGATCTGGAGCTACTTGAAAGACAATTTCCTTCCTGAAGATAATGTATCCGCTGATCGGATAGTCAGATTGGCTAAAAGATACACACTGGTAGAAGGGCATCTACTGGCGTGGTGCCAACGGCATCCTAATGCGGTGCATTACAAGGGAAGAAGGTTGCGAGCTCCTCGCAGAAATCCATGGAGGCGAGTGTGGAAACCACGCGTCTTCTCGCACGCTGGTTGGTAAAGCCTTCCGGCATGGTTTTTACTGGCCTACAGCACTCCAGGATGCAACTGAGCTTGTGAAGAAATGTGAAGCATGCCAGTTCCATGCGAAGCAAATTCACACACCAGCTCAGCCTCTACAAATGATACCTCCTACATGGCCATTCGCTGTGTGTGGGATGGATATCTTGGGACCTTTCCCAAGAGCCATCGGAGGTTACAAGTTCTTGTACGTTGCCATTGACAAGTTCACCAAATGGCCGGAAGCAACTCCAGTTGTGACAATAAACAAGAAATCAGCTATCAACTTCTTGCAGTCCATCGTATGCAGATTTGGAGTCCCAAACAAGATCATAACTGATAGCGGGACCCAATTCACAAGCTCTGCGCTCCAAGGATATTGCAAAGACCTCGACATTCAGGTCAGCTACGCTTCAGTAGCTCACCCGGCAAGCAATGGCCAAGCTGAGATAGCAAATGCAGAAATCCTAAAAGGACTCAAGACGCGCACATATGAGCGCCTGAAAAAACATGGAGCCAAGTGGATTGAAGAGCTTCCGCCCACACTGTGGGCCAACAGGACAACTCCAAACCGGTCAACTGGAGAGACACCCTTCTTCCTGGTGTATGGAGCTGAAGAAGTCCTTCCTCCAGAAATAACCTTGGGGTCGCTCTGGGTCCGGACCTTCGATGATGCCATGCAGGACCAGCTTCGGCGTGAAGACCTTGACCTCCTTGAAGAGGGAAGGTGTCGAGCAGCTGTTCGGAATGCCCGATACCGCCAAGCTCTTCGGCGCTATCACCAAAGGCATGTTCACAGTCGACAGCTCGAGGAAGGTGATCTGGTGCTACGGAGAATACAAACTCACGAAGGGTTAAACAAACTCTCCCCCAGCTGGGAAGGACCCTTCCGAGTGATCAAAATATCCTGTCCCGGATGCGTTCACTTGGCAACAAAGGATGGGACACCTCTCCCTAATCCTTGGAACATTGAGCACCTCCGTAAGTTCTACACTTCATATCACAGAGGTGAGTCTGTAGTTACATGTGATGTATGTTATAGAGTCATTGTACAAAGTCGGGTAGCTCCTTCGGGAGAACAGCCAGACCTTCCCCGGAAGGTCCGTAAAGTTTAGGCAACACTTGTCAAAGTCTCAGAACTAAAAGTGTAGCTAGCTACCTTGGGTCAAACGAGAAATGCAACACACTTAACCTGGTTCCGTACCCTAAGAGTGTACTTGTTTCCCCTGTACCTCGGACCTATAATGAAAGACATCATTGTGTGAAAACATACTCCATGTGCATTTATTTTGTGCAGGCTCAATATTTTTTATTTTTCTCTTTCTTGTCTATAACAAAGTTGTGCAATCCCTAAGAAACTTCATCTCGACCAGTTCATATATAATTCAAGTTGCATTGACAATTCTTCCGGGTCTAAACATTGTTAATGGTCTACTCGTCTGAATGCCGCCAAGCCAATCTAGGTCCGTAGAGTGCTATCGACCTAGCCTGGTACGGTCCTGTACCCTAAGTACGCCACTCTACCTACACCCCGGCAGGCCGAAGTAAGGCGAGTCCAGAAACGATCAGACCTGGAGAAAACAAGCCAGTGCACTTGATTGTATTTAGAATTGCGTTCGACCTAAAAAAATTCTCTCGGGAATAGTAAGCCGCAATTGAGTTATAGATAAGAAATGGATTTTACTATTTTCCTTGACTTTAGTGTGCAGGAAAGATAAAGATCTCATGGTGATGGTGAATGAAGCCGGAGCTATCAAAGCTTTGATGCCCCTTAAGGTGGTCTACTGTCGATGTTTCAAACATTGATGGTAGACATCACGAGAGCTACAAAGTTCTGGCAAATCCAGGGGGCCAGCCGTCAACGTGAAGAAAAGATGGTGGGAAGACTCCCCAATGGGGTCTGCTGTCGACGCACCGCGCATTGACAATGGTCGCTGCCGAAGCTAATAAGCTCCGACACCCTAGAGGACTAACCGTCGATGCTCTACGTGTTGACAAGGGTCACTGTCGGAGCTACTAAGCTCCAACAACCTCAGGGGGCCCCTACTATCCGCGACTTCGGACCTACAAACTACAAGTTCAAAGTGCGCAAGTCTTCAACAAAATGCTACATCCTCTTGGTACATGTTCACAATCAAATTGTGTACATCTACCAGGGGGCCAAGTGGGGCAAAGGTGTTGAAGACAAAAAATTAAATTCATAAAAAACTTGGATTTCATTCATCTTGAGACAAGAGATTACAAAATTGGAGAAAAAGGAGAGAAGATACAAGAGGAAGCTACAAAGAGAGAGTCCTATACCCTATGGAAGAACTAGGCGATCTTCTGGGCAACCTCCGACACGCTAGCTTTGGCGGCTTCTCCCTCTCCGTCGATGGAGCCTTCAAGGACCGGGTCCCGTGGGAAGTGAGGGTCTCGACTTGTGTAGCACGTCAGCATGAACTCTGTGACGTTCTTCGCCAGGGATTGTCCTTCGGTTTCCAGCTGGTCCGCGATGACATCGCCCATCTTGGTGAGCTTGTTGCCCGCCGAGCTCAACACTTGCAACGCCAAGCCAAGCTCCGGCTCCGGGTCATCCGGACGCACTGGACTAAAACCCATCGGCATCAGCGAGTCGTTGGCTTTGCCCAAGAAGTCCAAAACTTGTTGGGACTCCGCAGCCCTTGAGCCTGGCATCTCCTCCAAGGATCTCTTGGTCGTCGCAAGCTCCGAATTCTCCCGAGCAAGGCGCTCGACCTCTTTGGCGTTCTGCTGAATCTTTTCAGCAACCTGCCTTTCGAGTTTACCGAGCTCCTCCTCCCGGAGGTGGATCTTGTTCCGGCAATCGACCAGGTCCTTCTCCCGGCCCCGCACTTTCTTCTCCCTGGCAGCAATTTCATTCTCCCTCTTGTGGAGGTCATGTCCCCGCTGCCAGGCCTTCTTCTCCTCTTTCTCGCAGCGCTCCTCCAGCTTCTTGGTGTGCTCCGCGAGACTCTTGTCACCCAGAGTTAGCCTCTGAGTAAGCTCCTCCTCCCTCTTCACGAGGTCATCCCGCAGCTCCAGGAGTTTTTGCTCTTCATCTTCGAGCTTTTTCTCCCGCTCCTCAAGAGCCTTCCGGCGCTTGACGAGGCTGTCGTGGATGGCGCTAAGCTTCTCTTCGCGATCATTTGCTGCATTATTAGCAGCTATGGCCTATTCGTGGATGGCCTGGGACTGGTTGTTGAGAGATCGCACCATGCTTTCCCTCTCGTCCAGCAGCTGACCCCAGTACTCCACCCGGACTTTCTCCTTTTTCACCCACTCCTTATCGTCGGCCAGCCTCGACTGCGCCAGCTTGATCTCGAATTGGAGCTGGTTGCGCCACCTCCTAAGGGTTTGGCACTCATCCTCGAGGGCCTTGCTATCGTGGTAGAAGGCCAGCTGGACGTGACGAAGACTGGAGCGGGCATTGTCTATAGACAACGACAAAGGGATTGGATCTGGACCAGCCGGGGTCTTCTCCGCTGGCTCCAGCGGGTTCTGCGTAACAAAAATCGAGTCCCACTCTACAAGAGCGGTCCCCTGAGCTTCCACGGCACTAGGGCCGCCCTCCGGGGTAGCCTCAGTTGCCGCTGAGGAAGGTCCTACAGCAGAAG
The DNA here is from genome assembly GCA_036927565.1 of Tuctoria greenei. Taxonomy (NCBI): domain Eukaryota; kingdom Viridiplantae; phylum Streptophyta; class Magnoliopsida; order Poales; family Poaceae; genus Tuctoria; species Tuctoria greenei. The sequence continues at coordinate 40,908,246 of JAYESD010000006.1, read as the reverse complement.
TTCCTACCTCCGGAGTAGGCTCCGAAGGTCCTGCCGCCTGGTCATCAGCAACTGGTCCCTCAGGTGGGAACCAGCAGCCTCCTCTTGGCACCCTGGCTCAGGCGTGGGCACCTCCGGAACCACTACCTCCGAGGCAGGCGTTGAAGGTTCGGCCAGAGCTGAAGCCACTTCCGGCTCCGATGTTGGCGCCTCCTCCACTGCTGGTTCAGGCGCTGGTGTCTCGACTGCCATTGGCTCGGGCGCCAGCACTTCTTCGACAACCGGCTCACGCGCCGAAACTTCATCAAGACTGGGCTCCACCACCGGAACTTCACCAACACTCGGCTCCACTGCCAGGGCTTCTTCAACCACCGGATCCGCTGCCGGGGCTTCAACAACATCCGGCTCTACGGTCGGGACTGCAGCTACCTCCGGCTCTGAGGCCGGAGCGTCCATCATCCCAGCATCCAAACCCGGAGCTTCAACCTCTGGGGCTGGTGCCGCTGGTACATCTTCATTCGCGTGGTCCGACACTACCACGGGGGCTTCAGGGGATGAGTCGAGGACAAGGACCACAACAGCTGGCACCAGAGCTGCTGCGGCCTCAGCCACCTCTTGGGGCGACGCTGGAACTGGAGCCGGAGCCTCCGCCTGCATAGCCTCAGCTGCTGCTGCAGGAACCGGAGCTTCAGCCCCTTTCTTGGCTACCCTGTGGATGAAGGACGAAGAAACTCAAAAAACAATCAACTGAGGTAAAAAATCAAACTTACCTTGGAAGTCTTCCGCTCCATCTAGCGCGGAACCTCTTCACCGGACGCTCAGGACCGAACCGTGTCGCCACCGGTGTAGTAGCTCCGGAAGGTTCCCCGGAGCTTGCTGCCGCCGTCGGCGTCGTCTTGGTTGAGGCCCCCCTCGACTGAGAAGGTCCTGCAGACCTAGAGCCCTCAGTAGGCCCTGGTACCGGAGCCACACGGCCAGATCTAGCATCCCGGGGAGATGCCGATGCTGGAGTGGTTACCGTCATTGAAGACCTTCCCCTCTGGGGAGAAGGAGCTGGTGCAGAAGGAGCAGGTCTGACGGGCCTCCCGTCAGAGTGCTTCAACTTCCTCCTATGGCTCGAGGGCTCAGCCAATTCTTTGCCCTTGCCCACGACTTCAACTCTCTGTCTCGGGGCGGAAGGGGGACCACCCTCGGAAGCTCTGGGGATCGCCAACCCGATGATCAAACGCCTCTTGACTTCACCGATGTCATCAAGCACTGGCATCTTCTGCCGGAGCTCCCTGTTGAACTCTGCCTCCATGTTCAGAGGGAGAAAAGCCGCCGGTAGAGTCAAGTCGTCACCCTCGATGTCGATGCCGTGCTGGAACTTCTTGAGGTGAAGCTCCAAAGTTGCGCCTTCCAGGTTGGACTTCAAACCAGTCTCGATCTGGTCATCGTCCATCACGCTGTTGAGGGCCTAGGCGAGCTTCTCCCTCTTCTTCAGCGGAGCCCACCTGTTGACCAGGAAGTCGCAGAATACCGTCTGGGGAGTCACCCCTCCCTCCACACATTGACGGATCCTGGCCAGAGCAGGGTTGAAGGCGTCCGATAGCACCGGAACTTCGCTCCAAGCTTCAGTGTCGATGTTGGGGAGGCCTTCGGGCAGCTCCAGCTTCTCACGCTCCTCCACCCGATGACAATCCAATCCTTCTTCCGGTCGTCCCACTTGCCAGAAGGGAATGACCTCAAGTACTTGTACGGACACTTCTTGCGCTTCACAAAATAATAGAAGACAAGGTACTCGTCACTCTTGCTGGTGGTGTGGATGGTGAAGAAGGTGCGGAAGAGCTCGACACAGGGCGGAATACCCACCCACATCTCGCAGAAGTGGACAAAGGTCGACACTAGAAGAATGGAGTGGGAGCCAAGGTGGTACAGCTGCAAACCATAGAGGTCTAGCAGCATCAAGAGAAAAGTGGAGAAGGGTGGGATTAGTCCCACCATGGCGTATGCGGAGAAGTACACCATGTCGCCGGCACGCTCCTTCTCGAACGGAAGCTTGCCGGCGCGGACCAGGTGGTTGAAGGAGTCACTGGACCATCCCATGAGGGCCCGAACCTTCTTCAAATCACCGTCGGTCTTAAGACGGCTCTTTGGGAGTCCCAACTTCATCGCAGCACAGCAAGGTGAGAGAGGAAAAGTGAGCGAAAGTTTGGAGGATTTGAGCACAAGTTCGAATGAAGGCGTAAAGAATCCTCAAACGGTGTGCGCTTTCCTTCTTAAGTAAGCCCCCGCAATGCTTGTATACGACGATCAAGTCGATGTCCTTACTCCAGGCAAACGGTTGTCATCATGAGAGGCGGGAAGCCCGACGGCGGCGTCCTGACAGGGCGCGCGGAACCGATACAGTTTTCGTATCAGGAACCAACGACCTTCAATTGCATGAGATCCGCACGCCCAGATCTCACCTGCCGCATCCTGGGTATGCCACGTGGCGATGGTTTAACTACGATCTACTGCCAACGGCACATCCAAACACCCTTGAAGACACGGCTCAAAAACCGACGGATAGACCCAGCTTCAGCAGAACGACTTCATTCAAAAGGTCTCTCCCAGAGGTGGGCCCAGGGGCCACTATTGGTACCCTGCGTACGTATACCCCTTGGGACTGCAAAAAGACAAAAGAAACTTCACCTGTCAGAGTTGAAGACCTCCGAAGGCCCCACGTGTCATACGGGACCGGACCTGCCTCCCTTCTATGCTTAGTCCCTGTGCTGCCACGTGTATCCTACAACTGGAGCTACATCCCACATATGGGAAAGCTCTGGCCTAAATACTTGTGCGGCACCTCCGGACCTAATCCCCGACTGAGGGAAGCTCCAGTCCTGACACGTGTACAACAGCACCGGACCTATCCGCCCCAGACGGTAAGCTCCAGAGCTGCCATGTGTCTAACCACCGGACCTTCAACTTCAACAAGCAGACTGAAGGACCCCCAACGGCTCGGACCTCCAAGGGACAATCAAGGACTTCAAGACCCGATTAAGTGTCATTCATACCTTATTAATGACACACAATCAGAGGGCCCTTAATACCAGTAACGACACTGTCAAGGCTCGTTACCACATTATTAAGGGTAATTAAGCTCATTAATTGTGTATTAAGCATCAATAACCGCTAGGGCCACATGTCGGGTCAGGCTAGCGATGTAACGACCAGTCCTTGTACTATAAAAGGACTGGTTGACCGATATACCGGGGGTTCTCTTCTAGACTCTCCTCGAGACACTCTCCCATACTCGGCTCTGACACACGCTCACAAGTGCTCAGAAGCTTAATACAACAACTACACACCCCGTGGAGTAGGGTATTACGCTTAGGCAGCCCGAACCACGTAAATCCTTGTGTCAACTTGCTATCGTGTTTTGAATCTCTGCGCGCCCACTACCGAACTACAAACTCCGCGGGCTGCCAATGGTAGTACCGGGAGAATTGTCGGAACCAGACTCCGACAGTGGCCTAGAGGGGGTGAATAGGCTTTCGAAATTTTTCCTGAAACACTTAGCAAAACTATTGAAACCAGGAAGGTCGAACTGGTCTGGTGTGTATAAGCACAACTGTCAAATTGAGATCTCTTATATGTTTCCTTTGAATCTCTCACATCCAAATCTAGTAAACTGTACTAACAACTATAGCAAGTGTTAATGGTAAATAATTTGCACGTGGAATATAAAATTAACACAAGTTGTAAGTATGATCAAGTCTATGCCCTAGACAGTGATGATAATGAAAAGTAAGGATCAATAGCACACGAGACAAATAATTTTTACCGAGGTTCGATCTCACCAAAGAGATCTACTCCTCGTTGCAGAAGCCCACACCGAGTCAGGTCTCTTCAAACCCTTTTCCCTCGTCAAGTCACCACACAAGGCCAACTTGATTCCACTATCACGGGTAATCACCAAGTTGGTGGGGCAACCTCACACGCTGAGGGCTCCCACAAGATTACAAACAAAATAGAGATCAACACACTAAAATGATTGCACAATAATCAACAAGAGTGTGTGAGAAATAAAACCAAGAGCTCAATGTGGATAAGCTCATCACTCTCCCTTTCCCAATTGCCAACTCCCAAAGATTTGACTCTTGGGGCCTTATAATGTGTGGAGAGGAGTGTTTTTGTGCTCTTGTATGTAGTGGAGGTGCTAGGGTTCTTGGTTTATAGTTGTGGGGTCTTGGATCACCTAATTATAGACATTTAGAAAAGTTATCGTTTGGATCCCGACTCCCGGACTAGTCCGTTATGGACCGGACTAGTCCAGTGTGCTGAGTGATTTATGCATGGACAAGTGCAAGCACACTAGGAAACATTAACTTTTTGTGAGTGAACCAGACTAGTCTGTTTTTGTCCAGAAAGGAAATCAGACTAGTCCGCTCGACGATCGGACTAGTCTACTTTTGAAACTATGAGAAAACGGACTAGTCCGCTGGAAAATCGGACTAGTCCTGTTTGAGGTACTATAATAGAACGGACTAGTCCGCTAAGACACCAGACTAGTCCTATTGTGATATTGTGAGAGATCGGACTAGTCCTTTCTGTGGCCGGACTAGTCTGCTATTCCTGCAACTTGTATTGTGTTGTAGCCCTAATTTTTCCCACAACGACTTGAGCTCTTGGGGGTTTCTCTCTCAAACACACTACACATTTAGGTCTACTTTTGCATCTTTTCTTCACTTATTTTCTTCCCTTTCTTGATTCTCATCTTTTCACCTTTTTGCACCTTTTGTTCACTTGTGCTCTTCCCTTTCTTGAAATTCATTTTTCTTCTTTTTGTACCTTTAGATCCATTCTCTGAAACCTTCTTTCATCTCAACAAATTTTATTAGGATCTCACTTGTTTGTCATCAATAATCCAAAACCCACAAGGGTGTGCCTAGATGCACTTTCAAGTGCCTTCCTTGAGTTGCTTCACTTGAAATCCTAGAAAGAACTTCAACTCCCCCATCATCGACATCTCAAACCTTTTGGTCATAATCTTAGAAAACTCATCACAAAAAGTTTTGATAGTAGAACCAAATATAACATCATCGACATATATTTGTCAAAGAAACAAATCATCATTGAAATGCTTTGTGAATATAGTATAGTTGGCCGTCCCAATTTTGAAACCATTTTGAGTTAGAAAGTCTCTAAGTCACTCATACCAAGCCCTAGGGGCTTGTTTGAGGCCATAGAGAGCCCTTACGCAATTTGTAGACATGGTTGGGAAATTCTTGATCTTTAAAGTTCAGGGGTTGCTCCACATACACCTCTTCTTTGATTGGACCATTGAGAAATGCACTCTTGACGTCCATTTGGTATAACTTAAAATCATGGTGAGTAGCAAAGGCAGGTAATATATGAATTGATTCAAGCCTAGCTACGGGAGAAAATATTTCATCGAAATCCAAACCTTCAACTTGTGAGTACCCCTTGGCCACAAGTAGTGATTTGTTCCTTGTCACCACACCGTGATCATCTTGTTTGTTGTGGAACACCCACTTGGTGCCAACAACATTTGCATTTGGTCTCTTCACGAGCTCCCACACTTGATTTCTTTCAAAATTGTTGAGCTCCTTTTGCATGGACACCACCCAATCCGGATCTCATAGTGCTTCTTCAACCTTGTGAGGTTCCAAGGAAGAAACAAAAGAGTAATGTTCACAAAAAATTGTGACACGAGATCGAGTAGTTACCCCCTTGGAGATATCTCCAAGTATGTTGTCGATGGGATGGTCCCGTTGAACGCTTTGATGTACTCTTGAGTGTGGTGCTTGAGGTCTTGGATTTTCATCTTCATCTTCCCACTTTCTTCTTCCCCCCCCCCCTTGATCGTTGCCTCCATTTTGATCTTGTTGAGGTGCATCTTGAGGGTCTTGAACTTGATCGTTTAAGGAAGAGCTTGCTTGATGTGTGGTATGGCCACTTGAGTCTTAAGATTGTTCTTGTAGTCGAATATCTCCAAGTGTGATCCTTTCTATCACCAGTTGTGGAGTTTCTTCCTGATCTAGCACATGACGATCAACTTGCTCCACTTGGGAGCCATTAGTCTCATCAAACACTATGTCACGTGCTACTTCAACAATTCCAGAGGATTTGTTAAAGACACGATAGGCATAAGTGTTTGAGTCATAACCAAGCAAGAAACCCTCATCGAACTTTGAAGCGAACTTCGAAGTCCTAGGCTTCTTGTTGAGAATATAGCATTTGCTCCCAAAAAATATGAAAATAGGAAAGGTTGGGTTTGTTAGCGGTTAGGAGCTCGTAGGATGTCTTCTTCAATATGCGATGAAGGTACAACCAGTTTATGGCATGGCAAGCGGTGTTGACCGCTACCACCCAAAACCGGTCCGACGTCTTGTACTCATCAACCATGGTTCTTGACATCTCAATGAGGGTTCTATTCTTCCACTCATCCACCCCATTTTGTTGAGGGGGGGTAGGGGGCCCAGAACTCATGCTTGATGCCTTCTTCATCCAAAAATTCATCAACTTGAGTGTTCTTGAATTTGGTGCTGTTGTCACTCCTTATAGTCTTGATCCTCAAGGAGAACTCATTTTGATCTCTCCTCAAGTATTTCTTGAGGACACCTTGAGTCTCGCTCTTTTCATGCAAAAAGAACACCCAGGTGAAGCGTGAAAATCATCAATAATGACAAGACCATATTTGTTACCGACAATGCTTATGTAGGCAATTGGGCCGAATAGGTTCATGTGTAGAAGCTCCAATGGTGTTGTTGTCATCATGGTGTTCTTGGACGGATGTTGAGCTCCAACTTGCTTTCTGGCTTGGCAAGCGCTACATGGCCTATCCTTTTCAAATATAACATTCTTCAAACCATGGATGTGCTTGCACTTAAGAAGTTTTTGCAACTTCCTCATCCCAACATGGGCTAATTTCTATGCCAAAGCCATCCCATGTTGGTTTTTGCTATTAAGCATGTGTCAAGTTCGTCTTTATCCTCAGAAAAATCCTCAAGATAAAGCTTTCCCTTGAGAACACTGGCAATTGAGTCATTGCTCTTTCTTGTGACGGTCACACTCTCATTAGTGAAAAGACAATTATAACCTTTGTCACATAATTGTGATATGGACAAGAGATTATAACTGAGTGAATCAACATGCAAAACATTTGAAAGAGTATAATTAGGGGATATAGTAATTTTACTGGTGTCAAGGATTTTCCCCTTGGCTATTGTCCCTGAAGTAGATTCCTTCACTTGGATCTTTGTTTTCCTCATACTCCACAGACATATTTATCTCTCCAGTCATATGATTTGTGCATCCACTATCAAGAACCCACTTGGTTCCACCGGGGTAGTATGCCTACAAAAAAGAGTTAAGCCTTGGCTTTAGATACCCAAACGGTGTTGGGTCCTGTGATGTTAGTAAAGAGGCACTTGGGCACCCACACTCATGGTTTTGGACTCTTGTGGTGTGGCCCAACATACCTAGCATAAGGCTTTTCAAACTGTTCCTTAACAAGACATATGAAGCATCAAAATCATGGAACAATGGATGAGACTCATTTTGAGGCATATCATGTGAAGTAGCAATGTTCTTTCCCTTGTTGTTGTGGTAAGAACCTTTCTTGACAAAAACAATCAAGTATTTGCTATTCTTGGGAGTCTTAGCATTTTGCTTCCTCTCCCTCGAATAGTCAAGACCATCTTTGACAAGAGGATGTCTTGTGTTGGTGTATGCACTACATGCATATGCCATCTTATCCTTGTGAAAGATGCCACCTTTCGGTGCTTGCTTGTTTTGTGCCACCTTAAGCTCATCTTTTAGTTTTAAGATCAAGTTAGAGCACTTGCAAGCTTGAGGTGTTTCGGATTTGATATTTGTGGAAGGTGAGTTTTTAGAGGAGGAAGGTGCATTGACCTTTAGAGGCTCCACTTGTGTTTCAAGGATCTTGTTAACTTTTGTCAAGCTAACAAGTTCATCCTTTAGCACAATTGTAGTGTTCTCAAGGTTTGAGCAAGTTTCCTTGCTCAAAGCGAGTTCACACTCAAGTGCACTGCTTCTTTTTCATTCAAGCTCCAAGAGCTCCTCAAACTCTTGAAATCTCTCCTTTTGTTGGATGAGCATATCCTCTTGACGGTTCATGAGCTCTTCCTTCTCAAATATCTCATCTGACAACATCTTCAACCTTTTCAATGTACTCTTACTCATGTCCTTAAGCATGTATTCATTTTCACTAGCACTAAAGTTATCATGTGAAGAAATTGAAGAAGATGGTGTAGATTTAACCTTCTTTCTTCCCTCCTTGGCCATGAGGCAAGTTGGCCTTGAGCTCTCCAAGTTGGGGAAGAGCTTGTTCTCCATGGTTGATTTCTTCATGGCAATTGTTGCTATCTTATTTTCTTCATTGGAGGAGGAGTCTTCATTTGAATCTCACTCCTTCCCAAGGTGGGCTTGTCCCGATTGCTTCTTCTTATTGAATTACTTTTTCTTTTGGGACTTGCCCTCCTTCTTATTCTTGTTTTCTTCATGTGGGCAATCCACAATAAAGTGGCCATATTCCCCACAATTGTAGCAAGCCCTCTTTGATCTTGTCTTGGGCTTGTCTTTGCTCTTGCTTTCACGATGGTAGCTCTCACTCCTCCTTCTCATCATCCTCTTGAAATTTTTTATGAAAAGTGCCTCTTCCTCATCGGTGTTAGGGCTCTCGTCATCACTCTCTTCTTGTTCTTGTGATCTTGATGATGTTGCCTTGAATGCAACATTTTTCTTCTTGGAGGAGGCGAGCTTTTGAAGGTTGTTGTAGAACATGGCCTCTTGCTCCATCATCCCATGGTTGATGATTCTTCCTAGCACTTCTTCAGGAGTCATCTTGTGGAATCCCGGACTTTCACGAATCAAGGAGCAAAGAGTGACATTTTGAGGCATGAATGCCTGAATCATCCTCTTCACCACTTTGTGGTCCGTCCATCAGGTGCTTCCATAAGAGAGACTCTTGCTCATGAGGATCTTAAGGCGGTTGTCATTTCATGGGGGATTTCACCATCCATGATAGTGAACCTCCCAAGTTCTCCTTCAATCATCTCAATCTTGGCCTCTCTTATCACACGGTTGCCCTCATGTGCCATCTTGAGGGTGCCCCAAATGTCATTGGCCACCTCCAACCCTTCAATTTAGTTGAACTCTTCTCGAGTCAAGGAGGAGGTGATCACTTTAACCGCTTGAGCATTGCGGTGGAGTAGGACAGCTTGCTTCGGGGTCATGTCTTCCTCATTCTTGGGAAGATGATCACCTGTCGAAACAATTTGCCACAAGCTAGGGTTTAAGAAAATGAGGTGCATCTTCATGTTATGCTTCCACATGGTATAATCATTTACATCAAATTGAGGAGATTTTCCAATGGGAATAGACAAGTAATGATTATTATGAGTTAGATGCTCATAATTGTAAGGATATTGAGTGTAGTCTTGTGAACCACTCCCATTGGCGTCGTTAGTCTCGTTCTTGGGAAGATTTAGCTTCTCACGAAGTCACGCCTTGAGTAGGTGCACTTCCTCATCGTCATTTAGATCATCTTGAAGCACATCGACGTTCTTCGTCTTGTCATCTCCATCAACGGTCACTGGGTTATCACCTATGTTGGCCATCTCCTCTCTGAGTTGCTAAACTCTTAGTGGAGAGAGATGCTATGATACCAATTAAAACTATCATAGAGGGGGGTGAATAGCGATAATAAAAAATACTATGCTTAATTAAAAAATGTCCTGTCAATACAAGTCGGACTTGTCTGACTGGAAGTCAGACTTGTCTGACTGAAGTCGGACAACTCTGATTCAGCTCGGATAAGTCTGACTGAATCTACAGGACAACAACAAAAATGTAGTTTTTAAGCAATCTAGTGAAAGGAAATACAACCTAGCAATTCTAGTAGATGATGGGAACAATGTTAAGTGCTAGAAATAGAGTAAACCTAGATGATCACTAGAAAAAGATAACTTTGTGGAAATGTAAATAGAGACAATGAACACAAGGATTTTCTCACGAGGTTTGGTTCCACAAATAAACCTACGTCCCCGTTGAGGAACCCAAAAAGGGCCAGGACTAACAGCCCTATCCTCACCAAGACGCCTCAAAGGTCAAGTCTTGGATCTTTCACTATCACAAAGATTACAAACTTCCCCGGATCAAGAAATCACGCAAGAAATATTTGTGGTGACACCTGATCGTCTAGGGGAGAACCCTGATAGGAAAAGGATGAGTCCCAATCTTCCGATAGGTAATGGGTAAGTCGATTGATGGAGATCTCGACGTTGATGATCCGAGGCTCTCGAGTAGAACACGAAAAACCCCTACAATCACTACACCACCGCTTCGTTGGTTATCAACCGTGCTTCACACGATCAACCTCGCCAAGAAGGCTAATCCCTGCAAGTGCAACCGAGAACACAAGCAAGAACGTAGAAGAAGCAATCTGAAATTGCTGAATTGGGTTTCACAAACCGATAAACGGTGATATTATTGATCTAAGCAAAACCCAATTATTCATGGCGGCTACTATGGAGTATATAGATGTGGGAGGACTTCCAAGGGGGTGTTGGGGTCGTGACCTAACCCTAACACACAAAAATAATGGACTTAGACTTGATACAAGGCCCAATGGCCCAATATGGTGGCGCAACACCCTGACAGATTCTGAACTCGATTTTGTTTCGATGATTCCCATCGACTCCTAAGTAATTTTGATATGGGACCAGCTCCATTGGAAATTTTATCCTCTCCCCTTTCCGTGCGTATGTGGAATGTCCAAAACGGAGTTTGTATGCGTCCTGGACGTCCGTTTTAGTGCTTACTGCTCCTGGACTCCGAGTTGGACACGATTTTCAGTTTGACTCGGTTTCCATCTTCTTTGAACGAATTATCTGGTCCTCCACGTCCCTAATACTTCCTCCAAGTACTCCTTGAACCTCTCCATGGATCCTAATCACAATTAAATCATTATATAGCAATTTATGCTCAAAACCATATAATGAAACATATAAGAACGAGCTCACCTCTAAAATTAATTGTTGCGTATGAACTCTATTGATTCCATCTTGTATGTTCAATAGAGTGTTGTTTGTATCCATAGAAGTTATGTCCTCATCATCCTCCCCTTCTTGAATTGGAGTCGTCCTCGACTCAAGTTCATCTTCTGTTATGTGTTGGTCCAAATGTGCAACGCCATCAAATCTTTTTGTATGCATGAATGGAGGAGGCCAAGGTGGTGGACGACATAGTGCGCCATCTTGATCTTGTCCATCAAATAAGAGCGCACATTCACTTCATCAAATCTTTTTGTATGCATGAATGGAGGAGGCCAAGGTGGTGGACGACATAGTGCGCCATCTTGATCTTGTCCATCAAATAAGAGCGCACATTCACTTGAGCCAGGATCCCAAACAAATAAACATTGTGTCATGTTTGTAGGTGCAATAATAATGTGCATGATCTCATCATTCTCCCCTTCTTTATAACAAGCCATCCTCGGCTTGCTCGTATGTCCAGCAAAGAGGCTTGCTTTGGGGGTAGAATGAGCGTTGTTCATATTGCACAACCGCAACAAACAATGCCCCTCTTTTATATATTGTCCTTGCTGCAAGAAAAAAATGCTAGAAAAACTTGACAATACATTATTAGTGTTAGTGCATCCATTCATTTCACCATGTTGTTGCAGCACAAAAGGAGCTTGCACATTTGAACATACGTAAATTTTATGCACCATAAACATGCCACTACGTTCATATTTCCCTATAGCATGAAAAATATTTCTACTTAATAAAGGAAATTTAGATTGTGAAAATATTCTCCTCTCTACAATGTTTGGATCACAAAGAGTGTCAAATTCAATATAACCCAAAGTATTTAGAGAAAACAAAAATTTCAGCTCATTATTTTCAGCAGTAGCGGTGATCAAATTATGAATTTCAGCACAAGTAGGTGAATCCAAAACACAATCATCTTGTACATTAACTTGTTTTTGCATAGGTATAATAGAGTTATCAACACACAACTCTTTCTTAGTGCAATGATCAGTAGGAAAATCAACATGTGACAATGGTTTATAAATAAACGATTCTAATAGTTGCTCCTCGAAAATAGCATGATTGGAGGAAAAATTCAGAACATCCAAAAACTTCTCACCTTCTGTATTTGTAGAATGTTTTGCCTTACCATTTTCAGCAGTGATTTCGAGTGCATTATGAGTTGATCCATCTAAAATTTCACAAGTGTTGTCGAAAGCCTCGTTCTCTTTTGCATCATCTATATTATTTTCTATATTGTCCTGCAAAACGTTAGGCACAAAAGGAGGTACAACAAGAAATTTCTTCTCAAATTGCTGAATTTCTTCTTTACACATAGATACATTAGCAGAAGTTTTTCGCATAAGAATTTTTGTTTCTTTCCATGTTCGAGGTTTTTCTAATTCATTTAAATTGTTCCACCAAGTTAATGCACAATCTACTAATGCACTTGCAACATTTATAATTTTTCTCCTTTCACACATATGGCATTGTCTAAAAATTTTATCCAACTCTATTTCCCAAGCAATATATTCATCGTAACCAATACCATCATAAGAAGGAAGAGATGAGAGATATAATTACTTCTGGTGGAAGGTGTTGTAAATGTGGTCTAAACGTCATGTAAATCCTTGGTTGATGTTTGATTTTTAGTGAGCAACTCCATCGTCATCTTTATCGTGTCCATCATCTCAGCATACAATGCATGATTCTTGCTTTTACCTAACATTGTTAGGAGCAAACATAAGATAACAAAAAAATATGTTATCCCTATCAACTACAAAGGATAATAGCAAAGTGGAAGTGGAATCACACACTCTCAAGCGTCTTACCACGCTCTTACAAGTGTTCTTACCGACACTGCAGGTGGCAACCGGTGGACGGTATGAAGAAACCAATGAAGTGTGAGATGATTGCAAAAGGTGTATCGATTCTGCTCAAGAGTAAGGTGTAGCTTGAATGGCACTTTATATATAGCAAGGATTAGCAACAATGAAATCGGATAGTAAAGTTGAATAAGTGTTCAGGGTACTTGTAAAAGTTGCTGGCCTAAATGTGTTCCTAGTAGTTCAAGCTAGCAAGACATGAGACAAAACTAGATGACACAAAGAATGCAAGCACTTCTGTTTTTTTTTGTTATTTTTTCTCCTTTTTTGTGCGGCTTTTGTATCTTGTTTTGCACTTGTCTTTTTCTTTTTTCTTCCTTTTTTTTAGAATGTGCTGCAAAAGAAAAACACAATAAAAAGCAATCAAAGATATCTCGTGGCTCTGTCATAGATTTTCTGCTCAATCGTCTAAGGACAAATAGGCACACCTAGAGGCTTCAAATCTAAAAACTTTCAACAGCAAGATTATATATCTATCTCTCCTCTTTAATTTCAGTATATGAAAAACCTATTTGGGATCAGAATAGTAGGAGATATTGCCTCGAAATACAGACTGTTCAGAAATTCTAGGTTGAGAACAGATTCAGATCTAATGCACTTTTGACCAGGATAACTCCATTTTCTGGAAATCTATGAATACGAAAGTTGTAGAGAACTTCTAAAGCTTTCCAAAAAGTACAAGAACATTAAAATTCGAGTTCGTATGAGTGCGATATGATGAAAATACCGAACTGGACAAAGATGAATCTAATCTGGATGTGATGACGTGATTCAAAAGGATGAATCAACACGATGCAAAACTCAAACTAAGACCAAAAACACTTTCTAAACCAGCAATATGACTCAACAACGGACACAAACACAACAAAACCAAACTGAAAACGAAAGTTGCAAAGGATCAATGGTTGTTTGGACAAAGTAATGAACAGATCTACTAAACTACATGTTTTTTGTGGCTTTTTTGTGGACTTTAGGTATGTAAAACAAAAATAATGTAACGGATAGATGAATTACCTAATGGGCAACATGGAAATTTGATACCAATTGATGGTAAAATTGGTCCCGATCTTCCGATAGGTAATGGATAGGTCGATTGATGTGGAGATCTCGACGTTGATGATCTGAGGCTCTCGAGTAGAACACGAACAGCCCCTGCAATCACTACACCACCGCTCCGTTGGTTATTAACCGTGCTTCACATGATTTACCTCGCCAAGAAGGTTAATCCCTACAAGCGCAACCGAGAACACAAGCAAGAACATAGAAGACACGATCTGAAATCCTGAAGTTGGGGTCTCACAAACCGTAGAACGGCGATATTATTGATCTAAGCAAAACCGAATTGTCTATGGCGGCTACCATAGAGTATATATAGGTGGGAAGACGTCCAAGAGGGTGTTAGGGTCGTGACCTAACCCTAAGACACGAAAATAATGGACTTAGACTTGATACAAGGCCCAATGGCCCAATACGGTGGCGCAGCACCCTGACAGATTCTGTACTTGATTTTGTTTCGACGATTACCGTCGACTCCGTAGAAATTTTGACATGGGACCGTCTCCATTGGAAAGTTTATCCTCTCCCCTTTATGTGCATATGTAGAACGTCCAAAACGGAGTTCGTATGCATCCTAGGCGTCCGTTTTAGTGCGTACTGCTCCTGGGCTCCGAGTTGGATACGATTTGGAGTTTGGTTCGGTTTCCATCTTCTTTGAACGAATTCTCTGGTCTTCCACGTCCCTAATACTTCCTCCAAGTACGCCTTGAACCTCTCCATGGATCCTAATCACAATTAAATCATTAGGTAGCAATCTATGCTCAAAACCATATAAGGAAACATATAAGAACGAGTCCACCTCTAAAATTAATTGTTGCGTATGAACTCTATTGATTGCATCTTGTATGTTCAATGGAGTGTTGTTTGTATCCATAGAAGTGATGTACTCATCAAACCCCAAGAATAATAAACGCGCGATCACGAAGAAACTCAACGAATCAAACGTTGTTCAACCCCCTATGGACTTCTCTTGCCAAGTCTCGCAATCACTCCTTCAGTCTTCCCCAAAAACTTCAGATTTGGGCTCAAGAGGGTGAAGAACAATGGAGGAGGCTTTCTTGAGGGTTTGAGGCGGCCCTGAGAGTTTCTGTAGGGTTAGGTATGATTGGGTTTAAATCCCCATCAACTTATACTCAAAAAGTGTTTTTAACCGTTAGTTGACAGCCCACGTCGGACAAGTCTGACCCGAGTTCAGACAAGTCTGACAGACTGACAACAGAATTAGTACAGCTAACCACTGGAATTTGAATATGCGTGCAAAAGCTGCGTCAGACAAGTCCGACTAACATCGGACAAGTCCGACACACAAGGTGAGGATTTTCAACTCAGACTTATCCGAGGCACTAACACAGAGAAGTCCACCTCGAACATGTCCGACCCACTTCGTACATGTCTGAATTCGAATAGAGACTTCTAAGAAATGTCTGAATCAGACAATTCCGAGTTTCAGACACCTAGAAAAATTTTCTAAGTCAAGTACCTCGGACATGTCCGACACACTTCAAACATGTCTGAATACCAACAGAGAGATTTCGGGCATGTCCGACATACAGATTTGAACATGTCTGAATTCGACCAAAGAAGTTTCGGACATGTCCAAAATACAACTCGGACATGTCTGAATTCCACCAGAAGGAATTTGGACTTATTCGATCCAAGGCTTCGGACAAGTTTGACATACACACAAAGGATTTTCCTAAAACCTACCCAAGAGGTTGAGCTCCCATTTGACTCACTAAGTTTCCACGCGTTGTGTCCCTCTTAATAGTACAGATTTTCCTATGACTGAAGGAGAAATAGAAAACCTATTTCTTCTCCACTTTTCACGCCTTTTCTCCTTTTCCGTGAATTTCATTCTATACTAAAATCTCTGCAAGAACTCAACCAAAATCATTGGCCCTTTAATTGTTTGTCATTAATCAACCAAAACCCACAAGGGACCTAGATGCACTTTCAGGACTGTTATGTATGAGTGTGTGAAAGGGTTTAGCTTTGGTTTCACACTAGTGTAGTGTGAAAGGGTTTAGCTTTGGTTTCACACTACACTAGCTAGCCTATATAAGGTGGACCCATTTCTATTGCGTGATAATAATATAATCAATCCATTTTCCCCAACCTAATATGGTATCAGACAGAACCATAGGACCTTTTCCACCCCCAGCTGCCGGCCCCATGCCTGGCACCGCTACCGCGACCTAGGGAAGGTGCGTCGCCGCCTCCACGACCTCGGGGAGGCGCACTGCCGCTGCCACCTTTGTCGATGTCCCTGCACGCGTCGTTGGCCCTTCTCCCACTCCTGCGCTGGCCGCCGCAGCCACGTCATGGCGTGGCGCTGCCAGATCCATGGCGCCATCCCTGACCTCTCCATCGCCTGCCTCCTCAACCATCTCACCTATTCCCTCCTCTGTCCAAAGCACCCTCGCCGATCCTCACTAGCGCGAGACTATGGAGGAGGAGTATGCGACCCTGCTTGCTAACCGGACATGGGACTTGGTTCTCCATTCTGGACGTGGCAATGTTGTCACAGGCAAGTGGGTATTTACACATAAGAGGAAGGCGGATGGGTCTCTAGAGAGGTACAAGGCCCGGTGGGTTCTTCGCGGCCTCACTCAGCGTCTCGGTGTCGACTACAATGAGACCTTCAGCCCAGTGGTGAAGCCGGCGATGGCCTCGACCGTTTTGTCGTTGGCTCTCCCGCGTTCTTGGCCTGTCCACCATCTGGACGTGAAGAACGCATTTCTCCACGTCACGCTAATGGAGATAGTGTACTGCAGTCAGCCGATAAGGTTCATTGATTCAGCTCATCCGGACATGGTATGCCAGCTAAACAAGTCCCTGTACGGTCTGAAGCAAGCACCCTAGGCTTGGTACAGTTAGTTTGCCTCCTTCTTGGTCTCACTCGGCTTCGTCGAGGCCAAGTCAGACACCTCACTCTTCATTTACAAGCGGGAGGGTGACACTGTGTACCTCCTTCTATACATCAACGGCATTGTCCCCACAGTGTCTAGTCCGGCTCTCCTTCAGCGCACACCGCCCTGCAGCAGGAGTTCGCGATGAAGGACTTGGGCCATTTTCACCACTTCCTGGGCATTATGATCGAGCATCGCTCGGGCGGCCTGTTCCTCCACCAGTGACAATACTGCCTAGACATCCTCCAGCGAGAGGGCATGGCTGATTGCAAGTCGTGCTCTACGCCGGTGGACACCCAGGCAAAGGTATCCTCCACCGATGGCGCTCCTGTTGCTGACCCTACCATTTACAGGAGTCTTGCAGGTGCTATCCAGTACCTCACCTTCACCATATTGGACACTCCTACGTGGTTCAGCAGGTGTGCCTTCACATGCATAATTCGTGGGAGTTGCATCTCACAGCTATGAAGCGGATCCTTCGGTACCTGCACGGCTCCCTCGACTACGGCCTCCTCCTTCGAGGTGCCTCGGTCTCTGAGCTAGTCGTCTACACCCATCGGTCCACCTCGGGTACGCCATCTTCCTGGGTGGCAACCTCGTCTCCTGCTTCTCGAAGCGGCATCCCGTGGTGTCGCGCTCGAGTGCTGAGGCAAAATATCGCGACGTGGACAATGGTGTGGCTGAGGCCTCCTGGCTCCAGCAGCTACTTTAGGAGCTCCACTCCCCTATCGCCCGGAGTACGCTGGTCTAATGTGACAACGTCAGCGCTGTCTACCTCTCCACCAACCCCATCCAGCATCAGCGCATGAAGCATGTAGAGATTGATCTTCACTTTGTTCGTGAGCGGGTTGCCCGTGGTGAGGTCCGGATCCTCCACATCCCGATGATGTGGCAGTTCACCGACATCTTCACAAAGGGTCTCCCTTCGTCGTTGTTCTCCGAGTTTCGGTCCAGTCTCAACATCTGTCATGGCTAGATGTTGGGACTACGGGGGTGTTAGACTGTTATGTATGAGTGTGTGAAAGGGTTTAGCTTTGGTTTCACACTAGCGTAGTGTGAAAGGATTTAGCTTTGGTTTCACACTACACTAGCTAGCCTATATAAGGTGGACCCACTTCCATTGTCTGATAATAATATAATCAATCCATTTTCCCCAATCTAATATTTTTTAATTTTTTTCAGCTTGAATAGAACCTTACTTAAAGGGTCAGTATCTTTTGTATCCACCTCACATATCCTTTTTACTTGGGGCAAGAAGTCTGGATGTTTCATTCAGTAAAGTTCAAAGTGAAAAGAAAATTTCTTTTCTGGTTTGTGTGTTATATTTTTAATGATGAGTGGGCTATGATCTGAGAAGGTTCTCCCTTTTTTCTCCACTGTTACAGTGGGGAACATATCTTCCCAATCACTAGTCATCATAATCCTATCCAACACTTTTAGAGTTTGATTAGAGTGATTATTGGACCAAGTGTATCGGAACATATCTTCCCAATCACTAGTCATCATAATCCTATCCAACACTTTTAGAGTTTGATTAGAGTGATTATTGGACCAAGTGTATCGACACCCAGCCATATTGACCTCCCTGAGTTCATAAATTTGAATGATCTTATCAAACATGTCTGTGAATCTATTGGAAATAAACCTCTTATTTTTTTCATTTGCATTCCTTATGATGTATCTCCCCCAATAATATATGGTTTGTTATTTTTGTTACAGAAATGGGCATGTTCAGCTAGGAATATTTCTTTATCATCCTCTTGGGCTGCCCCATACACATTATTTAAATTCCATATTTTACTAGTTTGCCTATCCAACAGCATCAACTATAATATATATCCCCCTTTATCAATGTCTTCAATATCAAATATTTCCCTTTTAATTCCACTTAGGATCCCCCTGATTTGCCTCTAGCTGGAATTATATTCCAGTGATAAGCATTGAAAGGGTCAAGCTTTCTAAGAAAAGCCTCACTCAGTTCTTTTAACTTGGTTTCTTGGATACACACATAGTCAGAGTTATACTCTTTTGTCAAATCTCTTAGATATGTGATTTTCCCTTTCTTTCTTTTTTCCCCTGCAGTTCCAAAAAAATACCTTTTAATATGTTATCCATAATGTTATTTTGGTGATTTCTTTCTCCCCTAGTATTATCCTGGGGGCCGTTGAACCTGTATACAGAAGGCCCCTTTCTTTTACTCCTAGGAGAACAAGGGCCTATAATCTCTTTTTTTCTTTTCTCTTTCTTTGATTTTTTGTTGGATTAATTCACATTCTCTTTCCATACCTGAGTCCTCTTCATACCACTCAATTCTGAGGAGGATATTATTCCCCTCCCTCCCCTCATGTTCCTCTACTATTTCTCTATTCACCCCCTGAATTTTTTCAGAAATTTTAATTTTGGCCTGTTCAAGATCTTTCATGATATTAATCACCCCATAATCCTCAACCCGAATACAAACACCCATATTACTAGGCATCTGTGCAATAGTACTGACATCTAGGAAAGTAAAACATTTTGGGGAGCTGGTGTTCTAACCTTCTCGAGGCCTTTTTTTGAAAACTTCACCTTCATACTCTTTAATCTTGTGGATGAGCTGGTGTTGCAGCCTTTCACTTTGCCTAGTGATAGGGATGATCTGATCTTCATGCACCTGGGCCCTCCTCTTTTCTATGGCAGACTCCTTCTCTCAAAGTTTTGAACCTGCAATAATGTCAAGCAGAGATTCTGTTTTGTCTTTCTCATCCAACTCATTGATTTTATCAATGGAAGGTGTTAAAGTATGCAACTCACATCTTGCCAATTTCAAGCAGTGTTCTTTTTTGTAAGACACAATTTCCTCCTCATCATCCTCCTCATCATATAGAAGATCTTCATCACTTGAGTTCCATGATGCATTTACCTTTTCCTCGTTCTTTTCTTATTTTCACACCACTTCTTTCCATTTCTTATTAGCATCTTCTTTTTCCCCTCTGTTCATTACATTATAATCAACATACCTGAACTTAGGAGGTGCAGATCCCCTTTTTCCATTGGTCTCTTTAGAGGTAGTTCTCCCCCACTCCCATCCCAGTGAAAGGTTTCTTGGGCACATTTTGGATTTGGGTCTTCCCAGCTGGCACCTTGAGGCCAGTATTGTGATCAGTAAGCTCACTCTCCCTTTCATAATAAAAGTCATACCCAAATGGTGGTAAAACCCCCTCAGCCACTGCAGGGACCTTGGAGACATCCCTACACCCTATCCTCATTCTCACATAGTCCATTCTGTAAAACGATGTCTCATCAATCTCTATAGTTGTCCCCACAAGTGATCCACATAAGTTAAGGTATTAAAGTTCCTTTTATCATAAGGTATTCCCGTCACTTTAAACCAAGCATTTTAGAGTTCAAACTTTGCTCCTATCTCAGCAGACCATGGTTTAATCATTATTTGTGCATCTGTCCTCCTCACCTCTATGTTTATGTTGGCCCACTCTTTGATGGTTCTGACGTTGGGGAATTTCATGGTGTAGCTAGAATCACCAAGTGGTTTGGTATCCCATCTCCATGTAGAGCCAAAGTTCTCACTGAACTTGCTTTCAATCTGTTTAGCTATTATTGAGACACTAAGGACCTTAACTATTGCAATGGTGAAAGTTTTTTTGGTGTTTACCTCAGAAGGGTAGTCGGGGATCAGAAAAAACTTTGTCCTTGTACCTGTGCAACCACTAATGGTGCAACATACTCTCTCAGAAGCTTAGTATAGCAGTTTGCCGCCTCATGAACACCCCCCCTCCCAAGAGCATCTCTCACATTTCTTGATCCTAGGGCAAGCAATACTTCTATGGTCTATGCTTACACATCTAAAACAAGCAGGAACACCATAGATGGGATTTGATATCTCACCTTGAAGGCCTCCTTCCTCTACTTTCTCTTTTCCCTTGTCCTTCATCAGAGTTCGAGCTGAGGATTCAGCATCATCCCACCTTGTTTTCCTTGATTGCCTATTAGGGTGAACTTCATGGTTTGAATTTACTCAGATTTTTTCTGCTCCTCGGGTCCAGACGACTGATCTTTGGAGGTTTTACCCCCTTGATCACCCTCTGGTTCTTCCACGGGAGCACCTTGAACCTACAACTGAAGTAGAAAAGCATCTTGATCTTCATGAGGTACCTATTCCTCCTCCTAGTGGTATGGATCTGGTTAATTCCAGTCCCGACGCCAGGAACTCCTTCCTCTCCCCCGACCACCTCTTGTCCATGAACACTCATAGCCCCTTCTTCTTCAACTCCTCTCCAATATGTTGCCACCACGCCACCATTCTCTTCCCTCATCATAGCCTCCTTATCCACTCCATCCATCTCCACGCCCACCAAATTGCCCCCTTCCACGACATCCCTCACCACCATAACCCTCAGCGCCTCCACTCCACTTCATCTCCTCTCGCCCAACCATGGACACTAGTGCAAGTTGCACTCTCAGCACCTGCGTGTACGATCACCGCATTCCCCAGGAATGGCCTAGGTATTTCCACAAGGAGGAAGAGAAGGCGGTATGGGACACCGAAGGAAATTGAAACCCTATGCTCTTATCCTCTCCCCATGAAGTCCCAATCTTCCCTTCTACTCTCTCTCCTTTTCCTCCCTCTGATCTCCCCACCTCGACTAGTTGATCATGCCACGTGACCTTCGTATCGACATGGATTCCCACCCCTGTCAACGTGTCGTGCATTGAGCCTCCCAAAGCGTGCGAGAGGAAGAGAGACCAAAAAGTATACCATGAGAGGTCACCAACGTGTGAGGATAGAGGATCCAACGCACCACACACAACCTAATTGTCTGGCCGACAGCGAGAATCTCCAACGAGGAATCGTCTCTCGTCGCCTCCTCCTATTGGGCCTCTCACAAACACATCCACTAACCTCTAGATTGCACCAACCACATGACCAGAGAGAGAAAGATGTTCATTGAATATGAAAAAAAAAAATGATGCTCCAAGTGAAGGCATCTAGTTTCGTGACAACATCCAAGGAAAGGTGCTAGGTATCGATAAAATTGCAATCTCATCTCAACACTCATTTTTCTCATATTTTGCATGCTGATTCTCTTGATTATAATATCTTATACATTTCACAACTTTATGAAAAAAGTTATTATTGTTTATTCACTAACGAGGGTGTGATCTTATTTATAAGGAGTGATGACTCAACTACCTTCAAAGATGTATTGAAGGCAAAGCTTTATCTAATAGACTTTACCACAGATAAAGCCCAACTTGATACATCATTGATCACAATGACCAACATGGGGTGGTTGTGGCAGAGAAGTCTAGCACATGTTGGTGTGAGGAACTTGAAAAAAATTATAAATGAGGATCACATTTGTGGACTAAAGAATTTTTTGATTGAAAAAGATAGGCATTGTATCACATGTCAAGCCAGGAACCAAATCAAAGCATCTCATTCTGCTAAGAACGTGATGACAACAACAAGACCCTTGGAGATGCTTCACATGGACCTCTTTAGTCCCATTGCTTATATAAGCATTGATGGTAATAAATATGGTCTTGTATTGTTGATGATTTTCTCGCTTCACTTGAGTGTTTTTCTTGCATGATAAGAGTGAAGCACAAGGTTTACTTAAAATATTCTTGAGGAGAGATCAAAATGAGTTCTCCTTAAGGATCAAGAAGATAAAGAGTAACAATAGCACCGAGTTCAAGAATACTCAGTGGATAAGTACTTGGGCGAAGAAGGCATTAAGCATGAGTTTTTCGCCCCCTACTCCCCCGAACAAAATGGGATAGCCGAAAGGAAGAATTGTACGCTCATTGAGATGGAAAGAACCATGAATGATGAGTTCAAGACTTTGGGCTGGTTTTGAACGAAAGCGGTCAATATCTCGACTTTTGAAGAGAACACCGTATGTGCTACTCACCGGTAACAAACACAATACCTCATAGTTTTGAGTCTTTTGGGAGCAAATGTTACATTCTTAACAAGAAGCCTAGAAATTTTAAGTTTTCTTCTAAGTCTGATGAACGTTTTTTGCTTGGATATGACACAAACCCTTAAGCCTATCGTGTATTCAACAAAACCTCCAGTAGTGTTGAAATTGCATGTGACGTAGTATTTGAGGAGAGTAATAACTCCCAAGTGGAGCAAGTTGTTCAATGTGTGCTTGATGAAGAGGAGGAACCATGCTTAGCACTAAGGAGGATGACACTTGGTGATATTCATCCACAAGAGCACCATCAAGACCCAAGTGATCAGATCTCCTCACAATCGATGCCTTCTACACAAGATCAAGCTCAAGACTCTCAAGATCAAAACCATCAGGATCAAGATGATGAAGATCAAAAAAATAACAATGATAAAGGAGGAGATGTAGAAGTTGATTCAAGACCACAAGTGCCACATCCAATAGTTCATCAAAGTGTTCAACGGAATTATCACGTTGATAACATCCTTGGAGATATCTCAAAGGGGGTAACTACTCGATCTCGTATGGCAATTTTTTGTGCATATTACCCTTTTGTGTATTTTTTGGAACCTTTTAGAGTGGAAGAAGCAATACAAGATCTGGATTGGATGATGACTTTGCAAGAAGAGTTGAACAACTTCAAGAGGAATCAAGTGTGGGAACTAGTGAAGAGACCAAATACCAATGTGATAGGCACCAAGTGGGTGTTCCACAACAAGCAAGATGAACACAGGGTGATGACAAGGAACAAACCAAGACTTGTGGCCAAAGGATACGCCAAAGTCAAAGATGGGGATTTTGATGAAACATTAGCTCCCGTAGCTAGGCTTGAGTCAATTCGTATATTATTGATATACACCACTCACCATGATTTCAAGCTTTATCAAAATGAATATGAACTCAATGGTCCAATCAAGGAGGAAGTGTACTTGGATCAACCATCCGGGTTCAAAGATCAAGAATATCCTAACAACGTTTTTAAATTGCGTAAGTCTCTTTATGGTCTCAAACAATATCCTAGAGCTTGTTATGAGTGTCTTAGAGACTTTCTCATTGAAAATGGTTTTAAGATAAGAAAAGCGGATTACACTTTTCACCAAGAACGTTGATGATGATCTCTGTGTGCCTCAACTATATGTCAATAATATTATATTTGGTTCAACTAATATAACTTTTTGTGATGAGTTTAACAATATTATGATAGAAAGGTTCAAGATGTCCATGATGGGAGAGTTGAAGTTTTTCTAAGTTGCTAAGTCAAGCAACTCAAGAATGGGATGTTCATAAGTCAAATGAAATACACACAATATGTACTTAAGAAGTTTGACATGAACAAGACCAAACCCATCAAGATGCCCTATCTAATATCCACCCCTTAATAATGTTTTACTTCATGTTTAATTTAGAACTATAGGTTGTTATGCTATCTGTCGGTACCCTTCATACCGGATACCCCTTGGAACTGTAAAGAGTGCAAAGGAACTCCACCTATCTGAGTTGAAGACCTCCGAAGGCCCCACGTGTCATTCGAAACCGGACCTGCCTCCCTACTATGGTAAGTCCCAGTGTCGCCACGTGTATCATAAAGTCGGAGCTACATTCCATACATGGGGAAGCTCCGGACTAGATACCTGTGTAACACCCCCGGACCTAACCCCTGACAGAGGGAAGCTCCGGTACCGACACGTGTACAACGGCACCGGACCTACTTGTCCAAGACGGTAAGCTCCGGAGCTGCCATGCGTCCAACTGCCGGACCTTCAACTTCAACAAGCAGATTGGTGGACCTCCAATGGCTCAGACCTTCAAGGGACATTAAAGACTTCAAGACCTGATTATGTGTCATTAATGCTATCTTAATGGCACACAATCGAACGACCCTTAATACCAGTAACGCCACCATTAAAGGGCTTTATCACGCTATTAAGGAGAATTAAGCACATTTAACTATGTATTAGGCATCGGAGCTAAGGCCACTTCCGGCTCCGACGCTGGTGCCTCCTCTTCTGCCGGTTCAGGCGCCGGTACTTTGACCTCCACCGGTTCGGGTGCTGGCACCTCCGCGACAACCGGATCGGGCGCCGGAACTTCATCAACCACCGGCTTCGCCGCCAGGGCCTCAGTAACATCCGGCTCTAAGGCCGGAACTGCAGCTACATCCGGCTCTAAAGTTGGAGCATCCACCATCACAGCATCCAAAACCGGAGCTTCAACCTCCAGAGCTGGTGCCACTGGTACATCTTCATTCCCGTGGTCCGGCGCTACCACGGGAGCATCAGGAGATGAGTCGAGGTCCAGAACCACGACAGCTGGTGCCGCAGCTGCCGCGACCTCAGCCACCACCTGGGGCAGCGCTGGAATTGGAGCTGGAGCTTCCGCCTGCACAGCATCAGTTGCTGTCATAGGAACCGAAGCTTCAACCCCTTTTTTGGAGACCCTGTGGATGAAGGACAAAAAAACTCAAAACATGGTTACAACAAAAGTAACAGACTGAGGTAAAAAGCAAATTTACCTTGGAAGACTTCCGCACCAGCTAGCGCGGCTTCGCCGGACGCTCAGAGACCGACCCAGTCGCCCCTGGTGAAGCAACTCTGGAAGGCCCTCCGGAGCTTGCTGCTGCCGTCAGCGACGTCTCGGTGGGGGCCTTCCTCGACTGAGAAGGACCCTCGAACCTAGAGCCCTTAGCTGGCTCAGGCGCCGGAGTCACCCGGCCGGAGCTGGCATCCCAGGAAGAGGCCGATACTGGAGCTGGTGTCGCCGTTGAAGACCAGGGAGAAGGAGCAGGTCTGACGGACCTCCCATCAGAGTGCTTCAACTTCCTCTTTCGATTGGAGGTCTCAGCCAACTCTTTGCCCTTGCCAATGACTTCAGCTCTCTGTCTCGGGGCGGAAGCAGGGCCACCCTTGGAAGCTCTAGGGATCGCCAATCTGGTAGTCGAATGCCTGTCTACCTTGTCGAGGTCGTCAAGTACCGGCATCTTCCTCCGGAGCTCCCTGCTAAACTCCGCCTCTATGTTCAAAGGGAGGAAAGCCGCCTGCGGAGTTAAGTCGGCACCCTCAACGTCAATGCCATGTTGGAACTTCTTCAGATGAAGCTCCAAAGCAGCGCCTTCCAAATTGGACTTTAGACCGGTTTCAATCCGGTCATCGTCCATCACGCTGTTGAGGGCCCAAGCGAGCTTCTCCCTCTTCTTCAGCGAAGCCCACCTGTTGACTAGAAAGTTGCAGAAGACCATCTGGGGGGTCACCCCTCCTTCCACACATTGGTGGATCCTGGTCAAGACAGTGTTGAAGGTCTCCGATAGCACCGGAGCCTCACTCCATGTGTCCGTGTCAACATTGGGAAGACCCTCAGGCAGCTCCAGCTTCTCGTGCTCCTCTGCCGTGACGATAATCCAATCCTTCTTCCAGTCGTCCCACTTGCCGGAAGGAAACGACCTCAAATACTTGTGAGGGTATTTCTTGCGCTTCATAAAATAATAGAAGCCAAGATACTCGTCACTCTTGCCGGTAGTGTGGATGGTGAAGAAGGTAAAGAAAAGCTTGACGCAGGGGGGAATACCCACCCACATCTCTCAGAAGTGGACAAATGTGGACACAAGAAGAATGGAGTGAGGGCCAAGGTGGTACAACTACAGACCATAGAAGTCTAACAACATCAAGAGAAAAGTTGAGAAAGGTGGGATCATTCCCACCAAGGCATACGCATAAAAGTACACCATGTTGCCGGCGCGCTTCTTCTTGAATGGGAGCTTGCCGGCGCGGACCAGGTGGTTGAAGGAGTCGCTGGACCACACCATGTAGGTCCAGACCTTCTTCAAATCGTCATTGGTCGTGAGACGGCTCTTTCGGAGACCCAACTCCATCGCAGCACGGCGGGCGAGAGAGAAAAAGCAAGTGAAAGTTTGGAGGATTCGAGCGCAAGTTCAAATGAAGGCATAAGGAATCCCCAAATGGTGCGCGCTTTCCATCTTAAGTAAGCCCCCGCAACGATTGTATGGAAACCGCAGAAGGGCCAAGGATACGGTTCAAAAATTTCACCCTGCCAATGACAAGGGGGCCCAGGGCCACCCAGATGATCAAGTCGAGGTCTTTACCCCAGGCGACAATTGTCATCATGAGAGGCGGGAAACCCAAGGGTGGCAGCTTGACAGGGCACGCGGTTTTCGTATTGGGAGCCGACGACCTTCAATTGCGTGAGATCCGCATGTGCAGATCTCACCTGCCGCATCCTGAAGATGTCACGCGGCGATGGTTTAACTACGAACCACCACCTCAACGGCACATCCAAAAACCCTTGAAGACACGACGCAGAAATCGAAAGATGGACCCACCTCCGGCAGAATGACTTAATCCAAAAGGTATCCCCCAGAGGTGGGCCCAGGGGGCCACTATCGGTACCCTTCGTACCGGATACCCCTTGGAACTGCAAAGAGTGCAAAGGAACTCTACCTATCTGAGTTGAAGACCTCCAAAGGCCCCACGTGTCACTCGGAACCGGACTTGCCTCCCTACTATGGTTAGTCCCAATGCCGCCATGTGTATCATAAAGCCAGAGCTACATTCCATACATGGGGAAGCTCCGGACTAGATACTTGTGTGGCACCCCCAGACCTAACCCCCGACAGAGGGAAGCTCCGGTACCAACACGTGTACAACGGCACCGGACCCACTCGTCCAAGACGGTAAGCTCCGAAGCTGCCACGCGTCCAACCGCCGGACCTTCAAATTCAACAGGCAGATTGAGGACTCCAACGGCTCGGACCTTCAAGGGACATTAAAGACTTCAAGACCTGATTATGTGTCATTAATGCTATCTTAATGACACACAATCAGACGACCCTTAATACCAGTAACGCCACCATTAAAGGGTGTTATCATGCTATTAAGGAGAATTAAGCACATTTAACTGTGTATTAGGCATCAGTAATCGCCAGGGCCACATGTCGGGCCAGGCTAACGGTGTAACGGCCAGCCCTTGTACTATAAAATGATTGGCCAAGCGAAACACAAGGGAGGACTCCCAGACACGCACTCAGGTCCAAACGAGACACGCTAGTCTTTCACACTCAAGCGCCCAGACGCTCAATACAACAACAACACACACCCGTGGAGTAGGGTATTACGCTCAGGCGGCCCAAACCACGTAAATCCTCGTGTCAAATCGCCATCTTGTTCTGAATCTCTGCGCGCCCACAACTGAACTAAGAAACTCCGCGGGCTGCCAACAGTAGTACCGAGACAATTACCGAAATTGCACTCCGGCACTATCCTTTTTATTGATCCTATTTTAGATTAGTCTTAGATTAAGGTCATCTAATTAGGTGATACCAAGATTAAGAATCAATGAATTGTTAGTTCTGACAATGGCATCAGGAACAAAACTAGGTTATTCCTAATCAGGTTCTAATTTTGTTTAAATATTGGTTAATTCTACAACAATTAGAAGGGGGGATACAAACTAAGTGTTGGGTTTGAATCTCAATAAAGAAAGAACCATGAACTAAGAAAGATTCAAACCAAAGTTGTTGAGAATTAAGATAGTGGAGGATCACTTACATCAGGAAGACTCGAGAGCTCTTGTACTCTGGGACCCCCAAAGGCGCTAGCGCACCGGGCGAGGGAGCTGGTGTTGTATTCATCACCGGCGAACCTCTCCTTGAGGGGTCGGGGACGGACGACTTAGGTCTTGCCAAATTCGTTGGCTATGTCACCGCGTGACGTCATCTTCCACGACAGCGCACTCGCCCGAAGGGGAATGCGTACATCGGTGAAAAGAACACAGCAGCATCCCCTGTTAAGCTGGCCAAGGTTGGGTGGTCGGAACCCTAGGGTTCGCGGCAGAACCCTAACCCTAGCAGAGGGGCTCCCTTGACAGCGAGCCAGCCTGCAACTCAGCCACCAATATGGTGAGCTGCCTGGTGAGCTCGTGAGCCAGGAAGGAGGACGCGGCAATGCCATAGCACCACATCGCTCGTCTCTCTCACTCGCATCGCAAATATGGAGAGAGGAAGGAGAAAGCGTCGAGCGAACGACGCGTTTTTATATCGCTAGTTTTTCAGCGTGACCATTAGATCTTGGATTGACGATACGGATTAGATAAAAGCAAGCAATAGGTTGTTAGCCCAGGCGGGATAGAAAACAGGCCTTCTAGGCTGCCCTCTCGCATGTCACAGGCATGCCACGGGCCATGGTGCGCGCTTAGCAGGCCTATCGAGTCACCTCCTCTCCAGCTCGAGGCATGTGCCTGTGGGACCTTAGCGTCGAAAGCCCACTAAGGACGCGTCGGCTCGCTATGGGTTGTGGGTCAACCAATTCTGGGCCATGCACTTATTCTGTTTTTTCTTTTTTGAAGTATTTTTAGTTTATGGGCTTTGGTTGAATTAATGTGTGGGTCCTTTTCTAATTTTACCTAAAATTTTAAGGAATTTTAGTTTGGGCCAAAATAGATCTAGGTTGCGCACAGAATTAAATAAATAACTAAAAAATTAAGTAATTTTTTATTGTTTCTTTTATGTGATTTTTCTACTTTGTTTATTTATTTAATCTTTTGCAATATTAGTATTTTGTAGCTTCTGTGTACTTTCTCAATTTATTTAATTTAATTCATACATTATGCAGTAGAATTATATGAAATTAAGTTAAGTAATATGCTTCCACTGTTAAATATGTTTATGGTAAATTTACATAGTAACAAACGCTAAAAATAAATTTGCCTTATTTTAAGTGTATTTAAAATTATTTTATGGAATTCTTCTTTAAGTGACCAACCCGAAAGAATAAAATTGTCATGTTTAATGATGCTTTTGTATGTCATCTTTTGTTGAGTAATCATTGCAAAAGACAACACATGATATTTCTATTTGTTTAAGTAATTTTAAGTTCAAACAGAATTTCATTGAGTAACCAACACGAAAGATAAAATTTCTATGATTTGAATGTTGAATTTTATGAAGTAGCCAATGTGAAAAGTAAAATGTAACATTCTACTTGTTTAAGTTTATTGTATATTTAGTTATGTTATATGTATTTTTTATGAAGATTCCTCCGCACTCTGGAGTTTTATCTCTACTATTGAGTCACTTAACGATTCCAGCTATGGCTCATGGAGAGAGAAGTTAGAGATTGTTTTGGCAATCTCTAAGGTTGACTCTGACCTCACCCTACCCTAGAGACCGAGGTCCCTGTTCCTTCTACTGGAGAGATTTATGAGTCTCTTGAACTTAGGAAGGGACAATTTTTAAGTTTAAAAGATAAGTATGAGACGGATCTCCCTAAGTGGATTGCCTCAAACAGGAAGTGGTTGATGGTAATTAAGGAGACGATCACTTAGGCTATTTGGGAACAATCTCCGAATGTGACTCTGTTATTGAGTACCTCCATAAGGTGGAGAGCCAGTTTAATGGCTCTTCCAAGGCTACCATGAGTATGCTCATCAAAAAACTTGTTACTGAGAGATACACTAGAGGTGATGTGCGTGAGCACATCCTTAAGATGACCAACTTAGTTGTGAAGTTCAAACTAATGAACTCAAGGGTGACTGATGAGCTATTTGTTCATCTCATTTTCAACTTCCTGCCTAAGGATTTTGAATCCTTCGTGATAAACTACAACTCTCAGCTAGAGCAGTGGACCTTAGAGAAGTTAACTATCATGTGTGTTCAGGAAGAAAAACACATTAAGTCCTAAAGAGGTCTGACTTTGTCAACCACACCAAAGGGAAATGGAAGGGCAAGAACTAATTTAGTTCTTCTAAACCTCGCTCTTTTAAGGTACATGACACTTATTCTGCTCACGAGGGCAACGGTAAGGCTCCACTTCACTATCGTTCTCAAAAGGATGTAAAGACGGACAAGGACCAATGCAAGTTCTGTAAGAAAAAGAGACACTACTAGAAGGATTGTGTGAGTTTCCTGAAATGGTATCGCAAGAATGGTAATGATTTTATTACTTTTATTAATGAATCTCCATTTTTAAATATTCTCGATCTACATGGTGGATTGACTCAATGTCACCATGCATGTTTGTAATTCGTTACAGGGATTGAGTACGACCCTAAGAAGAGGGAAAAGGGCCATTACAGGGCTTCATACTTAGGCTTCATAATGTTCTTTATGTAGCCTCTTTAGAAAGATATTTGATTTCTGTTTCATGCAATGATGCAACTTATGTATGCTATTTTTGGCAATGTTAGATGTTCTATTACATTTAATAAAGGTATTATGAGTTTTATCTTCTGACAAGATGTGTTATATTTATTATGCTTACATGATGATATTAATGTTGTAAGCAATAATTAAATCTCTTCTCAGAATGACTTAGTATTCAATAAGCGCAAAAAAAATGATTATGAAACGTCATTAAAATCATGGAATTGACGTTTATGCTATATATCGAGAGGGGTTGAATGTTTTGTACCTGGATCGATTGTTTGCCACTTAGAATACATGGATTGCATTAAAGGCAAATATGTTAAAACAATTAAGGAAGATATCAAATGAAGTACGGAAGCTCATAATTAATTCATACGGAAATTTGTGATTCACTTATTGTGGTCTCTATAGATGGTTATGATTCATTGATAATGTTTAAGGATGGCTATACTCGTTATGATTATATTTATTCAATCAACAATCGAATCCGAGACATTAGATAAATTTAAGATATCTAAGGCTTAAGTAGAAGTTAGTACAACACTAATAAAATAGTTAGTTCCGGTCGTGAAGGGGAGTACTACACTCATTGTATCCTGTATGACTAAATTCATGGACCCTTTGCAAGGTTTTTATAGGAAAATTATGTAGTTGTCTAGTACTTGACATCAGATGAGCCTCAACAAAATGATATAGCGAGATGGACAAACCGTATGCTTATGAATATGGTAAGAAGCATGCTTACGTATTTAACACCTCCGATTAGCCTCTCGCTGGGGGCATTAAATACCTCCATCCGCGTGTTTTATCGAGTTCCTAGTAAGTCAGTGTCTGTTGTTACCAAGTCGCCTATATTTATTCCCCCGGTGCTGTAACTCAAGGCTCCGCGATGACATCCCACATGATCGTCCTCTCAGGTAGCTCTTTAGGAGGAGTGGCCCCCCCTTCCAGATTTTGGTTACTAGTAGGAGTGCAGCCTAGATGGGTGGATTCCCGCTTGCCTATATGGTGTTTGTGCATAATCTATGAATGGGAACGACTGTTGTGTGTTTATCTAGCATCCATATGGCACAACAAAACGTTAAGGATTCTGGATTGGAACATTAGGGGGCTCAATGCTCCAGTCAAACGTCTTGCGGTCAAGGAGCTAGTGTCCTCAACGAAAGCTGCAATAGTTTGTCTTCAAGAAACCAAGTTACAAGAGCTCCAAGATACCACGATTGCACAAACACTAGGCCCACAATTTATACACAAGTACTCGTATCTCCCGGCAGACGGCACTAGAGGTGGCATCATCATCTCAACATTTGAGTGGCATTTCAATATTGTCTCTAGCTCATGCACAAAAACACGCTAATGGTAATTGTGAAAATGTTAAATGACGGCGTCGAATGGCATTTAACAAGCATCTACGGCCCACAAGAGAGAACAGAGAAATTAGAGTTCCAGCAGGAACTAGCTGCGGTTCGCACTAGCTGCATAGAAAAATGGTTAATCCTTGGAGATTTCAATCTGATTTACAAGGCGGAAGACAAAAAATGGAGGTAGGATGGACCGTGGCCTCATAGAGAATTTTAAGAGCACTCTAGATGAGTTAAACCTACGTGAGCTGTATTTGAACGGGAGAAAATACACCTGGTCCAACGGTCAGGCAAACCTGATCATGATGAGGATTGACAGGGCATTCCACACAACCAGCTGGGAAGATATATTCCCGGCGCCCTGCCTCTAGGCCCTCCATGGAACCACGTCGGATCATTGCCCCCTGCTAGTTCTAGGAGATACCTCCTACGAGCAACCGACCATATTCCATTTTGAGTCTTATTGGACCAGGATGCCTGGCTTCATTGATACTGTTGCGAACACATGGAACAGTCCAGTACAGGCCCCGAACACAATGAAAAAGCTCCTAGTCAAGTTGAAGAGAACAGCGAGAGCTCTTAAAAAATGGGAGAAAGAATCCATAGGGAATATAGCGCTATACCTGTTAATTGCAAAGATAACTCTATTGAAACTAGAAGAGGCAGAGGAATGAAGAAGCCTAACTCCTAATGAAAGAAATTTCAGGAACAGAATTAAAGAAAGGTTCCTTGGCCTTCTGGCAATCGATAAGATGAAGGCACGCCAAAGATCGAGGTTGACCAACATGTGGCTTGCAGATGCGAACACAAAATTTTTCCACCTCAGGGCCAATGGAAGGAGGAGAAAAAATCACATCCAATCGCTAGAAACACCAAATGAGCTTGCAGTCGAACACTCAGTCAAGGAAAATGAAATTTTCAACTTCTATAGCAACCTGCTGGGCACCAAGGAAAGGAGACAAATATCCCTGAACTGGGAGCACCTGGGCTATGATTGTCGGAGAGTACCTGACCTCTTAGATCTTGAAGCGGACTTCTCAGAGCAAGAAGTTCTTGAGGCAATAAAAAATTCATCCAATGAAAAATTCCCAGGTCCGGATGGCTTCATAATGCTATTCTTCGCCAGTTACTGGAACATCATCAAAGTGGACGTCATGCATGCTTTCCACCAGCTATCGCAATTACAAGGAGATAGTTTCAAACTTCTCAATAGAGCGCACATTGTACTAATACCAAAAAAAGATCACCCTACAAGCATTAGCGACTACAGACCAATCAGCCTGTGGCATAGCTTTGCGAGGCTCTTCTCAAAAGTGCTAGCGAACCGCTTGGCGCCCAAGCTAGACATCCTGGTCTCATATAACCAGAGCGCTTTTATAAAAAGCAGGAGAATACACGACAATGTGCTCTTCGTGCAGAACCTACTCAAAGAAATCCAAGCTAAAAAAGAATCTGCCGTATTCGTCAAGATAGACATCAGCATAGCCTTCGACTCAGTTTGTTGGGGGTACCTCCTAGAGCTCCTAGAAAGGATCGGTTTTGGACCAAGATGGCGGGAATGGATCTCTTTGATACTCGGGACAGTATCAACCAAGGTGATGCTCAATGGACGGCCAGGCAAAATCATTCATCATAAAACGGGACTCGGGCAGGGAGACCCGCTTTCCCCTATGTTATTCATCCTAGCGATAGACCCGCTGCAACAAATTCTCAAGCTAGCCCTTGAGAGGGGCGCGATTAAGAGGACCTCAGCTATAATGACAGGGGGCAATATTTCCTTGGATGCAGACGATGCCGCTTTAATAATCAAGCCTTTCAACAGAGATCTGACAGCAGCGAAAAGGACCCTGGAAGTTTTTCAAAGGGCGTCGGGCTTGAAAATCAACTTGCAGAAAACTGAATTGTACCCCCTCAATGTGGATAATGAGAGTACCCAGCTAATAACAGATTGCATCCCCGGAAATTATGTTTTTTCCCTTGCAGGTACCTGGGCTTACCCGTGCACGTCAACAGACTCAAGAGAGATGATTTCCAACCTTTGATAGATAAAGTGGGAGCAAAGATAAGCGGATGGAAGGGGAAATTCCTCTCCAAGGTGGGCAGGACAACTTTGGCAAAATTCGTCCTAACATCAACCGTCATCTATTATGCAATGGCAATGATTCTTCCAAAATGGGTCATAAAAAAGATCGACTCCTATAGGAAGCATTTTATTTGGTCCGAGGAGGCAGACAACCATAATAGGGGGGGTGTCCACCTTGTGGATTGGAGCACCGTTTGCAGACCCAAACACCTCGGCAGTCTGGGAGTCTTGGATCTTTGCAAATTCAGCTCGGCGCTGCGCCTATCTTGGCTATGGCAGACCTGGACAGCCCAACACAAACCATGGATGGGCATGCTTCTACCATGCAATGAGATCGATCATGCCCTCTTCCAAGCATCCATAAAGATCACAATAGGAAATGGCAAGAAGACCCTCTTCTGGAAAGATAATTGGACCCAAGAGGGGACTCTAAAAGAGCTAGCTCTGAATCTGTTCGCCTTGGCGCGCCGCAAAAACAAATCGCTGGAGGACGAGTTGATAGGCAACAGGTGGATGCAGATTATGAGAAGGATATCAAACATGCAACAATGCATAGAATTTCTCTAGGTGTGGAATTTTGCTCAGAGAGTTACACTTGATAGCATTGTTCAAGACAAGATCTCATGGAAATGGACCTCGAACGGACAATACTCGGCTAAATCGGAGTATATCCTTCAGTTTCAGGGGTCGACATAGCCTTTCCAAGCAGAAAACCTTTGGACTGCCAGAGCAGAACCAAAGGTCCTTTTTTCAGATGGACGCTCATGCATGAAAAGGTCCTGACAGCTGACAATTTGGATCGAAGAGGCTGGCATAATAACATCGTGTGCCCGCTCTGTCTCCAAGAGGCGGAAATGGTGCCACATCTTGCACTGCACTGTGAGTTCACCAAAGAAATAGCTCGCATGGTCGCACGATGGCTGGGAATGCTAGGTGAACAGCAAGTTCTAGAGACCAGAGCAACTTCCATGAAAGACTGGATTCAGGAATGGAATAAATGCACAAGAAGAGAGTCGCGACGCAACCAAATGGGATACTTCCTCTACATCTGGTGGAACGTGTGGAAGGAAAGAAATAGAAGAATCTTCGAAGGAAAAGAGAAGGATCAACTCTCAGTGGCCTTGTTAGCCAAAGAAGATATTGACGACGTGCGCCGTGCTCGGGGAGGAGCAGGGAGTCTTCTCTAGCTCTAGGTGTGCCGCCATTGACTCTTGTTATTGTTTCTGTCACCTCGGGACTACTGGTTCTTGGGCGCCTTTCTCTTGTCTTTTTTATTTTCTAAGTTTGGACTATACTCCTGTAATTGTATTTTGTTCCTCCTTTCAATGCATAGGCAGTGTCACTGCCGCTTTCCTCAAAAAAAAAGTGCCTAAGACATTGTATGAAATATGGATCGGGCATAAAACCTCTTTAGGCTATTTACACGTATGGAGCATGGTAATACGAGAAATAGATATTAGGGAGAAACGGGTCTATGCGCCCACTTCTATGATTCAATAACCATTTCACTCGATATATGTTACTATTGAATTGTCGTTGCCTATCACTAATGATTCAACACCTATTATTAATCCTTCACCGACAACAGAAGAGTAAGAGGGGCTCAACCTTCTAAGCCTATTGATCTTGTTACCACTAATGATGAAGAGCAATAACAGCCTCAACCTGAAGATAATGCGCAAATTAGAAGATCTCAATAAATAAGAAGGTCGCCCAATTCGGACGGTTATGAGATCTACTTGAGTGAAGATGTTCAATTGGAGAATGATCCCATCTCATTTGAAGATGATATGAGAAGGCCTCAATCATCTGAGTGATGCCAACCAGGTTTGAGATTTAGTTGAAATTTCTAATGGAGCCAAAATAGTATGTTATAGTTGGATCTACAAAATCAAACGTGAATCCAAAAGGGAAATCAAAAAGTACAATGCTAGACTTGTGCTGAAAGACTTAACTCAAAGAGAAGGCATATGGGACATTCTCACACCTCTCCTCCACTAAGGATTCCTTTAGAATCATCATGATTTTAGTAGCGCATTTTGGAATTACACTAGATGGATGTTAAAATGGAGTTTCTCAATAGGGATCTCTACGAGGATGCCTATATGATACAACAAAAATGTTTTATCATTAAGAGTAGGTAACATATGGAATGTCGCTTAAAGAAATCCATTTATGGACTTAAACAAGCTTCACAATAGTGGTATCTCAAGTTCGATGAGACCATTAGAAATTTTAGGTTTAAGAAGAATGGGGAGAACAATTGCATTTATGTTAAGTTCAGGAGCAGAAAATTTATTTTTCTTGTTCTTTATGTAGGTGACATACTACTTGCGAGTAGTGATGTCAATCTAATTTTAAAAACTAAGAAGTTTTTTTTTCAAACTTGGATATGAAGGATCTAGGTGAATCATCCTACGCGCTAGAAATCGAGATTCAACGAGATTGTGTAAAAAGGTATTGGGAATATCTCAGAAGGCATACTTAGATAACGTACTTAAGAAGTACGACATATATGCTAGTAAACATGTGTCGCCCCGATAGTCAAGGGTGATAAATTTGCGAATTTTCAACATCTCAGAAACCAATATAAGATCAATCAAATGAAAGTGATTCAACATACGTCTGCTGTCGGAAGCATATTATGTCCTCAAGTATGTACACACTCTGACTAACATCCGTAATCTAAATGGTTAGCAGATATCAAGCGAGTCCAAGAAACACAGTTAAAAAAAACATTATGATACGTACAAGACACAAAAGACTTCATGTTAACGTGTAATAAGTCGAACTCACTTGATGTGGTGGGATATTTAGACTCGGACTACGTGGATTGTTTGTTTACTAAGAAATCGACGTCAGATTAGATATTTCACCCTCATGAATGGAGCTATCTCATGGAAGAGATCCAAACAAACCAGCATTGCATTTTTCACAATGTATGTCAAGTTTGTTGCTTGTTAAGATACCATAGGACATGCTTTATGATTTAAGTTTTTATTCAGTCTTAGAGTGATGGACAACATCCATAAACCACTTAAATTTACTGCAACAACGAGCTAGTGTGGTATTGTACCTCGCAACAAAAGGTTGACCGCAACAAAAAATAAAGTGAGACTACCAAACACATCGACATTAAGTTATATGTTGTGAAGGATAGGATCTAGGATCACATTATTAGTCTCAAACATGTAAGTATCAAACGAATGTGTGTGGACCCGTTAACAAAAGATCTTATCCAATATGTTTAGAAAACATGTAGTCGATATGAGTTTAAGAGAAATTATGTGATTGTCCTAAATACTAAAAAGACCAACTGAGTATAAGATTATTTCTAAATGTGAGACGTATCGTGATCGTCGAGTCAAATAGTACGTAAATATTATTTTGATGTGTCATGCTCTTTATGTGAAAGCATGAAAAAATAAATACTAATTTTAGTAAGTAAACAAGTCAATTGATATGTCTTTGTTCTGTGATCAAGGAAAAAATGTTAGCCATTTTGATCCCAACTCGGTATGGACAATAAGCCATACCGGATCGGACTCCCCCTCAGCGCGAGGCGTAACCGAGACTATTCGGTTGAGACCTTCTCGACCGCGCTATATCAACACGGGGCAACAGGAGTGCACGATCATTCAATTGACGTGCGCAGCGACCTCAGCCGCCGCCGCCGTGAACGTCCTGCACCTCGGCCTCGACCACCACCAGTGACAACGTCCCCGCCGTTCTACATTGCGCCAACATCGTCCCCGTTCTACACTGCGCCAACGTCATCCCCCAGCACTCATCCTCACCGCAATGGCTGCTAGCAACTCTTCGGGTGAAGGTATATCTATTACCCGTCCCTTAATCATGTTTTACTTCATATTTAACCTAGAACTATAGGTTGCTATGCTATCTTGATTGATCATGTTTTAGATTAGTCTTAGATTATGTTAATCCGATTAGGCAATACCTAGATTAAGAATCAATGAACTGCTAGTTCTAACAGAGACCAGGGTCATTACATTGATGACTGCGGTAAGAGGGGTGAAGCACTAGTTGGGGATTGAAGAGACACTTTATCGATGGATCCTGATCCGATGGCTCTAATTTGCGTGCTGGGGTCCATGAAAATGTTCTAGACAGAAACATAGATTAAAAATGATATCAACTTTCTTCTATTTTTCCTAGGCATGTTTGACATTGATTATAGCTAAACATGATGCCGTTATCTCAAATTACGAAGTTATTTTAATATAATAATGCCAATAGATTCACCCTAAAAACATTCCCGAGAAAGATTATCACTAGCAAATAATGAGTAGATACGAGGATTGATTTTCAAAATAGAAGTATTACCCTAAGGTATGTTCATATTTCAGTGCATCAAATGTTACCTTATTTATAAGAGGTTAACAACGAAAGCTGAAGTATTACAGACACTCGGTCAGCTAAGTGTAAGATAGCGAGAATTCCCTGTTCTGCTTCCCAAGGGCGAATGGGTGCCTCTGAAAATGCGGACAACTAGACCCATTAGCAACAGCATTCAAGTGCTTTGACATTAACACCTTGCGCATAACGACAGGTTCTGCTGCAATGCAGTTTATTGCCTACGTCTGATCAGAGGCATCAATTATACATACAAGTGTCGGCCGCATCTGTCACAAACTGGTTTCTCTGCCTCTGATTTTGTCTTATTGATCTGCTTCTGCATTTGTGGCAAGTCATGCTCCAGTACATCACTCAACACCTTTGATGCTTCTGCAAGCTCTTCCGGACTGAAATCCATACCGTTTAAAGATTAGCTAATAGACACGAACTACAGCAACAGTACTTGCAAACTTATGGACTGAAGAACAAGCTACAACGATGCATGCACAAATAACTATACCTGATCGTAAGGGGAGGGGCTAATCGAATTATAGTGTCATGTGTAGGTTTTGCTAGAATGCCTCTCTGCTTCAACTTGATGCAGATATCATATGCGGAAGCAGGAGACAGCGCCGCACTGTTTAAGTCCACTGCATTCAGCAAACCTCTCCCACGCACTACCCTTATAATTTGAGGAAACTTCTGCTGGACCTCCTGTAACTGGTCCCTGAATTCCTGTCCTAATTTTGCGGCTCTGCAATTCAGCAAATAGACAAGAAGACAAGATCGTCAAACTGAGTTTCAAGTTGAAACTTTCAAGGTCGCAAATAATCTTACAAGCAGATTGCAATCTTTGTATGAAACTCATGTAGTTTACCTTTCAACAAGACCTTCATCTCTGACCACTTCAAGTGATGCAACTGCCACAGCACTAGCCAACGGATTCCCACCAAATGTACTGCATAGTTTTTCACAAAATTGTTTACATAAAAGCAACATAAATATTATGATCTAGAAACTGCAGAGATGTTGAAAATTTCTCAAGTTTTAGGATTAAATGAATTGAACCAATTCAGCATCTATGTTTTTTACAGGCAACGGAAAAAGGATTGAGATCAGCTGAAACCTTCCATGCTCTCCTGGTCTGATACACAACATAACTTCCTTATCTGCAAGAACTGCGCTGACCGGAACGACTCCAGCACCAAGTGCTTTTCCAAGAATCTGGTAAGGATGGGATACTTAGTCAAAACTCTGTTTTTTCAGTCAAATATTTTGAAGAAAGTGAAAGCATCACATTTAGATACTTGTGTAAAAACAATTGACCAACCTACGAGGAACTCGGTGTTTTTTTGAGATATCAGTTATATTATAACTAATCAGTCAAAACTTGTAATTAGCCCTGCCACCCTGGGCATTTCATGATTGGAAAGCCCTGCAATTGGGAAGCAATCCTCCTCTCCTAGGAATCATGCCTACCTTTTATAGATAAGGGGCCTAACAAACCAAAGCAATACTCCCTCCATCCCAAATTACTTGTCACTCTCTAGTTCATTTTTAAACTAGAGAGTGACAAGTAATTTGGGATGGATGGAGTAACTAACAACCCTTCTGATCTAAACAACCTATTAATCGAATTTATCTAATCCAGACTAGATGACTGGCTTATGCTTATCTTCTTGTGCTGTGGCCAACACACCACAACAATACAAGAGCATATAAGGATGGTGACTGAACTTTTTTCTGGTAACTTTCCAGATTTCAGAAAATTGACAAGGAGAAAACCTCAACTCCGCTGTAAATTTGAGATAATTTATCCTTCAAGAATAACTTCAGCAAACAGCATGACATACCGCAGGCAAACAATCTATCAAACTATAAATCTGTTGGTCTAGTGCATGTACTAATCTAATTCTAGATCATAGATAGACTCATGTGAGACTTGACATATGGAATGGTTGTTATAGGAACTGAGTCTGTTGTTAGTAATCCTGTGTTGTGCAAGGTCATGAATCCTAATCGGTTAAAGTTAGGGAACTAGATGGATTAGGATTGGAGTCATAGTACAGCGGGAATAAAGAGTCATAGTTGGATTGTCGATCAAGTTTTAGTAGGACTACTCGTATACCCCAATATAAACAGAGAAATAGAGGTGCTGCTGGAACAACCACCAGTGTCGGATTTCCAACAGAGCCAAGTCCAGTTGGAAGGTGTGCGGGTTTACACCCTGACCACCCAGGTTTGAGTCCTCTTAGACGCAAATTTGGCGCCCATTTCTTCTTAATTATTAAAAGCCACCTAGTTCCTAGGTGTTTTTATATGAAATGGTTATATGAGTTACAAATAAACTTCTGATGTCTTATCCAGGATCTGAACTACCAGATCAACTTGTTCTTGCTACTGATTAACAGTGTAGGCTACTTGTAGCAATGAGTTGTCATCTAGACATTATAGTGAGGGAAATTATGTCAATGTTTTGTCTGTAGCTACTATCTCAACTAGTATTCTGTATTCATATGTAGTTAGTATTCACAACTCACAAGCTCAGAAGATGCAGTGTTTATGGCATGTTGGCTGACTGCGCATGGTCATAGAGACCAAATTGTTTCACCAGGACTAAACTACAACAACAACAAAGCATTTGTTCTAAGCACATTGGGTAGGCTAGATATTGAAACTCAACAATTTTATTTATTTTCTCTAAAAAATAAAGAGAGAGCTAAAGGTAACAAAATACAAGAAAACTAAGATTCTGACACATGAATTGCTAATTTCCGTGCAGTCCTACGATGATCTTGTCTTTAGGTACATTCCAATCACTTGTCTCGTTTTACCGCCTCCTCCCAAGTCAACCGCCTCCTCCCAAGTCAACCTTGATCGTCCTCTGCCCCTCTTAATATTTTCCCTACCCATTAAAATCCCACTGTTAACCAGTGTTTTTGGAGGTCTCCACTAGATAGCCAGGCAAAAACTAGCAAAAAAAAATAACTTGCACCTGTTGGTGCTGCTGGAACAACAAGAGGTTGAGGCTTTGACGTTCATTTCATATCCAAAACAGAGGCTTGGTGATCACGAGATACAAAAACGGGCACCAGAAAGGTTGGGCAGCTCTGTGATCACGAGATACAAAAACTGACCTCTCGCCGGCAGAGGCGGAGGAGGAGATGGCGGGAAGATACGGCAATGGAGCTCCGGTTCTTGTCGTCATCACCTCCTCCGCCTCTGCCGGCGAGACAAGGTTGGGCGCGAAGACGACCTTGGAGACCCACCAGCTGCTGTAGGTCAGCGGCGGGAGAATGATCTCGACGGCGTCGATGGGGTTGAGGAGGACGAAGTAGAGATATAATAGTAGTATTATATTAGCCATGAGTTCTTGCGATGCTGCAAGCCGTTCCATGACAGCAAGAATGGCTCTGGCAAGCTGTTGCGCACGTTGATGATTAGATTGTCATTCGTCTGGCACTCGATCTCCAGCCCCGGAAACTGCTCGTTGATCAGAATCCCCTACTGCAGAACTCCGAGGGGGGTGATGTCGCCATAGGTGACCTCCCAATCGAAGAGCCTGTACGGAGCCTCGGCCGTCGCGGAGGCGATGAACAGCAGGCAGATGCACGCGACGACAAGAACCGGAGCTCTAACACCGGTGCATCAAGAACATTGAGTTTGAAGAGATAAAAATCATGCTAAGAGCCACAAAGATGATCCAAAAGGTAGTCCCGCTCTGCAAATGTCGATGTAGATGAAGCAACAAAACAGGAGCCGGCAAAACTGGCACGCGCAGCGGAAGACGAAGCCAGTCAAGCTTCCAAACATGCTGCGAATCACGCCAACGAGAATCAGTACCAACCAGAGATCGTCCATGAGCACTCCCAGAGTCGTAAACCATACATATATATGCGCATCCGAGGAACTCAATCACGGCTATTAGTGCAATTGAAAAGCACACTGCATAGCTGAAATTCCGACCGAAGGAGAAAGTCATCATGATGAAGATGACAAAAACGGCAAGATGCAAACATATGCAACGGCAGGCGACGGCGAGAGCGCAACAAAAGCGGCGCAAGCAGCATTTTTTTTTCTATTTTTTTTTCTTTCTTATTTTTTATTTTATGAATCAGGTTTTACCCTGCTTCCGTGAAGTCTTGATCCATGGTACTGCTGACGTCAGCATGACGTCATGCTGACATCAGCAGGGAAAAGCCCTGTTTTTTTTCTCTTTCTTATTTTTTATTTTATGAATTAGGTTTTACCCTGCTGACATCAGCATGACGTCATGCTAACGTCAGCAGTACCTTGGACGCAGGGCCTCACGTAGCAAACAAAACAGCAAGGCTTCACGGGCGCGGGTGCAGGCTTGCGCTGGCCACTGCAGACCGAGCAGAGGCATGCGGCAGCAGAAACCCTCTGCCGATCGAGGAGCCGAGCGGTTGTGCTGCACCCACCAACACCCAGCAGGAGGCACGCGGCAGGCGAATCCAACGAGGCGCAAGGACAGGCGCAGGGACAGGCGCAGGGAACGAGACGGGGATGCGCGGGCTGCTGTGGATGCGGATGGCACCGAATCCGCGGCAGCCTTGTGGAATGCCAGCGATGGGAAGTAGAAGAAGCTGCCGATCTGGTCCTTGGCCTGCATGAGGTAAGTGAAGTTCTATGTTAGAGGTATAATAATCATATTATATTAGATGATGTATTAGGGACTTCTTTGCATATTTGTCATCCTGTACATTTATTTATAAAAGCTTTCAACCTCCTCAATAATATAAGATCTAAAGATCCAATATTCATAACATGGTATCAGAGCTTAGGTTTTAGATCTACTTTAGTTTTGTTTTCCGGCGGCGGCGGTGCTTTGCCGATCAATCCCGCCGCCGCCAGTGGATCCCGCGGGAACTCCTCTGTTGCGGCCTTCTACCGCTGTCAACGGCCCTGTGCCTGACCTACTCCACCACGCGCCTGTCCTGCACCCCGTCGGACTCATCAGATCTGGACCTGTCGGCGGCGCACCTGTACTTTGAGGCAAGGAAAGGGGCACGCTCTTCTTCTCGTGGGTGGACGAATTGCGGCTGCGGTCCGCACCGTCGACT
The DNA here is from genome assembly GCA_036927565.1 of Tuctoria greenei. Lineage (NCBI taxonomy): Eukaryota > Viridiplantae > Streptophyta > Magnoliopsida > Poales > Poaceae > Tuctoria > Tuctoria greenei. The sequence continues at coordinate 40,864,378 of JAYESD010000006.1, read as the reverse complement.
GCTCGTCCAGTCTTGGGCTATGCACGTCAATGCCTTGGCTCCCATGAAGAAATAAGCATCCCGATCCCAATCTGCCTGGAAGCTTCCGTAGTGTTCACGTGATCTATCTCTGATCCAGATCTGGAAGTCTCTCGTGGCATTCATGAGGTCTCTGCTGTGTGCCTATCTGAGTTGAAAAAAAAAAAGAAGAGTCATGGCATCAGCGACGCCCCCATGAAGTCTCTGCAAGTGAAGAAGCCCCCGTGAAGTCTCGATCCATGGTAATACTGACGTCAGCATGACGTCATGCTGACCTCAGCAGGGAAAAGCCCTGATTTTTTTTATTCTGCTGTTTGCGCTTCGTAAAAAAAAATCGGTTGGCGGCGGATGGCTCCTCTTCGAATTTAAGATGTGATCGACGTCTTTTGGGCGCTTTCTTTTAGCTCCATGTGTCGTCTTGGTCCATCGTTGATTCGGGAGCTCCGCTTGTGCCTAAAAAAAATGTTGTCTGCATCACTTCTTTTGCGCTCTCGCCGTCTCCTGCCGCTGCATATGTTTGCATCTTGCCGTTTTGGTCATCTTCGTCATGATGACTTTCTCCTTCAGTCGGAATTCCAGCTATGCGGTGTGCTTTTCAATTGCACTAATAGCCGTGATTGGATTCCTCGTATGCGTCTACATATGCGTGGTCTACAACTTTGAGAATTGCTCACGGACGATCTCTGGTTGGTGCGGATCCTCGTCGGTGTGATTCACAGCATGTTTGGGAGCTTGACTGACTTCGTCTTCCGCTGCGTGTGTCAGTTTTGCTGACTCCTGTTTTGTTGATTCATCTACTTCGACGTTTACTCAGCGACACTACCTTTTGGATCCTCTTTGTGGCTCTTAGCATGATTTTTTATCTCTTCAAACTTAATGTTCTTGATGCATCTTGAGTTTGACGGGGGTAATAGAGGTATAATAGTCATATTATATTAGATGATGTATTAGGGACATCTTTGCATATTTGTCATCCTGTACATCTATTTATAGAGGCCTTCGGCCTCCTCAATAATATAAGATCTAAAGATCTAATATTCATAACAAACATCACTTGGCGCATGTCAGTATCGGTCTTCGGTAGTCAATGATAACAAACAGGTACTTGTATCATGAGTATATAGGTAGTAAACAAGAACTAGCAATAAAGAAACATACCACCATATCAGGCCGTATGCCTTCCCAATCACATGCCAACATTTTGCCAGTTCTAGCTATCCCAGTTTGGATCTCATCAGCAATCATCAGGATGTTATGCTTGGAACACAAGTCTCTGACGGCTTTCAAATAGCCATCTGGTGGAATTACAACCTACATGAACATGTAAAAACACACATTAATAACTGAGAAATCGAGACCACGGGAAATATCAAACATTCGTAATAATCATCCAAACCAGGTGAAGAAAACAGAATGAAGTGAAGATATAATATCCTGGAAGTGGCTATGCCAAGGACTATTGTGCAACAATTATTAGGGAGCAATTAATTTAGAACAGTATATGAAATCTCCATTCCTTTAAAAGACTTGGTGATGATTGTGTGCCTGCCATTTGTCACTTTCAACAGTTAGATCTTCATCCAAGAGTTGTGAGTGTAGTTGACAGCTCCAAATCCCCCTAAGTACGGAAATGGTCATGAAGAGTTGAGAAATTACGTGAGCCTACCATTCAACTACCCCGGCGGCCCAATGACTCCATCTATATCCATGGAGGATGCTGCCTGCCACTTGACTTTCTTTGGCCGATGCCTATCCAGCAGGCCATGTCTCCCATTTCTAATCCAGTGCATCTTTCTCATATCTGAAGGAACTTGCTAGCATAATTTTGAGTGGTTGCAATGCACTGTACCTCACTCCAGGTTCTCTAATGCTGCTGTAGTTTTCATCTGCATGTCCCATTTCCACCTGCCAAATCCATTTGCACCACCTCAGTCGCCAGTTCGTGAGTAACTGCTCCTCAGATCATTTTGCAATTCAATCAGCTTTGATTTCGTCTTTGTGGCTGGGAGTTCCATGTACCTTCCAGGCACCCGTGAGACACTTCAGTTGCAGCAACTAGCATGGGGATATTCATATTGGGCTGAACTCGAGAAGTGCTACCACGACTTGCAGACAAGTTCCAGCTTACTGCGTGCAAACACCAAGGCAGGCATGGTGCAATTCTCAGTGGACTTACCTGAACTGCAGAAGGTCTACTGTTTCCCCTTAATTTCAATTTGGGAAGTACTAGCGACACGGTATGCTTCAGTGGGATGTCAGGCTGTTCATTGATTTCATAGAATAAAGAGAAGGTAGTGTCGTAGTATCCATGTAGTTTATAATCAATCAAGAAAGGCAACAGTCCAGGTTTGAAGGAGGCAAGTTATAACGATATTTCTAGCTTGGTCTGAGAAAATTTTAGCGGTGAAGAGTGTTAGAAATATAATAGTAGCATTATATTAGATGATGTATTAGGGGCTTAATTGCATATTGTCACCCTTGTACATCTATTTATAGAGGTCTTCGGCCTACTCAATAATACAAGATCCAAACATCCAATATTCATAACATGGTATCAGAGCTTAAGTTTTAGATCTACCATAATTTTATTTTCCGGCGGCGGCGGCCGATCCATCCTGCCGCCGCCGGTCGATCCCGTCTGCCTACCAGCTCGTTCGCTCTTCCCGACGCTTAAATGTTTCGACGCTCTTCCGATCAATCTCTACCCCGATTGATTTGCGTCTCTACAAGTATCGTGGGTGCAAGAACGCGCTAGTCAGCCTCTACGGTCTGCTCCAGTGTGCCAACAGCCCCGGGAAGGCGGTGTCCGCCGGTGCCGTGCCGGTGCTCGCTGGCCGGCTGTCCGCTGACGGCGAATGCGGGAACGACCTCACCCTCAACGTCGCCGCGCTGCTCTCGAGGCTTGCGGGGCAGCCGGTTGGTGCGGCGCGCGGGCCATCCTGGCCAGCTCCGCGCTTGTCACCCGCCTCGTGGACTTCCTCGGCGAAGCGGCGTCACGGTCCGCGAAGGAGCACTGTGTGGCGTTCCATTATCCGCTAACCCTGGCACCGGTGTGGATCTCTTCGGCTGCCGCCTCGAACCTAGATCTGGATGCTCCTCTCCTCTGCCGGTTGTTTGATCCGTGTGTGGACCTGGGCGCCGACAGCACACGAGTACCAGCCCGTGCGGGTGTGCTGCATATGCAGGTGCTGATGTCATGCTGATATCAGCATGACGTCAGCACCATAATGACATATGTGGATCTGGGCGCCGCTGCATGTGGCTGGTGCTGTTGTCATGCTGACATCAGCATGACGTCAGCACCATCAAGACATCAGTTTTACCCTTATTCAAAAAAAAATATTACGGCGTCGGCTACTCTTCGGATCTGAGATGGAATTGACGTCTTTTGGGCGCCTTCGTTTTGGTTGCCTGTGACGTCTTGATCTATCGTTGATTCGGAAGTTTCGTCTCTGCCTCGTAAAAAAGAATGTTGCTTGCGCCGCTTTTATTGCGCTCTCGCCATCGCCTGCCGCTGCATATGTTTGCATCTTGCCGTTTTGGTCATCTTCGTCATGATGACTTTCTCCTTCGGTCGGAATTCCAGCTATGCGGTGTGCTTTTCAATTGCACTAATATCAGTAATTGGGTTCCTCGGATGCGTCTATATATGTATGGTTTACGACTCTGGGAGTGCTCATGGACGATCTCTGGTTGGTACTGATCCTCATCGGCGTGATTCGTAGCATGTTTGGGAGCTTGACTGGCTTCGTCTTCCGCTGCGCGTGCCAGTTTTATCGGTTTCTGTTTTGCTGCTTTATCTACTTCGACGTTCTGCTTAGTGACACCCAAGATCATCTTTGTGGCTTCAGCATGTTTTTATCTTCAAATTCAATGTTCTTGATGTACCTTGAGTTTGAGGGGGTGTTAGGAATATAATAGTAGCATTATATTAAATGATGTATTAGGGGCTTAATTGCATATTGTCACCCTTGTACATCTATTTATATAGGTCTTCGGCCTCCTCAATAATACAAGATCCAAACATCCAATATTCATAATAAAGAGTAGGTTTAGTAAAATGGATGCTATGATAATACTGTTTGAATGCTTTTAGAAGAGGCCACCGGTAATTTCGTATCACAATGGCATCAGTGGACTGAAGCATCCAGGATGCATATCATGTGCTTCTGAACTGAACAGAGGAAGGGAAAGCTAGAAGATACTCTCCCTTCCTGTCTGAGACAGCATAGCAGAAAGATGAACTATTTTGCTGTTAGTATTTCATTTAGTCTTTTTATACTTCATTGCTTTCAATTAAGCATTTAAGCTCGTTGTGGGCTTCACGCAACCAAAGATTTCTCTATGAGAAAGGATAAGTTCTTTTTAAAATCCATAAGCTGTTTAATTATGTTGAGTTATGTAGACTGTAAATTGTTCAAGAGTGCTATTGCGTTCCACAGCATGTACAGAAGTAAGGCATTGACCTTTTATGTTGTTAAATTTTATTTTCTTATGTGAAATTACATTCATTTTACATTGTGTTTGAACCTTTGTTATGGTTGCAAAAGATTTGGGACATCCAATCAGAATATTTTTCGTGGCAACACACTGACAGCTAACCATGGGCCTGTTTGGCACAGTTTTTCTACAGAAATAAGCAGAAGTTGTGCCAAAAAACAGGCTTTTGCAGCAGCTTATTAGTTCAGCTACTTCTCAAAATGAACTAAAAGCATAATATAGGTACAAGCTACTTTTCACCAGCGTTTCAAATAAGTGTTTTTTTAACAAGCAGATGCTCTGCCAAATAGGGCCTATAACTAATGAAAACATAAGATCCAAAGCTTTTAGCACGATAGGCATAAAGTGACATAAGAATACATACCCCAGCTTCTCCTTGGATTGGTTCAAACAAAAAACCGCATATCTGATCTCCATGCTCTGAACCAAAAGAGGTTGTCAACTTGAAAGTTCACATATAAGAGCAACAGACATTTACCACGGTTAAACAATCAACTACCTAGGAAGATTTTTCTCAACCTGTCAATATCTCCAAAATCAACTTTTAGATGTCCAGGAACCAAAGGACCAAATCCACGAGTAGCGTCATTGTCACAGCTCATAGAAATGACACCAAGAGTCCGGCCGTGAAAACATCCACAGCATGAGACAAGCAAGACCTATAATGAAACATAACATTTTAGTACAACAAGATACAAATGGATCCTCAACTTTTGAATATACTAAATGGTGCATTTGGCAAGACATACAGCATGATACAACAGCAGGGGTTTCCCTTGCTGTACATTCAAAAGAGAGAGGGAGAGAAAGACAGACATACAACATGATACATTTACTACAGAAAACATAAACAGCATATACTTCTACATCTTCTTTTCTGCTGTATCTAACAATGTTTCATTTAATTCAATATAATGTATGACATCAATATATGATGTCATGGCGCCCGGGCTAATACGAGCAAAAACAGGGCAATACAAATACACAATCATACTAAATAAAGGAGTAACTGGAATCAGACAATCAGTACATCTGAAACCACCAAGCTTAGGGTTAACATGCTACACATCATCAGGATATATTATAAACAACAAATGCAATCTACTGCAAAATCAATAAACCATCTAAGGATTCCATTGGAGCTCAAGCAAGTCACAGCGTGGAAAATTGCATTCTAGGAATTGAAGATAAATATATGTGTTTTCTAGAGGCCATACCTCATTCTTTGGTATCTTTTTCTTCTCATAACCCCATTTCCTTGCCAACTTGATAGCAGTTTCAACTCCTTCTGCCCCAGTGTTCATTGGCAACATCATTTCATACCCAAACATACTTGTCAGATATTCCGCAAAGATTGGGAATTTATCATTGTAAAAAGCCCTGGAACTGAGTGTAAGCCTTTGTGCCTGTTCTATCAAAGCTCTCAAGACTTTTCGATGACAATGACCCTACGAGGAATGGGGAGAATAACGTTGTTTCCATACACATAAGGTAGTTTGCAAAACAATGTATGACGCTTAAAGAAGTCTGGCAAACAATGTATGAAAGCTGAAAAGTCCCATTTGTTTGAAGAGGAAAAGAACTGATATCTTTCTGAAAAGAAAAACAGTAGTTCCCAGAAAAGAAAAGTCCCCTAAGCTGAAAAGAACTGATTCTTTCTGGTCATGGGCCATGGATTTGCAAAGATGAAATGAAAAACAGTAGTTCCCAGAAAAGAAAACTACCTGATTAACTGCAGAATAAGCAGAGAGAAAATCAATGTATTTGTTGCCTTCAGGATCTACTATGTGTGCACCTTCCCCTTGGGAGAACACCATGGGAATCGGATGGTAACTACAGAAAATGAAATGAGTGAACTTCCAACAAATGTACTAGAAAGATATACTGAAGAACTGTGCACCTTCCGGTCGAACGAAAAAGCAATACGTGATGAATGGGCTAGTAGCCTAGTGGTCGTGGCGGGCGGTTGCCAACTTACTCACCAGAGTTTAATACCTGGGATCGACTCCGGTGTCACATACTGAAGAACTGTGCACCTTCCAGTTGAACAGAAAAGCAACATGTGGCGAACGGGCTAGTAGCTGTTGGAATTCCGATCTAATTGCTTTCTTGAATAATTCGACCGGGGTAGGCGGCTATATATAAGAACCCCTTACGATGGCAAAATCCGATTTAACTCTTATTCTAACTCTCCCTGATCCGATTGGACTCTCCTAAACACCCTAAGCACCATTGTCCTAGAAAACATGATTAAGATTTCAACAATCACCCACTTAATCATGCTTTCTAAGACACTAACACTTAATTAGGATGGAGACATACCTATTCCATCCTACACACAATTCTGGGTGGACGTAACTACACATATGGGATAGACACAACTACATTTCGAACACATCTAATTTTGGAGTGGACACAACTACATCCCAAGATGATCACAATCTTCACTCTGCACAATTTTGAGACGAACACATCTTCATCCCTGGGATGTGCTCATCTGAACACATCTTCAATCCTAGGATGGACTCATCTTCATTCTGCACAAGACCTCGAGATGGGCGCATCTACACCTTGAGCACTCTTTGATGTGAGATCAGAACAAAGTTCCCTCGGACGCACGGAGCGCCATCTCATCTTCCTTGTTCTTTGTAAACTCACTAGCAAATTGTCATACTTCTAACAATTGAAGCATCGAATATTCGACTTGTCAAATTTCTTCTTCTGATGACCGCCATCCTTGACGAGTTATCTCCATCCTTTGTCTCTTGCTCTCCACTCCTCGTTAACATGATTTATTCTTCATACTCTTGGTTGTTGAAGTCATGCACTCGTTCCTCATGTGTGTTGAGTCTATCAACGAGTTCCTCCACAGTCATCGCCTTTAAGTCAGCAAATTGCTCAATAGTAGATGCAATGTTGAAAAACTTCGAAGGTAGAACACGCAATAATTTATTCACGATATAATTTTCTTCAACTATTCTACCAAGACCACGAAGTTTTGTGACAATGATCATCACCCTTGTAGCAAAGTCGTCGATGCAGTCTCCTCCGTTCATGCGCATCACATAAAGCTTGTTCGGAAGGGTTTGAATTCTTGCTTCCATCAAGTGTTCCTCACTCGAGAACTTGGTTTTGATCATATCCCAAGCATCTTTCACTGTCTCCTTCTTGGAAATTCGCTTGAGTGTGTCTTCATCGATAGCATGATAGATGGCCGCAAGAGCCAACTGATCTTGCTTTGGATTGGGTTTGTCCTTTATCACCTTCATGGCTTCCCATACCCCCTGCACCTTCAAAAACACTTTCATTTTGATTGTCCGTGTTGTATGGTTGGTCTTTGTTAGGAGGGAATATTGCAACTCCATTTTACTCTCCATATTCTGCGTACACCTCCTGTGTACGTTCAGCAAGGAACAAAGACTTGGGTGTACTCACAAGGTGCACTTAGCTTATTACCCAATACTGTTCAAACCCGGCCCATCCAGGTCCGATTCGGCCCAGATGTTCTTTCCCTCCTTAGCCTGAAATAGCCCAGCTCGCTCGTTAGGTTTTCACATATCGAGCAGAGCTTCTCTGAACCGACCGATGAAACCCGATCACATCCGCCTTCTGATCTCTCCTGCACGGCCGCTCGCACCACGCACCTCCCGACATGCCGTCGTCGCTGCACTCGCCCCACGCGCCGCATCGCCTGTTGCTCCGTCTGAAGCGTGCCGTCAATCGTGTAGCCTTCCTCGAGCACACCGCCGACCACAATCGTCGTCTGCCGCCGGATCTCCGCCGAATCCACACCGTATTTGGTCACCTTCCTTGAGATCCGCATCGGGCACGCTGGAATTCGATGGGGTCGCGCTGCACCGGGGTGGGTAAGCAACCTGGGTCACGATTCGACAAGGTACGCTCGCCCTCGAATCTACTAGCTATGATTTCAATTGTTGGAATTCCGATCTGATTGCTTTTTCAATAACTCGGCCGGAGTAGGTGGCTATATACAAGAACCCTTGTAAGCAAAATCCGGCTCTAACTCTTATTCTAACTCTCCCTGATCCGAATTGGACTCTCGTAAACACTCGTAAGCACCGCTGTCTTAGAAAACATGATTAAGATTTCAACAGAGCCTAGTGGTAGTGGCACACTGCGGCAGGTGTTTGCTAACTTACCCACCGGAGTTCAATATCTAGGATCGACTTCGGTGTGACACTAGGGTTGAGTCTCCAAAATAAATTTCAGGTCGCGTGGAGCAGGAATGCGATGTCCCCGTCGCGTATCAGATTATAATGGATGTTGTTGATCTTTCGAATGATGTGATCTTTTGTACTCTTATGACTGGATATGGATGTGGATGTGTAGGTGTCGGAGAAGTGTGAGTGTGTACACATAGGGATGTACTGATAAATAGGCTTAAAAATATAATACGTCATATGGACAGTGGTGGACCCAGACAGAACTCTTAGAGGAGTTAAACCGCTTACGTCATGTGCCCACCACCCACGCCTCCTGACGCCCGCTGCTCAATGCTTCACGCCGCTTAACGCTCGCTGCACCATGTCGCCACGAGCCCGCCTGACTCTCGCCACCCTGACTATTTTTGCTCAAACAAGGGTTTCCGGCCACAGAGTTAAGACTTGTTGCATGAGAAAACTATAGACGACTCATCCTCCACAGAGTTAAGACTCGTTGCATGAGAAAGCTATAGACGACTCATTTTGTTGGATACTACAACGTTCAGTTCAATCAGTGAATAAGAGTTAACTAAAATTATGTGGCATGAATTCACAACAGACTACAAGAATTTAGTACTTGATCAAATTTTGTGATTATAATCCAATCTAGTACCAGATGTGAACATGAAGGTCCAAGGATAAATGAATGAAGTTTTGTCTTCAATGAAATCGAATCATCACTTTTCAAGTCTAACACAAACATCTAATATGAATACTGCAATATTCACTTAGTAGCTTGCATCCAGAGCTACAATTTTCAGCAGCCACTACTACTGATCCTTTGAGCGAGAGCAGGCAGTCAAAACACACAAGCAACTAGTCTCATACTAGTGCCGACATTTTGACGAGCATGTTCCATGCATCCTCCGCAAGAGTTGGTTACTAGCAAGTGCCATACAAAACACATGGCCAGGGGAAGCGGGATGCTCAGTAGTTATCATCTTGATGCGCAGGTTGACGGCATGGAGGAAGGTCTGGAGCGAGTCGATGAACTGGCAGGATGTCGCTGCCGCGTCGGAACCTGCCGCCCGTCCTCTGATGTCCGACGCCTTGATCTGTCGAAGGGTGGGCTGCAGGGGGCTCCTCTCTTGGACGCGCGGTAGGGGGGGCCTCGAGCCCCTCCGGTGGTACTACGAGATCCCAGAGCAGGATCGCGTCAGGGACGAAAGCATTCTGACGAGCACGCGGCGGGCGCGGAGGAAAGAAGTAAGGAGAGGGAGGCGGAGAAAACGGACTGTGCTCACTTGTGCGCGCTGCAGTCCCGCTCCATCCGCATGAGCTCCTCGGAGGACAGCGCCGCCGCGGGCGCCTTGGCGGAGGCCGAGCACATCCCTCGGCTGCGCCGCACCAGCGCCGTCGCCATGCCCCCCAAGCGCGCGCGCATCTTGTGCGGTGGGAGGTGTGAGGAAGACCTGCCCGTTGCGATCACTGCGGTAGCGTCGTGTCTGGCACAGGAGCGGAGCGGGGCCGAACTATAGAAAAGAGGTCGCTTGCTGGGGCGCGCACTCAACTGAACGTGATTGATTGCTTCCGACTGTTCTGGTACGGAGCGGAGTTAACGACGGGCACGAGCGGCGCGGCAATCTTATCCGTGAGAGATAGCAGCGAGAGCCGTGCTGCACCCTCCGAGGCAAAATCTTGCAAGTCCTTTCTTACATAATGTGTGGAAGTTCTTATGTTCTTTTTGAAGTTTTTTGATGCAGCTTTTCAGTCAAATTTTCAACAAATTTAAACATTTCAAACTCCTTCAGAAAAATGCTTATTTAAATGAACTAGCAGACAGTTTGTGAAAACAGTAGTCTTCCACCAGCTCTCAACTTCTATAAAAATTATCCACAATTGTCATTGTATAAAAGTGTGTGTTAGCCGTTTCCCTTCCGACTCTCTCCTCATTTGCATCTGAGGCGCCCGAGACTCTCCGCCGCCTACTCGGCTCCTCGCTCCTCACCATGGGACCCCCTCTCCATCCCTCAAATTTAACTTATTTTCTCTCCGCTCACCTCAACATATCCACGTCACACAAAGATTAAGGAAGCTGTGAGCCGGCGACGTGAAGCTAGGGTTTTGATCTCAACTCGCTCGCTTCTACTCCCTCCTTTCTCGAAAATTTGTCGCTTTCTAATTTTATTTTGAACTAGAAAGCGACAAACTTTCGAGAAAGGAGGAAGTATCATAGACGGTGAGCTACTGCTCGAGACTTTCGAGGCGGTCGACGTGGGCAGGGCAACTCGTCGGAGGCCCACTGGTGCCTCCACGCACTGGAGTTGCTGCACACCATTCGCGTGAACCCCTAGGTCCTCGTCTTCACGCAGGTTAGCGGCGGTTCCATTTTAAGTTTCTTAGGTTGACTCGATATTAATATGTCCTCTCGTCATGTTGTTTCTTGTCGGATATGTGCAGGACTAAATGAACAGAAAAGAAAGACATGATTGTTTAAATAGAATCTGACTGTTTAACATGGAGATACCATTCAGAAAGCATGAACAACTAGGGACCGACCCGTGCAAGCATGCAAGCAAGCGATTCCAACTATCTGATTGCAATTCTACGGTGTCTCCATTTTTTACACATAAGCCCCCCCACACCAACAAACGAAATATACAAAGAAGCCCCTGGCAGCCGAGCCGATCCCGATTTCTGTACGTTCGGTCCAAGGCTCCCGAGTGTTGTACGTTCCATCGTCGTTCTCGTCTACCCACAATCTCATCCGCGGCGCTGATGCCCGAGACCCTATCCTGTGCACGGCGACGACCACCGTCACTGTGTGCGTCTACCTCGTCTGTCTGTTGCAGTCGACGGCGTCAGCAGTGCACGGTGCCCTTGCATGTCTACCTCGCCCTCGCCTGATCACATGGAATGCGAAGACGATGGCACGAACTGCAGCAGAGCAATGGCACGGATGAATTGGGCACCACATGGCATGATAACGCGGGAGAATTGTCGATCGCCTTCTCCTCCGTACATGTACTACGAACCAAATTTTTTTGTTTGATTTACCAATTGTTTGGTTCTACAAATTCATATGTGACACTTTAATCATGTCCATGCAGGCCACAACTTACAATGGAAGAAGTTCATAATCATATACCTCTCGCTAATGTCAAGTCACATGAAATACTTGATGATGATTCTAAGTGCACCATGAATAATAGGTACAAGTTGTTTTGTACTCCTATAATGTATTATGTTTTTACCATACGCAATATATAATGCTAGGTGATCGTATGTCATGTACATACTTGTATTACACTCTTCTACTTGAGATGATTCCAAACATGACAATATTACTGATGGATTTAGGACACCAATGAAGAAAAAGAATGTTCTTCGAGTGAGTGTTTTATATTTTTAATTTTCATGTATTTATAATTTGTTCATATGATTATGGATAATCATTATCTATATTTATAGGTGGGTGTGACATTTGATGATGTTGAATCTGTTGAGAAATTTTACAAAGACTACGCACATGATATTGGTTTTTTTGTTTGTATCGGACAATAAAGACTAGATGAAAGAGAACATGTTAAATGGAAACAATACTTATGTGCAAGAGAAGGATTCAGGTAAGAAAAAGGTAATACATCCAAGGATTTGTCCAATGTGCGATTTACTAGGGAGAGTAGATGTGGATGTCAAGCTTACATTTATGTGAAACGCACCATTAAAGGAAAGTATGAGATTGCAAAACTTTATGACGGACATAACCATGATCTTGTTACACCTAGCAAAGTTCACCTACTTAGATCCAAGAAACTTGTCGGTGAGAAGGAAAAAACAACCATTTTTAATTGCCACAAGGCAAGCATAGAAACATCACAAGCATATAGGCTGCTACATGTGGGTGCAGGTCTTTTTGAGTATGTGGATTGCACAAAAAAGGATATGCAAAACTTCTATGCTGATTTCAGAAAGAAAATCAAAGATGTGGATGCTCGGATATTTATTGACCAATTTGAGAGACTTAAGGAATTGGATGCAGGATTTTTCTTGGTTCGTGTTTTTTGGGCAGATGCAACTAGTAGGAAGAACTATATTCATTTCAGTGATGTGGTTAGTTTTGATTCCACCTATAGCACTAACCAATATGATATCAAATTTGCATCTTTCATTGGAGTGAATCATCATATGCTTTCTATATTTTTTGGTGCTAATTTTTAGCTGATAAGAAGATTGAAAGCTACCGATGGTTATTTGAAACATTTTTACGAGCTTTGAGAGAGAAGGCTCCCAATCTTATTGTGATTGATGAGGATGCTAGTATGAGGGCTGTCATTGCTACAACTTTACCATACACCATGCATAGCTTTTGTATGTGACATATAATAAAGAAATTTTTTGAGAAAATTAGTCCAATGTTATTACAGGATGATCTGTTCTGGAAAACAGTGAACTGTGTATGAGGTTCAAAAACAGTAGAAGAATGAAATCTGCTAGTCATGGATACCAGCATATTTTAGTCACATTTGGCTTGGAGGTATTTTACGGACAACATCAAGGTCAGAGCGTGCAAATTTATTTTTTAATCGCTTTATAGGTCGCAAACTTGCATTTGTAGAGTTTTGGCTACGGTTTGGCTACAGATTAGGTATATAAGTGCTCGTGCATGCTTTTTGGGGTCAAAAGAAATACCATTTCGTCATATTATATGAATGCTCAGAGGTGCAAGAATAAATAAATTACCAATGCACTACATCACAAATAGATGGACAAAATATTGTAAAAGGTAATATCCATACTACTATTTTTTTAACGTCATATCATACAAGTATTATTTTTTATGTCATATCATATTAAGGTTATATTTTCTAGGAAAGCTGCACGCAACAAGAATGGCATAAGGATAAAACAACATGTGCTCCCGCTCCCGCTCCCTCCCCCTTCGCCCTTCCGCTAACTCCGACCACTCTCTCACCGCCGCCGCCGACTCCTCTCCCAATGCCGCCACTTCCACACCATGCGTCTCGCAATAGCAGAGCGGCAACCAGCCAAGACGACCCGTTACGAAGATGGCCGGGGAGCGAGACATCGCAGCAACGGCTCGGTGGGACCTCAGTCAAGGAAAAAAGTTCCAAGATCAGGTGTTGCGCCGCTTCAGATCATCCGTTCATCACCCAAACTCCTCGTCCCGAGGTTCCTTCTACTTGGTGGCAGTATTTCGCTGATACACATTTCGGCTCACGGAGCATGCTGTTGGCTGGGCTCTGCACTCAATACTTGGAGGTACGTCGGGTGGATTTCATGTGACGTTCGTCACTGAGCGGACCTTCCGCTTCTCAGTGGCCAACAAACGTGTTGGCCTCCTCGTTCATGCGCTCAGAAGAGTTACAACGTCAACTTTCGACGTTTACTTCTACTTATGGAGAGATGGAGGTCCAAACTGGGAAGCCGAAAGGAGACACTGGGAGGAAGAAGAAGATTCCAGTTGGACAGAGGTAATAAGAAGGAAACAACGGAAAAACCTCAATCACAAGGTCACATTCGCGGATTTGGTATGTCAACCCTCCTCAAAACCTAACTCCAATCTGCAACTCTCGATCCCTTTTGGTTTTTTTCCATGCGCTTTTCGGCTGCAACCAGATCCTTCGATCCGTATTGGAAAGGTTTTCTCGAGGAAATTTTCAAGCATCACTCATACAGCGGCAAGATTGGATCTTGAGGCTTCAGTTCAAAATCCAAACAGTGGCAGGAACTCAAACGTAGCTGTCTCTGCCTGTTCAAGGGGTGGACGTGGCAACATCTCAAACACAACTATCTCTACCAGCTCAGGGGGTGAACGTGGCAAAAGGTTGGCCAGTTCAGTCACGTCTCCGTTCTGGCATCCTGTGTGCAACAGAAAAAAGGTCAATTTGGCAGAGTCCACGTCATTAGAAAATCCCTCCTCGTTGGCGTTATCACATCCACCACCAGGTAAACTCATGGGCGGTGAGGTGAGTTATTACAGTCACCGGCCGCATGGAATGCAGCTTCTAAATGCAAAGGAGCGACAACCCGCACGTCAAACCAACCCTGCGCTCATTATAGATAGACGACGCAGCCCACTCATAGAAAAGACAGAAGCAAAGGAGTGCTCCAAGTGTTTAAGTCCCATGCACCTGAGACATCAATGCAGGAGCAATATTCGATGCAAGAACTGCTACAGATACGGGCACATCATGAAGAGATGCAACGCTGGCTATAGCAAAGAAAAGATCTGGATAGTCAAAAAATCAGACAAAGCTCTGCAGCTGGTGCCGATCATAAATAAGGGATCACACCCACTATCTCGGCCGAAGCTCTCATCCGGCGACGTAGCCAAAGTGGAGGTCTTAGCAACTCTCTCCGTCACCTCTGAGGCTACATCTTTCACTCCCACTTCCATGGCCAACTTTCTCATAGATCCAACAAGGTTCCTACCTGATCACAACTTCGAGATCGTCGATGGCGGTCTGCAGTGACTACCGCGAGCGGTGGCTCACCTTCCGGGACTTCACCACACAATCCATGAGGAATGCCTCATCGCCACTGATGCGGATGGAGTACTGCCAAGAGCAAGACTACGACTTCTTCAGAGTACGGATCAGAGACCACCTTGAGGAGGTGCTCGGTATGATGGTCCATTCCTCTTGTCTTACTCCCTAGGGATTGCCTTGTATTCCTTGGGTACTTGCTTTTACAGAGATGTTCTACTGGGGAGGGGGGGGGGGGGGGGGGGGCTATTGTGGTTGATGACGTGAGAATCATATTCGTCCGGCATGATTATGGAATCAATAGGAGGGGGTAAGTCACTACAGGAAATACGACCATTTGCGACGGCTGCAATTATTTGCGACGGCCAACCGTCGCAAATAAGTTTAATTGCGACGGCCCGCCTCTGGCCATCGCAAATAACTTGGCCGTCGCAAATAACAGCTTATTTGTGACGGCTGCCGTCGGGGCCGTCGCAAATAAGGTTTATTTGCGACAGCCAACCCTAGCGCCGTCGTAAATTACAGTACCGTCGCAATTAAACGACTTATTTGCGACGGCTGCCGTCGGGGCCGTCGCAAATAAGGTTAATTGCGACGACCTTGACATATGGCCGTCGCAATTAAACTGGCCGTCGCAAATAAGGACTAATATCTGCCCCATCGGGCTCGATAGCTCATTTGACACCGTCGTCCCCAACCTCCCGCGCCAGCCGCCGCCCCACCGCGCCAGCCGCCGCCCCGCCGCCGACCCCGACGCCGACTCCGCCGCGCCCCCACCGCCTCCCCCACCGCGCTCGCCGCCGACCCCGCCGCACCAAACTCAGACGCCCGCCGCCGCGCCCCCGACCTCCCGCGCCAGCCGCCGCCCCGCCGCCGACCCCGACGCCGACTCCGCCGCGCCCCCACCGCCTCCCCCGCCGCGCTCGCCGCCGACCCCGCCGCACCAACCGCCGCATCGGCCCCGCCGTGCCTGCAGACGCCGCCCGTCGCCCCGGACGCGTCGTCCGACGCTGCCGGGCTCCTCCGACGCCTCCCCGGCGGACTCCCCGACGCCCGACGTATGATATTTTCTTTCTTCTCAATTGCTAGCTAGTTCATTGCTTGCCGTATAGATTCCCAAGGTAGTTCATTGCTAGTTCATTGCTTGCCGTTGATAATGCATGTATAGCTGCCCGGATGGTAATATGAACTTCACAATTGCTTGCCGTTGATAATGCATGTATAGCTTGCCGTTGAAGGTAATATGAAGTTCACATTGATTAGTTATTAGCATCTAATTCTCATTTTGCATACGGGATCAATTAGGATCAATTTTGCATATGGGATCATTTCTAGGAATGCAATGCAAATATGCAACACAGACAGACCCTTGTGGGGAGGAGGAGGAAAAAAAAGAATAGGAGCAGCAGCATGAGCACAGGAATCGGAGCCCACCGCCGGCACCGACGTGCGTTGGGGATCGGGTGAGCCGGGCATCGCGTCGGTGGGAAGCGTGTGGCCGGGCATCGTCTTCGTGTCCCCGTGCACCCGCCGGTGGCGTCGTGGCGGGGGGGGGGGGGGGGGCATGCAGGGGCAAATATTGTCGCCATGGCGGGGAGGCGGAACTGCCGGTTGGGGGATGCCTGCGCAGCGAACATCGTCGCCATGGCCGGGAGGCCGCTCGTCGCCGTGCTAGGAGCCGCAAGAGCCTGGCCTCGCGGGCAAGGGGGGAGGTGACGCCGTGAGGGCGCAACGGTGGCGATATGGGGGCCTCGCGCGCCGCTGGTGGGCGGCGATATCAGTTGGGATGGGGCCCAAGAGACCGCGGGGAGGGGGGCAGAGGGGAATGCATCTATAGGACAAGTCACCTTGCCAGACATGGCGCATGTCATCTCAGGCAAGGGGCGATGGAGGAGGACGAACCTCCTCGTCTGGCTACTGGGCCGAGCTTGTGGGTTGGAACCGGTTCCAAACCGTGGTTATTGAAAACAGATCGGTTTGGGTTGGGCTCAGAAGTAGGTGTGGGTTGGGTTGGTTTGGTTTTGTATGTTTATTTTACAGGCTGGGTTGGGCCGGGTTGATTGATACAGAAAAAATGGATTGGGTTTGGGTTTAGTCCAGGTCCTGACCGGGTTGAGTTAGTCTACTATCCAAAAAATGGATTGGATTTTAGGCTATCTTTTTTGCTAATATGTTTTTTGTCTTGAATAATTGACTAATATGCTTTATATGCTCTCTTGTATTACACTTGTGATTTCACACTTGTCCATTGTGGCTAATATGTTTTTTATTCAGATTTTGTAGTAAATGCATAATTAGATTTTGTAAATGCTTTATATGCTTTATATATTTTTGTCTATAGCTTGGTCTGTCATTCTGAATTTCTATTATGTTTAGTGTATGTTTGGACTTTAGTGCATTCATATAATGTTCTTGAGTGACTACTTAATATATATAAATAAAGGGGTTTTAGGTCGGCTCGGACCAACCCGGAAGGGCACGACACGTAATAAGTGTGATCGTGCCGTGTAGACCATTGTAGTGGTACCGTATGCGTCAAGTCGACACAGAAGCGAACGGGTTGGTAAGGACGTCAATGACCCGCGATTGCGTGGACGGTGGAAATGGATGTGGAATTGTCATCTAAGACCAACTTTCCTCTCTCTCTTTCTCTAGTTCTTTCCTCTCTCTTAAATGACCTGAAAATGAAAATGAGCAACGTAACCTATAGCAATGTATTACCCGTTTCGGATCGGCACGTCTCACATGCCATTGGCATGTGAGACGTGCAGGTTCGGAATTGTCCCTTTTTGGACAGCCTCGGAGTGACCGAGGGGGCGTGGCTTGTGACGAGACGCGGGTCCGGATTTGGACGAGATTTCGGTGGCGTAACTCTGTTGTTCTCTGCTGCACCATTTTTGGGCGTGCAGTGGAGAATATCGGGGTTATGCTGCCGAAATTTCGTTCGAATCCGGATCACGCGTCTCGTCATGGGCACGCTCCGCTCGGTCACTCTTGGGTGGGTTTAGAATCTATCTGCCTAGGTTGTAGGGCCGTGACATAACACAACAATACATTAACGACAATATCTTTCGCGTTAAAATGCAGAGTCAAGCATGGGTGAAGACCGCAGTTGGATGTATACTGGCTGGAAGAGCAGAACTGGTGGTCACTACGATGAGTGGTTTATCAAGTTAGATCAATTTTTGGATCGAGCATTTTCGTTGTCAACGGAAGATATGGTGCGGTGCCCATGTACAAAGTGTCGAAACACCAAGTTTTTGAGAAGATTGGAGCTTTCGTTTCACTTATGTCGAAACGGTTTCACTCCACATTATGAAGTGTGGACCTTTCACGGCGAGACTAATTCTCGAGTCATAGCCGAAGTGGATGAGGATGATGATATAACAGAGGTTGATAGGATGGATGAGATGCTAGAAGCTCTTGAAGCGGAGGATCCTCTTACAAATGAGGCAGAAAAGTACTTCGAGGAGCTGAAGAAATCACAAGAGCCATTGCATGAACACACGGTTGTGACCGTACTTGCTTTCTTGACCATATTTATGGCAATTAAGTCCAAGTAATTTTTTTCCATCAACTGCTACAATGATCTCATGAAATTGATCTGTGATATCCTTCCACAACCTCACAAAGCGCCACCAGATATGTATCAGTCAAAGATCAAGATATCTGGTATCGGTATGAAGTATGAGAAAATCGATGTGTGCCCAGACAACTGCATGCTATTCTGGAAAGAGCACGCCAATGAGAAGATGTGCTTGAAATGTGGTAAATCGAGGTATGTCGAAGTTGTTAATGACGATGACGATAATGTGATGACAGATGTCGCACATAAGCAGCTTCGTTACTTGCCTGTGACACCTCGGTTGAAGTGGATGTTTCTTTCAAAAAGAACCGCAAGACACATGAGATGGCACAAAGAAGGTAAACGTGAGAACAAAGAATTCTTGACGCATCCGTCCGACGGTGATGCATGGAAGGCGCTAGACCGTTTCGATCCAGACTTTTCTCGTGATGCGAGGAATGTTCGCATCGGATTAGCGACAGACGGATTCTCACCGTTCAGTACGAATGCCACGCCATACTCATGTTGGCCTGTCTTTGTCATTCCGTACAACCTGCCACCTGCTTTATGTACGAAGAACGAGTTCATGTTTCTCAGCCTCATTGTACCTGGACCTGATCATCTCAGGTCACGTCTCAACGTGATGTTAAAACCGCTGATCGAAGAATTGAAAGTCTTGTGGACAGGAGTCGAAGTGTACGACAGTTACAAGAAGCAGAAATTCAACCTTCGAGCTGCTTATTTGTGGTTCGTCCATGATTTGCCGGCATACGACATGTTTTCCGGATGGAGCACTCACGGTTGTCTGACGTGTCCGATATGTGCTTCAGACACGGATTGCTTTCGACTAACTCATGGAGGCAAAATATCTTACTTCGATTGTCACAGACGTTGGCTGCCCTCGAATCATATATTTAGGCAG
This sequence comes from Tuctoria greenei, assembly GCA_036927565.1. Taxonomy (NCBI): domain Eukaryota; kingdom Viridiplantae; phylum Streptophyta; class Magnoliopsida; order Poales; family Poaceae; genus Tuctoria; species Tuctoria greenei. The sequence goes on along the minus strand of JAYESD010000006.1, from coordinate 40,844,701 downwards.
CAGAGGCATGTCTTTCGAAAGAACACTGTTGTCACTAAAGGACCACCGAAGCGTCTCAACGGGTCAGAAATTTCTGATATGTTGGACAAACTGGTGCCTGATGAAGGTCGTCCTGGATATTTCGTAGGTTATGGAGAGGAACACAATTGGACTCACATATGTGGACTTTGGGAGCTACCATATGTGAAGTCGTTGATTCTAGTGCACAACATTGATGTCATGCATCAGGAGCGTAATATGAGCGAAAGTATCATAAGCACTTGCATGGATATGCCTGGCAAAACGAAAGGCAATTATAAAGCTAGACTAGATTTGGCAGACATTTGTCACCGTCCAACTCTTGAAATCTCTGAAAGTGGTGGAAAGCCACGTGCTTCTTTCTGTCTTCGATCGAAAGAAAAGAAAGAAGTTATGAAATTGATGAAAACTTTGAAATTCCCAGATGGTTACGCAGCTAGCCTGAAACGAGCCGTAAATGTTAACACAGGAAACCTCACTGGGTTGAAGAGTCATGATTATCACATTATAATGGAAAGACTCCTACCTGTTATTTTCCGAGGCTATCTAGATGATGCGGTGTGGAAGGTTTTAGCCGAGCTCAGCTATTTTTATAGACAGCTTTGTGCTAAGGAAATCAAGATCGGGATGATGAATAAGTTAGAGAAGGAGATACCCATACTTTTATGTAAGATGGAAATTTTTTTTCCACCGGGTTTCTTCAATCCAATGCAACATCTGCTTATCCATCTTCCATTCGAAGCTAAAGTTGGCGATCCTGTGCAATATAGATGGATGTATCACATTGAAAGAGCGCTACGATATCTGAAACCAATGGTTGGCAACAGAGCAAGGGTGGAAGGGTGCATCGCTGAAGCATATGCTCTTAAGGAAGTTGGATACTTTTCAAGTGTCTACTTTGCGGAAGAAAACAATATCAATACTTCGGCGATGCGGTACAATGTGGACGAAACACCCCCCCTAAGCGACCTTTCCATTTTTCAAACGAGAGGTGCCACCGTTGGTAGCTACACGACCTACGAGCTATCCGAACAGGAAAGGACTGTTGCTTTACTCTACATGTACGCAAATATAGAAGGCATGCAGGAATACTTCGAGTAAGTGTTTCTCCTATGTTTATGCTAATCTACATATTTTGCTACACATGTACTCTAAAAGATGTTTTTTCATGTTCAGCGAGTTCCACATACAATATTGGCTACATAGACATCAACCTACGGCCAAACAGGTAGAAGCGATGCGAAAGGAAGGAATAATGGGGGGCAGAGTTTTCTATCTTGGTTTCAAGAATATGTAATATTCTCTCGTCTTCTATGTATTATAAATTACTATTATTAAAGAAGTATTATGTAATATTCTCTCGTCTTTTATAACAGTGTCGGACTCACAATGTCCATGAAGATTTGCGGCAGCTATCTTATGGATTGGTGAATGTTAGAAGCTATGATCGATATGACGTAAATGGCTTCCGATTCCGTACAACTCATTTTGAAGCTCATCGTCCTCTTGCGGCAACATCAAATTCCGGTGTTGTGACGAGAGCAATGGACACTCAAGAGAATTTAACCGATTATTATGGTATCATTAACAAAATCCTTGAATTTACTTTTACCGGAAATAAGACCCTTCGAGTTGTCTTCTTTGACTGTGACTGGTTTGATCGTACTCATGGAACTCGAGAAAACCAATTTGGAATGGTGGAAGTGAAACATAAGGACTGACTACGAGGTTACGATACATTTGTTCTTGCGCATCAAGTTGAACAAGTGTATTATCTACCTTATCCATGCACGAAGCTCAGTGCTTGGTGGGTGGTATATAAGGTGAATCCTCGTGAGCGGCTATATACTCCTGGGGATGATGGTTACCATGATAGTGAAGACGTTGAAGAAGTGTACCAAGAAGAAGAGTTGGCAGACACTATTATCGTCGAGCTTGGTGCAGGACTCGATCAATTAGTTGGAGATGTTGAAGACGTTGAAGATGTAGAGGCAGATGATACGCGAAAACAAAAATTAGAACAGGCCACGATGGAAGATCGTTGGGCTGGTTTAAGGAGTAGGGCACAGGCACATGACAATGATGTTGATGAATTTTGAAAGTGACTACAAGTAATGTTTTCTTGAAGATAGTAACATGAATTTTATATATTTTATTTGCATATTTACTAATTATCTAATTACAATAGGATGGCGTCAAAGAAGGGTAAGAAGGTACCGCCGACGAGGGGGTTCTACCCCTCTAGACCTGAGGACGCTTTCGTTGGTGCCTCGTCGACTGGCAGCAGACGCTCTCAGCTGCTGGGGCACGTTCAGACCAGCTCTAGAGCTTCATCACAGGTAAATGTCACTCGTTTTTGACAAATTCTTTAAATTCAAATTCACATTAAACTTACTTATGAATCATTTAAATGTTGTAGTCCTCACCGGCTGACTCAGAGGCTGCGGTGCCTTCGGTGAGCCAGCCCTCGGCGAGGCAGCCCTCGGCCAGCCAGCCCTCAGCGAGGCAGCCCTCGGCGAGTCAGCCCTCGGCGAGTCAGCCCTCGGCGAGCCAGCCCTCGGCCAGCGAGCCCCCGGCTGACGATGAGTTTGTTCCTGAGGCCTTTGACTCGGCTGGTGAGGAGCCGTCTGGGTCACCTGACGTGGCGCCCCAGCAGACGCGGAGGACGAGGAGGACTCACTTTGTCAGTCCTCCCGCGGTCCCTTCACAGAGGACCGTGATTCGTCCAGTCGGAGACAGGTAATAAAAATTATAGTTTTCAATTTTAGTTTCTTTTGATTACTTAAGTAATGAATGAATGAATAAATATCTTACAGGGCTTGGGACGGCTTGTCTTTCACCGGTGAGAAACACCAAAGACCGGTGAACGGTGTCCTCGGGTCTATAGTGCGTTTGCACTATCCCGGGGTCATCGACGGGGTGCCTGCTCTTTCGTGGGAGGACTACGCACACGTCCATCACCAGGAGCACGACAACCTTCAGGAGGCCGTATGGGCCGATTTTATGGTAAGCATGTTAAAAAAGTTTCTAAGTTACAACTCTTAAACTCTTTTAGTGAACATCTCTTCAATATATTCTTTATCGCAGGCAAGATATACTTTAGAGGACCCGAACGACCGTCGCATGTTTGAGGATGCGAGGCGAGTGTTTCACTTCAACGCTGCCAAGGCGCTTCGACAAGCTTTGTCGAACGCCCGTGTTCAAATTATTAATGAGCACTTGAAGGCGAACCAGCAGCACGTGTTACACTTCCGGCAAGAGAGCGAGAGGCACCTGACGGAGGAGGAGTACGCGCAGGTACGTGGAGTGTAGTAAGTATTTTTTTTCTGATAATGTCCTCGATGGTACTTTTAACGACTTCGAACTATGTGTAGGGCCACGTGAGCTGGTTGCAGGGTCGGACCGATGCATTTCGGGCCCTTTGTCGCTACTGGGCTAGCGACGAGTTTAAAGCTAAGTCTGAGAAGGCTCGAGACTGCAGAGGGGTGGAGGGGAAGAGCAGGCACGGGCAAGATAACCACTTGCGTTTAGCTAAACGCATGGTAAGTGTGTGTAATTTATGTTTATATATTAATAATATATTGTTCGTACTAACACGTATTGATAGGAGCGCGAGACGGGGGTGCCACCCACCCCTGCTGAGGTTTGGAAGAGAGGTCACATGGACCCTTCTCAGCCGACGGGGTGCAGTCAGGCTGCAGCCGAGCGTTTGGTAAGTTTAGAAATCATTCATATTAAATATAACTATATAGATTGTTGAACTTACACGATTTTATTGTTTTGCAGGCTAAGTACGAGGAGGAGGCTAGGAAGATACACGGCGAGGATTTCGATTGGGAACGTCAACCGATCGATCCTCAAGCCGCGTATGCAACCGGTGGTGTAAAAGCACACGGAAGGTGAGTTTGCAAGTCATTTTATCGTTTTCAATTCAAAGTATTCAAGATATTTCAATTTCATATTACTGACTCATTTTTTTATAGGCTCGCCATATTCGACGGAGTTGTCGACTCGAGGGCGGGTAGACCTGCGAGAGGCAGCTCCACGCAGGCTTCGGGCACGGGAGGTCGCCGCGTATCGCAGAGGGACATTGAGATGCAGTCCCTCCAAGAAACTGTAGAAGAAAACGAAAGGCGACATGAGGAGGAAAGGAGGGCGATGGAGGCCACGATCCAAACCCAGACAGCAGCGTTGGCGCAGATGCGGGAAGCAATGGAGGTAACAAAATAAAAATTAAAATTCTCATTAATTCAGCGTAAATGACTTACTAATAGGTAGCATTTAATGTTTGCAGTGACAGGCCATCGCTCGGGCGCAGAGTCTGGGAATCCAGCTACCGGTACTACCACCGGTCCTCCCTGACGATCCTTCTTCAGCGGGTCAGGTAAGTTTCTATGTAATCCTTCTTCTCCAGCGTAATAAGATTGAGATAGATGAAAGAGAGAGATAGTTAGATAGAAGAAAATGATTGAGATAGAAGAAAGAAAGAGATAGAAGAAAGGGAGACAGAAGAAAGAGTGAAAGATAGATAGAGTAGGATGGGAATGAAGAGAGAGTAAGATGTAGATGGAGATAGAGAGAGGGGAAGATAGAGGGAGGGAGATGTAGATGGAGATAGAGGGAGGGAGGAAGATAGAGGGAAAAGGATAGCAATAGAGAGATAGAGTGAGAAAGAAAGATAGAGTGAGAGACAAAGAGAGAAATGAAAAGAGAGAGGAAGAGAGGGTGATATAGATGAAGATAGAGGGAGAGGGAGGGAGAGAGATGTTGATGCATTTATATTCTAACTCTAAGTTTTATTAATTGCAGGGATCCGCGACGGCTGCACAAACGCCGTCGCCTTCGCTACCGCCGCCTGGAATGAGGCGCGATGACGACGACTTCGACTTCGGAGGTGGCTCCGGAGGTCAGATGGGCGAGTGAACCCTTTTATTTACTTTGTTGATGACGATGTGAGATGTATCGGAATTTTAGTTTGTGATTGTGATGATGTTTGTGTATGCTGTGTATATATTGTGTATATTGTGTTTGTTGTGATTCTGGCCATCGAGCCGGGTAGTATTTCTGTTTAAAAAAAAATAAAAACCTTATTTGCGACGGCTTTTTATACAGTACCGTTGCAAATAAGGGTACAAGCCGTCGCAATTAAACCACTGTTATTTGCGACGGCCAGGCCGTTGCAAATAAGCATTAATTGCGACGGCCTGGCCGTCGCAAATAGCGCCGTGAGTCCCGGAGGCGGACACGTGGGCCCTGCCCACTGAACTTATTTGCGACGGCCCGGCCGTCGCAAATAGAGGCCCTTACTTGCGACGACCTGGCCGTCGCAAATAATTCTGCGGGGCCCACCAGCCCGCAGCAATAACTTGCGACGGCCTCTCCCAGCCGTCGCAAATAAGATTATTTGCAACGGTGGCCGTCGCAAATAAGCTTATTTGCGACGACGTACTTGCGATGGCCGGAAGCCGTCGCAAATAAGGAAAACCGTCACAAATAGCTTATTTGCGACGGCATTTGGCTTATTTGCGACGGCCCCGGCCGTCGCAAATCATCGGGATTCCTGTAGTGACTACACCAAAGTCGCGTGAACAGGGAGCGGGACAGCAGGCAACGTCCTATCATGAACGGGGCGGTGGGATTGATCGGGACTGAGAGTCGATCTATCAGGATCGGCTCGGCTGCCATGGGCTTCTCTGCATATTTCGTTTGCTGTTGTGCGGTAACTTATGTGTAAAAAATAAAATCACCTTTGGATAGCAATTAGATGGTTGGAATCGCTTGCTTGCAAACTTGTACGGGACTGCTGATTGCACAGCAGTCAGGCAGGCCCGAACAACTAATATGAGTTTTATCCCATTTTCTATCCAACTTATCCCAACTCCATCTTGTGTTTATGTTCTTCTCTTGATTTTGTACTCGTTTGGGATGGATGCCACATGAATGCTGACAAACTGCCTTCTGCCTTCGATATTGAGGTAAGACATTTTTTGCTGCAAGGATATGGTACCAAATTTTCAATTTCTGGCAGCATCTGTCACTGCTACAATAAGCCTCATCACAGGCGGCTCCAAACCTATTATCACAGACGGCTTTTAAAACCGCCTGAAATGAAGAGTCTGTGATAATCCGCAATTTCACAGGCGGAGAAGTGAAACTGCCTGTGAAGACACATTATCATAGGCGGTTCTTCACTTAGGCTAGCCGCCTGTGAAGACAGATTATCATAGGCGGTTCTTTACTTAGGCTAGCCGCCTGTGAAAATACTTTATCACAGACGGGTCGTGCAGCATATATAACCGCCTGTGATAAATGTCTTATCACAGACGGTTATTGAAGCATAACTAACCGCCTATGATAATGAGTCTTCACAGACGGGTATTGAAGCATAACTAACTGCCAATGATAATGTGTCTTCACAGGCGGGTTTTGAAGCATAACTAACCGTCTATGATAATGTGTCTTCACAGACGGATTTTGAAGCATAACTAAATGTCTATGATAATGTGTCTTCACAGACGGATATTGAAGTATAACTAACCGTCAATGATAATGTGTCTTCACAGACGGTTATTGAAGCATAACTAACCGTCTATGATAATGGTGTTATCACAGACGGAGTTTACCTATATCAGCCGTCTGTGAAGACCCTTTAACGCAGCCGGTTTCTACCAAAACAGTCGCCGCCTGTGAAAATTAGGTTATCACAAATGTTTCTTTACTTGTATCTAGCCGCCTGTGATAATTGTTTTTCACAGTCATGCCTAGCCGTTGGTTAATAACCGCATGTGATAAGGTATAACCTATACAGTACTACTGCTGTCATTTCTAATTTCCAGGTCAATTCAATATAATCACAGAACAAAAAACAACAATATCATCACAGAACAAAAATCAACAATATTGTCATCACAGAAGTCAATTTCACTAAAACAATATACATATGTACAAGTTACAGATACAATTCATCTCAAAGTTTACAAGTTTTCACTAAAAACTATTTATATTGGCATAGTCGCAAAGTTCTGGCACATCAGCTGCTGAACCATTCTTATCAAAGAACTTCCCCTTTTTGTGCAAAATTTCGCGACGAATGAACTGACAGAGTTCAGAAGCAATCCTGTCGGCTCCTCCATCAGGAATACTTCTACAAACCGGCCATTCTTCGTTCAGTTCTTGTGCTGCAATATAACACATAACAAGGTTTAGAATGTGTTGGTTTGAACAATCTCAAAGTATAGATCAAAGTGAGAGTATACAAGAATTTAGTTGGTATTTTTGGAGCAGTTGTACTATGAGCAATTGAATTTTAAAGTTGGAATCAAAATATGAAAATAATGTTTCTGGTAATATTGAACAGCAGAGAATATAAGCATTAAACTATGCTAGTTACAATGAAAATGAAACACAAAAGTAAGAAAATAAGGTATCGACATTAAGGATAACTTACATCCTCACGATTGACTCTATATACGCCGGCGGTCCAAAGATGCTCGCATACATAATACCCGCATAAGACACTCCCAACAGGCTGCTTCGGACAAGCATAATACGTTTTAATGTCCAATGCATTCGTATTAGGAGGTCTCTGACCGCCAAGCTCCGCGTAAAACTGCCAAGCGCTGTAATACAAGAAATGTCATATAAAACTTGTCAACACATTCTAAATGTGCGTAAATTAATATTATTGAATAAACGTACTTTTTCAAAATGGAAAGGAAATCTTTGTAACGATCTAGTGGGTAATCGGCCGAGTCCAAGACTGTTGCCATTCCCTGCGTTGGCTTGATGAAGATCATTATGTAGTGATTACTGCAAACATACAAACACACGTGTTAACAATTACCAATAATTGCTATTTCAATGTCATGTGTCAAACTTACTCGAAGTGGTACAAAGCCTTTACGAGGTCCTTGTCGTCTCTGACAAATTTAAACATCGCACGTCCTATGTAAGCTGCAACTTCTGTCTTTCTATCCTTCTTAAGTTTTGCAATTGCTCTTTCAAAATCTTTTTTTTCATGTGTTTGTACTGGCTTGATTCTCGATTCGCCTGGACGTCGAATAGCGACTTTGTAATCCTAGTAAGGTCAAGGATACCTGTCTTGCGCTCCAACTTTACATTATCCATGTATTGCATCCTATTGAAGAAGTCCAGAATTGTTATAATCTCATGAAATGCGTATGCATGTAGTAAGAAAAGCAAATACAAAATATTAGAGCACTTACAAGCACCAGACGAGCAACAGGTTGATATCGAGCATGCCCCGATGGAAAAGGGAAAGCAGCTCTTCAAATAAAATGACTCGTTTATCTACTCCAGTGCTCCAGAATGCTTCTTTTGGAATACGAAATGTGACGCAATTAAGACCAAATTTTGTGCTGGCAGTGATGTACCACTCATGCATTCTTCTGAGCTGGACGGGTTGTTTGCTAAGTTGTACGGATGTCATGAACGGCTTCCCATTCTCAAATTTAGGAGGAACATCCTCAAGCTTGCATATTGGAACTCCTGGTTTAACTAAAGCCGTCCGCCGATTATACATGACACCGTCTTCTTCCCACTCCTCGATATCTTCTAATGCTGGCTCATGAGAAGAACGAGATGCACTCGATTTTCTAATATTTTCCTTCATAGCTTCCAAATACTTTGACACTTTTGATGAAGGTTTATTAATTTCGTATGACCTCACATTGATAGGCACTGATGATCGAGGAGTAGTCGTCGGAAGTTGGACACTGACTTGTTGTTGAACCTGTTGTTCAACTGATTGCTCTTTACTCCCAGCAGTTGGCTCTAGTACTACTTCAAGCTGTTGCTCAACTAGTTGCTCTTTACTAGCAACAGCTTGCTCTGGTACTGCTTGAAGTTGTTGTCCAACTTGTTGCTCTTGGATATCATCCTTACTGAGACATAGGGGGAGTGGATCTTCCCGGACTGGGAGTGGATCTTCATGCACTTTCGCCTTAGAAGATGGGGTTGCAGTATTTGGAGATGCGACGGGGCTAGAAATTGGCTCATCGTCCAACACGATATCGCGTCGGTGCCAAAGGATTAATTGGTTGACAGCCTGCCCCAGAGTCGCGATCCCCTCAGGTGTGACGTGGTCTATTTCATAATCTTCATAATCATTATCAATGATCTGATGAACTTGCGCCACAGAATAATACAACGGAAGTGGATTCTCGTTGAAGTCACGATCAGACTTTGCCATAGCAATGGCAACCTGTTTGGTTTTGTTCCCTGCTCTGCCTATCAGGACAAGAAGACGACAAGATTTGTCGTTAGCAATATCATCGACAGGGAACTTATGGGCTGACCCTGAGCCTGGCACGGAACCTACGCTGCTAGGGTAGGCAGTTGGAGATACTAATTGCTCCTTTTGCACCGGAACCATCATTGTACTCGGTGCCACTAATTGTCCTGATTGTCTCAATTGTTCCATTATTTCTTGCATATTTTCTTTGACCTTTTGAGCAATCGTTTCATCAAGTGTTTTCTTAAACTTCTCACGTCTTCTATATGTGTCTTTATCTTTAGGGAAACCATCTAGCCAAGACATTTGAGAAGAGACCGCTCGAACCCGTCCGCTGTGTTCAGGGTTTCCTAAGATAGCGGTAAGTTGGTCATTCTCCCTCTTCGGCTTGAAGAGACTCTTCTGTTGCTTTTCAATTACTTCTTTCATTTTATCCTCTACTTCATTCAGAGAGTCGGGCTTTTCAAGTTTGCCCTCGCTGGTCAAACCTGACCGAGCAAAGACCCAGCGTTGAGTTTGCTCATCGCACCCTTCTAATGGGTGAGGATTGCCCTTACTAAGAATTTCGTCTAATATCTTATTCCATTTTTGGACTTTGGGGGCATATCCGGCAGACCCCAAGCGATGATGGTATTTGTTCTTTTTTGCAAGCTCTGACCTAGTTGCACTTAGAGCTTTAGCATCAGGTGTGCTCTTTTGACGAACAAATTCTTGCCACTGAGCTTGTGTGATTTTTCCCATCTTCCTCGGTCTAGGGACCTTATCGGCCTTAACATAAGCATTCATTTCACTCTTCCAGCATTGAAACTTCTTGCCGCAAGAGACCAATGTTGCTTTCTTTACAGCTTCTTCTGTGCCTTTTGGGAACTTGAATTGTTTCTTTATCTTTTCCCACAACTCATTCTTGGTCTGCTCGGGTAATTTCCTCCAATTCTCGGTTGTGATCGGCACAACCTCCCTAACAAGAAAACCGCATGCATTAAGGTACTTGGTAACTGAATCCAGTGGTTCTTGGGGATGCCCACCTGGACCAACCCTTGTTATGTACATGATGCGGTCCAATGGACCCTTATTGGGACCTCGTTGCCCTCGTTTCCGCTTGAGTGAAGCTGAGGATTCATCCATTGGAGAACCTTCTGCGGTTTTAGGAGCCGATGTCACCTCATTGTCTTCGAGATTAATCTAGGTAGAAAAAAATTATAGGACTTCGTATACTTGACAACCAACATTAACTTGAACTGCTGAAGTTAAGATTTGTGATCCATACCTCGTCGGCAGGATCATATTCCGGGTCTAGATCCACTGAAGTCTTTTTAATTTTTATATTCGGAAAAAGATCCGAAGGACTGTGATAGGAGCCTGAACTGCTGGAGTCAGTAAACTCCATATTGTCTTCTTTGTTGTTACTATCAGGACCAGTCTTCTTAGGGCTTTCCATGCTAGATCTAATAAGAAAAAAAATCAAATAAATAGCATATTAACTCTACATGAAGTGTTGCATGAAGAAAAAGATGGAAGCATTCTACGATTTGATAAGGCATTCTAGGCTTTAAGGCGATTGACCAAAAGGTTCCTATACATTGCGAGGGTGACAAGCATGTTAAAGTTGCTCACCAGCAATGGAAATTTTATCTTTTTATTCTAAATAGGCTAGCTTTGTTCAGAGTGGCGACCACTTTCTTGAGGTTTACTAGGCGGCGCCTAGCTCCGGACCTATAACTGATCAAGCAAGGGACAAGAAGCAAATCCCCGCACAGCTCCTACCTAGCTTAGAGGGCATTATCATCCCCGCTCTCAAGTTTCCTCTTATTCCTTGTCTCTGATTCTTCTGCCTACTGAATGAAATGCTGATGCGTACTTGTGCAGATGCAGTGCCTAGAAGAGACTGATAGCAGCAGCAGCAACTAGCAAGCTCACTTTACACCGACAACCCAAGGAATAACTTAGTCAAAATTAGTCAAGTATAGCTATATCTAATATAACTAAGCCAAAATTAGCCAAATTTGCTCGACTTAACCAAATATAACTGAATCTTGCCCAGCATAGTCAAACATGCTTGATTATGCTTCAATTAGCTAAATTTGGTCATATTTAAAACATTTTTTCTCAATTTTGGCTCAATTAAGTAAATTTAGCCAAAACACATTTTTGAAGTTATATAGGTCCAACTAAGTTCTTGTATCATAGAGATCGGCATCATATGCTCAGACTCCATCGCCACACCTAGTGGTACCTAGATATGGGCGTGAGGATGCTCCTGGCATCACAAATGAGTTGGCCAGCAACTTGTTTGGCTTCATAGCTAAATATAGCATAACTTTGGTAGCTCAGATTAGGTACAATTGCTCAAATGAAGCTGATGGAGCCACAAGTGCAGACATCTTTGGTAGCACAGATTAGCTACAATTTCTCAAATGAAACTTAGAGAAATAAAAGCAAACTTAGCCAAACTTAGTCTAGCATAGCTAACTCTAAGCAAAAGTAGCCAAATATAGCTAAATATAGCATAACTTAGTCAAAATTAGTCAAGTATAACTATATCTAATGTAACTTAGCCAAAATTAGCCAAATTTGGTCAACTTAACCAAATATAGCTAAATCTTGCCCCTAATAGAGAATTATGTGGCATATGCAAGGCCGATGACAGAAATAGGGAATATACTGCTGTTACTAGAGTCTAGAATCATTTTACCACTAATGTGTCAGAACAGTTCCAGACACACAGAACCAACTACCAATTTATCGTGATATAACCATCCACGACGAAGGGAGTAACTCCTATTCATTCGAACTTGACAGTTTTATCTCTGCAAACTACCAGAAGATGAAATGCTATTGATTTCACAGTTTTAGACACACAAAACCAACTACCAATTTATCGTTATATAACCATCCACATAAATCTTGCCCCGTCGAACCCTAACCAAAGATGCCACCGAACTTGACAGTTTTTCGAATTCCACCGAACCCTAACCAAGGATGCCTACCATTTTATAATTCTCGAACCCTAACCAAGGATATGCAAGGCGGCAGCGAGGGCGGGGAGGGAGGCGACACGACGAAGGAGGATGGAAGGTCGAAGGGTTTAGGGTTTACCTTGAAGCTTGGCGGTGACGGCAATGGCTTCGCTCGGCGTACCTGGAAGTGAGGAGGGCGAAGCTCAGCGGCGACGGCGAAGCTCGGCAGCGACGGCGAAGCTCGGCGACGGCGAAGCTCGGCGGCGTACCTGGAAGTGACGAGGGTGAACACTTGGCGGCAAACGAAATTTTGGCAGCCTAACGGTGTCTAAGTGTTTCACCCGGGTTAGGTTTTTCCAATGCTGCCGAGGGGTATATATAGACTCACATTTTCTCAGACGGATTTTAAGTACCGACCGTCTAAGAAGATTGTTACCTCAGTCGGATTTTACTTACCAACCGCCTGAGAAGATACAATTATCACAGACAGTTGGTTAGTAACACCCGCCTGAGATAAACATGGGTCTGTGAAGATATTTACTTCTTATTAATTAATATGTATTAATTATAATTTGATGAACGCCTACATAAAGACCCCTCACCAACCGTGCGCGACTTTTCTTTTCCCCGAGGCGTGACCTTTCAATGCGCGGTAAACCAACTGCTCCATCTTCCACTCCGCGCGGCCTTAAAGACGCGCTATCGCTCACAAGCGCATCGCTCACTTTGAATCCTCTTGTTTTCTTCATGTTCCTCCGCTCCGACGACCCAACACCACTATGGCCGACCTTCTGCCGCCAAGCCCTCCGAGGGAGCCACCTTGCAAGAAACTATGTTGCAGCTCCCCCGAGAAGATCAACACCGAGCAGCGCCTCCTCATGGCGCGAGAGGCGTACAATAATACGTCTCGTGCCATGAGTGCCTTGGGGCTGGGTACCCTTCCAGAGTATACTGGAATGGGTACCATGGGCCACTGCCTCTACGCCCTCACGGGAGTGGCTGATCGTATCGACATTTTGTTTGCGACGATTGCCCAGGTTCTTGGCCCCGAGGGCCGTAGAACGCTGGTGGAGGCGACGGCTAGCAACCTCGGGGTTGCACCGCCGGTGCAGCCGGTGCAGCCGGTGCAGCTGGTGCAGCTGGTGCAACCGGCCCTGTCTCCTGTTGCACCGGTGCCGGAGTCGCTGCCGAAGGACGAGGAGGAGGAGGAGGAGGAGGAAGAAGAGTAGGAGTATGATTTAATTAGTTTTTCTTTTTGTTGTTTTTAGTTGCTTCTGTTTTGTAAATATTGTTAATGAATGTAAACTATCTTTGTTTATCTATGTGATTGAATATTACTTGTGTATCTTGTGTGTTCTTGTGTAAATATTGTGCATCTTGTGTGTTCTTTTGTGAGATGTGTGATTGAATATTGTTAATGAATGAGTATCTTGTGTGTTCTTCAACTGTGTGAATGAATGAATTTGTAGTGTGTTCATCGTTAATTAGAATTTCACGTCTGAGAAGAAGGTTATCTCAATCGGTTGGTAAGAAATACCCGCCTGAGATAAATATATTTTCAGGCGGTTGGTAAGTACCAACCGCCTGTGAAGATATTTACTTCTTCTTAATTAATATTCTTGATTAAATGTGGTCCTTTAAAAGGCAAAAATCCACTTTCTTGTAATATTATTGATAAGAAAAGGTTACCATTAAATTTTACTTCATAAATCCTTTGAAATTGGTCAGAACATAAAAAACATACAACAAATGCTATTTTTCATTTTTCTATCTTGATGAATATAATGCTTTTTTCATTTATTTTTTTAGTGGACATTTTTACTCATCATACCAATCTCTACGAATTTTTCATATTTTTTTAAATTTTTTTGAATCAATGTGTGTTCATAATTTGATGAATGCCTCATATGAATATGAGCATTTAGTTAGAATGGTGGATAATTTGAAGTTTGACATGTTGGAATGCTTTTAAAAAAATTAAAAAAATTCATACATGTATAAATTATACAAATATGTTCATACCAACAATTTTGAGTGAAGGAACTTTTTTTTTATGAGATACACAAATGTGAATAATATGTGAGTAGAAATTAATTTGATATTTACCAAAACATTACAATGTCAGCTATACAAGTTTTAAAAATATTTTGTTCAGGTGGTAGATGTTAATTTTATACAAATGTAGAAGAAAGAATCATCGAATTTGGACACAATTTGCAGAATCTAAACATGTTTGAGTATTTATATTGGAATCTAAATAAAAAAGAAGCAAGGGATAAGGAAACTGAAGAACAGTATCGGGCATTATCTCAGGCGGTTGTTAAGTAATACCCGCCTGAGATAAATATATTTTCAGGCGGTTGTTAAGTACCAACCGCCTGTGAAGATATTTACTTCTTCTTAATTAATATTCTTGATTAAATGTGGTCCTTTAAAAAACAAAAATCCACTTTCTTGTAATATTATTGATAAGTAAAGGTTACCATTAAATTTCACTTCATAAATCCTTTGAAATTGGCCAGAACATAAAAAACATACAACAAATGCTATTTTTCATTTTTCTATCTTGATGAATATAATGCTTTTTTCATTTATTTTTTCAGTGGACATTTTTACTCATCATAACAACCTCTACGAATTTTTTCATATTTTTTTTAAATTTTTTTGAATCAATGTGTGTTCATAATTTGATGAATGCCTCATATGAATATGAGCATTTAGTTAGAATGGTGGATAATTTGAAGTTTGACATGTTGGAATGCTTTTAAAAAAATTAAAAAAAAATTCATACATGTATAAATTATACAAATATGTTCATACCAACAATTTTGAGTGAAGGAACTTTTTTTATGAGATACACAAATGTGAATAATATGTGAGTAGAAATTAATTTGATATTTACCAAAACATTACAATGTCAGCTATACAAGTTTTAAAAATATTTTGTTCAGGTGGTAGATGTTAATTTTATACAAATGTAGAAGAAAGAATCATCGAATTTGGACACAATTTGCAGAATCTAAACATGTTTGAGTATTTATATTGGAATCTAAATAAAAAAGAAGCAAGGGATAAGGAAACTGAAGAACAGTATCGGGCATTATCTCAAGCGGTTGTTAAGTAATACCCGCCTGAGATAAATATATTTTCAGGCGGTTGGTAAGTACCAACCGCCCGTGAAGATATTTACTTCTTCTTAATTAATATTCTTGATTAAATGTGGTCCTTTAAAAGGCAAAAATCCACTTCTTGTAATATTATTGATAAGTAAAGGTTACCATTAAATTTCACTTCATAAATCCTTTGAAATTGGTCAGAACATAAAAAACATACAATAAATGCTATTTTTCATTTTTCTATCTTGATGAATATAATGCTTTTTTCATTTATTTTTTCAGTAGACATTTTTACTCATCATACCAACCTCTACAAATTTTTTCATATTTTTTTAAATTTTTTTGAATCAATGTGTGTTCATAATTTGATGAATGCCTCATATGAATATGAGCATTTAGTTAGAATGGTGGATAATTTGAAGTTTGACATGTTGGAATGCTTTTAAAAAAAATTAAAAAAATTCATACATGTATAAATTATACAAATATGTTCATACCAACAATTTTGAGTGAAGGAACTTTTTTTATGAGATACACAAATGTGAATAATATGTGAGTAGAAATTAATTTGATATTTACCAAAACATTACAATGTCAGCTATACAAGTTTTAAAAATATTTTTTTTAGGTGCTAGATGTTAATTTTATACAACATAGAAGAAATAATCATCGAATTTGGACACAATATGCAAAATCTAAACATGTTTGAGTATTATATTGGAATCTAAATAAAAAAGAAGGAAGGGATAAGGAAACTGAAGAACAATATCGGGCATTATCTCAGGCGGTTGTTAAGTAATACCCGCCTGAGATAAATATATTTTCAGGCGGTTGTTAAGTACCAACCGCTTGTGAAGATATTTACTTCTTCTTAATTAATATTCTTGATTAAATGTGGTCCTTTAAAAGGCAAAAATCCACTTTCTTGTAATATTATTGATAAGTAAAGGTTACCATTAAATTTCACTTCATAAATCCTTTAAAATTGGTCAGAACATAAAAAACATTCAATAAATGCTATTTTTCATTTTTCTGTCTTGATGAATATAATGCTTTTTTCATTTATTTTTTTAGTGGATATTTTTAATATAACGCATAGAGTACAACACGTTATGGGAGAACAGGTCATACTCGCGCTCAATCCTACAGTTCTTCTCAGTACAGAAGACGGTCTCGGACCACCCTCGCCTGCCGCAGCGGGCAGGCCCCTGGTTCCCCCCTGTTGGGCAGCGGCAAACGCCATCGTCAATGTCGGCCAGCGCCACCGGCAGCGGTCCGGGAGGAGGCCTACGCAGTAACCTCCAGCTCACGAAAACGTCGAGCCTCTGCATGGCTTGATTCCGACACCGGCAACACTCCTTGTTGGTCCTCTTCATCGCAACGGACCCGACCGCGTTGTCGCTGACGTGGGCCTCGCCTTCGACCTGCCGGATATACTCGAGGGCTTCGCGGTCCCTGCGGTCGGTGTCGTAGCGGAGCATGGCGAGGACGTAGGCCGCCACCTTGTGGCCGTTCGCGGCCGCCCGGGCAAGGAACTGGGTGCCCCGCTGCGCCTGCGCACGGCCGTAGTTGAAGACGAGGTCGAACCCGGTGACACCACTCCCAGCTGCTCTCCCGCTCCAGCGCCACGCACCTGCCCACGGTGGAATCACGGCACGCCGCGTGCATGGCCTTGCAGGTGGCGCGCAGACTGGAGAGGTCGTCCATGGGCTGGGTGGAGGTTGCGGCGACCCACCCCGCGATCAGGACCGCAATATCGTTGTTAAGTAATACCCGCCTGAGATAAAAATCTTCTTAGGCGGTTATTAAGTACCAACAACCTGTGAAGATATTTACTTCTTAATTAATAAACATATTTTGAGGCGGTTGGTAAGTAAAACCCGTCTGCGATAAAGTTAAGAACCGTCTGTGAAAAACCGACGTCTATATAAGGACCCCTCACCGCAGTCAAAACGAAACCCTGGAGAATTTATATCGACGCCGCAAGGCTTTTGAATTTCCCCTGCGCCGCGCCGCCGCTCCGCCACCCAACCCATACTGCCGCGTCGCCGCTCAACCCCGCACCGCCACTTCTCCACCCAGCCGGCCCACCGTGCTGACGCCTCCCCACCGTGCTGACGCCCCTGGAAGGTAAATGTAGTTTCCTTACTTTTTCTTTGTATATTTTCATTAGCTGATAAGCTGTTAGTTTTGTGTGTTCTGGTATATGGATTCTGTCCTTTTGCATGTGTAAGGACTGTATGGATTGTGTTCTGGTATATTGATGTATGGACTATATGGATTGTTTCCTTTGTGTACCTATTATGTGACATCAATATGATGTTTAATTAACATGAATATGATGTTTAATTAACGTCGCCCGTCTCCTACATTAGTCACCCTAATCATACTTGTTATGTCTCTGTAAATTCATTTTATAGAAGACCTTTATAGAATATTTGTGGCCAAATTTTGTAAATCTGACAAAAATTCTACTATTGAAGCATGGACCGTCGAGCGTGGATGTATAACATGCCAAGACCCGATCCTATGTACATTCGTAATGTTGCAAATTTTATTGAAGCATCCAAGAGACATGCGAAGTTGCAAAAGATAGATGACATATTATGTCCATGTATCGACTGCGAAAATAAGATTGCTTGGACGGATACTATAGTAATCCAATTTCATTTGGTGAAAAGAGGTTTCAAAAATAACTACACAATATGGACAGAGCATGGTGAGTTAGATACACATGATGTGGATAAAGATTATGAGAGATGCTCAGATGATGATAATGTTCATATCGATGATGGTAGTGACAATCAAGCTGGTGATGATGATGATGAGTTCGATTGTGAGGAGATGTTGCGTCACATTGAACCATATGTACTGACTTCTATGGGAGCAAGCAAAGGTTTAAGTAAAATGGAGACGTTGCAGAATGCGGCAACAGAGCTTTTATATGATGAATCAAACGGTTGTGATAAAGAGTTTACTATATTGCGTGCAGTCTTAGAACTACTAAAGTTGAAAGCTACGCATGGATGGTCCGATTGTAGTTTCTCTGATCTTTTGAATCTTCTGGCAGAAATTCTTCCAAATCCAAATAAACTACCCAGAAGCACTTATAAAGCGAAGAAACTTCTTTGCCCGATGGCACTAGGTGTGACAAAAATACACGCTTGTGTGAACCATTGTATTCTGTATCGCAAAGAGCATGAGCTCGCAACTAGATGCCCCATTTGTGGTGTCAGTAGATACAAGAAGGACTACAATCACCAGTATGTTACCAACATGAAAAAGACTCAGAAGAATAAGAAGTTTATTATTGGTCCTGAAGGTGACGATGACGATACTTCTGGCGATGCAGACGGGAAGAATAAGAGAAAAATTCCTGCATTGGTGATGTGGTACCTTCCGGTAATTGATCGCTTGAAGCGTTTGTTCTCAAACCCTAGGGAGGCTGAACTTATGCATTGGCATTCCGAGCAACGCAAGAAGAATGAAAAACATATACGACACCCTGGTGATGCAACACAGTGGAAAAATTTTGATATTCAGTATCCAGAATTTGCGAAGGAAATCAGAAATGTGAGGTTTGCCTTGGGTACAGATGGAATGAATCCGTTTGGTGAAAAAAGGAGCATACACAGCACATGGCCCGTGGTCTTAACTATGTACAACCTACTGACGTGGTTGTGTCACAAAAGGAAATATATCTTATTATCTGTTCTTATCCAAGGTCCGAAACAACCCGACATCGAAATTGATGTGTTCTTGGAACCTTTAATGGAAGATATGGCAAAATTGTGGAATGAAGGGGTACGTACATGGGATGAGTACAAGCGGGAGTATTTCACGCTAAGAGCAATGATATTCGTTACCGTGCATGATTATCCCGGGCTGTTTACATTATCGGGACAAATGAAAGGGAAGAAAGGTTGCGTTAGGTGCGTGGAAGAACTGGATTTCTATACCTCACTTCATCCAGAAAGACGGTGTACATGAGACATCGACGGTTCTTGACAGATACACACAAGTATAGGAAGATGAAAGAACAATTTGATAACAAAATCGAAAAAGATACTGCACCGAAACCTTACAGTGGAAAACTTGTGTTTGAAATGGTCAAGAACATTCATATTGCTTTCTGTAAGGGAAAAAAGAGTAAAGGAATTAAGAGAAAGAAAAGTACATCTTCGGATGATACAACTGACATGGCTTTCAAGAAACAATCAATTTTTTTCAAGTATCTTCCGTATTGGAAGAATCTGGAATTTTGCCATAGTATTGATTTGATGCATGTTACAAAGAATGTATTTGACAGCATCATTGGGACCTTGCTGGACATGCCGAGGAAAACAAAGGACGGATTAAATTCACGTATGGACCTAGTAAATCTTGATTTGAGACCAGAGCTTCATCCAGTAGAAAAGGCGAACGGGAAGCATTACCTTCCCCCAGCCAGCTACAACTTGACGCTAGAAGAGAAAAAAGCAATTTGCGAATGCTTGCGTGGGATCAAAGTTCCCACAAGTTTCTCATCCAATATCCGCAAACTAGTCTCGATGAAAGACTTGTCTTTATTCGGTTATAATTCTCACGACTGTCACATGATCATGACAATATTCCTTGCCATTGCAATAAGATTAATCAAACCTGAGCATATAAAAGTTATCATCACACATTTGTGTTACTTCTTCAATGCAGTATCGCAAAAGGTGATAACACGTGAAGATTTAGACTATCTAAAAACATACATCGTCGAGACAATGTGCAAGCTTGAGATGTGTTTCCACCATCCTTTTTTGATATGTATGTACACCTAATCATACATCTTGTTGATCAGATAAAAGCATTGGGGCCACTATATTTACATCATATGTTTTCGCTGGAGAGATATTTAGGAGTATTAAAAGGTTATGTGCGGAACCGTGCTCACTCAGAGGGTTCAATTATGGAAGGATACACCACTGAAGAAGTGATTGAGGGTTGCGCTGATTACATCAAAGATGGAAAATCGATAGGTGTGCCTATACCGGTACATGAGGGTAGACTACGTGGGAGAGGCAAAGTGGGTAAGAAAACTTTTATTATTCAAGATTACAAGAATGTACACCGTGCACATTTTGGTGTACTACAACAACTCGCAATAGCTGAGTCGTACATCGAGGAACACCAAATTGAGCTTCGTGATAAAAACCAAGACCGCAAAGAGGACTGGATCATGAAAGAGCACAGAAGATGTTTCACTGAATGGTTAATGGACAAAAATATATCATACGGAAACACTATAGAAGAGGCAACAATGAAGAAGTTAGCTTGTGGCCCATCTGCTTTGGTAACATCATGGCAAGCATATGACATCAATGGTTACACATTTTATACTAAAGAAAAAGACGGTAAGAGTGTTGCACAAAATAGTGGTGTTCGTATTGAGGCTTATGATTCACAAGGGCAGAAGACCACATACTTCGGGTTCATAGAGGAAATATGGGAACTCGATTATGGCGAAAGAATGGTAATGCCCATATTTAAGTGTCAATGGGTCAAACATCCTGATGGTTTGAAAGTGGACAATTACGGGCTGACACTGGTAGACTTGAATAAAGTGGGTTACAAAGATGACATGTGGGTTCTCGCTGATAATGTTGCACAAGTTTTTTATGTTCAAGATCCAGAAACTGAGAAGTTGCACGTAGTTGTTTCTGGAAAGCAAAATATTGTTTGGGTTGACAATGTGGGAGATAATGAAGAGGAATATAATCAGTATGAAGAGATGTACCTTTTCATCGAACCAGAAAACATCAAGCGCGTAGAGAGAAGCATTAAAAAGAATTTGAAACCCTATATGCGAGAAGATGTCAATGCTGGCAAAAATGTATATAGCAATGCGAGATGATATATATTGTATATATTTGTATCTTCTGAAATCAACTTAGAACAATGTTGGTATATGGATTGTGTCCTTTTGCATTTGTGTACATATGCGTTTGGACTCAATGATTTGGAAGTTTGGAAGTTTGGTCTTTCAGATAATGATGTCTCGGGCGTGTACCCGATTGAAGGAGGAGCGCTTGGCGTGGTGCAAGAACCATCCCCATGTATGTACATATGGCACACCGGTCACATGGTTGTATATACATATGTATCTGTAATGGATTGATGAACTTAACTGTAGTTTGTTTTTTTTGTCTTGTTTGTTTTTGGTATTTTTAATTTCTCCGCGTAGGGTTTCTCTACGAAGCCTGAATCGAGAGATTTATTGAAGTGGCAGTGCATCGTCCCCGGTAAAGAAGGGGTAAGTCATGAAGAACAACACAATATGAGTTTAACCATCGTCCTCCTATTAATAATTTCTTTTGCGGACTGAATGGGAAGATGGTTACTACCCCCTGACAATCTCCTTCTCTGAGGACTATCCCTTGGTGCCTCCAAGATGCGCCTTTCCAATTGGGTTCTTCCACCCAAATGTCCATCGTTCGGGAGCACTCTGCATCGGGGTTCTTGATCAAGAGACTGTAAGATAGACCTATTTTTTTCATGTAATTATTACTTATAATTGTTGTCGAACTTATTTGAACTGATTTCTTATATTGCTTAAATTATATTTCGTAGGGGTGGTGCAGTGCTTTTACAATCAAAACTATACTACTTGAAGTTCAGCGTTTGCTGCATCAGCCAAATGTGCTTGATGTTGAAAATGATTGCTATAATCTACTTATCAAGGTTAGATGACACTTTGACTTAGTGACCAATGTAGGTTATTCATTCCTACTTCGACATTTAATTTAAATAATGTCAATATTTCTAGGATCCAGCGGAATATAAGAGACGTGTTCGGGAGCAAGCAAGACGGTACAATTTAGATTGATCGATGGGAGCTTCATCGTCGATCTACAATGAATGTAGCATGATTTTTATTCAGTGTGTAAAGAAATTATCTTTGAACAATTGTAAAGCCTCTAATGGTGTATTATCACAATTAAGCCAGCCTCACTGGTGATCGAGCATTTCCTATAATGCATTACTGTACTAGTATCCGCTAGCTCATCTGTGTTTTTTTCCTGATACAATTTTGCCTGCACAACTACATACGGTTGTGATAATTGCAACTACATCCCTGTAATTTTAATGAAAACCGCTTATGATAATTGAACAACTACATACGGTTCTTAAACAATGACCGCCACTGAAAATACATGATCTTCTCATGCCGTTGTTAATCAAGAACCGTCTATGAAGTTCATTGCATTACAGACGGTTATTAATTAAGAACCGCCAACGAAGATCATGTATTTACCCAGACGGTTGTTCCTTAAAATCCGTCTGTGAAGTTCATTGCATTACAGACGGTTATTAATTAAAAACCGCCAATGAAGATCATGTATTTACCCAGGCGGTTGTTTCTTAAAATCCGTATGTGAAGTTCATTGCATTATTGACTGTTCTTAAATAAGAACTGTCTGTGAATATAATGTATTTACCCAGACGGTTGTTCTTTAAAATCCGACTGTGTTGTTCTGTCATCACAGACGGTTATTATATCATTCGTCATCACAGTCGCATATTTTTAAGGACCGCCTATGTTTGAAAATTTGAGGCGCCTGTAAAAATACTTTTTGTAGTAGTGTGTGCATTAGGTGTGTAAACTCTTTTTAATTAGGTAGTTGTGAATTCTAATTGATTTGTAATTTCGGTACATGAGAATTTTAAGAATATTGGTGAATTCTGTACAGATTTGCTTCCGTTTTGTGTTTCAAAAATTCAATGTTGGTTTTATAAATGGTGTCACTATAAGGAAATAGTACTATTTTAGCCAAAATTTCAAAACTAGATAAAATGAAATGGTTCAATACTATATTTTTATTACTATTGAATGTTTGTAAAATAAGTTATTCAATGTCATCGATATATTTCGAAGATTGTATAAATATCTATGAAAATCAATTTTTAATAGTTAATTAAGAATACAATGAAACCTAATCAGAATTAGTAAATATAAATATAGGAAAAGCATTGTGGGCAATTCTGATAATTCTCACTTTCTAACACAAGATCAGCATGTTCAAAAGCATATTGTTAAACACCTAGCTTGTTTTTACGATTGCTTCTTCAAGCAACAGCTTGTTCGAGCACCAAAAAAAGTCAGTTTCTCCACTGAGCATAGTGGACCGATTCTACTGGGGCTAAACGTACGGCCCGGCCCACGCTCTTCCTGCCTTCACTCCCACGCCGCAACCACCGCTGTCGCCTATAAACAAGCCGCCCTTTCTTTTTTTTTGGAAAAGCCCCCCGAACAGCGTCAGACGGGGATTCCATTTAAGTAGAGAAATTTACAGGATAACAGATGGTCTTTACAGGCATACAACGTTGTCTAAAACACCGAAAGATCAGAGAAAAGAGAGGATAAACGGGGCAGATGGAGGTGGCCAGTGAAGAGGATTAATTCCGAAGCCCGTCGACCAGCAGTCCCAGGTGCTTGGCGCCCGCGAGTTTCCATTGAAGTGCTTCCTCTTTGACGTCAGACAGAATGTGCAGCAGCGGCCGGTCGTTGTCGTTGAGTACTCGCCCGTTGCGTTCTTTTTACAGGGTCCAGCAGATTAGAATTGCCAATGAACGCAACGCTTTGTTGTGCCGGTCGCCAGTACTCAGAGCCCCGAACCAGTCGACGAGGCCAGCAATCGGTGACCATGTCGTTGGGCCGAAGGTTGGCGACTGAAGCCATGCACTCAGCTCCGTCCACACCCTTCATGAGAAGGGGCAGTCCCAGAGTAGGTGCTCAGCTGTCTCAAGATTCCGGAGACATAGTTGGCAAAAATAGAGGTTGGGCCAACCTCTCGTCTGCAGCCTTGTCGCTGTCCATACCCTGTCCTAGAGGATCAACCACATGAAGATTTTGTATTTTGTTGGAGCCCATACCTGCCATAACAATTTAGGAAGCGGGGAGCGCACAGATCCTTGGAATTGCAGCTTGTAAGCCGATCGTGCAGAGTATTGACCTATCCCTGAGAAGCGCCATGTGATCTCGTCCGGCTGATCAGAGTTTGGTTCAAAAGCAAAGTCTTGGAGGCTCACCCAGATGCTGGCAAATTCATGGATGAGATGGGCAGATAAATCGTGACATATATCCCGAATCCACTGCTGGTTAGTGAGAGCTTCGGCCACAGATTTTCGTTTTCCTATGGAGTGTTTGTATAGGGATGGGAAGAGGGAGGCCAGAGGAGCACCGAGCAGCCATGTTGACGTCCAGAATCAAGCCAGTTTTCCATTGTGAACTGTGACCTGGGTGGCTGCTTCAAAGAGCTGACTGTCTGCGTTGTCGATTGGGAGCTCGGAGCCAACCCATGGTTTGTGCGGGTGGTGCCATTGGTACCAGCACCATCGCAGACGAAGTGCACGACTAAAACGGTGCAAGTCCAGTAGCCCCAGACCGCCATATTCAGTTGGCCTGCAGACTCTCGCCCAGTGAACCTTGCTATGCCCACCATGAATCTCTTGTGTCCCTGACCAGGTCCATCTCACTAATGAACTTCTTCGGGAATTTAAGGACAGATAATGCATATGTCGGGAGGGATGAAAGGACAGTGCGCATAAGTTCACGCCTACCACCCATGAAAAGGAGGCGACCCTGCCAGCCTGCAAGGCGTGCTTTGACTCTGTCCTGAATGGATTGCAGATGGGAAAGTCTTGTGCGTCCCAAGGTCAGCGGAAGTCCCAGATACTGGATTGGTAATTCCTGGCGACGACCCTCAAAGTCAGCGAGTGCCGCGTTGAGGAGATCAACAGAACATTTGATTGGAGAAACCGAGGTCTTCACTTCGTTAATCCTTAGTCCCGTGGCATCACCAAACTTGCGCATAACCTCCATTGTCAACGCGATCTCTTGCGGCACTGGGTTGAGGAAAATAAGAGCATCATCAGCATAGAGGGATAAGCGTTGTGTTGCCAGGCGGTCCGGTAGCGGTGTGAGGAGTCCGGCTTGGGAGACAACATCCAGAACCCGCTGCAGGGTGTCAAAGACCAGGATGAAGAGGTAGGGCGATAGAGGGTCACCTTGTCGCAGTCCACGACGGCGCACGATCATCGGCCCTGGGATTCCATTCAGTAAGATTCTAGAGGAGGAGGTCGCAAGCATCAAGGTGATCCAGTTCCTCCACCTAGCCGGGAATCCTCTTATCTCCATCAACTCGAGGAGGAACTCCCAGGAGACACTGTCAAAAGCCTTTGAGGTGTCCACCTTCATAAGCAGCATCGGCTTATTTCTCCGATGCAGGGAGCGGGCTAGATTTTGTACATATAAATAGTTATCTTGTATGCATCTTTGTTGTATAAAAGCACTTTGGGCCTGGAAAATCAGGGAGTCAATATTTGTTGACAGGCGAGCTGCAAGCACCTTGGAGAAAAGTTTTGCAAAAGAATGGAGCAAGCTGATCGGCCGAAAGTCTGTCGGATGCTCAGCTGGTTCTTGTTTTGGGATCAGGGTGATGGTGGCCGAGTTCATCCTCCAGAGCTGGCCTTTCCTGCAGATTGTATAGACTGTTGAAGGCAGCCATTACCTCTTGCTTGATAGTCAGCCAGCAGGCTTTATAGAAGTCAGCTGTAAAACCGTCTGGTCCCGAAGCTCGCTCAGCAGGCAAACTTTGGATTGCGTTGAGAACTTCGTCCTCTGTGAAAGGCATTGCCAAGTGGTCAAGTTGGAATTGCGGCAGCTGAAGCAAGTCCCAGTTTATCGCTGCCGTCCTTGATACTTTGGTGCCTAGCAAAGATTCAAAATAATGATGGAGTACATATTCTTTTTCCTCATGGGAGCACTGGAAGGAGCCCGCTGAATTTTGAAGTCTGTGAATGTGCAGTTTCCGTCGCTGTCCGCTTGCTTGGATGTGGAAAAACGGTGTACACGCATCCCCTTCTCGGAGCCACTGAATCCTTGATGCCTGCCCTTTTCGTGCTCTCTCTACTGCAGCAAGGCCCAGTAGTCACACCTTCAAATCCCGACGAAAGGCAACCTCCGGTTGGCTCAGTTGTCTACATTCTTCAGCCGTGTCCAGTCTGGCTATCAGATCAGTGGCCATCACCATCTTGATTCTTGTTTGACCAAACAAGCGTCGGCTCCAGGTCCTGAGTGCGGTAGCGACCTTCTGCAGTCTCTGGTGTAGCATATTGATCGGATCTTGGCCATGCACAGGAATCTCCCATGCCTGGCTTACTGTATCTCTGAAACCCGGCATCCGAATCCAGAAGGTTTCAAACATAAAAAGTGGGGGTCTTCTCGGTGATGATTGGCGGGATAGCAAGATTGGGGAGTGATCTGAGATGGAGGATGATAGGTCTTGAAGATGTATATCCGGGAGGAGGCTAGACAACATGGCATTATAGAGCATGCGGTCCAATCTAACCAAGGTTGGCTGGGCTCTTCCATTGGACCACGTAAAGCGTCTGCCTCTCAGAGATACATCCATGAGCTCCTCGCGATCTAGGGCACGTCGAAAGGATCCCATTAATCTTCTAATGATGTTGTCATTGCTTTTATCGCAGGCATTGATGATTAGGTTGAAATCTCCCATGCATAGCCAAGGTACTTCAGGACGTGGCTTTAGAGTCATGATCTCCTCCATGAAACCTCGTTTGTGCTCATCTGTCGTGGGCCAGTAGACTGCCGTGATTTGCATTGTCTCATCGATGCCACGCGCCCGGAGGAAAACTGTTATGGTATGTTCCAACAGAAGTGGTTGCCCAGTCTCATTGTACTCATCTGACCAAGCAATCAGGATCCCTCCCCGTGTGCCGTTTGCCGACAGTTGTCTTGAGTTGTAGGTTCGGTCTCCCAGTATTTCCAATAATAGACCGTGGTTAACATCCGCTAGCTTTGTTTCCTGAAGGGTCAGGATCCCTGACATGGTTGATTGTAACATGTCCCGAACGACCTGCCGACGGGCAGGCGAGTTGAGGCCCCTGACATTCCAGGAGAGTAGAGATAAGTTGTTACTCATCCTTGACACAATGTTTCCAACAGTTGGCTGGCTTTCCATTGATGATTACAGTGCAGGGACAACTTGAGGGGATGTTACAGGAAAGATGACACCACCATACAAACAGACCATGACCGGATTCTCCAACCGTGGCCCCAAGAAAGAATCCGTCCAGGGCTGTAGGAGCCCACACTAGCCCACACTAACACTGGGAATAGAATGACTAACATTGGTAGGAGAGAAGGCAACATTATACTAGAACCAGTGGATGGCACAGACATGCTAAACCTAACCTGGCAACTCCTGCTCCCCGGCTGCAAGAGCCTTAGAGGCAGTCATAACATCAGCCCACTCCAGGTTCAGCGCTCTCCTGAGTGCCAGGATGGCTCCGGGGGGTAGGGGCTCTCAGAAGAGGTCCGAGTACTTCTTAAGAGTGTCATCCCCCATAACGTCGGCTCCGTTTACCATATCAAGCTGTTTGATAAGGCAGTGTGTGGCCTGCTGAGCAATGGGGATGACAGAAGCTTTAGCCGCTTGACGCAGACTCCGGCGGGTTGGCATCGAGGGGGGCGCAGTCTGGCGCTGTCGACGACCCCGAGTCGGGGGGGGGGGGGGGTCGCTGGCAGGAGCGGTGGTGCTAGCGGTTTGAAGAGGCGATCCATCAGGGAGTCACGAGACTTGTCCAGGGCCTCCCCTAAGGCAGGGGAAGCCAGCTCAGTCATGACAGCCGGGTTGTCCATATCGAGAGCCCGAGCCTCAGCAAGCTGCACCATTTCATTTTCCAAGGCCGGGGGAGGTGATGGCTTCGGTGGGACCAGCTGAGGGCGAGACAACGCTTCCTCAAGCATTGGGTCGCCTTGGAGCGACGTCGGACTGCCTGGCGTTGGGCCAGCCAGGTGAGGGAGGATGGGGTCGAAGTAGAGTAGTCCCCCTTGGGGAGGCCCGTCGGAGCAAGCATTGCCGTCCATGGCGTGGCGACGCCCCCTGCCACCCATAGCGGAGGAGCGAGAGTGTTGGCGATAAGCAGAGCCTAGAGCATGTCCCCGAAGATCCATCTTCGGGGCCCCGTGAGCGTTCAGTTTGGATCGCCAGGGAGGTTGGTGACGACAGTGGCCATCATCGTTGTCGTTGTCATCGTCATTGTGGCCCTCTCCCTGCAGGTTTGGCCGACTGCCATCTCGATGCAAGTGGGTAGGGGGCAGGCGAGGGCCATCAAAAACACCATGCCTCCAGAGAAATTCTTGAAGGCGTGGTGTTGCACCATCACTATCGCTAGAGGAGACAGAGGAGAACTCCCCGCTGGCGTGTGATTCCGGGGTGGACGATTGGGCCGGAGAGTGGTCCCAGTAGCAGTCGAGGTGGATCAGGAGATCCACCTGGTGACCCTCTGGCGGGATTGGCCAGGTAGCACAGCGTCCGACCCCATGTCACCGCGACGGCCTCGCTCGGAGAAGAAGGTAATGGTCTTCCTGCAGGGCAGCAGGTCAGGGTTCTGCATCCAGCCAACAAAACCAAAGATGGAGGGGTCAATCGATTCAAGAGAGGCGGTGAGCTCCAGGTCGAACACACAAATGTCTCCGAGGATTTGTGTGATGCCTTCCTTGCAGCAAGCGTGCGGAGGCAGGTTCTCGACGTAGATAGTGACCCGATAAGGCCATTGGATCGTCCACTCTGGATAGAGGTGCCATTGAGCAATGTTGAAGGGTTTTCCATCCACGTAGAAGATGCCAGCATGGAGGGCCACTTCCTTGTGTTCTGGTGATCTGAAGGAGATGACCAAGGTCCGTTCACAATCAGTCGAGACCTTGAAGGAACGCCATGGCAGCCGAAATTGGTGGTGGAGCGCCACAGCAACAGATCCGGTCGAGGGGTGGCTGGAGTGTCCCTGTGGAGTGATCTTGTCCATCGACCTTCGCAGGCACCGGAGCTCGAAGTCCATCGCCTGAGACAGGACGACCGCCCCAGGTGTATGTCGCGGCCTGCAGTCGACCCGTCCTAGTCTGTAGATGGTGGGGCAATGCAAGCTGTCGAACAAAGGTGGGGTTGGGGTTTCGATGGAAGAGGCGGGAAGGAGAGGCGACTGCGGATGTCGTGCTTTGGGACCAGCAGACGGGGGTGGATGGGGCGAGTGTCGTCTGGGGTAGCAGGGAGCTTACAGCGGTGGGCAAGGTGGCCGGAATGGAGGTAGGAGTAACAGTGGGGAGGCTCCTGGCAGGAGGAGACCGAGTGGTCGGTGGCCAGGCAGCGAAAACAGCGACCGCAGAACACAAGCGCAGGAGGAGAGGTGGTGGAGTGGCGATGGCGGGGGCTTGGGCATTTTAAAAGCGCAAGAGGGGTGGAGCTTCTTTTTTTTCCAACGGTGAACCACTTTCCAATCATCCTCCGCGTCAGGGGGTGGGGTGAGGTGGTCAACACGGTCTACCACACCGTGCAGCACGGGGATACCCATACCCTTTTGTTGCGTAGCTCCGTGCGGCGCGGGGTTGGCCATACCCCTCTGCGGTGGAGTTCCATGCGGCACGTGGTTGCCCTTACTCCTCTGCAGCACAGCATCGTGTGGCGTAGCGATACCCATGCCCCCCTACCCTGGGACCCGACGGGCCATGACCCTACCCAAGGGGGGAGGCCGGGTAGCCAGAGCCTTTCCAAGCAGGCCTGGTAAAGCATAACATATAGGACCAAAGCTGGGCGTGGCATGATTCTTGGCACCGTCGAGTCGCGTCAATGAGGGGACCCAAGATTTGGCCTCCATTAAAGTTGCAGTAGCTGGGCCGCGGAATCCGGAATGGGCAGGAATGGGGGGTGGCTGTTCCCAGTAGGTTGGCAGAGTTGGGTCGTGGGGCTCTCCGGTAGCCTCGGCCCATCTGCCGGAGGATCCGTCGGAGGGACGACGGACCAGCGGAGCAGGATCAAGACAGAGCGGGACGAGTCCGATGCCCCCCGCTCGACCGGGGTATGAGCCCGCCGGCGGCGAGGGCTGAAGGGAACAACAACTGTCTGAGGACGTTCAATTTGAAGAGATGGACTGGAACTGTGGAGAAACCACCCAAGGACATTGACGTCCTATGATGGCAAGGCCATGGTTGACAGCTCTGGTGAGAGGAAGGAGGGCAAGGTACATTTCCCGAGCATGGAATTAGAGGCGGGGAGCTTGGGGGCTGGGGGGGGGGGGAGACCGACGAGCTCCCTGAAGCGAGGACGGAGTCGTCCTCAGGGTATGAAACATCACCAGACAAGAATGGAAGAAGGTAGAAAGCAAGGTCTTCATCCTGCACCCGAGGCACCCCAGGGTAGGGCCAGGAAGAAGGTGAAGTAGGGAGTGTTGGATAAATGGGCTTGGCCCATATAATATTCAGAATTAATTCTCAATAAATCTCAAAGGCCCATTAGGGCAAGAGGGAGTGGTGCTAAGTGTTAAGTCCCACATGGGAAGTGAAAGTGGAGCAACCCCTACATATAAGGGAGGTTGCTCTTCCACTCCTTGAGTGAGAGAGAAGAGGGGAAGAGAGGGGTGGCCCACGCGCGCTCCTCCTCCTCCTCCTTGCTCGCTCGCCTCGCCACGCCACACCTCGCCTCGCCTCGCCCTGCCCCGCACACGCGCGCGCGCGTGTGTTCGTGTGAATTCGAGCCTGCAAAAAATTAAATTGGGCTTTGGGCCTCCCGAATTTTTGGGGCTACTGAGTCAGAGTCCAAGTCGTTGGAGACGGACGCGTCTACGACTGCGGAGTCAGTTCGGATCCGGACTCTCCGGATCGCACACGAACCGCCTCCCTGGGACTCTATAAATACGAGCGTCCGCGGGTGCGGCAGGGCATTCCCACGATCAGATCGTTCCCACATTCGCGTTCCTTGCGCCACCTTCTAGTATACTCCATCCCGAGCGCCGGCGTGCACCGACGATCGGGAGAGCAGGTCTCCAGAACCGCTCACCCTTGCGATCCTGCACGGAAGAGGGCGAATAAGGTTTTTGGGAAGCGCTCTGCGCGACTGCTCGTGTTCTTCACCACGGCTCGTCTACCGACCAGATCGGGCACTGCGGCTCAACGTCGTCACCAACGCCTGCAGCGGCTGTTCACCGTCAGATCTACAGCGGTGCGTTCGACTCCAAATCGGTACACGTTATTTCTCGTCCCGTCTGTCTGCCGATCGCTGCTGTTTTTCTCGTATTTTTCCGGACTTATTCAGTAAATTGCCTCTTATTTTCTAACAATCCAAAAACCTTATTAGGCAATTTCCTGAGTTGAACATGATGACTTTGGTCGATGCACTGAGGCCGGAGAAATTCTCTGACGTGCACTTCAAGAGGTGGCAAGTTAAGGCCACGCTCTGGCTCCAATCGCTTAAGATCTTCTGGGTAACCGAGGGCAGGCCTCAAGGTCCTTTGTCTGTTGAAGAACAGACAAAGTTCAAGGAAGCCAATTCTGCCCTGAGAGGATGCATCTTAAGTGTTCTTGATAATAAACTCTGTGATGTCTATCTGACAGTCACAGATGGAAGGAGCTCTGGGATGCACTTAACGCTAAGTATGGTGCAGCCGATGCAGGTGGTGAACTGTATATCATGGAGAATTTTCATGACTACAAGATGGTTAACAACCGTCCTGTAGTTGAACAAGCTCATGAAATACAGTGCCTTGCGAGAGAGCTCAATCTCCTTAAGTGTCCTTTACCCAACAAGTTTGTGGCTGGGTGCATTATTGCAAAGTTACCTTCATCGTGGAGGAACTTCGCCACAGCCCTCAAACACAAGAGACAGGAAATATCAGTTGAAAACCTGATAGCATCTCTTGATGTTGAGGAGAAGGCTCGGGCTAAGGACGCTACTGAGAAAGGAGGCGAGGTCAATCTAGCGCCAATGCTAATATGGTGCAGAAACCCTATGTCAAGAACAAAGGGAACAAGTCTCTATTCAAGCCAAACAAAACTACTGCTTTCAAGAAGAAGAAGTCAAACAAAGCCAATGATGGCTGCTGCTACACCTATGGGGAGCAGGGACATATTTCCAAGAACTGTCCTGAGAGGGCAGATCGCAAAGGGAAAAAAGAATGTCAACATCGTGACATCCAACAATGCAGATGGGTACGGTAATTCCTTTACTGTTCTTTCTGTTTCTCAAACACCATCTTGGTGGTTTGATACGGGTGCTAATGTTCATGTATGTTCTGACATGTCCATGTTTACTTCTTACCAGTTCGTCTGGAATTCCGCCGTCCTAATGGGGGAATGGGTCACATGCTTCTGTTCGTGGTGTTGGCACGGTCGATTTGAAGTTCACTTCGGAAAGATTGTCCAGCTGAAGAACGTGCAGCATGTCCCTACTATGAACAAGAATCTTGTTAGCAGTACCCTTCTATGCAGAGATGGGTTTAAAGTAGTTTTAGAGTCCAATAAAATAGTTGTGTCTAAGCATGGACAATTTATTGGTAAAGGCTATGAATGCGGAGGCCTGTTCTGCTTTTCTCTTTCGGAGTTTTAGTAATAAGTCAGTAAACCATATTTGTGGCGGTATTAATGATGATGCAAGTGTTTGGCATTCTCGTTTATGTCATGTTAATTTTGGTTAATGAATCGGCTATCTAGTCTCAAATTAATTCCGGAATCCACTATTGTCAAAGGTTCTAAGTGCCATAGTTGTGTGCAGTCAAAACAACCACGAAAGCCTCACAAGGCAGGCGAGGAAGAGAAACTTGGCACCATTAGAACTCATACATTCTGATCTATGCGAGATGAATGGTGTGTTGACAAAAGGTGGAAAGTAATATTTTATGACATTAGTAGACGATTCTACTAGATTCTGTTATGTTTACTTGTTGCAAACTAAAGATGAAGCTTTAGACTACTTTAAAATCTATAAATCTGAAGTAGAAACTCAATTAGAGAGAAAGATCAAACGTCTTAGGTCAGATCGTGGTGGTGAGTATTTTCCCAAAATATTTGATGATTTTTGTGTGGAACACGGTATTATACATGAGAGGACGCCTCCCTATTCACCCCAATCAAACGGGGTAGCCGAGAGGAAAAACCGCACATTGTGTGACTTGGTGAATGCCATGTTAGACACGTCTGGTTTATCTAAGGCATGGTGGGGGGAGGCTCTATTGACTTCATGTCATGTCCTAAACCGCGTTCCAAACAAGAATAAAGAGAAAACCCCTTATGAGAAGTGGGTTGGGAGAAAACCATCACTTTCATACTTGCATACTTGGGGATGTTTGGCAAAAGTCAATGTTCCAATTACCAAGAAACGCAAGCTGGGACCAAAGATAGTGGATTGTATCTTTCTAGGGCTATGCTCATCGGAGCATCGCATATAGATTTTTAGTAGTTAAATCTGAGGTACCTGATATGCATGTTGATACTATTATGGAATCTCGTGATGCAACATTTTTTGAGAATATTTTTCCTATGAAAGATATGCATAGCACTGCTAGGATCTCTTCTGAAACTTGTCCTGAATCCACTACAACTAGCGAGTTTCTTGATACACCGTTTGAGAATGTCCCAGAGGAAGAACACAATGAAATAACTCAGTCGAGTAAGAGATCACGGATTGCAAAATCCTTTGGTGACGATTTCATTGTGTACCTTGTGGACGATACTCCTAGATCCATAGCAGAGACATATGCATCACCTGATGCAGATGACTGGAAAGAAGCAGTTCATAGTGAGATGGACTCAATTCTTTCCAATGGAACCTGGGAGTTAACTGAACGACCATACAGGTGCAAACCAGTAGGCTGCAAGTGGGTGTTAAAGAAGAAGCTCAGAACTGACGGTACTATTGAAAAGTACAAGGCAAGACTAGTTGCAAAGGGCTATACTCAAAAGGAAGGTGAAGACTATTTTGACACCTATTCACCTGTCGCCAGAATGACGACAATTCATGTACTACTTTCTTTGGCTGCCTCTTATGGTCTAATCATCCATCAAATGGATGTAAAGACAGCTTTCCTGAACGGAGAGTTGGAAGAAGAGATTTATATGGAACAGCCTGATGGGTTCGTAGTAAAAGGTGAAGAGACAAAGGTGTGCAAATTGTTGAAATCCTTGTATGGCCTGAAACAAGCACCTAAGCAATGGCATGAAAAGTTCGATAGTACTTTGACGTCTGCGGGCTTTGTCATTAATGAGGCTGATCGGTGCGTGTACTATCGCCATGGTGAGGGTGATAGCGTTATGTTATGCTTGTATGTAGATGATATACTCATTTTTGGTACGAGCATTAATATAATTTCTGAGGTCAAGTCTTTTCTATCAAAATGTTTTGATATGAAAGATCTGGGAGAAGCTAATATTATTTTGAACATTAAGCTAAATAAGGATGAGAGTGGAATTACTTTAAGTCAATCCCACTATGTTGAAAAAATCTTGAGCCGGTTCGGCTTTATGGATAGCAAGATTTCTCCAACGCCTTATGATCCTAGCATGATACTTAGAAAGAATAAGAAAGAGTCAAGAGATCAACTCAGATATTATTAGATGATCGTTCACTCATGTACTTAGCTAGCGCAACCCGCTCCTGATATCTCTTTTGCTGTAAGCAAACTGAGCAGGTTCATGTCAAACCCGGGTACAGATCATTGGCATGCACTTGAAAGGGTTATACGTTATCTGAGAGGTACAATGAGTTATGGAATTCACTATACTGGGCATTCGGCCGTGCCTGAGGGTTATAGTGATTCGAACTGGATTTCTGATGTTGACAAACTCTATGCCACAAGTGGATATGTGTTCACTCTAGCTGGTGGCGCTATATCATGGAGGTCTTGCAAACAGACCATTTTGACAAGGTCAACCATGGAAGCAGAACTCACTGCTTTAGAGACAGCCACTGCGGAGGCAGAATGGCTGCGAGAGCTCTTGATGGATTTGCCTATAGTTGAGAAATCATTGCCGGCAATCCTTATGAACTGTGACAATCAGACGGTGATTTCCAAAGTGACCAGTTCTAAGGATAATGCAAAATCATCAAGACACGTCAAGAGACGTTTAAAATCTGTCAGGAAAATGAGAAACTCCGGAGTTATTACTGTTTCATACATACAATCAGACAAAAACCTGGCAGATCCCTTTACGAAGGGTCTATCACGTAATATGATAGAAAGTGCATCAAAGAGATGGGTTTGAGATCCATTGATGTGACACCATAGTAGTAACCCAACCTATGTGATCGGAGATCCCGTGAATTAGGACATGGGAAAAAAAGCTAGTGGTTCACTGGGGAGAGTACTTCCTTTATACCCTCTCTATGGGAAGATGTTTGCTTGTACTCTCAAACTGTAAGGCAGGTTGGCGAATTGCCTTAATGTGTTTCTGTTGGCTATGTGTAGCAAAGATGCCATCCTACAGGGCAGTCTTGAAGGAAACACACCTATATGAGCTCCGACTGTCTAACGTCGCAGTCTGTGAGATTTGGGTGATCTCTGGAAAGCTCATGAATAGACCAGGGAGTACGACGCATATGCTCCACCCGCGGGGTAGACTACTGGTAGTCAAGTACTGGTAATGGTCTTTGGGTGAAGTCAGTTCACACAAAACTTGCAATTCAAGGCGTAGTCCATGTTCAAGTTGTGATGTGATGAAACTTGAGGATCTACGCAGAAGTTCAACTTCACAGTCTCTGCCGAAAACACTAGTATATTAAATAAGGAACGAGAATGACCTCTCTCCTAATGGCTTTGAGATCTGGTGGGAGATTGTTGGATAAATGGGTTTGGCCCATATAATATTCAGAATTAATTCCCAATAAATCTCAAAGGCCCATTAGGGCAAGAGGGAGTGGTGCTAAGTGTTTAGTCCCCACATGGGAAGTGGAAGTGGAGCAACCCCTACATATAAGGGAGGTTGCTCTTCCACTCCTTGAGTGAGAGAGAAAAGAGGAAGAGAGGGGTGGCCCACGCGCGCTCCTCCTCCTCGCTCGCTCGCCTCGCCATGCCACGTCTCGCCTCGCCTCGCCCCGCCTCGCACGCGCGCGCGCTCGCGTGTGTTCGTGTGAATTCGAGCCTCGAGCCAAGCCCATATTTTATATTTTTGCAGAAAATTAAATTGGGCTTTTGGGCCTCCGAATTTTTGGGGCTACCGAGTTAGAGTCCAAGTCGTTGGAGACGGACGCGTCTACGACTGCGGAGTCAGTTCGGATCCGGACTCTCCGGATTGCACACGAACCGCCTCCCTGGGACTCTATAAATACGAGCGTCCGCGGTGCGGCAGGGCATTCCCACGATCAGATCGTTCCCACGTTCGCGTTCCTTGCGCCGCCTTCTAGTCTACTCCATCCCGAGCGCCGGCGTGCACCGACGATCGGGAGAGCAGGTCTCCGGAACTGCTCGCCCTTGCGATCCTGCACCGGGAGAGGGCGAATAAGGTTTTTTGGGAAGCGCTCTGCGCGACTGCTCGCGTTCTTCACCACGACTCGTCTACCGACCAGATCTGGTGCTGCGGCTCAACGTCGTCACCAACGCCTGCAGCGGCTGTTCACCGTCAGATCTACAGCGGTGCGTTTAACTCCAAATCGGTACGCGTTATTTCTCGTCCTGTCTGTCTGCCGATCGCTGCTGTTTTTCTCGTATTTTTCCGGAATTATTCAGTAAATTGACTCTTATTTTAGTGAAGGCACTATAAGGGATCAGGACCCGGCAGGGATTAGGCAAAGAAGGTGCAGGCGATTTGAGGGAAGAGAAAGGAGTGCAGGGCCGCTCCCCGGAGGGCCGAACCGTCGGGGAGGACCGGGCCGTCGGTGAGAGGTTCGCCGCCCGGGCAGGGTCCGACGATAAGGCCAAGGATGATGGTGGAACGAGCTGGCGGCAGGGCGAAGGCAGCCGGGCAGATGTGGAAGTCGACAGGGGTGGGGAGCCAGTAGGCGGGGTTTCGACGGTCGGCGGAGGCAAGGTGCCAACCAACGAAGGAGTGGTGTCCGGCAGGGGCAGGGCAGCCACTGACGGGGTTGTGGTGGCCGGCGGGGGCGGGTGCCCACCGACGGGGGGGGGGGGGGGGGGGGGGGGGGGTGCGGAGTGCCCACCGATGGGGGTTTCGCTCTCGTTCTCATTTCCAAACAGTTGGGGCTCTCAGCTCACGTTTCGGCCCGTCGCGTCCCTGTCAGCGGCGGCGGCCGGCCGGGGCTCAAGCCGCCTTTTCTGCCTTCACTCCCACACTCCGCCCGCCGCCGGTTCCTAACCCGACTCATCGACTTCTATCTATCGTTTCTTCTCCGTTTTTCTTCTCTGTGATATCCTGAGGTTATTCTGGTTGCGTTTTCCGATCTTATTTCGTTGGTACGGAGGCTGAAGTGAGGAATCTCAATCCATATACCACTATCTGCATCTTCAGATGATGATCGACAGATTACATGCACTACCATCTGATTTCCCTCGTTCGATTCATTCGTCCATGTTTTTGCTTGGTTTTATCATCTCCCTTCTTGCTGCTATCTGTGATCAAGTCGTTTAATCGTGCTGAGTTCATCTGTGCTTATCGCGCAACAGGAATCACCATCTTTCGGCTGAGAGATCGCGCTCCTTGTTGCCTCTGTATTTTCTGCATGCTTTTGATGAGGTTATCCGTTTCAATGGAGCAACCGAAACGCCATATGGTATCTGATGCCTGGTGTCTTCCATGACCTCGCGTCTCGTAAGAGTGGCAGGCAGCAAGGGGACGGGTTCATTGCGACACGGGCTGCTCGTTACCACGAGCTCCCTGTTACTATTTCCCTGTAACATTTGTGAATTGTGATGAATTCAATACAATTTTCTGTCGCCAAATTGATGTGCCTGTACAGAATTTTATTTTGCGAATTGCTACTAATTATTTGGTCCTGATTTCTTTTGAACCTAAAGAGAAGATTGTTAAATCCGTACCCAGCGATCCAGAGTTCAACCGCACGCTCATAACACAGAACAAGATGAACGCAGCTTCTTGGGGACGAAGGATCACGTGGACCTATCCGTGCTCACTAGCAAAACATTTAAGATCTAACATTATCACAATTCACAAGGATGTCTCGTTGGAACCTTTTTGATGTGTAAGAGCACGTTGGAGCCTTTCTTCATTTTACCTGTAAAATTCACCTAAATATGTTTTTTTACTATAACTAAAAAACACAAAGGGTAATTTTTATATTTTCTTCAACACTTCCTTAAAGTGTATTTCAAACCTCAACTGTCCTATGGATGGAAATTTTTAAATCCCAACTGATGAATTAGGGCTATGTTGCAGTGTAATTTTGGGGTGGTGATTACAGAAACACTGAGGATTTTTTTAGAAAGCCCCAAACTCGGAGGTTCAGCATTCTATTGATAGCAGAAAAAATATGATAGTTTAGTTAAAAAAGACACCTCCTGTAGAGGCAGCCAGAACACACTCGAGACAAAACAAACAGAAACAAACTAGGGTGCAAGGAAAAAGTACTAATTAATAATAGCAGAAACTCCTTTAGCACCCGCTGCAGTCCAGAGCCATGCCTCTTCTTTCAAGTCTTCCATGATATCATCCAGTGATCGATCAATGTTTCTGCAGACGCGAGCTTTCTCTTCCACCAAATGCTCCAACACACCAGAATAACGATAGATTTCATGCCCTTATCTTGCTCATCGCTTGTAATCCCGAACAAGCCAAAAAACCAGTCATCAAGTGACAGCGAGCGGGTCCAGTCACCAGGCCATAGCCTCCTGGAATTGGTCCAGAGAGAAACTCTTGACCAAAGATCACGGGAGAAGAGGCAGTCAACGAAGAGGTGGCAGGTAATTTTTAGGTTTCTTCTACAGAGAGGGCAAAAATACTGGTTGATCCACCCGCGCCTTTGCAGCCTAGAAGCTGACCAAATGCGATCTTGCAGAAGCAACCAAGTGAAGGCTTTGCATTTTGGGGGCGCCCAAACATTCCAGACTTTGCATGTGAACTATGACATCGTGCTCCCTTCAAACTGCAGAGCATAAGCTGAGCGCGTTGAATAGATTCCATTAACATCCCTTGTCCAAGCTATTTCATCCTCACCTTCATCTGTCAGGATAAGGGCAGCTTCCTGGATTTGAAACCATAGCAATAGCAGCTGGTCCAGAAGATCACTTGACAGATCATGCATGAGGTCAGAGATCCAAGCTTCACCATTCATTGCCTGTCGCACTGTTCTTCTCTTCTGTCGACTATGCTGGAAGAGGTTTGGGTATAGAGAGGCAGGTGTTGAACCTTGGAGCCAACTGGAGGTCCAAAAGCGAGCAAGGTTACCATATTTGACGGAGACCCTAGTTGTCGCATTAAAGAGGAGTTCATCAGTGTGATCTATTGGGGTTTCCATGGCAACCCAGGGTTTATGAGGGGTTTTCCAGGTCGCCCACAACCATCACAGGCAGAGGGCTCTGCTAAAGTATTTCAGATTTATGATCCCCAAACCTCCCCTATCTAGCGGTCTGCAAACCTTTTTCCAGTTCACCTTGCACTTGCCACCATGTAGATATTGATCCCCTGCCTAGAGGAACCTTCTTCGGGCTTTGTCAATCTCTTTTATAAGCTTCTTGGGCACCCAAAGTGCAGTGAGCGCATACGTCGGTATAGCACTGAGAACAAAACGGGTCAGCTCACGATGCCCCGCAAAGGTGAGCATCTTCCCCTTCCACCCAGCGAGCTTTGCAAGAATCTTGTCCTTTAGAAATTGCAGATGGGCTAGATGAAGCCGACCCAGTGTCAACGGCAAGCCTAAGTAGGAGAAAGGGAAATCAATTCGCTGCCCAGGGAAGGGTGCTAGAGCCAGATGTGCAGCAGTTTGATCTGTTCAAATTGGTGTCACAAAGCTCTTGGATGTATTTATCTTAAGACCTGTTGCTTCCCCAAAACACTGCATAATCCGAAGGATAGTATCAATGTCCGTTTCCAGGGGTTGGAGAAGAGGATCATGTCGTCTGCCTATAGGGACACTCTCATCTTTGCCTGGTTGCTCTGCAGGGGTGACAGTAGACCGTGTTCTATTGCCAACTCAAAAATGCGGTGAATGGGATCAGAGGCCAGGATAAAAAGAAACGGGGAGAGAGGGTCCCCCTGCCGGAGGCCAGCTCTGTGCGTGATCCACGGACCAACAATTCCATTCAATATGACAGTTGAGGTGGAGGTGGAGAGGAGTGGCGCAATCCAGTTTCTCCATCTTGCTGGGAAGCCTCTACGTTCCATGAGCTCGAATAAGTATTCCCAACTAACGAAATCAAAGGCTTTGGATATATCTAGCTTAAGGAGCATCACCGACCTTTGCTTCCGATGGTAGTCTCTGGCCAAGTTTTGTACATACAAAAAGTTGTCTTGGATGCACCTTGATTTGATGAAAGCACTTTGCGCAGGAGAGATCAGACTATCAATATGTTTGGAGAGCCTTTCCGCCAAGACCTTTGTTAAGATCTTAGCAAATGAGCTCACAAGACTAATTGGCCTAAAATCTGCAGGGGTCTCAGGGGTGTCGCCTTTGGGCACCAAGGTGACCAAGGCACCATTAAGCCTCTCAAGCTTTGTGGTTCTGAGATCAAAGAAGCTCTGGAAGGCGGCCATCACATCGGGTCGGACAATCGGCCAACAAGTCTTGTAGAAATCTGACGTGAAACCATCGGGTCCCGGGGCCTTTTCCGAGGGGAGGTCTCTCACTGCCATAAACACCCCTGCCTCTGTGAAGGGAGCATCCAGTTGTTGAGCCGTAT
This sequence comes from Tuctoria greenei, assembly GCA_036927565.1. NCBI lineage: Eukaryota > Viridiplantae > Streptophyta > Magnoliopsida > Poales > Poaceae > Tuctoria > Tuctoria greenei. The sequence goes on along the minus strand of JAYESD010000006.1, from coordinate 40,803,734 downwards.
CAAGGCACAAAAGGTTCAAGAGGTTCCAGTCTAGGGTGGAGCGGTGAGGCGTGGTAGTGCCCAACAGGTTTTGGAAATGTTGGAACAGCTCCTGCTCCTTACCTTCATGGCTCCAGGTGTATTGGCCATCACATTTTCTCAACCTTGGTATGTGCAGTTTCCTCTTTCTCGCATTTGTTGTAATATGGAAGAAGCGAGTACATGCATCCCCTTCTTTTAACCAAATCAATCTTGAGGCTTGGCGTCTCCGAGCTCGATCTACCGCCGCAAGACCTAAAAGTCTCACCTTGAGATGTTTTCTTAATGTTATTTCGTCATATGTTAGAATTCTATCTTCTTGGGCTGCATCTAGATTGGATATCACTTCATTAGCTAGATGGATCTGGAGGCAAACCTCTCCAAACCTTCTCTGACTCCATGTCCTGAGAGCAAAGGCAGTAGTCTTAAGCTTTTGCCCAAGCATTGCTAAAGGCTGACTGGCCGAGGTATGCTGGCCCCAAGCTTGCTGCACAACTTCTTTGAAACCAGGTACTCGCGTCCAAAAAGACTCAAATCTGAAGGATTCCTTTCTTCTCCGCTTAAAATGTTGTGTAAAGAAGAGCGGGCAATGATCAGACACTGCCGAAGATAAAGGCTGAAGGCAGTGAAAAGGGAATAAAGGTTCCCAAGCAGTATTACAGAAAACCCTGTCGAGCTTCACAAGAGTTGGTAGTCGACGCTCATTGCTCCATGTATACTTCCTGTTTTGAAGTGGTATTTCCAACAGCTCACAGCGGTCCAGGGTGCGTCGGAATCTACCCATCAAACTGCGGTTAATATTGTCGTTATTTTTGTCTCGAGCTTCACAAATAAGATTGAAGTCGCCCATGCATATCCAAGGCATAGGGTCGACAGGCTTGAGGGAAAGCAGTTCTTCCAGAAATTTAATTTTCTCCCGATCGTCAGTCGGCCCATAAACTGAGGATAAAAGAAATGGCTGGAGTGATCCTTTTGGCATGAGTTGGACAGACGTAGAGAAATCCAGATGACTGGGTTGGGAAGCATCAAACAGGTCTATCAACCATGCTACAAGAATACCTCCACGAGTGCCTTCTGCAGCCAAGAAGTGAAAGCCCCAGTTTCCCGACCCTAAGGTCTCTTTGAGGATCGACATTGATATGTTGGTCAGCTTCATCTCCTGGAAACAGACAACTAAGGGGTTAATCGACTGCACTGTTGACTTAACCGCCACTCGTCATGCAGGGGAGTTCAGTCCTCTCACATTCCCACATAACATAGATAGGTTGTCATACATTAATAACACTTGGGGTCAACATCATCACAGACCGAAACACAGGAAGACACAACTGGATACAATCTAGCCAGGCTGAAATGGTTAACCACAGGTAAGGACCATTTCTTCCTAATACACCACGTCTCTGACCCAGCCAAGAGACAACACAAAGAAACACACCAACACAAGGGCCCCAACTTCTAGTAGACAACAACGAGGCAAAAGAGCACTAGTTGTCTAGGGTCGACACAGTTGGCATACTCATGGCCAAAAGGGAGAGACAACTGGGCAGTGTTGGACTTGGCGGGATCATATGGTCATCCCAGTCACCTCCTCCTATGGTTGGACGGCACTAAAGGCCTTCTGGACCCTCTCATCATCCAGCTTGGTTGCCTTCCTGATTGCTTCAATGGCCTTCCTTGGCAGCGGACCCTTGTACATTGATTTGTATCTGACAACTGCAACATCATCCACTGGTTTGCTCTTTCCCACAAAGTCCAGATAGCGAATCAGACGTTCAGTGGCTCTGTGCGCTATCGGGATGGGTGAGTTGTTGGTAGCTTGGTGGGCATTGGAGCACACAAGTTCCAGTGAGGAGGAGCGATCCTTATGACGACAGTAAACCACCTTAGGGGGGGTGCCTGAGCAGGGGCGGGGCCACGACGGGGAACATCTCTTGAAGGAACTTGTCGGTGTCCCTTGCCGGTCCCTGCACAAACTGGAGGATACTGGCCTCGACTTTGGGCGGAGAACTCTAGAGTTGGACTGGGTCTTGGACCACAATTGTACTGCTATGTGCACCACTTGTCATCAAGTTTACAGGGGGAGTCTACTGCACACAATTCGGGCTTCTTTCAACCAGGAGGTCACACGAGGGTGCACAGATCTTCCCACTGTTGACTGTTGGAGTCGGCAGATCTCCTGACACTAGTAAAGTGTTCAAGGAGTTTGTGGTTCGGTGTGGGCGCGCGGAGACTCAAGAAGGTGAATTGTAGTTTAACACAAGAGACACAAGGATTTACGTGGTTCGGGCCGCCTGAGCGTAATACCCTACTCCACGGGTGTGTTGGTGTTGTATTAGCTTGTCAAGTATGATCGCTTGTCCACGTCTGTGAACGTCTGTGAACCTCTGTCCCCCGTGTATCGTTGGCCTGTCCTTTTATAGTACAAGGACAGGCCGTTACAAGCTAGCCTGGCCCGACATGTGGCCCCGACGGTTACTAGTATTGATACACGATTAATTGCTGTTAATGATTCTGTAACGGGCTCCGACAATGCCGTTACTGGTGTTAAGATCATCCGTTTAAGCGTCATTAATATGGCATTAATGACGTTTAATCGGGTCTTGAAGTCCTTGGCTCTCCTTTAAAGATCCGGAGCCGTTACAAGGTCTTCCGGAGGTTAGAGGCTGCCAGCTCCGACGTTTGGACACGTGGCAGCTCCGGAGCTTGCTGTGGGAAGCAGGTAGCTCCGGGGCTATCTGACACGTGTCAGGTCCGGAGCTTCTCTCGGTCAGGGGTTAAATCCGGAGGTGCCGTTTCGGTACCTGGCCCGGAGCTTCCCCCTTGTGGGCGGTAGCTCCGGTTTGGCAGTACACGTGGCGACCTAGGGATCAACCATGTTGGAGAAGCAGGTCCGGTCATGTCTGACAAGTGGGCCTCCGAGGGTCTTCAATCCAAGTAGACAGCCTTCCCTCGAGATCTCTGTAACCTCAGGGGGTGTATGGTTTTTAGGGTACCGACAGTGGCCCCCTGGACCTACCTCCGAGGAAGGTCACTGGGGTGAAGTCGTTCCGTCGGAGGTGGGTCCATCCCTGCGACTCTTGAACTGGGTCTTCAAGGGTCTTTGGAGGTGCCGTTGGCAGGGTTTTACAGTTAGATCCCGCCGTGTGGCGCACTTCAGGCGGCAGATGAGATCTTTGACGTGCGGATCTCACGCAATTGAAGGTCGCCGGTTCCCGATACGAAAACCGTATCGGTTCCGCGCGCCCTGTCAGGCCGCCGCCTTTGGGTTTCCCGCCTCGTGATGACAACCGTTCGCCTGGGTAAGAGCTTCGACTTGATCGTCGGGGTGGTCCCGGGCCCTCTTGTCATCGGCTGGGTTGAATTCTTGAGTAGTATCTCCGACTTCCCTGCAATTTCCATCCAAGCGTTGCGAGGGCTTACTTAAGAAGGAAAGCGCGCACCGTTGGGAGTTCTTTACGCCTCTCATCTGATCTTGCGCTCAAACTCCCGACTCGTACTTTGCTCATCTTCTCTTGCCTAGCTGTGCCGCGATGGAGTTGGGTCTGCGTGAGAGTCGCCTGAAGACTGACAACGATTTGAAGAACGTCCGGGCCCTCATGGGGTGGTCCTCGGACTTCTTCAACCGCTTGGTCCGTGCCGGCAGAGAGCTCCCCTTTGAGAAGGAGCGCGCTGGAGAGATGGTGTACTTTTCTTCGTACGCCATGGTGGGGATGATCCCACCTTTTTCTTCTTTCTTCTTGATGCTGCTAGACTTCTATGGTCTGCAGCTATACCACCTTGGCCCTCACTCCATTCTCCTCGTGTCCATCTTTGTCCACTTCTGCGAGATGTGGGTGGGCATCCCCCCCTGCGTCGAGCTCTTCCGAACCTTCTTCACCGTTCACACCACCGGCCGGAGCAATGAGTACCTTGGCTTCTACTACTTCGTGAAGCGCAAGAAGTGTCCTTTCAAGTACCTCCGGTCGTTCCCTTCCAGGAAGTGGGATGACTGGAAGAAAGATTGGATAGTCGTCAGGGTGGAGGAGCATGAGCGGTTGGAGTTGACAGACAGTCTGCCCAGCATCGACACGTCGATATGGAGTGAAGTTCCGGTGCTGGCAGAAGCTTTCGACCCCGTCCTGACCAGGATCTGCCGATGCGTGGAGGGAGGATTGACTCCCCAGGTGGTGTTCTGCAACTTCCTGACCAACAGGTGGGCGCCGCTGAAGAGGAGGGAGAAGCTCGCCTGGGCCCTCAACAACGTGATGGACGAGGACCGGGTTGAGACCGGGTTGAAGTCCAACATGGTGGGGAAGACCTTGGAGTTCCACCTCAAGAAATTTCAGCACGGCATCGACATCGACGGAGATTATTTGACTCCGCTGTTGGCCTTTCTCCCTCTGAACGTGGAAGTGGAGTTCAGCAGGGAGCTCCGGCGGACGATGCCCGCGCTTGACGACCTTGGTGTCGCCGAGAGAAGATCAACCACCCGGGTGGCAATCCCCGGGGTGCCCAAAGACGGCTCGGTCCTTGCTCCACAGCCGAGGGTCGAGGTCATCGGCAAGGGCAAGGAGCTGGCGGAGGAGCCAGAGAGTCGGAAGAGGAAGCTACGACATGCCGACGGAAGGTCCGTCAGGCCCGCTACTTCCGACTCGGTTCCTTCTCCCCAGGGGGAAGATCTTCTGCCGCCGTGGCGACTGTCCCCGTGGTGGGGTCCTCCCAAAACGAGACTGTTCCTGCAGTGGGATCCTCCCAGAGCGCGTCTGTCCCCGTGGTGGAGCCCTCCGGGGGTGCTAGCTCCGGGTGCACGACTCTGCACCTGGGGCGGTGGGAGCCTCCAGGTCCAGGGGTTCCTCCCGATCGAGGAGAGCCTCGACCCGGGAAACGCCTGTGGCTGTGACAAGTTCTGGGGGCCTCCCGGAGCTCCTACGCCGACCATGGCCAGCCCGGAACGTCCGGGAAAAAGGTTCCGCGCAAGCTGGTGCGGAAGCCTTCCAAGGTAATTTTTGATCTTTACCTTGGTTAACTTTTTAGTTGTAGCGATTGTTTGTTAATTTTTTTTATCCATCCTCTGCAGCGTCCCCAAGAAGGGGAGTGAAGCTCCACCCTCGGCCACGATTTCTGAGGCCGTGGGAGCTTCTGCTCCTGTCCTAGTGCCGCCCCAGGTGATGGCTGAGGCTGCGACAGCTCCGGCGCTGGCTGTCGTGGTTATGAACCTCGACTCGTCCCCAGAATTTCCCGTGGTAGCGCCGGACCACGGGAGTGAATACACGCCAGCGGCACTTGTCTCGGAGGTTGAAGCTCCGAGTCCTGGTGCTGCAATAGTGGAAGCTCCGGCTGTAGAGCCGGAAGAAGTAGTAGTCCCGGCCTCAGAGCCGGAACTTGTCGAAGCCCCGGCGATTGAGCCGGAGGTGACTAAAGCTCCGGCATACGAGCCGGAAGTCGAGGTAGTTCCGGCAGTTGAGCCGGTTACCTCCGAAGCACCGGTCACTGAGCCGGTTATTGTTGGAGCGCCGGTCACAGAGCCGACGGTTGAAGAGGCGAGGGAGCTCGAGCCTCCCTCAGAAGAGGTGTCCCGGTCGGAGCCTGTAGCAGCTCCTGTTCCGGAGGCGGCGACGTTGATGGTACCTGTGGCCGAGCCGGAGTGCCTAAACGAAGTCGCTGGCCCCCTGCCCGAGGGGGCGAATGAAGACTTGGCGGCGGGGCTTTCTTCGATGGCGTCTGAGGCCATCCCGGAGGACGGCCCTAGCGCCTTGGAAGCTCAGGGTTCCGCTCTCGTAGAGTGGGACCCAATTTTTGTATGTGAAGACCCGCTGGAACCAGCGGAGGAGACCCCAGCAGGTCCGGAGCCCATCCCATTGTCGATGTCTATCGACAACGCCTGCTCTAGTCTGCGTCAGGTCCAACTGGCCTTCTTCCACGACAGCAAGGCTCTTGAAGAGGAGCGCCAAACCCTTAGGAGGTGGCGTAATCGGCTCCACTTCGAGACTAAGCTGGCGCAGTCGAGGCTAGCGGACGACAAGGAGTGGATCAAGCGGGAGAAGATCCGCCTGGAGTACTGGGATAAGCTGCTGGATGAAAGGGAGAGCATGACTCATGCCCTCGACGCTCAATCCCGGGAGATCCACGATCAGGCCAAGGCTGCCAACGATGCGGCCAATGCTCGGTACGAACAGCTCGAGGCCATCAACGCCGCACTCATCAAGCGCCGAGAGGCACTCGAAGGGAGGGAGAGACGGCTCGAGGACGAAGAGCAAAAACTCCTGGAGCTGCGGGATGACGTCCTGAGGCGGGAAGAAGAGCTCGCCGAGAAAGTAGCTCTGGCTGACAAGGGCCTCGAGGAGCGCACTAAGAAGTTGGAAGAGCGCTGCCTCGAGGAAGAGGAGAAGACCTGGGTGCGGGGGCAGGAACTCTATGAATACGAGTGTGCCCTTGTTGCCCGGGAGAAGAAAGTGGAGGCTAGGGAGAAGGACCTGGTCGATCGTCGGAACAAGATCCACCTCCGCGAGGAGGAGCTCGGAAGACTTGAGAGGCGGGTTGCTGCAAAGATTCAGCAAAACGCCAAAGAAGTTGAGCGCCTCGCCCGTGAGAATTCCGAACTGACGGCGGCCAAGAGATCCCTGGAAGAGGTGAAGGGCCTGAGGACGGCGGACTCCCTGCAGATTTGGGAGTTCCCGTGCAAGGCCAATGATGCACTGACGCCGATGGGTTTCAGCCCCGTGCGCCCGGATGATCCGGAGCCGGAGCCGGACCTTGCGCTGCAGGCGTTGAGCGCAGCAGGTAGCAAGCTCTCCAAGGTGGGCGACGTCATCGCGGATCAACTGGAGGTCGAGGGGCAATCCCTGGCGAGGAACGTCACAGTATATGTGCTGACATGCTACACCAGCCGGAACCCACAATTTCCTCTGGACCCGGTGCTCGAAGGCCCCGTCGAAGGAGAAGGCAAAGCTACCCGAGCCAGCGTGTCGGAGGTCGCCCAGAAGGTCGCCGAGTTCTTCCATAGGGTCTAGGACCATCTCTTTAGCTTTCACTTGTATTTTCTCTTCTTCTTCCTCAATTTTGTAATCCCTTGTCTCCAGATGTAATCTCCTGTCTCCAGATGAATGAAATCCCCAAATTTTTGCGAATTTCATTTTTTGTCTTCAACATCTTTATCTTCACTTGGCCCCCTAGTAGATGTACACAATTTGATTGTGAACATGTACCAAAAGGATATAGAGTTTTGTTGAAGACGCATTTGCTCCGAACTTGTAGAATTTAGGTCCGAAGTCTTCGATAGTGAAGGTCCCCTGAGGTTGTCGGAGCTTAGAAGCTCCGGCATTGTCCATCGCTGGAGCTTGGTAGCTCCGACAATAGCCTCTATCAACACGTAGAGCGTCGATAGTTAGTCCTCCGAGGTGTCGGAGCTTAGTAGCTCCGGCAGTGACCTTTGCCAACACTTGGTTTGTTGGCAGCAGACTCCATTTACGGGGTCTTCTCACCATCTTTTACTCATCGTCGACGGTTGACCCCCTTGAGGGAGTCAGAGCTTGGTTAGCTCCGACTTTTCTCCATCAACGTAGAGTTTATTTTTCCTGCACACTTAAGCCAAGAAAAATGGTAAAATTCGTTCCTTGTCTATAATTTCGTCGCGGCTTACGATTCTCAAGAAAATTTTAAGTTGAACGCGATTTTAAATACAACCGGATGCGTTGTCTTTTCTCTTAGATCCAATTGTCCATGGACCCGCCTTACTTCGGCCTGCCGGGGTGTAGGTAGAGTGGCGTACTTAGGGTGCTTGACCAGGCTAAGTCGATAGCGCACTCCGGCCCTAGATTGACTTGGCGGCTTTCACGCGAGTTGGCCATAAACGATATTTAAATCCAAAAGATCTGACAATACAACTCGAATCGTATATAAACCGGTCGAACTAAAAATTTCTTAAGAATTACACGTCTCTGTTATAGACAAGAAAGAGAAAAATAAAAATATCGAGCCTGCACAAAATGAATGCACGTGGAGTCTATTTCACATGAAGATGTCTTTCATTATAGGTCTGGGGTACAGGGGAAACAAGTACACTCTTAGGGTACGAAACCAGGCTAAGTGTGTTTGGTTTCTTGTTTGACCCAGGGTAGTTAGCCACACTTATAGTCCGGAGACTGTGACAAGTGTTGCATGAGCTTTGCGGACCTTTCGGGAAAGGTCCGGCTGCTCTCCCGGAGGAACTACCCGACTCTGTACAATGACTCTATAACACACATCTTAAGTTACTCAAGACTCACCTCCGTGGTATTAAGTGTAGAACTTACGGAGGTGCTCGATGTTCCAAGGATTTGGGAGAGGTGTCCCATCCTCGGTAGCCAAGCGAACGCTTCCGGGACGGGATACTTTGATCACTCGGAAGGGTCCCTCCCAGCCGGGGGAGAGTTTGTTTAACCCTTCTCTGGATAGTATTCTCCGTAGCACCAGATCGCCTTCATCGAGCTGTCGGTTGTGTACATGCCGCTGGTGATAACGCCGTAGAGCTTGGCGATATCGGGCATTCCGAACAGCTACTTGGCACCTTCCCTCCTCGAGGAGGTCTAGGTCTTCACGCCGGAGCTGGTCCTGCGCGGCTTCGTCGAAGGTTCGGACCCGGAGCGAACCCAAGGTGATTTCTGGAGGAAGGATTGTTTCAGCTCCGTACACCAGAAAGAAGGGTGTTTCTCCGGTTGACCGGTTTGGAGAAGTCCTGTTGGCCCATAGAGTGGGCGGAAGCTCTTCGATCCAGTTGGCTCCGTGCTTTTTCAAGCGCTCATAGGTGCGCGTTTTGAGTCCTTTAAGGATTTCTGCGTTTGCTCTCTCGGCTTGGCCATTACTGGCTGGATGAGCTACGGAGGCGTAGCAAACTTGTATGCCGAGGTCTTCGCAATATCCTTGGAATGCGGAGCTTGTGAATTGAGTCCCATTATTAGTGATGATCTTGTTTGGGACTCCGAATCTGCTTACTATGGATTGCAGAAAGTTGATAGCAGATTGCTTGTTGATCGTCACAACTGGAGTTGCTTCCGGCCACTTGGTGAACTTGTCAATGGCTACGTACAGGAAATTGTAACCTCCGACGGCTCTTGGGAAGGGTCCCAAGATGTCCATCCCCCACACAGCGAAGGGCCATGTAGGAGGTATCATTTGTAAGGGCTGAGCAGGTGTATGAATTTGCTTTGCATGAAATTGGCATGCTTCGCATTTCTTCACCAGCTCAGTGGCATCCTGGAGCGCTGTAGGCCAGTAGAAGCCATGCCGAAAGGCTTTTCCGACCAGCGTGCGGGAAGATGCGTGGTTCCCACACTCGCCTCCATGGATTTATGCGAGGAGCTCGCAGCCTTCTTCCCTTGTGATACACCGCATTAGGATGCCGTTGGCACCGCGCCGGTAGAGATCCCCTTCTACCAGCGTGTATCTTTTAGCCAATCTGACTACCCGGTCAGCGGATACATCATCGTCAGGAAGGATGTTGTCTTTCAAGTAGTTCTGGATCTCCGAGATCCATGCATCGGAACTGACTTGAGCATTTGAGTCTTGCGTGCTGGGTTGCTCGGAGCTTCCGGCAGCACCTACGACCCTTGATGGCTGCCATGGTAACAGGGCCATCGGGACCGTCAGCTTCGGGATGCTGATCTCGCCCCCTTCGTTCAGTTTGGCAGGCTGAACTGTGGGTTTTGACAACCTCCGGACAAAGATTCCGTCAGGAGCTGGAGCTCCAGTTGACGCTTTGGTCGAGAGTTCGTCAGCTTCAGTGTTGTGGGCACGCTGAACATGGTGGAGGTCTAGGACTTCAAAGTCCTTCTGAAGCCTCTGGACTTCAAGGAGGTAAGAAGCTAGCTGGAGATTATTGCAGGAGCATTCACCCTTCACCTGCTTGATGATGAGCTGTGAATCTCCTTTGACCAGCAGTTGCTTGACACCGTATGACAGTGCCACCTTTAGTCCGTAGATGAGTGCTTCATACTCCGCCATGTTGTTGGTTGCCTTGAAGTCAAGGTGCACCATGTATTTCACCTTCTCCGCAGTCGGTGCAAGGAGAAGGATTCCAGCTCCGGCCCCCTACTTCTGCATGGAGCCATCGAAGTAGAGGGTCCAGTGAGGCTCGGTGAAGGTTGGAACTTGATGCTCCGTCTTCTGCTCGCTGGGGCCCCCAGGGTTTGATGGAGAGGGAGTCCATTCCGCCACGAAATCTGCCAACGCTTGACTCTTGATTGCTTGCCTCGGAATGAATTCGAGATCGAATTCAGCCAATTCCGCTGCCCACTTTGCAATATTCCCAGTTGAATTGGGATTATGCAAGATCGCTCGAAGTGGATAGGAGGTCACCACCGAGACTTTGTGAGCTTGGAAGTAGTGTTGAAGCTTCCTGGAGGCAATAAGAACTGCATAAAGCAGCTTATGCACCTCTAGGTATCGAGTCTTGGCATCATGTAATACTTCACTGATGAAGTATACCGGGCGTTGAATGGTACGGACCCTCCCGGAGGGATCCGGAGCTTCCTCTTCATTGATTCGGACCCTGCCGGAGGAGTCCAGATTCTCCTCGGGGACCTCCGGGTTCTGGCTGGAGGAACCCGGAGCTTCTTCAGAAATGACCTGGACCCTCTCAGAGGGGTCTGGGTCTTCTGAAGTGACTTCTTGTGGATTTGAGTTTGGGAGCTGGGACCCAGACTCACTTTCAGGAACCTCCGGACCCTCCTGAAGGGGTCTGGATTCCTGAGTATGGGGTAGTTCCGGTCTCTCCGCAACCAGAACCATACTGACGACTTCGTCAGTAGCTGAAATGTAAAGCAACAAAGGCTCACCAGGGTTCGGAGCTACCAGAATTGGTAGGGTGGTGAGGAACTGTTTCAGCTCCTGGAATGCCTTCTCTGCTTCTTCAGACCATTGGAATGGTCCGGACTTCCTCAACAACTTGAAGAATGGAAGTGCCCATTCCGCCAGTCTTGATATGAACCGGCTGAGGGCCGCTAGACACCCAGTTAACTTTTGGACGTCTTTGATGCGGGTTGGTGGCCGCATGTCTTCAATGGCTTTTATCTTCGCCGGATTAGCCTCTATGCCCCGGTGACTTACCAGGAAACCAAGAAGTTTTCCGGAGCTAACCCCGAAGACACACTTGTCTGGGTTTAGCTTCGTGCGGGTGGCCCGCAGCTTGTCGAAGACAGCCTGCAAGGTGTCCAAGAGGGACTCCTTGTTCTTGACCTTGACCACGATGTCATCGACGTACACTTCCACTATGTCTCTGATGAGTTCTTCAAAAGTTTTGTACAATCCATCTACTGTGATGAATGAAGTATGCTCTTCATCCTCCCTGGACATCCTGATTTGATGATATCCAGAATATGCGTCTAGGAAACACAGTAACTCACACCCGGAGGTGGAATCCACTATCTGATCTATTCTAGGTAGTGGGAATGGATCTTTTGGAGATGCCTTATTCAGTGTGGTGTAGTCGATGCACATCTGAAGCTTCCCGCCGGCCTTGGGCACAACGACTGGGTTCACCAGCCATTTTGGATGGAAGACTTCTCGGATGAATCTGGCTTCGAGCAACTTCTTCACTTCTTGTCGGATGAAGTTCTGCCGCTCTACGGATTGCTTCCGAGGCTTCTGATGCACATGCCGAGCATCGGGGTAAATCTTCAGATTGTGCTCAATCACTTCCCTGGGGATCCCAGGCATTTGTGACGGTTGCCAGGCAAACACGTCAACATTAGCCCGGAGGAAAGTGATGAGCGCGAGTTCCTATTTGTCGTTCAACCCTCCCGATATACGGGTGGTTTGAGCGGCATCAGAACCAATTTGGACGACTTTGACGAGAATGTTGGTGTCGCCGCTTGGCTGCACACGGGGTGCAGAGGTTGAGCCTCGTTGACGAATGCTCGGGGGTTTCGGAGCTTGCTCCTGTCTGGAGTCCTCCTCTTGCACCGTGGTGAGTGCATGGAGCTTCTCCAGAGCAGTTACTCCGGCGGTGCGATCTCCGCGGATCCGGAGAACGCCTACTGGTGTTGGCATCTTCAACACCAGGTATCCATAATGAGCAGCTGCCATAAATTTGTATAGGGCAGGTCTACCCAAGATGGCGTTGAATGGTAAGTTGATCTGAGCTACGTCGAATACCAACTTCTCGGTGCGATACTTCTCCCGTGTCCCGAAGGTAACGGGGAGAGTTATAGCTCCGAGTGGGGTAATGGCCCCCGGACCTACTCCGGAGAAAGGTCGAGAGGGCTAGAGATCCGAAGGTCTGAGCTGAAGCTTGGTAAAAGCTTCAAAGCTTATGAGGTTCAGCCCCGAACCTCCATCCACCATAACATGATGGAGCTGGATGTTATTGATGGTGGGAGATACCATCAAAGGTAACTGTCCAGCTCCGACCATGCTTCGAGGACAGTCCGAAGCATCAAAAGTGATGGATGTGTCCATCCACTTTCGATGTGGCTCCGGTCTAGCTGTAGGAGCTACAGCGGCCATATCCCGCCGCATAGTCTTGATGACACGACGGGAGGTGATGTCCCATGATCCACCAAAAATGGTGTTCATGGTTTTCCGACGCTCGTTGTCAGAGACGTCAGAGTCATCGTCGACGGAGGTGTAGACGGCCTTCAGGACCTTTTTGGGATCCTGAAACCCTAACTCCTCTTCAGCTGGAGCTTCGTCGACCTTCTGTTTTCCTTCCCTCTGTCGGAAAGGGGACCCTTCCCGGCGCTTGCTGTAGCGCTCGGCAAGGTTTTGGACCTCTCGGCAGTCTTCCAAACCGTGGCTGCCCGTTTTGTGAATGGGACACCACACTTTGGGTTTGCCACCGTCTTCGGAAGACGGTCGAGGTCGCTTCTCGGGGCGTGGCCCCCGGCCACCAGGAGTTGCAGCAGCTGCAACGTTGGATGTGCCGGCCGACGACTTCTTCTTGCCGTTGGTCTTCTTTTTCTTCTTGCCACTCCCGGAGGTAGCGGCTTCTTCTTTGGAGGATTTCTTGTGATCCTTCGAGGCTGGTTTGGAGTGCATTTCACGGCCCTCCACAGCTCTGGCACATTTGTCTGCTAGGCTGAAGAGTTCTGTGACGCTGGTGATCTCTTTGATCGCCAGCTTCTCCAACATCTTCTTATCCCGTACGCCCTGTCTGAATGCTACAATGACAGAAGCGCTTGAGATAGAAGGGATTGTGTTGCGTACCTGAGAGAACCTCTGGATGAAGGACCGCAAAGATTCTCCCCCTTTTTGCACGACCGCAAAAAGGTCCAGTTCAGTGCCTGGTCGGGTGGATGAACTCCCGAAGTTGGCAGTGAACTGACGGCACAGCTCCTCCCAACTGTTGATTGAGTTGGGTGGAAGGCTCATAAACCAGGACCTGGCGGTCCCAGTTAAGGCCACTGGAAAGTAATTGGCCATTACAGCCTCGTTTCCTCCAGCTGCCAAGATTGAAGTGGAGTATATCTGAAGGAATTCGGCGGGGTTGACAGTCCTGTCGAATTTTTCCGGCAGGTGTGGCCGGAACTTCTGTGGCCATCTAACCATGCGCAGGTGCATGGCTAGGGCTGAACAGCCTCCTCCTACTCCTTCCAGAGTAGAAAGGTCCTGAGCTTCCCGTCTTTCACGAGCGCGCTCGATATGGACACGACCATCCTGTTGGCAGTATCGGCGATCAAGCTCCGCCCGGAGGTCATGAGTCGAAAGCCTGGATACCGTATGGGTGCGTCGTGCCCCAGAGGGCAACGACGTCACCTGCTGTGACGCAGATCGTCTCCTGTTGTTGGAGACGTGCGGACCAAGTCTTCCAGACAAAGTCCGCCGCTGCGACGGGGCCCGTCGTGAAGGAGGAGGACCCTGGTTCTTGAGGCGTTCGGCCGCTGCTGTGACCAAATGCTCCACATCGGCCCTCCACTGCTCCATTGCATCTCGAGATGCATCCGGAGGTGGTGGACGTTGGAGAAGAGCACGCGTTGCATGGAGCGCGTGTTCCGGGTTGTCATGACTTGCCGACGCAGTAAGTGACGTCGGCGCACCATCACGTTGCCCAGCACGGTTTGCCGGAGAAGATGGTGGTGGTGGGAGTGTGGCTCCTACTGGTGCTGAGGCTCCTGCTGGTGGCTGCCTGTTGGAGGGATTGCCCCCAACAGCCTGAGCAGCAGGTTGGTCGTTGGATGATTCAGCCGCGGAGTTCACCATTCTCGAAAATCTCAGGCGCCCCTACCTGGCGCGCCAACTGTCGACTGTTGGAGTCGGCAGATCTCCTGACACTGGTAAAGTGTTGAAGGAGTTTGTGGTTCGGTGTGGGCGCGCGGAGACTCAAGAAGGTGAATTGCAGTTTAACACAGGAGACACAAGGATTTACGTGGTTCGGGCCGCCTGAGCGTAATACCCTACTCCACGGGTGTGTTGGTGTTGTATTAGCTTGTCAAGTATGATCGCTTGTCCACGTCTGTGAACGTCTGTGAACCTCTGTCCCTCGTGTATCGTCGGCCTGTCCTTTTATAGTACAAGGACAGGCCGTTACAAGCTAGCCTGGCCCGACATGTGGCCCCGGCGATTACTAGTATTGATACACGATTAATTTCTGTTAATGATTCTGTAACGGGCTCCGACAATGCCGTTACTGGTGTTAAGATCGTCCGTTTAAGCGTCATTAATATGGCATTAATGACGTTTAATCGGGTCTTGAAGTCCTTGGCTCTCCTTTGAAGATCCGAAGCTGTTACAAGGTCTTCCGGAGGTTAGAGGCTGCCAGCTCCGATGTTTGGACACGTGGCAGCTCCGGAGCTTGCTGTGGGAAGCAGGTAGCTCCGGGGCTATCTGACACATGTCAGGTCCGGAGCTTCTCTCGGTCAGGGGTTAAGTCCGGAGGTGCCGTTTCGGTACCTGGCCCGGAGCTTCCCCCTTGTGGGCGGTAGCTCCGGTTTGGCAGTACACGTGGCGACCTAGGGATCAATCATGTTGGAGAAGCAGGTCCGGTCATGTCTGACAAGTGGGCCTCCGAGGGTCTTCAATCCAAGTAGACGGCCTTCCCTCGAGATCTCTGTAACCTCAGGGGGTGTATGGTTTTTAGGGTACCGACACCCACGATGACAGTTCCTCCAGCATCGGATCAGACTCATAGGAGTAGTGCTTGTCCTTCGTATCCAATAGCTGAGAAGGACGGATAAGGTCCAGCTCTGGTGTGGCAAGGCTTTGGGAACGCATCACAGCAGGCAACTTCGGTTGGAACTGGTGCACTGGTTCGAAGTGGGTTCTCTTTGCCTTGCCTTGCGACAGATGATCACTAGTAGTGTTTGCACGACCAGCCAAGAGGTTTCCCTCTCGGTTGCGCTGGCCAGAGTTGCTCGTGTTGCGCTGCTGGGAGGACTCAACCCCAAGAGGCGGTTCCCTCCGCTCTAAGATCCTGCGAGGAGGCGGGGACGCAAGTGGGTTGTAATAGGAACGTCCCCTACGCCGAACGTAAGGGTCATTGCCATCTTCATCTGGGTCCTCTGCATCTTTTTTGGGGTGGTTATCAGCTAGTTGGGGGCTCGCCTCACTAGCATCCTTAAGGCACAAAAGCTTATCATCAGGAATACCTTTCTTCCATGTGAAACGAAGGGAGCTTGGGAAGACAACATCAATCCCTGGAACCTGCATGTAGTGGTCTCTTTTCCTCAGGAGTGGCATTAGCGTCTGGGTAGTGGTCAAATACATGCTCCAGGTGGATCAAGAGATCAACTTTGTCCCCTTTAGGTGGGATGGCGAACTCTCCTGCGAAGGGGGGGGGGGCATCCCTAGCATTGGAGCAACCAACCATCACCGGGAAGAAGGTCACAGTCTTTGCGCAGGGGAGGAGGTCCGGTTGAGCCATCCAACCAACGAAGCAGAAGATGTTAGTGCGTTCTTGAGAGTAGGTTTCCTCCACCATATAATCAAACAGGCAGACATCACCCAACACCTGACGGATCCCCTCAGCTGACTAGGCATAAAGGGGCAGATTTTCAATCACCACCATGACCTGGTAGAACCATGTCGAGTTCCAGTTATGAAGGTTTGGTTCCATGGCTGGATGTCCAAACGGTAGCCGCGAGCATTGACGAAGCCTGCTTCAATAGCCTTGTTCTTATGGTCTTGGAGCTCAACGCGGGCTAGAAAGTTTTCTGGAGCATGCTTGGAGACTGCAATGGACCTCTTTGGAATCTGGAGCTTCAGGTGGAGAGCATAGCGTACGGCTTTGGAGCTGAGGTCGTGCACGCCACCCTCCGTGGAGAGAAGCACCACTCGATGGCACAGGCTCTGCAACTCAACCAAAAGCTCACCCCCAACGACCGCAGAGCCCCGAGCGTGGGCCGGCCTGTTAGCAGCTGAGCCAGGGAAACGAGCCGCCATTGGAGATGGAGAAGCATGTTTTGGGGCCACTGGGCAAAAGGGGGTGAGCGGGGGAAAGGAGAGGCGATCGTGGATGTTTGGTGATGGAGAGAGGAGGCACGGGTGGATCGGTTGGCGGCCTGAGGAGTAGCGTGGGATGCTGCAGCATCGCGAGATGTGGCCCGAGTGAAGGCAGGAGACGCAGCGCGGGGGATCACGACAGTGGGCAACAAGGTGGTTTTTGACTAGGCACTGAAAGCAACGACCAGCAAGGATGGCTTTTAATTTTGGGCGGAGGCGAGAAACGGGCCTAGGAGGACGGGCCCTGGAGACATCATCAGGCTTGAGTGAGAACCTCTCCAAAGGAGGGGCCCTCCTCCGTCTGGTCACAATCTGCCAAGGCTGGTCAGACCCATGTAGAGGAGCAGGGGGCTCAGCAGAAAGGACAACATGACCCGACGCAACAGCAACGACGGTATGATGTAGGGGTACGGTCGCAGCACTCGCCGAAAGGCTAGTGCATTTAGGAATTGAAGGCGGCCTCACTTTTAGGGGGGGGGGGTCGTCAGCGAAAGCTTGTGAGGGAGGGGGTGATGGGATAGGCATCACGGAGCGCGAAACGGGTTCTTGGAGGCAGGCAAGAGGAGCTGGCAAGGCAGCAGGCAAGGCCGTAGGGCAAGGGGTGAGGTCTTCGATCGTCGCCAGAGCAGAGGGGAACTACTCCTACTAAAGGACAGGGAGCCCGGCGAGGACATCTCCGGGAACGAGCCAGTGACAGGCAGCAAGGCGGAGAGGGGGGTGGTGGAATGCCCCGAGCCCAAGATAAGGTCACCGGAGTAGAGAAGCATAACTGCCAGTTCCGACGACAGCATAGAGGGGGAGCGCAAACGATCATGCACCGGGAGGGGGGAAATCTCAGGAGGGTAGGGGAAGCTAGCCAAGTTCAGATTAGAGCTGCGGGCGCTCGAGGGGGTAGACAAAGCCAAGCTGTTAATAGAGGACAGGTCACCCTCGTCGGACTCCGAAGCAAGGCCATCAAGTAGAGGGAGAAAGGAGAAGGCGCGGTCATCCTTTCCTGTAGGGCTCCCAGCAGAGTCAGGGGGGCTACGAAGCTCCAAGAAGGGGGTGCAAAGCACCTACAGAGGTGAGGAGGGGGAGGGCTCCACAGAGCCCAGGGGGAACGCAGGCGCGACGGAGGCTTGAGGGCACATGGTCAGGGACAAGGGCGGCGAGGGCGGCGGGGAGGCCAGGGGGCGGGGGTTGGACTTAGGAGGAGCTGCAGGTCCACCTAAAGCGGAGGAAGTGGTGTGAAGGTGGGAACCAGGGGGTGACAGGAGGAGGGGGAACCACAGGCAGCAAAGAAGGCATAGCAGCAGGCGAGGGGGGCTGCCGCGGTCAGGGGCCAGCAGCAGGGTAGGGCTAGGGATGTCGGCCGAGGCGGCCGGCAGGAGGAGGAGCACGACAGACCTCACGCGGCGGACCTCGCGTAACCCAATGTCTGCTTTGATGAAGGAGCCCAATGGGAGTGTAAGTCACACTGACGTTCCAAAGTTCATAGGCTTTATTATTGCTATTTCCATTTTAATACCTAAAATAGACTGACTTACGGGCCTAAACCATTGCAGTCACATTGCCAGATATTTTTGTATACCACTTTTTCCTTATCTGTAAACTAGAAGATGAGATTAAGGTAGCACGCTGATTTGTTTACTTCTCCTTTGGGTTGTAGAACTGATGGCTTCTGCATGGCTCATGTGCCTTTTGAAACTAATTACCCTTAGGATCATGACCATGAACATCTAACCGAGAGTGCTTAAAGATAATCAACCACTAACAACAACATTAACCCTTAGACAAGCAATCTAACATGCATCCTAATCACATGGCACATGGGGTAGGATTAGAGGGAGAGAGGTGAGAGGCGAGATTACCTTCAGAGGGTCCACTTGCTGCCATTGGGCACAAGTGGACGGTCGCTGAAGATGGACTTCAAGCAGGGCAAACGGCGGTGCAGGAAGAACATGACGCGGTGGTAGCTCGGTGCAGATCCGAGGGCGGCGACTAGGGTTATTCTTTCGGTTGTGGCGGGGGCCTCTGGGAACGTGTGTATTCGATGTTTCACGCCCTGAGGTCCCTCTGGGACTTAAATAACGCGTACCAGGTGGGGGGCGTCAACAGAATGAGTCTGTTGTGCCCCCAGTAGTATCGCGCTGCTGAGATGGTTTCGGCGTGGGGTTGTTACCCCACGTCCGATTCTAATGTGAGGATGGAGTCCTCACCCATTGGTTGTTGCCCAACGGGTTGGGACTGGGATCAATCCTAACATTCTCCCCCTTGATCTCGGGACAACTTATTTCTTAATTACTTAGCTTATTCTTATTCTTAACTACTAAACTTATATATATTTCCTCTTGCTCTGACATAAGGAGCATGACGCATCAGAAACAGCCATTTACGTATTGTTCGACTCGAAGACCACAAATGTCTCACAATTAGAAATAACCTTATGCTTAGGTGTCCCCTTAGTATCCAGGACTTGTTTCACAGGCTCTCCCCTAATCCCATGTCGGCTACGTGTTCTCTGTACACATTGGGTGGGAGACCCTTGGTTAGCGGATCCACAAGCATTTGATTAGTTCTTATATGCTCGAGACTAATTGAATTATCCTGAATTCTCTCTTTTACAACATAATACTTAATGTTGATGTGTTTGACAGCACCACTCGACTTGTTGTTGTGATAGTATGTCCCTGCTGGCTCATTATCGCAGTACAACTTAAGTGGTTTATGAATGTTGTCTACCACTCTTAGACCGGGAACAAATTTCTTAAGCCAAGATGCATGTCCAGTGGCCTCATAACAAGCTATGAACTCAGCATACATTGTGGACGATGCAGTTATAACTTGCTTGGAGCTTCTCCACGATATAGCTCCATTCGCGAGGGTGAATATATAGCCTGATGTGGATTTCTTAGTATCCACACAACCCGCGTAATCTGAATCTGAGTAACCCACTATTTCTAATGGGTCTGACTTACTATATTTTAACATGAGGTTCTTAGTACCCTGTATGTATCTTAGAGCCTTCTTAAGTGTTTTCCAGTGGTCTAGACCTGGATTGCTTTGATATCTGCCAAGCATCCCAATCACGAAAGCTAAGTCAGGGCGTGTACATGTTTGAGCATACATTAAGCTTCCGACAGTAGAAGCATACAAAATTCCTCTCATCTGATCAACCTCATACTGATTCTTAGGCAATTGCGATTGTGAAAATTTGTCACCCTTGACTGTTGGGACAGGTGAGGGCTTACAGCCTTGCATACCGTACTTTCTGAGTATGCTTTCTAAGTATGCCTTCTGAGATAATCCTAATACCCTCTTACTTCGATCTTGGTGAATTTTAATTCCTAGAACATAGGAAGCTTCACCTAAATCTTTCATCTCAAAGTTTGAGGATAAACACTTCCTAGTTTCTAAGAGTAGGTTGACATCACTACTTGCGAGTAGCATGTCATCTACGTATAGTATTAGGAAAATAAATTTTCTATTATTAAACTTAGCATAAATGCAGTTATCCTCCTCATTCTCCTTAAACCCAAACTTCCTTATCGTCTCATCGAATTTTAGGTACCATTGCCTTGAAGCTTGCTTAAGTCCATAAATGGACTTATTCAAGTGGCATCCCATATGTTCCTTACCCTCAATGACAAAACCCTTTGGTTGAGCCATGTAGACGTCCTCATAAAGATCCCCATTGAGGAACATCGTCTTTACATCCTTTTGATGCAATTCTAAGTCGTAATGTGCTACTAATGCCATGGTGATTCAAAACGAATCCTTAGATGACACGGGAGAAAAGGTCTCATTATAATCAATACCTTCCCGTTGAGTGAATCCCTTAGCCACAAGCCTAGCCTTATACTTTTCGATCTTCCCTTTAGAGTCACGCTTAATCTTGTAGACCTATTTACAGCCTACTGTTTTGGCTCCTTTAGGAATCTCTACTAAGTCCTAGACTTTGTTGGCACTCATGGAGCTTATTTCATCTTCCATGGCTTTACGCCATTCGGAAAACTGAGGTCTTCTCATGGCATCCTCAAAAGAGGTGGGGTCATCCTCAATCTGAATTTCCTCACTTAAGTATAACTGATAATCACTTGGAATTGCTGATCGCATTACGCTTTGTGATCTTCTTATTTGAGCATCATCTAAGGGTTGAGGCTATTGTTGAACCTCATTTTTTTCTGTTGTGGCTGACGGAGGTGCAACAACAGGCGTCGTGTCACTAGTGGCAGGCACTGGTGGCACAACGATAGTAGGTAGGGTTAAATAAGGCTCTTGAGTCACCAGAGCGGGTAAACTAATCCGTTTCTCCTCAAGATCTATTTCACGCCGTACAGTGCCCCCCTGATCATATTGTCCTCTAAAAACACGGCATGTCTAGTCTCAATAAACTTAGTGTGTCTACCTGGACAATAGAACCTAAATATCTTACTCTTTTCAGGATAGCCAATAAAATGACAACTGATTGTTCTAGAATCCAGTTTGCTTAAGTTCGGGTTGAACATCTTAGCCTCAGCTGGACATCCCCACACATGTAGACAGTTTAGTGAGGGCTTACGTCCCATCCACATCTCATACGATGTCTTAGGTACTGACTTAAATGGAACACGGTTAAGTACATGAATGGCGGTCTTTAAGTCCTCCATCCACAAACTAATTGGTAGTGTAGAACAGCTTAACATGCTTCTTACCATGTCCATAAGCGTACGGTTTCGATGTTCCGCTACACCGTTCTGCTGAGGTTTGCCCGGTGTAGAATACTGGGCTACTATGCCATTTTCTTGTAAAAACCTCGCAAAAGGTCCAGGGACTTGGCCATAAGGGGTGTGTCAACCGTAGTACTCACCTCCACAGTCAGACCTTACTACTTTAATCTTAATGTCGTGCTGATTTTCTACTTCAGCCTTAAATATCTTAAACTTATCCAACACTTTGGATCGCTCCTTGATTGGATAAATATAGCCATAATGACTAAAATCATCTGTGAATGTTATGAAAGAATCATAACCATCTACTGAGGTCACGGGAAAAGGTCCACAAATATCTGTGTGGATTATTTCTAAGACTCCCGTGCTATGTATGGCATTTTTCTTAATAGTCTTGGCGAATTTTCCTTTAATGCAATCAATGCATTCCTCAGAATCTGAAAAGTCTAAGTGTGGGAGAATCGATTGAGATACTAATTGTTCAATCCTCCCCCTCGAAATATGGCATAAACGACAATGTCATAATTTCGACGAAGTATCTAAATCGCTTCTTTTGCGCTTACTACGTCCTAAGTCGTTCTTAGACGAAACTTGATTATCACTTATAGCATACACATTCTCGTGAGTGGACAACAAGTAGAGCATGTCTTGTCGGAAGGCAAGACCAATAATCTCATTATTATAACTAATAGAACACTTATCATTACCAAAATGACAAATGTATCCTGAATAATCCAAACACGAAATTGAAGTCAAGTTCCTTTCTATTGAAGGGACATAACGAACATTATTTAGCCTAAGTACAAAGCCACTAAGTAATCTAATGGATAAATCTCAAATGTCTTCGACTTCGGCTTTGTCGGTACCCTGGTAATCTAATGGATAAATCTCCAATGTCTTCGACTTCAGCTTTGTCGGTACCCTGCGTACCGTATACCCCTTGGGACTACAAGAAGATCAAAGGAATTTTACCTGTCTGAGTTGAAGACCTGCAAAGGCCCCACGTGTCATATGGGACTGGACCTGCCTCCCATCTATGGTTAGTCCCGGTGCTGCCACATGTATAATGCAACAGGAGCTACGTCCCACACATGGGAAAGCTCTGGGCTAAATACCAGCGCGGCACCTCCGGACCTAACCCCCGATAGAGGGAAGCTCCGGTCCTGACACGTGTACAACTGCACCGGACCTTCCCGTCCCAGACAGCAAGCTCCAGAGCTGCCACGTGTTCAGCCTCAGGACCTTCAACTTCAACGAGCAAGACAGGAGGACCCCCAACGTCTCGTACCTTCAAGGGGCAATCAAAGACTTCAAGACCCGATTAAGTTTCATTAGTTCCATATTAATGACAAATGATCAGAGGGCCCTTGATACCAGTAACGGCACTGTTAAGGCCCGTTACCACACTATTAAGGGTAATTAACCCCATTAATTGTGTCTTAAGCATCAGTAACCGCCAGGGCCACATGTCGGGCTAGGCTAGCGATGTAACGACTAGTCCTTATACTATAAAAGGACTAGTCGAGTGATACACAGGGGGCTCGACCTCTCTCGACTCTTAGACACTCTCATACTCGGCTCTGACACACATTCACAAGTGATCAGACGCTCAATACAACAACCACACACCCGGTGGAGTAGGGTATTACGCTTAGGTGGCCCGAACCACGTAAATCCTCGTGTCAACTTGTCATCGTGTTCTGAATCTCTGCGCACCCAATACCGAACTACAAACTCCGCGGGCTACCAATAGTATTATCGGGAGAATTGCCGGAACCAGACTCCGACAGTTGGCGCGCCAGGTAGGGGCGCCCGAGATTCAAGGATGATGAACTCTGCTGCTAGATCGTCCAACGGCAACCCTGCTGTGCAACCTGCTGGAGGCGACCCCTCCAACATGCAGCAGACAATAGGTGTTGTGGCCCCAGCAGGAGTCATGCCACCACCGCCACCGTCTGCACCGGCAAATCAAGCTGGACAACGAGATGGGGCGTCTGCGTCGGTCATGGCATCGGCGAACAACAACCCTGGACATGAACTCCATGTTGCGCATGCTCTTCTCCAACGTCCACAGCCTCCAAGAGCATCCCAGGGTGCAATGGAGCAGTGGAGGGATGATGTGGAACACTTGGTTGCAGCAACATCCGATCGCATCAGCAACCAAGGTCCTCCCCCCTTGGGGCAGGCCCCATCGCATCATCGGACCGTGTCGGGTAGACTTGGTCCGCACGCTTCACAACACGGAAGGCGTGCTGCATCTCAACAGGCGACGTCGCTGCCTTCCGGGGCACGACGCACCCATATGGTAACCAGGCTTTCAACCCATGACCTCCGGGCGGAGTTTGATCGCCGTTACCATCAACAGGATGGCCGCGTCCATATCGAGCGCGCTCGTGAAAGGCGAGAGGCTCGGGACAGTCCTGCTCCTGAGGGAGTAGGAGGAGGCTATTCTACCCTGGCCATGCACCTACGCATGGTCAGATGGCCACAAAAGTTCCGGCCTCACCTCCCGGAGAAATTTGACGGGACTGTCAATCCCGCTGAGTTTCTCCAAATCTCCTCCACCGCAATCCTTGCGGCCGGAGGCAATGAGGCCGTAATGGCCAACTACTTCCCTGTGGCTTTGACATGGACCGCCAGGTCCTGGTTCATGAGCCTCCCGCCTGACTCCATCAACAGTTGGGCGGAACTGTGCCACTAGTTTACTGCCAACTTTGGGAGTTCATACACCTGACCAGGCATCGAACTGGACCTTTTTGCTGTCAAGCAGAAGGGGGGAGAGTCCCTACGATCCTTCATCCAGAGGTTCTCCCAGGTACGAAACACCATACCTTCTATCTCAAGTGCTTCTATCATTGTGGCATTTAGACAGGGCGTACGAGACAAGAAGATGTTGGAGAAGTTGGCGACCAAGGAGATCACTAGCGTCACAGAACTCTTCAACTTGGCAGACAAATGCGCCAAAGCTGTGGAGGGCCGTGAAATGCACTCCCAACCACCTCCGGAGGACAACAAGAAGTCCTCCAAGGGAGAAGCCACTACCTCCGGGAGTGGCAAAAAGAAGAAAAAGTCCAACGGCAAGAAAAAGCCGTCGGCCGACACACCTACTGCTGCAGCTGCCGCAGCTCCGGGTGGCCGGGGGCCATGCCCCGAGAAACGACCTCAGTCATCGTCTGAAGACGGTGGCAGCTCCAAAATGTGGTGTCCCATACACAAATCAAACAGCCACAACCTGGAAGGCTGCCGGGAGGTCCAGAACCTTGTCGAGCGCTACAACAAGCGACAAGAATAAGTTCCTTTCCGTCAAGGGGAAGGAAAACAGAAAGTCGACGAAGCTCTGGCTGAAGAGGAGTTAGGCTTTCAGGACCCTAAAAAGGTCCTAAAGGATGTTTACACCTCCATCGATGACGACTCCGACGTCTCTGACAACGAGCGTCGGAAGACCATGAACACCATCTTTGGTGGTTCGTGGGACATCACCTCCCGCCGTGTCCTCAAGACCATGCGACGGGACATGGCCTCAGTAGCTCCCACCGCCAGGGCAGAGCCTCACTGGAAGTGGATGGACACTGCCGTCACTTCTGATGCTTCAGACTGTCCTCGGAACATGATCGAAGCTTGCCAACTTCCATTGATGGTGTCCCCGACCATCAACAACATCCAACTCCACCATGTGATGGTGGACGGAGGTTCGGGGCTGAATCTCATAAGCTTTGAAGCTTTCATCAAGCTTCAGCTCCAACCTTCGGATCTTCACCCCTCCTGACCTTTCTTCGGAGTAGGTCTGGGGGCCATAACCCCGCTCGGTGCAATTACTCTTCCAGTGACCTTCGAGACCCGGGAGAATTACCGCACTGAGAAGTTGGTCTTCGACGTGGCACAGATCAACTTACCCTTCAACGCCATCTTGGGCAGGCCAGCCTTGTACAAGTTCATAGCTGCTGCTCATTATGGCTACTTGGTGTTGAAGATGCCAACACCAACTGGTGTTCTCTGAATCCGTGGAGATCGCACCGTCGGAGTGACTGCTCTGGAAGAACTCCATGCGCTTGCTACAGCGTAGGAGGAAGAATCCGGAAAGGAGCAAGCTTCGAAACCCCCTAGCATTCGTCATAGAGTCTCAACCTCCGCACCTCGCGTGCAACCAAGCGGCAACATCGACATTCCCGTCAAAGTCGTCTAAATCGGTTCCGACACTGCTCAAACCACCCGTATATCGAGAGGTCTGAATGACAAATAGGAACTCGCGCTCGTCACTTTCCTCCGGTCTAATGTCGACGTGTTTACCTGGCAACCGTCACAAATGCGTGGGATCCCTAGCGAAGTGATCGAACACAATCTGAAGATATATCCCGACGCTCGGCCTGTACACTAGAAGCCCCAAAGCAATCAGTAGAGCGATAGAACTTCATACATAAAGAAGTGAAGAAGTTGCTCGAAGCTAGATTCATCCGAGAAGTCTTCCACCCAAAATGGCTGGCAAACCTAGTCATTGTACCCAAGGTCCGTGGGAAGCTTCAGATGTGTATTGACTACACTACACTGAATAAGGCATGTCCAAAAGATCCATTCCCACTACCTAGAATAGATCAGATAGTGGATTCCACCTCCGGGTGTGAATTACTGTGTTTCCTAGACGCATATTCTGGGTACCATCTAATCAGAATGTCTAGGGAAGATGAAGAGCATACTTCCTTCATCACAGTAGATGGATTATATTGTTATATTGCCATGACATTCGGTCTCAAAAACGCTGCTTCAACATTTGTACGAGCTATGTACAAAACTTTTGGAGAGCTCATCAGAGACGTAGTGGAAGTGTATGTCGATGACATCGTCGTCAGGATCAAGAACAAGGAGTCATTCCATGACACCTTGCAAGTTGTCTTCGACAAGTTGCGAGTCACTCGCACGAAGCTGAACCCAGACAAGTGTATCTTCGGGGTTAGCTTTGGGAAACTTCTTGGTTTCTTGGTGAACTACCAAGGAATAGAAGCAAATCCGGCGAAGATAAAAGCTATTGAAGACATGCGGCCACCAACCCGCATCAAGGACGTCCAGAAGCTGATTGGATGTCTAGCTGCCCTCAACTGGTTCATCTCAAGACTGGCGGAACAAGCGCTACCCTTCTTCAAGCTATTGAGGAAGTCCGGACCATTCCAATGGTCCGAAGAAGCAGAAAAAGCATTCCAGGAGCTGAAGGAGCTCCTCACCACTCTACCAACCTTGGTAGCTCTGAATCCTGGTGAGCCACTTCTGCTTTACATTTTGGCAACTAACGAAGTTGTCAGCATGGTCCTGGTTGCGGAGAGACCAGAACCACCTCTAGTTCAGGAATCTAGACCCCTTCGGGAGGGTCCGGAGCTACCTGAAGTCGAGTCTTGGTCCGAGCTCCCAGACCCTAATCCCCAAGACGAGACGCCAGAGGATCCATCTCCTTCAAATGAAGGAGTCACGGTTGCTGAACAAGAAGGTTCGGACCCCTCTGAGAAGGTCCAAATCACTTCAGAAGAAGCTCTGGGTTCCTCCAGCCGGAACTCGGAGGTTCCCGAACAAGGTCCGGACCCCTCTGGGAGGGTCCGAGTTGATGAGGAGGAAGCTCCGGGCCCCTTCAGTAGGGTCCGGATAGTCCAACGCCCAGTATACTTCATTAGAGAAGTACTCCATGATGCCAAGACTCAGTACCTGGAGGTGCATAAGCTGCTCTACGCAGTTCTTATTGCCTCTAGGAAGCTCCGACACTACTTCCAAGCTCACAAGATTTTAGTGGTAACTTCCTATCCACGACGTGCAATCTTGCATAATCCCAACTCTACTGGGAACATTGCAAAGTGGGCAGCGGAATTAGCCGAGTTGGACCTTGAATTCGTCCCAAGACAAGCGATCAAGAGTCAAGCACTAGCGGACTTCGTGGCAGAATGGACCCCTTCTCCATCAAATCCTGGGGGCCCCAGTGAGCAGAAGTCGAAACCCAAGGTTCCGGTCTTCACTGAGCCTCACTGGACTCTCTACTTCGACAGCTCCGTGCAGAAGCAGGGGGCCGGAGCTGGCGCCCTTCTCCTCGCTCCGACCAAGGAGAAGGTCAAATACATGGTTCACCTTGACTTCAAGGCGACCAACAACATGGCAGAGTATGAAGCACTAATCTATCGGCTCAAGGTGGCACTGTCATATGGTGTCAAGCAGCTATTGGTAAAGGGTGATTCATAGCTTGTTGTAAAGCAAGTCAAAGGTGAACGCTGTTGCAGCAACCCTCAACTAGCTGCATACCTACCCTGAGTCCAGAAGCTCCAGAAGGACTTTGACGTCCTGGGTCTCTGCCATGTCCAGCATCTCAACAACGCTGAAGCCGACGAACTCTCAAGAAAAGCTTCAACCAGAGCTTCGGCTCCCGACGGAACCTTCGTCCGGAGATTGTCAAGACCTACAGCTCAGCCTGCCGAACTGAGCGAAGGGGGCAAGACCAGCACCTCAAAGCTGGCGGTCCTGATGGCCCTGTTATCATGGCATCCATCAAGGGTCGTAGGTGCTGTCGGAAGCTCCGAGCAACCCAACACGCAAGACTCAAATCCTCAAGCTAGCTCTGATGTTTGGATCTCGGAGATCCGGAGCTACTTGAAAGACAATTTCCTTCCTGATGATAATGTATCCACTGACCGAATAGTCAGATTGGCTAAAAGATACACACTAGTAGAAGGGGATCTCTACTGGTGAGGTGCCAACGGCGTCCTAATGCGGTGCATTACAAGGGAAGAAGGTTGCGAGCTCCTCATAGAAATCCATGGAGGTGAGTGTGGGAACCATGCGTCTTCCAGCACGCTGGTCGGTAAAGCCTTCCGGCATGGTTTTAACTGGCCTACAGCACTCCAGGCTGCAACTGAGCTAGTGAAGAAATGTGAAGCATGCCAGTTCCATGCAAAGAAAATTCACACACCAGCTCGGCCTCTACAAATGATACCTCCTACATGGTCATTCGCTGTGTGGGGGATGGATATCTTGGTACCTTTCCCAAGAGCCGTTGGAGGTTACAAGTTCCTGTACGTTTCCATTGACAAGTTCACCAAATGGCTGGAAGCAACTCCAGTTGTGACAATAAACAAGCAATCAGCTATCAACTTCTTGCAAGCCATTGTATGCAGATTTGGAGTCCCAAACAAGATCATAATTGATAACGGGACCCAATTCACAAGCTCTACGTTCCAAGGATATTGCGAATACCTCGGCATTCAGGTCAGCTACGCATCTGTAGCTCACCCGACAAGCTATGACCAAGCTGAGAGAGCAAATGCACAAATCCTAAAAGGACTCAAGACGCGCACATATGAGCGCCTGAAAAAACATGGAGCTAACTAGATCGAAGAGCTTTCGCCCACACTATGGGCCAACAGGACAACTCCAAACCGGTCAACTGGAGAGACACCCTTCTTCCTGGTATACGGAGCTGAAGCAGTCCTTCCTCCGAAAATCACCTTGGGATCGCTCCGGGTCCGGACCTTCGACGATGCCGCGCAGGACCAGCTCCAGCGTGAATACCTTGACCTCCTTAAAGAGGGAAGGTGCCGAGAAGCCGTTCGGAATGTTCGATACGCCAGGCTCTTCGGCGCTATCACCAAAGGCATGTTCACAACTGATAGCTCGAGGAAAGCGATCTGGTGCCACGGAGAATACAATCCAGAGAAGGGTTAAACAAACTCTCCTCTAGCTTGGAAGGACCCTTCTGAATGATCAAAGTATCCCGTCCCGGATGCGTTCGCTTGGCAACTAAGGATGGGACACCGCTCCCTAATCCTTGGAACATTGAGCACCTCCGTAAGTTCTACACTTAATATCACGGAGGTGAGTCTGTAGTTACATGTGATGTATGTTATAGAGTCATTGTATAGAGTCGGTTAGCTCCTTTGGGAGAACAACCGGACCTTCCCCGGAAGGTCCGCAAAGTTCAGGCAACACTTGTCACAGTCTCAGAACTAAAAGTGTAGCTAGATACCTTGGGTCAAACGAGAAATGCAACACGCTTAGCCTGGTTCCGTACCCTAAGAGTGTACTTGTTTTCCCTATACCCCGGACCTATAATGCAAGACATCATTGTGTGAAAACATACTCCACGTGCATTTATTTTGTACAGGCTCAATATTTTTTATCTTTCTCTTTCTTGTCTATAACAAAGTTGTGCAATTCCTAAGAAACTTTAGGTCGGCCAGTTCATATATAATTCAAGTTGCATTGACAATTCTTTCGGGTCTAAACATTGTTAATGGTCTACTCGTCTGAATGCCGCCAAGCCAATCTAGGTCTGGAGTGTGCTATCGACTTAGCCTGGTCCTGCACCCTAAGTACGCCACTCTACCTACACCTCGGCAGGCCGAAGTAAGGCAAGTCCAGAAACGATCGGACCTGGAGAAAACAAGCCACTGCACTTGATTGTATTTTTAATTGTGTTCGACCTAAAAAATTCTCTCAGGAATAGTAAGTCGCAATTGAGTTATAGATAGGAAATGGATTATACTGTTTTTCTTGACTTCAGTGTGCAGGAAAAATAAAGATCTCATGATGATGGTGAATGAAGCTAGAGCTATCAAAGCTCCGACATCCCCTAAGGTGGCTTGTTGTCGATGTTTCAATCATTGATAGTGAGCGTCGTTGGAACTACTAAGTTCCAGTAAAGCTAGGGGGTCCGCTGTCAACGTGAAGAAAAGATGGTGGGAAGACTCCCCAGTGGGGTCTGCTGTTGATGCACCACGTGTTGACAGTGGTCGCTGCCAGAGCTACCAAGCTCCGACAACCCCAGGGGCCCCCTACTATCAGCGATTTTAGACCTACGCTCTACAAGTTCGAAGCACGCAAGTCTTCAACAACTATTACATCCTCTTGGTACATGTTCACAATCAAATTGTGTACATCTACCAGGGGGCCAAGTGAGACAAAGATGTTGAAGACAAAAAATGAAATTCATGAAAAACTTGGATTTCATTCATCTGGAAATTGGAGAAAAATAAGAGAGGATACAAGCAGGAGCTACAAAAAGAGAGTCCTAGACCCTATGGAAGAACGAGGCGACCTTCTGGGCAACCTCCGACACGCTGGCTTTGGCGGCTTCTCCCTCTCCGTCGATGGAGCCTTCAAGCACTGGGTCCAGTGGGAACTGAGGGTCCTGGCTTGTGTAGCACGTCATCATGTATTCTGCGACGCTCTTCGCCAGGGATTGTCCTTCGGTTTCCAGCTGGTCCGCAATGACATTGCCCATCTTGGTGAGCTTGTTACACGCCGAGCTCAACGCTTGCAACGCCAAGTCAAGCTCCGGCTCCGGATCATGCGGACGCACGGGGGTAAAACCCATCGCCATCAGCGCGTCGTTGGCTTTGCCCAAGAAGTCCCAAACTTGTTGAGACTCCACAGTCCTCGAGTCTCGCATCTCTTCCAGGGATCTTCTGGTCGCCGCAAGCTTCGAATTCTCCTGGGCAAGGCACTCAACCTCTTTGGCGTTCTGTTGAATCTTTTCAGCAACCTGCCTTTCGAGTTTACTGAGCTCCCCCCCCCCCCCCCCCCGAGGTGGATCTTGTTCCGACAGCCAACCAGGTCCTTCTCTCGGCCCCGCACTTTCTTCTCCCTGGCAGCAATTTCATCCTCCCTCTTGTGGAGGTCCTACCCCCGTTGCCAGGCCTTCTTCTCCTCCTCGCAGCACTCCTCCAGCTTCTTGGTGCGCTCCGCGAGACTCTTGTCACCCAGAGTCAGCCTCTGAGTGAGCTCATCCTCCCTCTTCACGAGTTCATCCCGCAGCTCCAGGAGTTTTTGCTCTTCATCTTCGAGCTTTTTCTCCCGCTCCTCAAGAGCCTCCTGGTGCTTGATGAGGCTGTCGTGGATGGCACTGAGCCTCTTATCGCGATCATTCGCTGCATTATTAGCAGCTATGGCCAGTTCATGGATGGCCCAAGACTGGTTGTCGAGGGATCGCACCATACATTCCCTCTCGTCCAGCAGCTGGCCCCAGTACTCCATCCGGGCCTTCTCCTTCTTCACCCACTCCCTTTCGTCAGCCAGCCTGGTTTGCGCCAGCTTGGTCTCGAATTGGAGCCGGTTGCGCCACCTCCTAAGGGTTTGGCGCTCCTCCTCGAGGGCCTTGCTGTCGTGGAAGAAGGCCAGCTGCACTTGACGAAGGATGGAGCAAGCGTTGTTGATAGACAACGACAGGGGGATCGGCTCCAGACCTGCTGGTGTCCTCTCCGCTGGCTCCAACGGGTTCTCCATAACAAAAATCGAGTCCACTCTACAAGAGAGGTCCCCCGGGCTTCCAAGGCACTAGGGCCTCCCTCCAGGATAGTCTAGGCCGCCACCGAGGAAGGTCCTGCAACAGAAGTTTCGACCTCCATAGTTGGCTCCGAAGGTCCCGCCGCCAGGTCATCAACAACTGGTCCCTCGGGCGAGGGGCCGGCAGCTTCATCTTGGCACCCTGGATCAGGCGCGGGCACCTCTGGGACCACCACCTCCGAGGCAGGCGTTGAAGGTTCGGTCAGAGCTGAAGCCACTTTCGGCTTCGACGCTAGCGCCTCCTCCACAGCCGGCTCAGGTGCTGGCGCTTCGACCGTCATGGGCTCGGGCGCTGGCACTTCTGCAGCAACCGGCTCAGGCCCCGGAACTTCTTCGACGACCGGCACAAGCGACGGAACTTCATAACCACAGGCTCTATCGTCGGGGCTTCAACAACATCCGGTTCTAGGGCCGAAGCTACAGTTACCTCCATTTTTGAGGCTGGAGCATCCGTAATCTCAACATCCAAACCCAGAGCTTCAACCTCTGGGGCTGGTGCCGCTGGTACATCTTCATTCCCGTGGTATGGCGCTACCACGAGAGCTTCAGGGGATGACTCGAGGTCAAGGACCACAACAGCTGGAGCCGAAGCTGCCGCGACCTCAGCCACCTCTTGGGGCGGCGCTGGGATTGGTGCCGGAGCCTCCGCCTGCACAGCTTCATCTGCTGCTGTAGGAACCGGAGCTTCAACCCCTTTCTTGGGCACCCTGTGGATGAAGGATGAAGAAACTCAAAACAAAGTTACAACAAAAAACCATCAACTGAGGTAAAAAATCAAGTTTACCTTGGAAGGCTTCCGCTCCAGCTAGCGTGGAACCTCTTCACTGGGCGCTCAGGACCAGACCCTATCGCCGCTGGTGTATTAGCTCCGGAAGGCTCCCTGGAGCTTGCTGCCGTCATCGGCGTCGTCTTGGTTGAGGCCCTCCTTGACCGAGAAGGACCTTCGGACCTAGAGCCCTCAGCTGGCCCTGGTACCAGAGCCACATGGCTGGAGCTAGCACCCCGGGGAGATGCTGATGCTGGAGTGGTTGCCGTCGTTGAAGACCTTCCCCTCCGAGGAGAAGGAGCCGTTGCGGAAGGAGCAGGTCTGACGGACCTCCCGTCAGAGTGCTTCAGCTTCCTCTTACGGCTCGAGGGCTCGGCCAATTCTTTGCCCTTGCCCACGACTTCAACTCTCTGTCTCGGGGTGTAAGGGGGACCACCCTCGGAAGCTCCGGGGATCACCAACCCGATGGTCGAACGCCTCTCAACTTCACCGAGGTTGTCAAGCACTGGCATCTTCCGCCGAAGCTCCCTGCTGAACTACGCCTCCATGTTCAGAGGGAGGAAAGCTGCCGGCAGAGTCAAGTCATCACCCTCGACGTCGACGTCGTGCTGGAATTTCTTGAGGTGAAACTCCAAAGCTGCGCTTTCCAGGTTGGACTTCAAACCGGTCTCGATTCGGTCGTCGTCCATCACGTTGTTCAGGGCCCAAGCTAGCTTCTCCCTCTTCTTCAGCGGAGCCCACCTGTTGACCAGGAAGTTGCAGAATACCACCTGGGGAGTCACCCCTCCATCCACACATTGGTGGATCCTGGTCAGAGCAGGGTTGAAGGCGTCTGATAACACCGGAACTTTGCTCCAAGCTTCAGTGTCGACGTTGGGGAGGCCTTCGGGCAGCTCTAGCTTCTCATGCTCCTCCACCCTGATGACAATCCAATCCTTCTTCTAGTCGTCCCACTTTCCAGAAGGGAACGACCGCAAGTACTTGTACGGGCACTTCTTGCGCTTCACAAAATAATAGAAGCCAAGGTACTCGTCACTTTTGCCGGTGGTGTGGATGGTGAAGAAGGTGCGGAAGAGCTCGATGCAAGGAGGAATACCCACCCACATATCGCAGAAGTGGACAAAGATCGACACCAGAAGGATGGAGTGGGGGCCAAGGTGGTACAACTGCAGACCATAGAAGTCTAGCAGCATCAAGAGAAAAGTGGAGAAGGGTGGGATCAGTCCCTCCATGGCGTACGCGGAGAAGTACACCATGTCGTCGCCGTGCTCCTTCTTGAACGGAAGCTTGTCGGCGCGGACCTGGTGGTTGAAGAAGTCACTGGACCACCCCATGAGGGCCCGGACCTTCTTCAAATCACCGTCGGTCTTAAGTCGGCTCTTGCAGAGACCCAAATCCATCACAGCACATCGATGCGAGAGATGAAAAGCAGGCTAAAGTTTGGAGGATTCGAGCGCAAGTTCAAATGAAGGCGTAAAGAATCCCCAAACGGTGCGCACTTTCCTTCTTAAGTAAGCCCCCGCAATGCTTGGATGGAAACCGCAAAGGAGTTGATGATACATTTCAAAAACTTCACCCTGACAATGACAAGGGGGCCCGGGGCCACCCTGACGATCAAGTCTAGGTCCTTACCCCAGGCGAACGGTTGTCATCATGAGAGGTGGCCAGAGGGCGGCGGCCTGACAGGGCACGCGGAATTGATACGGTTTTCGTATCAGGAACCGGCGACCTTCAATTGCGTGAGATCCGCACGCTCAGATCTCACCTGCCGCATCCTAGATATGCCACGCGACGTTGGTTTAACTGCAGACTACCGCCAACGGCACACCCGAATACCCTTGAAGACACGGCTCAAATATTGAAAGACGGACCCACCTCCGGCAGAATGACTTCATCCAAAAGGTCTCTCCCAGAGGTGGGCCCAGGGGGCCACAGTCGGTACCCTGCGTACCATATACCCCTTGGGACTACAAGAAGACCAAAGGAACTTCACTTGTCTGAGTTGAAGACCTGCGAAGGCCCCACGTGTTATACGGGACCGGACCTGCCTCCCATCTATGGTTAGTCCCGGTGCTGCCACGTGTATACTGCAACCGAAGCTACGTCCCACACATGGGAAAGCTCTGGGCTAAATACAAGTGCGGCACCTCCGGACCTAACCCCCGATAGAGGGAAGCTCCGGTCCTGACACGTGTACAACTGCACTGGACCTTCCCGTCCCAGACAGCAAGCTCCGGAGCTGCCACGTGTTCAGCCTCCGGACCTTCAACTTCAACAAGCAAGACAGGAGGACCCCCAACGGCTTGGACATTCAAGGGGCAATCAAAGACTTCAAGACCCGATTAAGTGTCATTAATACCATATTAATCAAACACGATCGGAGGGCCCTTAATACCAGTAATGGCACTGTCAAGGCCCGTTACCACACTATTAAGGGTAATTAACCCCATTAATTGTGTATTAAGCATCAGTAACCGCCAGGGCCACATGTTGGGCCAGGCTAGCGATGTAACGACCAATCCTTGTACTATAAAAGGACTGGTCGAGTAATACACAGGGGGCTTGACCTCTCTCGACTCTTAGACACTCTCATACTCGGCTCTGACACACATTCACAAGTGATCAGATGCTCAATACAACAACCACACACCCCGTGGAGTAGGGTATTACGCTTAGGCGGCCCGAACCACGTAAATCCTCGTGTCAACTTGCCATCGTGTTCTAAATCTCTGCACGCCCAATACCGAACTACAAACTCCGCGGGCTACCAACAGTAGTACCGGGAGAATTAGCGGAACCAGACTCCGACAGGATTCACGCCCATCTGCCACCTTAATCACTCTTTCCCTTCTTCTTATAGTTCTCATCGTACTTAATGCCTGCATAGAATTGCAAATGTGCACAGTGGCACCTGAGTCAATCCACCAGGTGGACCGTGAATAGTTCACATATAAGGCCTCATTTACAAAAGTAATTATATCATTACCTTTATTAGCACACCACTTAATGAATCCAATACAGTCCTTCTGGAAATGCTCATCCGAGCCACAGAAGAGACACTTATCCTTGTCCCTCTTCTAAGGAGACTTGCCTTTGAACTTATTAGCTGAACTGGAGCCTGAAGCTTTGAAGGAAGGTGGTTTGGGAGAAGTAAAGTATCTCTTTGCCTTTTCCTTACCCTTATTGTCAGCTAGATTAATATAATCAGCACCCTTAGAGCTCTTGATGTGTTCCTCCTCCTGAACGCACATAGCAACAACCTTATCAATGTTCCAAGTCTCAGGGAGTGAGTTATAATTGACCACAAAGGCCTCAAACTCCTTAGGAAGAGAACTGAGGATGAAATAAATGAGCATCTCATCTAGCATCACAATGTTTAGCTCTCTAAGCTTAGAGTTGTAGTGACTCAGCTTATTGATGTGCTCACGCACACCACCTCCAAAGTACTTCTTAGTGACAATCTTCCTCATGAGAGTGCTGGCACTCGCCTTAGTGGAGCCAGTGAACTGGCTTCTTACTCTCTCTAAGTACTCTGCAACAGTGTCACAACCAGGGATTCCTCCCTTAATTGAGTCAGCTATGGTGCTCTTAATGATGACAAGACCCTTCCTGTTGGAAGTGTCCCACTTAGGCAACTCCTTATCATACTTTTCCTTCAAGCTTAGATACTCAGCCTTTCGCGTAGCGAAAGATTCCTTAGATTTCCCTGTCTCAGCAACAGGGATAGTAGGCAGCACAGGACGTGGCGACGTAATCGCAAAATCGAGGTCAAACACCACAAGGGCACAGTGAAGCCTCTCTCTCCACACTCCATAGTTTTGACCCGTGAGGGTCTCAACTATGGAGATGTAGCTAAGTGCTGAATGTAAGCCAAAACCTTCATAAAACAAAGTTGAAGATCATTAATCAAGCTTAAAACATCATGACATAAGAATGGCATTTTGCTTTTCACGTTGGTTACTCCACAAAATGCACCTTAAACTTAGCATCATAAACTTATCATGGAAATTAAATTTCACGTTGGTTACTCTTAATTCCATGCTTAAATAACTTAATCAAATCATATTTCACGTTGGTTACTTTATGAAACTTAAAATAGTCACAAGCTCATAATAATAAACTTAACATTGATTTTGGCAAAATTAAACTTTCACGTTGGTTACTCATTTAAATTACCACTTAGACAAAATTAAAACTAAATTCAAATTTGATGAATCAAAATTTCATGTTGGTTACTCAATTAATTCATCACTTAATAACAGTGGAAGCTAAAACTTAATTTCTTAATTTATGAAAATTGCTTGAAAAAACACTTATTAGCATTTAAATAACTGATAAAATGCTCTAATTGACAATAAACGGCACAAAATGCATACAAACATCAAGCAAAATATTCTTAATTTTTCTCAGTTATTTAACTAATTTTTCTAATCATTCCTTAATTTTCTGGATTTATTTTCCACTCTAAAACATTTTTGGAAAAGAAAAAACTGTTAAAATTCTAAACAAGCCAAAAACATGAATTTTGGCCCAAAACTTACTGCTCTGGCCCAACCCAACAGCAAAAATCCCTAAAAATTAAAATTACTCATCCCGTGAATAAGGCCCAAAGTGGCCCACAAGCTGTTACGTCCCACTAATAAATTCCCTGGAAAAAGGAAAAATTCACACGCGCGGCCCACCATCCTAAATGGCCCAACACGAGATTCAGCCCGGCTAAAAAATCGCAAAAAACTGTAAAATTCGAAAGGGCAGCCCAAGGCAGCCCATTCCTCTTCCCACATGGGCTCGGATCCCACTAAAGCTAAGTGGCGGCGCAACGCGCGCTGATGGTCGTCGGATCTCGATCCGACGGCCCTAATCGGCTGAGCACATTAAACGTGAGACAATCTGAAGCGTTCATTTTCGATCTGACGCCCCAGTGCTGATTTCATGATGTACTTAAGGTGTTTCGCTGCGTTCGGCCGAAAACCCTAAATCATTTCTCACTTTCTCCTCTCCTCCGCAGCCGAGCGACGGTGAGCCCGAGGCGAGGGAGTGAGCGAGCCGGCGACGCGGGACCTCCGGCACCACCGCATCGTCGACTCCGGCGAGGGAACGGCACCGCGAGGTGCTTCCCCGTCGGTATCGGCGACACCGAAGGGCAGCCGTCGAGGGAAACCGACGCAAGCCAGATCTGAGCGGGAGGGTTCGCCGTGGGGACTTCCGGCGTGGCCGCGCTTCCGCCGCCGGCGAGCGACCGAAAGGTTGCTCGTCGTCGGCCGAGGTAGCGAGCCGCTTGCCGTCGAAGAAAACCCACAGGTAGGGTTAGGGTTCCGACCCTTAACCCTTGCCTGTCGAAAAATGAGTGATTCTGAGTGTCTTTGTGTGCAGGTACACCGTTGCCGCTAGGACCTCCAACATGGCGCGCACATCGTGCTGCCGGTGGAGGGAGAGCGCCTAGGGTTAGAGTTTCATCACAAGGACCTAGGGCGGCTCGCTAAGGGTCACGGCGCGGGGTGTCTCTGATTGGGCGAATCTGACGGCCACGGTTCCCGTCAAAGACAGGTTTGCCATGAGCAAAAACAGCGGCTTGGTCCCACAGGAAACAGGTCGGCATCAAATTCACTAAGGTCAGATCCAGTCCACTCTCTTAATTCTTATTCCTCCTTAGGTTAGTAATCTTTCTTTCTTAGTTTCTGAGTTCATCGATTTGCATCGATTTGACTTAGCTTTTTTTTGTCACTTTTCTTATCTCTGTGTGAGATCTCATTGAACTAGAACTAAAATTGTACTCCCCTACTTCTAATTTCTTAACCAAAACTAATCTACACTAAAACCTGATTTGTTCTTAACTCAGTAGAGCCTAAGTACTCAAATTAAACATGATTAGAAACTGACCAACCTTAATTAGAACTTAGCTAACCCGATTAGTAGTTCATAGGCACGGCTCTGATGCCAGTGTTGAAACTAATTACCCTTAGGATCATGACCATGAACATCTAACTTAGAGTGCTTAAAGATAATCAATCACTAACAACAACATTAACCCTTAGACAAGCAATCT
Organism: Tuctoria greenei; assembly: GCA_036927565.1. Lineage (NCBI taxonomy): Eukaryota > Viridiplantae > Streptophyta > Magnoliopsida > Poales > Poaceae > Tuctoria > Tuctoria greenei. Next base: position 40,765,522 of record JAYESD010000006.1, on the reverse strand, counting down.
AACATGCATCCTAATCACATGGCACATGGGGTAGGATTAGAGAGAGAGAGGTAAGAGGCGAGGTTACCTTCAGAGGGTCCACTTGCTGCCATTGGGCACAAGTGGATGATCGCCGAAGATGGACTTGAAGCAGGGCGAACGGCGGTGCGGGAAGAATGTGACGCGGTGGCGGCTCGGTGCAAATCTGAGGGCGGCGACTAGGGTTATTCTTTCGGTTATGGCGGGGGCCTCTGAGAACGTGTGTATTCGATGTCTCATGCCCTGAGGTCCCCTTGGGACTCAAATAACGCGTACCAGATGGAGGGCATCAACAGAACGAGTCTGTTGCGCCCCCGGTAGTATCGAGCTGTTTAGAGGGTTTCGGCGTGGGGTTGTTACCCCACGTCCGATTTTGATAGGAGGATGGAGTCATCGCTCGTTGGTTGTTGCCCAACGGGTTGGGACCGGAATCAATCCTAACAGTGCCTGCATTCTATAGCTGTATGTTTGAGAACTAGAACTCTCAAGAACGTATTGATCTTTCCTTTTACATCTTATGGTATATTTGGAAGGCCAAGAATAGTAAAGCAAGAATAGTAAAGTAGCAATGATATTTCCTACTGCCAGTTCCACATAATACCTGCCACTATTGGATACCCTTCTTTGCAATAGCAACGTATTGGATACCCATCTTTGATCTTTGCAGTAGAAATCATATCTGCCAGTTCCAGATAATAGCGGTATGTAGCTCTAGCACAAGGATGCGCCAAACTGCCTGACCACAGTACCAAGCTTTCTGCCATTCAGCTGCTGCACATCACAGGACAATAGGAGCATGAAACCACAGTTACTCGAGGATCACTGCAGATTGACATATCAAAACACAGAAACATCACAATTTGACAGACTCACAATCAGTTTAAAGATCAATCAACAGGCAGTCACCCTAGTCCTAGGAAGAAACAAAATTCAAGGTGCAACATGGAAGTGGTCAGGTTCAGCAAGAACCCGCACCATTTAACTCGGCTGCTCCATAGTAAAGTAGCAACAGGTCCACGACGTCCTATTATTGATATTTCCTTCCCCGGCTACACCATGCCAGCAGCGTCCTCGACAAATCTTGTCTGCTCAATAGTAAAGTAGCAGCAGATGCACGCCTAATTTCTTTCACCTGCTGCACATAGGCCAGGGCGCCTTGGCTCTGTGCTCAAGCGATCCCTTACTCGTATCTCCTAGGTCCATTTTCGTTCTGGCTGCTTGTACTTGCGCCAGGACAGCCACTATTTTCTTCAGCCAGCGCCTGCATTTAAACATCAAAGGAAATTTTAAACTAACATATCAGATGGGGCTGACTACCTTTAGAAGTTACGCTGAACAATTCAGAGTGATATCTTGTTGTTATGTGTCTGACGATCTCCAATCTGATGAACCTTTCCGCTATCATTTCAGGCTTCAGGCTACGCAAACTGAACATTTGGTGGGTGCCAATTCCTAAATACCTACGGTGAATGTAGCTTACCAAGGTGTGCAGAATCAACTTCTCGTCGCAATCATATACAAACAAAAAAGACATCAATAGAAGCTAATTAGATCATGGGCAGAACATTTTCAACATTATTAGCTATCTCATTTATCACAGGCCAGCTCCTACACGAGTTTCGTGCTCATTCCTCAACAGTATTGAGCTGTCTGACGAGGAAGGCCCACAATTCGCTCAGGTTAGATTGCCCAGTGCATATTTGTGTGTTATTAGCATGTCTTCCATCCCCTTCTTGAAAAAAGAGGCAGGAGCAGTTCTAAACATGTATAAGCTGATCTAAGGGGGTTTAGAATGCGTGTTACTGGTAACAATTCTAATAAATGAAAGGCAGCACTTCTGCCTTTCCGTCAAAAATAAATAAATCAACTGTCAATTAGCCACATTAAGAAACATGGGTACGATATTTTTGCTTATCAGATTGTCCACTGATGAATATGTACATTTTAACTAATGCTTACTTCTTGAATTTCGATAATAGGACAATAGCAATATCTGGTCAACGATAGAGGGAATTTATAGTGTTGAAATGTTATCGAGGAATTTTAGTGCCCATTATGAAATAGAAGCAACTATGGGCCGGATGAGGATCCTCTGACGTAGAGCGTGGTCACTGACATGTGGGGCCGGTCTCGCGTGTCAGCGACCTCGTCCCTATGGGCCATGCCACAAAAGGCCCCACATTTTCGAGTGGTTTTTTTTTCTGAATCAAGGGCAACGGTGGCAGAAATCAATGTCATCAAAGTGTACCTTTTTGGTTTGCGTATTAGTTAAAGCATTTTTCAGGAGTTTCTCCAGTTTCTCTAGTTCACTGGCATCTGTTCCGTCAGCATTGTTTTCGGCGGACCTGCATGTTTGTTACATAATCACTGTATCAGTGACCAACGAACTGAAAATCTGGAGCATATGCATATAGAGAAAGCTCAGTGTTACCAGGTGGCAGGTTGTGATCGCCCTAAGCCTCGACTGTAAGTTAAAGCCTCATCCTGGTTGTGGGCAGGAAAATCATTAAGTCAGTGTTTGTTATTAAAAAAATTATATTATAGCTTTTCTCTAGTCACTGGGGTCTTGCCGTTTGGGTGCTTCATTGCAGACAGAACATTATGTGTGGTGCAAACAGAATACTAATCATAGTGATGGCACGTGTACCAACATACGATTGAACTGATCCCATAACATGATAGTAGCATGGCAGCTCCTGGTATCGAGCATGTAGCTGGACTCTTTAAAAGTTATGCATTAATATTAAGAAAAGCTATATGGAAATCTTACATCGTTGCTTCGATCTGCATCATTCACATTTCTTCCTGCTCCGGCTAATCGCTGAGAGCGTTCATATGTACCTTCTATGCTGTTTAAATTGTAATGTACTTCAGGCAAATCAATTTACAATGGCATCTTCTACAGTAACTTCATGGAAAATAACAAGCCCATTCTTTTTATTCATCTGGTGCAGTTTGATGTGTCTGTTATGAATATTGGATCTTCTGATCTTATGTTATTGAGGAGGCTGGAGGCCTCTATAAATAGATGTACAGAGATGACAATATGCGAATAAGTCCCTAATACATCATCTAATATAATATGACTATTATACCTCTAACACCCCCCTCAAACTCAAGGTGCATCAAAAACATTGAGTTTGAAGAGATAAAAATCATGCTAAGAGCTACAAAGATGATCCAAAAGTTAGTATCGCTGAGTAAACGTCGAAGTAGATGAAGCAGCAAAACAGAAGCCAGCAAAACTGACACGCGCAGCGGAAGACGAAGTCAGTCAAGCTCCCAAACATGCTGTGAATCACACCGACGAGGATCAGCACCAACCAGAGATCGTCCGTGAGCAACTCTCAGAGTCGTAGACCACACATATGTAGACGCATACGAGGAATCCACTCACGGCTATTAGTGCAATTGAAAAGCACATCACATAGCTGAAATTCCGACCGAAGGGGAAAGTCATCATGACGAAGATGACCAAACCGGCAAGATGCAAACATATGCAGCAGACGACGACAACGAGGGCGCAAACAAAAGCGGCGCAATCATATTTTTTTTTGAGACAGAGGCAAATCTTCCGAATCAACAATGGATCAAGACCCTAAACAAAAGCACTCAAAAGACGTCAATTCCATCTCAGATCCAAAGAGAAGCCGACGCTGTTTTTTCCAGTGTTATCCTAAACGGCCTAAATGGTTTGTTTAAACACGTTTAAACGCTAAACAGAGGGCAATTGTACAGTTTAGCCCCTAAACGGTGGATTAAACGGTTGACCCGTTTAAACGGGTCAACACCCGTTTAAACAGGTCAACGCCCGTTTAAATGGGCTAAACGAAACATAATTTAAACGCGTTTAAACGTGTTTAGAACCGTTAAGGCAAAGTGAACTTACACTTCTGTGTCGTATGCAAGTTTAAAATTAATATCACCAAATTGATTAAAATCAATATATTTTCTAAGCTTCACTTGAACACATCAGAAGTAATATTACTCATTTTCACAAAATATAATACAACAACCATTAGCAGCAGAAGTTTAAAATATTTGTTTAGGACACTACATGTACTTTTTTCAGTCTCAATATTATTATTTGGTGGTGTGGTATTGTGATCGTCTCTTTAATTTTATATGATGTCAAAGTTAAATTGATCCCAAATATGAGTTTGAACTTGATTTGAACATCTACCCTAGCGCAGGACAGTAAAAAATATGTTTTCTCACTGCTAAAGTACACACCGTTTAATCTGTTTAAACACCGTTTAAACGCCGTCTAAACCTTCTAAACGGTAAACAGAGCTTCACCGACTGTCTACCGTTTACCGTTTAGGATAACACTGGTTTTTTCTAACCTGAAACTACCAAAGTCACAGGTGCAGACTTCCACGAAAAAGTAGCGCACAGTCCACTAAGCAGAAAAGATCATTGATTCAACCAGAGATGGAGGATGAAAAGTGGCACTCTCCCTGTAGATGCTTCACCTGGGGTGCCCAGGAGCATTGAACGCTCCTTAACCAGGCACCAACAAAGTCTCTGTAGATGTTTCACGTGGGTGCTCAGAAGCATTAAACCCATGTTGACCAGACATCAACAAAGCAGCCACGTTGGTACAGGAGCTGGCAGCACGTGATAACGTCAGCATGACGTCACGCTGACGTCATCAGCACCATGCAGGACAACGCCGACGTTCTCACGAAGCCGCGCGCAGCGCTGATTCAACCAAGGAGCTCCGTTGACTTGAAGGGCGGACGTGTGAGCAAGTCTGCTTATTGGCTCTGGACGGAGCAGCACGTGTGAGCAAGCCTGCTTGTTGGATCTGGACGGAGCGGCAACGATCCTCACGGATCTGGACGGAGACGACAACAACTGAAGGATACAACGTTGTGCTGCCTCCGCCAGATTCACGCGGCACCGAATCAGGAAAGGACCAAACTCCAAGATCGAGGCAGGGGAGGCTGGCAAGATCCAGTTCCACTGCCGTATTGTACGCCAACGAAGCCTCAATACGGATCGATGGAGACGACACGATCGAGCGGCCTCGAGCCAAAGCAGCGACCCGACGGAAGGAACTCGTGACTGCCCTCGTCGCCCACAAACTCGACGCCAGAAAAAAAAAATAGGACGGCGGCCAGATCCACCAGCGGCGGCGGGATCGATCGGCAAAACATCGCCGCCGCCGCCGGAAAACAAAACTAAAGTAGATCTAAAATCTAAACTTTGATATCATGTTATAAATATTGGATCTTCTGATCTTATGTTATTGAAGAGACCGGAGACCTCTATAAATAGATGTACAGGATGATAATATGCGAATAAGTCCATAATATATCATCTAATATAATATGACTATTATACCTCTAATTGTGTCAATGTTTAAGCGCATTCAGTTGTTTATATCTTCTGCAAAACAAGCTTTACATATCCTTTGCAAAGTAATATTATTAGGAATGATTATGAGAAGGACCTATATTTTCTTAGACAAGTACAATTAAACAAGAACTTGAACTAAAATTTCTGGAACAGCTCCTTTGTAGCTCTTTTTTTCTGGGGAAGCAGTGGATCATTGATCTATTAGTCGGTACTTAGTGTGCTAAAAATATAAAACCTAGGATCCGAAATTATGTTGTATTATTTTGCAATGAACCACTGATGTCCTTATCTACGTCCTAAAGTGCTCTTGGAGTTAGGAGAAAACTGTCATAACAAGATTCGGTAGTTGACATATGGAAAATCCTGAGGGACACTAATCTGAATCGCTTGTTTCTTACTTGCAGTTACGATTTTTGTGTTAGGAAATCAGCTATAAGCTACTCTAGCAACTCTACCGCATCACCTAGGAAACATGCGAGTACATAGGTCATGAATTGTTACCACTAGACGCGCAACGCAGCGGAACATAGATGTGAATCGGTGTAGGAGAAGTAGATGATCTCGTTCATCTCCTTCTTGTCCTCGTCACGGTAGCAGGTAGACGATCATGATCATCGTAGCCGATCAGCGTAGCAGCAGCACCTCCACGGAGTCCACACGTACGGAGAGGAACGACGTGCGCCGGTGTGCTAGCACCGTGTGCGCGGCAGGGGTCTCGACGTGAGGCCTTCGAAGGGTGGCGGTTAGGGTTGTCACGTGGTGAGGTTATTAGCCCCTAACCCTACCCCTCATATTTATAGGCGCACTAATGGGCTTTTAAGTCGCAGGCCCATCAGTACCCTAATTGCTTATGAATCAAATATCCGATAGTCCTTAACCCGAATTGCTATGATTGCCTCTTGGGCACATCACCAACAATCTTCCACTTGCACTAGAGACAATCATCTAGTCAACATTTTCGATATTCCAACTCCTTAAGTATGTGATCCGTTAGGTTCATGTGCAGTCGGTTGTGAATGGAAACCGTTTCCAACCACAAGTCATAGTTGTGAATGGAAACCGTTTCCAACCACAAGTCACTGACTCCCGAACGTACATAAAGATCATATCGGCCGAACCTAGATACATTCAACATGCTAATCCCTTTGCCTCACGATACCATTCAAGCTCAAGGCGAGATGCGTGCCATCCTTGTGATAGCTCGATCATTCACTCGATCAAATAGTGGATTCATTCCATGACTAACTTTTAGTCACTGTGATTAACCTTTAATCACTATTGCATGGCCATGCACTTTCAAATCCAACTATCTCCAGGGGCCCAGAGATATCTCTCCTGTTATTAAGGAGGGGCAAATCCCATCTTGATCCGCGCACATCCCATTCTATGTTTCATTATATATCCGAAGACAACTTTTATGACTACCCAGTTACGGAGTAACGTTTGGTAGTCTCAAAGTACACAACTACGCATAGTGAGAAACAATGGCGATCTCAGATCTAAGGATCTAGCAGGTGTATCACTCAAGACCAACTGATGGCACATATGGAAATAACAATCCCAGCAGTGTCTCGGAGTGGGTCAATCCAACACCATGTCCACTAACATGTGTTCATATTATTAATTCAATATCTCCATATCTATAATCCGTGAAACGTGATCATCAATTAATACATGTGCTAGTCTGTATGCAACCATTATCTCATATAATGATTTAGACTATGGATTATCTAGAGTAACATTACTATTAACAAAGAGTTTCACGAACAAGTCACATACTTAATGATCAATGTAAATAATGATTACTCATATAACAATTTATTTAATAGTACATAAACATAGTTGTGACACAAGTCTCCCACTACACACCATGATCACTAATGTAAGTATCTAATACCCATAGATCTCGTGTGCGACTCATGCTTTGAATGTGGAAGAGGCTTTGTCAACAGATCTGCAACATTCAAATCCGTGTGCACCTTGCATATCTTCACATCACCCCAGTCGATGATCTCTCGAATGAGGTGATAGCATCGTAGTATGTGTTTGGATCGTTTGTGTGATCTAAGCTCATTTGCCTGTGTGATGGCTCTACTATTGTCACAGTAGAGATCCACAGGACTGGACGCGCTAGGAACAACACCCAACTCAAAAACAAATTTTCTGATCCAAACAGCTTCCTTTGCAGCTTCAGAAGCTGCAATATACTCCACCTCTGTGGTTGAATCTGCTATTGTATCTTGCTTGGAACTTTTCCAACTTACTGCCCCTCCATTGGGGCAGAAACAAAACCAGATTGCGATCTAGAATCATCCTTATATTTTTGGAAGCTGGCATCGGTGTAACCTTTTACAACGATCTCTTCTTCCCCTCCAAACACTAAGAGTGCATCCTTAGTTCTTCTCAAGTACTTAAGGATGTTTTTGACAACGGTCCAATGAGCATCACCATAATCTGATTGATACCCGTTCGTGATTCTTAGAGCATAAGATACATCTGAGCGTGTACACAGCATGGCATACATGATGGATCCAATAGCCGAAGCATAAGGAATCGCTCTCATCCTCTTTTGCTCGTCAGGTGTCGAAAGACACTGACTCTTGCTTAGAGTAATGCCATGTGACATTGGCAAGAAACCTTTCATGGAATCTTGCATATTGAACCGATTCAATATCTTATCAATATATGTATCTTGGCTTAATCCAATTAGCCTTTTAGATCTATCTCTATAGATCTTTATGCCAAAAATGTACGCTACCTCTCCTAAATCCTTCATTGAGAAATTTTTTCTTAATGAGCATTTAACATCATCAAGCATTGGAATGTCATTTCCGATCAATAATATGTCATCTACATATAGGACCAGAAATACATGTGCGCTCCAACTAAACTTCTTGTAAATACAAGGTTCTTCTACATTTTTGATGAAACCAAACTCTTTGATTACTTCATCAAAACGCAGATTCCAACTTCGAGATGCTTGCTTCAACCCATAGATGGACTTTTGAAGCTTGCATATTTTACTAGCATTTTAGGATCGACAAAACCCTCAGGTTGTGTCATGTACACATCCTCAGTCACACTTCCATTAAGAAAGGTTGTTTTGACATCCATCTGTCATATTTCATAATCAAAATATGCAGCAATTGCTAGGAGAATCCGAACAGACTTAAGCACTGTGACGTGTGAGAAAGTTTCATCATAATCAACACCTTGAATTTGTTTGGAACCTTTCGCCACCAATCGCGCTTTATAGATGTGAACATTTCCATCCATATCGGTCTTTTTCTTGAAAATCCATTTACAATCGATAGGTCTCACACGTTCGATTGGATCAACCAAGTTCCAAACTTGATTTTCATGCTTGGATTCTGTCGGTGGTTTTGATCCGGAAGATCTCCTGACACTACTATATGTGTTTGCGGAGTCTGAAGTTCGGTGTGGGCGCGCGGAGATTCAAGAAGGTGAAATGTAAAATGACACAGGAGACACAAAGATTTACGTGGTTCGGGCCAGCTGAGCGTAATACCCTACTCCACGGGGTGTGTTGGTGTTGTATTGGATGTATGAACTCAACTCGGGAGACGTGAGTTGAGAGCGCGTGTGAGCCGATCAGACTAGATGTCCTCTATGTATCGTCGGCCTGTCCTTTTATAGTACAAGGACAGGCCGTTACAAGTTGGCCTGGCCCGACATGTGGCCCCGACGGCTACTAATATTGATACACATTTGATGCGCTTAATTACCCTTAATGACCGAGTTACGGGCTTTGACAGCGCCGTTACTGGTAATAAGGGTCGTCCAATCGTGTGTCATTAACATAGTATTAATGACACTTAATCGGGTTTTGAAGTCCTTGATTCCCCTTTGAAGATCTGGAGCCGTTGTGGATTCTACCGGAGGTTTGAGGCTGAAGATCCGACGGTTGGACACGTGGCAGCTCCGGAGCATATTGTGGGGAACAGATAGGTTCGATGCCACCAGACACATGTCAGTTCCGGAGCTTCTCTCGGTCTGGGGTTAGGTCCGGGGGTGCCGTTATGGTACATATCCCGGAGCTTCCCCCTTGTGGGCGGTAGCTCCGGTTTGATGGTACACGTGGCGATCCAGGGACTAACCATGTTGGGGAAGCGGGTCCGATTATCTCTGACATGTGAGCCTCCGAAGGTCCTCGAATCAAGTAGATGACATTTCCTTGAGATCTTTGCAATCTCAAGGGGTATACGGTACTCAGGGTACCGACAGTGGCCCCCTGGGCCCACCTCTGGGGAAGACCCCTTGGGTGAAGTCATTCTGCCGGAGGTGGGTCCATCCTTCGACTTTTGAGCCGAGTCTTCAAAGGTCTTCAGATGTGCCATTGGCGATAGTTTTGGAGTTAAATCCTCGCCGGGTGGCATATCCCGGGTGCGGCAAATGAGATCTTTGGCGTGCGGATCTCAGGCAATTGAAGGTCGCCGGTTCCCGATACGAAAATCGTATCGGTTCCGCGCGCCTTGTCAGGCCGCCGCCTTCGGGCTTCCCGCCTTTCATGATGACAACAATTCGCCTGGGTAAGAACCTTGACTTGATCGTCGGGGTGGTCCCGGGCCCTCTTGTCATCAGCAGGGTGAAATTTTTGAATAGTATCTTCAGCTTTCCTGCGGTTTCCATCCAAGCGTTGCAGGGGCTTACTTAAGAAGGAAAGCGCGCACCATCTGGGTTCTTTACGCCTCTCATCGCTCGAACTCCCAAACTTGTGCTTGGTTTTCCTCCCTTGCCTCGCTGTGCTGCGATGGAGTTGGGTCTCCGCAAGAGCCGCTTGGAGACCGAAAGTGACCTGAAGAAGGTCCGGGCCCTCATGGGGTGGTCCCCGGACTTCTTCAACCACCTAGTCCGCGCCGGGGGAAAGCTCCCATTCGAGAAGGAGCACGCCGACGAGATGGTGTACTTTTCTGCGTACACCATGGTGGGGTTGATCCCACCTTTTTCCTCCTTGTTCTTGATGCTGCTAGACTTCTATGGTCTCCAGCTGTACCACCTTGGCCCCCACTCCATTCTTCTAGTGTCTGTCTTCGTCCACTTCTGTGAAATGTGGGTGGGCATCCCCCCCTGCATTGAGCTTTTCTAGACCTTCTTCACCGTCCATACCACCGGAAGGAGTGATGAGTACCTTGGCTTCTACTACTTTGTGAAGCGCAAGAAGTGCCCATTCAAGTACCTCCGGTCGTTTCCCTCTGGAAAGTGGGACGATTGGAAGAAAGACTGGATAGTCATCCGGGTGGAGGAGCACGAGAAGCTGGAGCAGCCCGAAGGCCTCCCCAACATCGACACTGCAGTCTGGAGTGAAGCTCCAGTGCTGTCGAATGCCTTCAACCCTGCTCTGACCAGGATCCGCCAATGTGTGGAGGGAGGATTAACTCCTCAGGCGGTATTTTGCAATTTCCTGGTCAACAGGTGGGCACCGCTGAAGAGGAGAGAAAAACTCGCTTGGACCCTCAACAGTGTGATGGACGACGACCGGGTTGAGACCGGGCTGAAGTCCAACATGGAGGGGGCGACCTTGGAGTTTCATCTCAAGAAGTTCCAGCACGGCATCGACGTCGCGGGTGATGACTTGACCCCGCCACCAGCTTTCCTCCCTCTGAACGTGGAAGTACAGTTTAGCAGGGAGCTCCGGGGGATGATGCCGGCGCTTGACGACCTCGGTCTCGTCGAGAGATGATCGACTTCCAGGGTGGTGATCCCTGGGGCTTCTGAAGGTGGCTCCACCCCTGCCCTGAAGCCAAGGACCGAAGTCGTCGGCAAGGGCAAGGAGCCGGCGGCCGAACCCTCGAGCCGGAAGAGGAAGCTGAAGCATGCCGACGGAAGGTCCGTCAGACCTGCACCCTCTGCAACAGCTCCTTCTCCCCGGAGGGGGAGGTCTTCTACAACTGTGGCGACTGCACCTGCAGCAGTGTCTTCCCGGGGTGCTAGCCCCGGGCATGTGACTCCAGTACCAGGGCCAGCTGAGGTCTCTGGGTCCGGAGGTCCTTCTCGGCCGAGGGGGGCCTCAACTGAGGAAATGCCCGCGCCTGCAACAAGTTCCGGGGGGCCTTCCGGAGCTACCACGCCAGCGGCGGCCATGGTTAGTCTAGAACACTCGGGAAAGAGATTCCGTGCAAGCTGGTGCGGAAGCCTTCCGAGGTAATTTTTAATCTTTACCCCAGATAGTTGTTTTGTTGTAGTAACTATTTTTTAAGTTTCTTCATCCATCATCTGCAGCGTCCCCAAGAAGAGGAGTGAGGCACCGCCCTTAGCCACAGCAGCTGAAGCTGTGAGGGCGGAGGCTTCTGCTCCTGTCCCGGTGCCACCCCAAGTGGTGGCTGAAGCTACGGCAGCTCTGGCGCCAGTTGTCGTGATCATGGACCTCGACTCATCAACCTCCCGTGGTAGCACCGGACCACGGGAGAGAAGATGCTCCAGTGGCACCTACCCCGGAGGTTGAAGCCCCGGGTCTTGATGCTGAGATGTTGGAAGCTTCGGCCACTGAGCCGGAGGAAGCAGTGATTCTGGCCTTAGAGCTGGAAATTGTCGAAGCCCCGACGGTTGAGCCGGAGGTTATTGAAGTCCCGGCAAGTGAGCCGGATGTTGAGGAAGTCCCGGCGGTTGAGCCGGCTACCTCCGAAGCTCTGGCCTCAGAGCCGGTTGCCACTGAAGCTCCGACTGTAGAGTCGATTGCAGTTGAAGACATTCCGGTGCCTGAGCCGATTGAGGTTGAAGCTCCAGCCTCAGGGCCGGTTGTTGTTGACCTTCCGGCGCCCGAGCCGATCGTTGCGAAGGCATCAACACTCGAACCCATGATGGTCAAGGCGCCAACACCTGAGCTACCAGCAGAGGAGGAGCCCAGGCCGGAGCCGGAAGTAGTCCCTGCTCCGGAAGTGATGACGACGGAGGTGCCTGCTGCTGAGTCAGGGTGCCCTGATGAAGTCGCTGGCCCCCTGCCTGAGGAGGCAAATGAAGACCTGGCAGCAGGGCCTTCGGAACCACTTCCGGAGGTCGGAACTTCTTCTGCGGGACCCTCCTCAGTGGCGACTGAGGCTATACCAGAGGACAGTCCTAGTGCCGTGGAGGCTCAAGGGACCACTCTTGTGGAGTGGGACCCAATTTTTGTAAGCGAGAACACGCTGGAACCAGCGGAGGAGACCCCAGCAGGTCCGAACCCTATTCCCCTGTCGTTGTCCATTGACAACGCTTGCTCCAGTCCGCATCAAGTCCAGCTGGCATTCTACCACGACAACAAGGCTATTGAAGAGGAGCGCCAAACCCTCAGGCGGTGGCGTAATCGACTCTACTTCGAGACCAAGCTGGCGCAGTCGAGGCTGACAGACGACAAGGAGTGGATCAAACAGGAGAAGGTCCGCCTGGAATACTAGGGCAAATTATTGGATGATAGGGAGAGCTTGACTCGTGCCCTCGACACTCAACCTCGAGCCATTTATGAGCGGGCCAAGGCAGCTAATAGTGCGGCTGATGATCGCCAAGAAAGGCTTGAAGCCATTAACACTAGCCTCATCAAGCGTCGGGAGGCACTTGAGGAGAGGGAGAAGAAGCTCGAAGATGAAGAGCAAAAACTCCTAGAGCTGCGGGATGATGTCGTGAAGAGGGAGGAGGAGCTCGCCGAAAAGGTGGCTCTGGCTGACAAGGGCCTCGAGGAACGCACCAAGAAATTGGAGGAGTGTTGCGTTGAGGAGGAGGAGAAGGCATGGGTGCGAGGGCAGGAACTCTACAAGCAAGAGTGTGTCATCGCTGCCAGGGAGAAGAAAGTTAGGGGGCGGGAGAAGGACCTGGTCGACCGCCGGAACAAGATCCACCTCCGGGAGGAGGAGCTCAGAAAACTCGAGAAGCAGGTTGCTGAAAAGATTCAGCAAAATGCCAAAGAGGTTGAGCACCTTGCTTGTGAGAATTCTGAACCGGCGGCGGTCAAAAGATCCTTGGAGGAACTGAAGGGCTTGAGGACTGCGGACTCCCTACAGATTTGGGAGTTCCTGAGCAAAGTCAACGACGCGCTGACACCAATGGGCTTCAGTCCCGTGCGTCCGGATGATCCAGAGCCGGTGCCGGACCTGGCATTGCAAGCATTGAGCTCGGCGGGTGACAAACTCTCCAAGGTGGGTGACGCCATCGCGGACCAGTTGGAGGCTGAGGGGCAGTCCCTAGCGAAGAACATCGCAGAGTATGTGCTGACGTGCTACACCAGCCGGGATCCCCAATTTCCTCTGGACCCGGTGCTTGAAGGTCCCATCGAAGGAGAAGGTGAAGCCACCCGAGCCAACGTGTCGGAGGTTGCTCAGAAGGTCGCCCAGTTCTTCCATAGGGTCTAGGACCATCTCTGTAGCTCCCACTTGTATTCTCTCTTTTTCTTCCCCAATTTTGTAATCCCTTGTCTCCAGATGAATGAAATCCACAATTTGTTAATGAATTTCATTTTTTGTCTTCAACACTTCTGTCTTCACTTGGCCCCTGGTAGATGTACACAATTTGATTGTGAACATGTACCAAGAGGATATTGTATTTTGTTGAAGACTCGTTTGCTTCGAACTTGTAGAGTGTAGGTCCGAAGTCTTCGATAGTGAAGGCCCCCTGAGGTTGTCGGAGCTCAGAAGCTCCGGTATTGACTACCGTCAGAGCTTTGTAGCTCCGGAAATAGTCCCTATCAACGCGTAGAGCATCAATAGTTAGCCCTCCGGGGTGTCGAAGCTTAGTAGCTCTGGCAGTGACCTTTGCCAACACGTAGCTTGTCGGCAGCAGACTCCGCTTGTGGGGTCTTCTCACCATCTTTTATTCTGCATCGACGGCTGGCCCCCCTAGCTTTGCTGGAGCTTGGTTGCTCCGATAATGCTCGTTTTCAATGTTTAACATCGATCACAAGCCACCTAGGGGGAGTCAGAGCTTTGTTAGCTCCGGCTTTTCTCCATCAACGTGGATTCTTTATTTTTCCTGCACACTAAAGCCAAGAAAAATAGTAAAATTCACTCCTTTCCTATAAATTTGTCACGGCTTACGATTCCCAAGAAAGTTTTAGGTCAAACACAATTCTGAATACAACCGAATGCATTGCCTTCTTTCTTCCAGATCCAATTGTACTTGGACCCGCCTTACTTCGGCCCGCCGGGGTGTAGGTAGAGTGGCGTACTTAGGGTGCTTGACCAGGCTAAGTCGATAGCACACTCCGGCCCTAGATTGGCTTGGCGGCATTCAGGCGAGTGCACCATGAACAATATTTGAATCCAAAAGAATTGACAATACAGCTCGAATTGTACATGAACTGGTCGAACTAAAATTTCTTAAGAATTGCACAACTTTGTTATAGACAAGAAAGAGAAAAATAAAAAATGTTGAGCCTGTACAAAATAAATGCATGTGGAGTCTGTTTCACATGAAGATGTCTTTCATTATAGGTCCGGGGTACAGGGGAAACAATTACACTCTTAGGGTACGGAACCAAGCTAAGCGTGTTTCATTTCTCGTTTGACCCAGGGTAGCTAGCCACACTTTTAGTTCTGAGACTGTGACAAGTGTTGCATGAACTTTGCGGACCTTCCGGGAAAGGTCCGGCTGTTCTCCCGGAGGAACTACCCAACTCTGTACAATGACTCTATAACATACACCTCAAGTTACTACAGACTCACCTCTGTGATATTAAGTGTAGAACTTACAGAGGTGCCCAATATTCCAAGGATTTAGGAGAGGAGTCCCATCCTCGGTAGCCAAGCAAACGCTTCCAGGATGGGATACTTTAATCACTCGGAAGGGTCCCTCCCAGCTGGGGGAGAGTTTTTTTAACCCTTCTCCGGATTGTATTCTCCGTAGCACCAGATCGCCTTCCTCGAGCTGTCGGTTGTGTACATGCCGCTGATGATAGCGCTGAAGGGCTTGGCGGTATCGGGCATTCCGAACAGTTGCTTGGCACCTTCCCTCCTCAAGGAGGTCTAGGTCTTCACGCCGGAGCTGGTCCTGCGTGGCTTCGTCGAAGGTCCGGACCCGGAGTGACCCCAAGGTGATTTCCGGAGGAAGGATTGCTTCAGCTCCGTACACCAGGAAGAAGGGTGTCTCTCCAGTTGACCGGTTTGGAGTTGTCTTGTTGGCCCATAGAGTGGGCGGAAGCTCTTCAATCCAGTTGGCTCCATGTTTTTTCAAGTGCTCATAGGTGCGCGTTTTGAGTCCTTTCAGGATTTTAGCATTTGCTCTCTCGGCCTGGCCATTGCTTGCCGGGTGAGCTACGGAGGCGTAGAAAACATGAATGCCGAGGTCTTCACAATATCCTTGAAATGCAGAGCTTGTGAATTGGGTCTCGTTATCAGTAATGATTTTGTTTGGGACTCCAAATTTGCATACAATGGACTGCAAAAAGTTGATAGCAGATTGCTTGTTTATTGTCACAACTGGAGTTGCTTCCGGCCACTTGGTGAACTTGTCAATGGCGACATACAGGAACTTGTAACCTCCGACGGCTCTTGGGAAAGGTCCCAAGATGTCCATCCCCCACACAGCGAAGGGCCATGTAGGAGGTATCATTTGTAGAGGCTGAGCCGGTGTGTGAATTTGCTTTGCATGAAATTGGCATACTTCGCATTTCTTCACCAGCTCAGTTGCATCCTGGAGTGTTGTAGGCCAGTAGAAGCCATGTCGGAAGGCTTTACCGACCAACGTGCAGGAAGACGCGTGATTCCCACACTCGCCTCCATAGATTTCTGCGAGGAGCTCGCAGCCTTCTTCCCTTGTGATGCACCGCATTAGGACGCCGTTGGCACCGCGCCGGTAGAGATCCCCTTCTACCAACGTCTATCTTTTAGCCAATCTGACTATTCGGTCAGCGGATACATCATCGTCAGGAAGGATGTTGTCTTTCAAGTAGCTCCGGATCTCCGAGATCCATGCATCGGAGCTAACTTGAGCGTTTGAGTCTTGCGTGCTGGGTTGCTCGGAGCTTCCGGCAGCACCTATGACCCTTGATGGCTGCCATGGTAACAGGGCCATCGGGACCGTCAGCTTCGGGATGCTGATCTCGCCCCCTTCACTCAGTTCGGCAGGCTAAGCTGTGGGTTTTGACAACCTCCGGACAAAAGTTCCGTCAGGAGCTAGAGCTCCGGTTGACGCTTTCGTCGAGAGTTCGTCGGCTTCAGCGTTGTGGACACGCTGGACGTGGTGGAGGTCTAGGACTTCGAAGTCCTTCTGAAGCCTCTGGACTTCAAGGAGGTAAGCAGCTAGCTGGAGATTGTTGCAGGAGCATTCACCCTTCACTTGTTTAATGATGAGCCGTGAATGTCTCTTGACCAGCAGCTGCTTGACACCGTATGATAGTGCCACCTTTAGTCCCTAGATGAGTGCTTCGTACTCCGCCATGTTGTTGGTCGCCTTGAAGTCAAGGTGTACCATGTATGTTACCTTCTCCCCGGTTGGTGCGAGGAGAAGGATTCCAGCTCCGGCCCCCTGCTTTTGCATGGAGCCGTCGAAGTAGAGGGTCCAGTGAGACTCGGTGAAGACCGAAGCCTCGTGTTCCGGCTTCTGCTCACTGGGGCCCCCAGGGTTTGATGGAGAGGGAGTCCATTCCGCCACAAAATCTGTCAATGCTTGACTCTTGATTGCTTGTCTTGGAATGAATTCGAGATCGAATTCGGCCAATTCCACTGCCCACTTTGCAATATTCCCAGTTGAATTGGGATTATACAAGATTGCTCGAAGTGGGTAAGAAGTCACCACTGAAATCTTGTGAGCTTGGAAGTAATGGCGAAGCTTCCTGGAGGCGATAAGAACTGCATAGAGCAGCTTATGCACCTCTAGGTATCGAGTCTTGGCATCATGAAGTACTTCACTGATGAAGTACACTGGGCGCTGGATGGTCCGGACCCTCCCGGAGGGGCCCGAAGCTTCCTCTTCATTGACCCGGATCCTCCCAAAGGCATCCAGACCTTCTTCGGGGACCTCCGGGTCCTTGCTGGAGGGACCCGGAGCTTCTTCAGAAGCAACCTGGACCCTCCCGGAGGGGTCTGGGTCTTCTGAAGTAACTTCTTGTGGACTCAAGTCTGGGAACTGGGACCCAGACTCGCTTTCAGGAACCTCCGGACCCTCCCGGAGGGGTCTGGATTCCTGAGCATGGGATGGTTCTGGTCTCTCCGCAACCAGGACCATACTGACGACTTCGTCAGTTGCTGAAATATAAAGCAGCAAAGGCTCATCAGGGTTCGAAGCTACCAGAGCTGGTAGGGTGGTGAGGAGCTGTTTTAGCTCCTGGAACGCCTTTTCTGCTTCTTCAGACTATTGGAATGGTCCGAACTTCCTCAATAACTTGAAGAAGGGAAGTGCCCGTTCCGCCAGTCTTGAAATGAACCGGCTAAGGGCTGCTAGACATCCAGTCAGCTTTTGGACATCCTTGATACGGGCTGGTGGCCGCATGTCTTCAATGGCTTTGATCTTCGTCGGATTAGCCTCTATGCCCCGGTGATTTACCAGGAAACCAAGAAGTTTTCCGGAGCTAACCCCGAAGACACACTTGTCTGGGTTTAGCTTTGTGCGGGTGACCCGCAGCTTGTCGAAGACAGCCTGTAAGGTGTCAAGGAGTGACTCCTTGTTCTTGACCTTGACCATGATGTCATCAACGTACACTTCCACTATGTCTCTAATGAGTTCTTCAGAAGTTTTGTACATAGCTCGTACAAAGGTTGAAGCTGCATTCTTGAGACCAAATGGCATGGCTGTATAACAGTACAATCCATCTACTGTGATGAAAGAGGTATGCTCTTCATCTTCCCTAGACATTCTGATTTGATGATACCCAAAATATGCGTCTAGGAAACACAGTAATTCACACCCGGAGGTGGAATCCACTATCTGATCTATTCTAGGTAGTGGGAATGGATCCTTTGGACACGCCTTATTTAGTGTTGTGTAGTCAATACACATCTGAAGCTTCCCGCCGGCTTGGGCACAACGACTGGGTTTGCCAGCCATTTTGGATGGAAGACTTCTCGGATGAATCCAGCTTCGAGCAACTTCTTCACTTCTTGTCGAATGAAGTTCTGTCGCTCCACGGTTTACTTCCGAGGCTTCTGATGCACAGGCCGGGCGTCAGGGTAGATCTTCAGATTGTGCTCAATCACTTCCCTGGGGATCCCAGGCATTTGTGACGGTTGCCAGGCAAACACGTAGACATTAGACCAGAGGAAAGCGATAAGCATGAGTTCCTATTTGTCATTCAGTCCCCCCGATATACGGGTGGTCTGTGCGGCATTGGAACCGATTTGGATGACTTTGACAGGAATGTCGGTGTCGCCGCTTGGCTGCACACGAAGTGCAGAAGTCGATCCTCGTTGACGAATGCTCGGGGGTTTTGGAACTTGCTCCTGCATGGAGTCCTCCTCTTGCGTCGTAGTAAGCGCATGAAGTTCTTCCAGAGCGGTTACTCCGACAGTGCGGTCTCCGCGGATCCGGAGAACGCCTACAGGTGTTGGCATCTTTAACACTAGGTAGCCATAATGAGCAGCTCCCATGAATTTGTACAAGGCAGGTCTACCCAAGATGGCATGAAAGGTAAGTTGATCTGAGCAATGTCAAAGACCAACTTCTCAGTGCGATACTTCTCCCAGGTCTCAAAGGTAACGGGGAGAGTAATAGCACCGATTGGGGTAATGGCTCCTAGACCTACTACGGAGAAAGGTCGGGAGGGGTGAAGATCCGAAGGTCGGAGCTGAAGCTTGGTAAAAGCTTCAAAGCTTATGAGGTTCAGCCCTGAACCTCCGGCTACCATAACATGGTGGAGCTGAATGTTATTGATGGTAGGAGATACCATCAAAGGTAACTGGCCTGCTCCAACCATGCTTCGAGGGCAGTCCGAAGCATCAAAAGTGATGGTTGTGTCCATCCACTTCTGATGAGGCTCCGCCCTGGCTATAGGAGCTACAGCGGCCATGTCCCGACACATTGTCTTGAGGACGCGGCGGGAGGTGATGTCCCATGATCCACCAAAAATGGTGTCCATGGTCTTCCGACGCTCGTTGCCAGAGACGTCAGAATCGTCGTCGATGGAGGTGTAGACGGCTTTCAGGACCTTTTTAGGATCCTGAAAACCTAACTCCTCTTCAGCCGGAGCTTCGTCAACTTTTTGTTTTCCTTCTCTCTGTCGGAAAGGAACTTCTTCCCGGCGCTTGTTGTAGCACTCGATAAGGTTTTGGACCTCCCGGCAGTCTTCCAAACTGTGGATGTCCGTCTTATGAATTGGACACCACACCTTGGGTTTGCCACCGTCTTTAGAAGACGGTCGAGGTCGCTTCTCGGGGCTTGCCCCCGGCCACCCAGAGCTCCAGCAGCTGCAACATTAGATGCGCCGGCCGACGGCTTCTTCTTGCCGTTGGTCTTTTTCTTCTTTTTGCCACTCCTGGAGGTAGTGGCTTCGCGTTTGGAGGATTTCTTGTGATCCTCCGGAGGTGGTTTGGAGTGCATTTCACGGCCCTCCGCAGCTCTGGCACATTTGTCGGCCAAGCTGAAGAGTTCCGTGACATTGGTGATCTCCTTGATCGCCAGTTTCTCCAACATCTTCTTATCTCGTACGCCCTATATAAATGCCACAATGACAGAAGCGCTAGAGATAGAAGGGATAGTATTTCGTACCTGAGAGAATCTCTGGATGAATGATCGCAGGGATTCTCCCCCTTTTTGCACGACTGCAAAAAGGTCCAGTTCGGTGCCTGGTCGGGTGTGTGAACTCCCGAAGTTAGCGGTGAACTATCGGCACAACTCCTCCCAACTGTTGATGGAGTTGGGTGGAAGGCTCATAAACCAGGACTGGGCGGTCCCAGTTAAAGCCACTGGAAAATAGTTGGCCATTACAGCCTCATTTCCTCCAGCTGTCAGGATAGCAGTGGAGTAAATCTGAAGAAATTTGACGGGATTAACTGTCCTGTCAAACTTCTCCGGCAGGTGAGGCCAGAATTTCTGTGGCCACCTGACCATACGCAGATGCATGGCCAGGGCTGAACAACCTCCTCCTACTCCTTGAGGAGCAGGAATGTCCTGAGATTCTCGTCTTTCACGAGCACGCTCGATATGGACTCGGCTATCTTGTTGACGTTATCGGTGATCAAGCTCCGCCCAGAGGTCATGAGTTGAAAGCCTTGATACCATGTGAGTGCGTCGCGCCCCAGAGGGCAACGACATCACTTGTTGTGACGCATCACGTCTCCTGTTGTTGGAAACGTGCGGACCAAGTCTGTCAGACAAGGTCCGTCGCTGCGACGGGGCCCGTCCTGAAGGAGGAGGACCCTGGTTACTGATGCGGTCGGCTGCTGCTGCAACCAAGTGTTCCACATCGGCCCTCCACTGCTCCATTGCATCCAGGGATGCATCCGGAGGTGGTGGGCGCTGAAGGAGAGCACGTGCTGCATGGAGCGCGTGTTCCGGGTTGTCATGATTCGCCGACGCATTGATTGACGCCGGTGCACCATCGCGCAGCCCAGCTTGATTTGCTGCTGGAGGCAGCGGTGGTGGAAGTGTGACTCCTGCTGGAACTGAGGTTCCTGCTGGTGGCTACATATTGGAGGGATTGCCCCCAGCAGCTTGAACAGTGGGATGACCATTGGATGATCCAGCAGCTGAGTTCACCATTCTTGAAATCTCAGGTGCCCCTACCTAGCGCGCCAACTGTCGGTGGTTTTGATCCGGCAGATCTCCCGACACTACTAAAAGTGTTTGCGGAGTTTGAAGTTCGGTGTGGGCGCGCGGAGATTCAAGAAGGTGAAATGTAAAATGACACAGGAGACACAAAGATTTACGTGGTTCGGGCCGCCTGAGCGTAATACCCTACTCCACGGGGTGTGTTGGTGTTTTATTGGATGTATGAACTCAACTCAGTAGACGTGAGTTGAGAGCGCGTGTGAGCCGATCAGACCAAATGTCCTCTATGTATCGTCGACCTGTCCTTTTATAGTACAAGGACAGGCCGTTACAAGTTGGCCTGGCCCGACATGTGGCCCCGACGGCTACTAATATTGATACACATTTGATGCGCTTAATTACCCTTAATGACCGAGTTACGGGCTTTGACAGCGCCGTTACTGGTAATAAGGGTCGTTCAATCGTGTGTCATTAACATAGTATTAATGACACTTAATCGGGTCTTGAAGTCCTTTATTCCCCTTTGAAGATCTGGAGCCGTTGTGGATTCTACCGGAGGTTTGAGGCTGAGGATCCGACGGTTGGACACGTAGCAGCTCCGGAGCATATTGTGGGGAACAGATAGGTCCGGTGTCACCAGACACGTGTCAGTTCTGGAACTTCCCTCGGTCTGGGGTTAGGTTCGGGGGTGCCATTATGGTACATAGCCCGGAGCTTCCCCCTTGTGGGCGGTAGCTCCGGTTTGATGGTACACGTGGCGACCCTGGGACTAACCATGTTGGGGAAGCGGGTCCGGTTATGTCTGACATGTGGGCCCCCGAAGGTCTTCGAATCAAGTAGATGACATTTCCTTTAGATCTTTGCAATCTCAAGGGGTATACAATACTCAGGGTACCGACAAATTCAATTTCGGATTCCATGGCTCCAAGCCACTTCTCAGAGTTGGGTCGCGTCATTGCTTCGATATAGGTCGTGGGATCATTATTGTCCAACAATACTATGTCATGATGCTCCATGATTAGAAGCGTTAACTTTTCAGTCGCACGACGTACCCTCATAGACCTTCGTGGGGTTGATGTTTCATCAACTGGTTGCACAACGTCTTGTACATCCTGTATAGGTCAGTGGATGCTGAAACATTTTCAGGTATTTTTTGAATTTCTTCAAGATGCACCTTTCTCCCACTAACTTCTTTTGAGAGAAACTCGTTCTCCAAGAAGACACCATTGCGAGCAGTAAACACTTTACCCCCTGTTTTATTATAAAAATAATATCCTTTGGTTTCCCTAGGATATCCCACAAAGAAGCATTTGTCTGATTTTGGAGTGAGTTTGTCTGACGTCAAACGTTTGACATAAACATCACATCCTCAAACTTTGAGAAAAGACAATTCGAGACGTTTCCCAGTCCACATCTCATGTGGTGTCCTCTCAACAAACTTAGTTAGGACTATGTTTAGTGTAAACGTAGTAGTTTCAAGAGCATAACCCCAAAAGGACAGTGGAAGATCTGCTTGGCTCATCATCGACCTAACCATGTCCAACAAGGTTCAACTCCTCCGCTCGGACACCCCATTCCATTGAGGTGTTCCAGGTGGAGTCAATTGTGGAATAATTCCACATTATTTTCAATGACCATAAAATTCATGGCTCAAATATTCACCCCCACGATCAGATCGTAGAAGTTTGCCCAATTGATTTTGTACATCATTCTAAAATTCTTTGAACTTTTCAAAGGATTCAGACTTGTGCCTCATTAGGTATACATAATCATATCTACTAAAGTCATCGGTAAATGTGATGAAGTACTGAAAACCACCTCTGGCAATTGAACTCATTGGTCCACATACATCTGTATGTATAAGTCCCAACAAGTCAGTCGCCCTCTCACTTTGACCAGTGAAGGGTGCTTTGGTCATCTTCCCAAGCAAACAAGATTTGCATGTGTCAAGTGATTCAAAGTCAAATGAGCTTAGTAAACCATCTTTATGGAGTTTTTCAATGCGTTTCTCATTTATATGACCTAAGCGACAATGCCAAATAAAAGTGGGATTTAGATCATTTCGTCGAGCCCTTTTGGTATTAATGTTACAGACAATTTTATCCTCAAGATCAAGAACATATAATCCATTCACCAGTGGACATTGAGCATAGAAAATATTATTGTAATAAATAGAACAACATTTGTTCTTTATTACAATCTCATAACCAACAACTTCTTCTAAAAATGAAGAAGAGATAATGTTCTTGCTGAAAGTAGGAATGCAATAACAATTATTCAATTCCAAAACTAATCCTGAGGGTAATGACAAGTGCTAAGTTCCAACAGCTATGATCACAACCTTTGCTCCATTGCCGACACGAACATCCAACTCGCTTTTTGCAAATCTTCTAGTCTCATTTAGACCCTGCAACGATTTGCAAGTGTAAATCATCGATCCGGTATCAAATACCCGTGATCCACTAGAAGATAATGCAATGTTAATTTCTATAACATTTATACCTGAAGCGGAAGTCTCACTTCCCTTCTTCTTCTTATCCTCTAAGTACTTCTTGAAGTTCCTAGACCAGTGCCTCTTACCATGACAGTAGTGAAAGCATTCATCATCAGTAGAAGGGCCAGATTTGCCCTTTGGTTTAGACTTTGAGCTTGAAGGCTCATCGGGAACCTTTCCCTTGTCTTTACCTTTAGGATGCGTCACACACTTCCTTTTTTTATTCTCCTTTTGCACCATCATCACATGAGTGGCATTTTTCTTAATGCTTTTTTGGCTTTTCTAAGCATCCCATGCAATTCAGCCAAAGTTTTCTCCATGCCATTCATTTGAAAATTCAATATGAATGGCTCGTAGCTCGGTGGGAGCGACTGGAGAACAACGTCAATAGCCAGATCATCCTTGAGTTTAGAACCAAGTTTGCCCAAAGTATTAATGTAACCAATCATCTTGATTACATGAGGGATGACCGAGCTACTCTCCGCCAGCTTGCATGAGAACAAGGACTTTGAGATGTTGTATCTCTCAGCCCTTGCTTGATTCTCGAACATTCCACGCAGTCCCTCAATCATAGAATAAGCATCTGTACGCTCATACTGTTTTGCAGATTAGGGGACATAGTGGCAAGCATGAGGCAGCTTACATTAAGCGCATTATCGCAGTGCTTCGTATAAGCTCTACGTGTTGCATTAGTTGCCTCAGCTGAGAGGTCATCAGGGTAAGGCTGCAGAAGAACATACTCGGTTTTCTCTTGTCTAAGAACGATTCTTAGGTTGTGGTACCAATCGATAAAGTTAGCTCCATTGAGCTTTTCCTTTTCAAGCACAGATCGCAAATTGAAACCGGAATTGTTACTAGCATACATTATCTACAATAGAAAATAAATATGCAAGGTTCAGCACTATGTTATGTACCAATCTTCTATTAACAGTTTAATAAAAGATATCACCACTATATGATCATCGTCTTCCCTCTAACGAGATATAGTGGTTTAAGATCCATATTCACTAATTCCTAGTGAGCTTTGGCTTCACTGCTAGGAAATTAGTGATATAGGTAAACAACCATTGTTAATCATATCCTTATATGACTCTTGTTTGTTGGGTGACACCCAATGCCCCGGCTCCCAACTCTATGTCATAAAGCCCAAAACCGTTTTGATAGCTTTGTTGAGTAAACCAACACTATGCATGTGAATGTCCAACATTCACCCTATGCATTATGATAGATGATGGTACTTTGCTTTGGCAAACCTACCACACAACGATCAAAATAACATAGGTGCAGTTATTGGTAAATGGCATCAAATAATCAAATTTTCCGAGGGAAGCTATTCTATCATGACAAAACATCCACCATATGAAAAGCATGAAAAAAATAGTAATACGTAAACATCACAAGTATATGATCATATCACGCTATGAATAGTATGACCTTTAGAATCATAATGGTCTCCATCGCCATGGTTCCATCAAGATCTGAGCTGTCATGCCTTCCTTCTTGTGGTGATCTCCATCTCCACCATGCTTGAAGACATCTTCATGATAATAAAAGAAACTAATATAACTAATAGCTACCAAATAAATTACATGATAGATCAAGCATCACAGGTCGACACGCAGGTCGTTATACAGTTATGTGACAACCTCAACCAGGTTGTGTTAAATTTGCAACACGCAGGCTGCACGAATTTACACACAGATCATCACATCACATTAAGGACATATCGTTCACATCATTCCCCGCAAAAACAAGTTAAGCGTAGAACAATTTCTAGCGCAAAACTATGTTATGTAATCGCTATAGCAGACACCAAATGGTGGTCCCGCTAGCCGGTTAGCGGGCGGGGGGTCGAGTGGGGAGCCGCCCTGAACACCAAACGGAATTACATAGATCGCATCTATGAAATCACTATGAAAATCTCATCGGATTGATCAAATCAACCTGAATCCGAGCCATTCAGAATGCCTCAATTTTCAATGCGACCGGTTATTCATGAGTAGATCGCGACTCATGACCGTGTTCTGTTGGCTCAATATGTTAGCTATGTACGCGATTAGTCCCGATGGTGATTCGTGCCGGTAGGGACAGGTTGTGCACACAACACAGAAGGAGCACGGACTGACCCTTTAGTCATATACGATCACAATCTACTCTAACTAATTCCAAACCCCAAAAAACGTGCGATAAAATTCATGGTATGAACATGTCTGCAGTAGATCCCATCTACTAACAAGATTCAGACCAAAAACTACGCAAGTCGGCTCTGATACCGCTGTTAGAAAATCGGCGATACGCTACTCTAGCAACTCTACCACATCACTCAGGAAACATGCGAGTACAGAGGTCATGGATCGTTACCACTAGACGCGCAGTGCAATGGAACGTAGATGCGTGTCGGTGTAGGGGAAGTATGCGATCTCGTTCGTCTCCTTCTCGTCCTCGTCACGGCTGCAGGTAGACGATCACGATCGTCGTAGCCGATCAGCGCAGCAGTAGCAGCAGCGCCTCCACGGGGTCCACACATATGGAGAGGAACGATGTGCGCCGGTGTGCTAGCACCGCGCGCGGCAGGGGTCTCGGCGTGAGACCTCCGAGGGGTGGCGGCTAGGGCTGTCACGTGGTGAGGTTATTAGCCCCTAACCTTACCCCTCATATTTATAGACATACTAATGAGCTTTTATGTTGCAGGCCCATCAGTACTCTAATTGCTTATGGATCAAATATCCAATAGACCTTAACCCGAATTGTTATGATTGTCTCTTGAGCACATCACCAATATTTTGGACTTGAATCAATCAACTATATGAAATATTATGGGAACGATAAGAACGATAACTTTTAGATCTGACGACCAATGATGAGAGCTGCAGGGAACTTTTGAATCAATAGGTCGAAGACAAGAAAGGTAAGTGCTACCAGCGAAGCCACAAACTGGAGTGAGACTTCGTTTCCATAACCTAGACCTGATCACTAGTACGTATTTACTAGTTGTTTATCATTTTAGGACTTCAAAGATGGTAGCGGCCTGATCCGGTCTGTTCTGCCTAGGCTAGGGGCCCGCACCGAGCAAGACTCTGGGTTAGAAATTAGAAAAGAATAAAGAGTACTAGAGATAGAAATATTGCTGTGATTTTGTAGCATTAGAGAGTCTTAGTTGGAGTAAAATTAGGTGCAACCCGACTATATAACGCCGATGGTCTTCGAAATAAATCATTCCTTCTAGAAACAGTTTTTCTCCACTTTTTCCTCCCGCGCCGACTCATCTCTCTACCCAGCAGAACGGATCTGCTATTACAGATCGGTTGCAGTGGCGAGTACAAATAGCAGTTACGGCGAGTTGATCACCTGAATTCCAACAAGTCCTGCCCGGCTCTTGAGCTTCCATCTTTTTGCTACATCTCAGAGTATGCAAGGCACGTGCACGTGCACGTGGTGTTGCACTACTGCGGCGAATCTGATGACGGTGTAGGTGGTGGTGTAACCGAGGGCGGCAGTGGTAAGCAGCACCAGGATCCGAACAGGGTCATGCAAGGTGGTAGGGACATCCTGTAGTACTTGAAAGCAAATCTTCTATATTTAAAGGCGGCGGGAACGCATGACGTACTGCCGGGTCACTGTCACTGACCGGTTGTCCTGGGTCGGGTAGTATGTTTCGGACGGTAAAGGCACCTGGCGACAGTGTTTGTGCCTTGATAAGCAGGGAAGTTGCAGTGAACCACTGTGGTGATTTTACTGTGCGTCGAATTACCGTTTGCGATATACTGTAGCACTTTCGCTGTGCTACTTGACGTGTCCCATCTGACATCTAACGGTTCAAAATCATCTTAAGTCATAAAAGCGCTCGTTAAGGCAGAGGTCATGCGGCAGGTGGTCGGCGTTTCTAAACGGGATCGGAGTGAATCGAGATTGCGCGGCGGCGGACTGGACAACCTACTCTCACTCTACTGCATGCTAGATTGGACGTACGGGGCTAATTCTCCCCTGCGTCGATGAGCAAGTAATTCCAAGAGGCGGGGGCATGAGTGCGAACCTGGTGGAGGGCTGGAGGCGTACTCGTAAAGCCTGCCGCCGGGGGAGAAGACGAGGAGCGCGACCTCTGCGTCGTAGAGGAGGGCCAGCTCGAAGGCCTTCTTGAACAGCTCCGCGCGGCGCTTGGAGAAGCGCACCTGGCGGCTAGTCTTGTCCTCGATCTGCCGCAGCTCAACGGCCCGCGCCGCGCCATTTCCTTGCTCGGATGTGGGAGATGTTAGAAATCAAGCTCAAAGATCAATTAGCCACTAAATCACTTCGAATTACATAGAGAAATTAGATTTCAACATGAACATCAAATGCTCTCTCAAATATCACAAGAACACTAATGATACCTTCTCTTCCATCTTTGTTATTGCTTGACGATGCGGCCATCTAGCCAACAAGGCGAGGCCGCAAAAAAAATGACGACGAGAGGCGTTTCCCCTTGTTCTTCTCTTGGTATGTTGATCGGATTCTGAGTGGGTTAGTGTGTTCAAGTGTGTATGAATGTATGCCTTAAGCCTTCTTTGATCATACACTTGACTCTCTTCTTATAGTTGACCAAGAGACACAAGAGGAGGCCTCTCACCCTTAGGAATTATTGAGTCCCCCGATCAGAGACTCAAAATTCAGTGAGTTGTGTCCTTTCAATTAGAACACATGTTAATTTCGAGTTCAAACTGACAGTTACTGAAAAATCAGACTAGTTCGTATATGGTCGGGACTAGTCCGGTTACCCTTACTGGACAAAATCGGACTAATCTGGTCTTCACCGGACTTGTTCGGTTACTTCCAACATTCTCCTCCTTGAACTCGAATCTGAAACTTATCAACTTACTTAATACTAAACTTAGTGTCTATTTTCTCATGCTTGACATATAGGGCACGACGCATCACAACAACCATTTACGTATTGTTGGACTCGAAGACCACAATACATCTCACACTTGAAAATGAACTTTACTCTTACTTGGCTCCTAAATATCCAGTGATCATAGGCTCTCCCTTAAACCCATGCCAGCTACGTGTTCACTGAACACGCTGGGTGGAAGACCTTTTGTTAGCGGATCCGCAAGCATACACTTGGTACTTATATGCTCAAGACTTATGATATGATCCTGGATTCGATCTTTCACAACATAAAACTTAATGTCAATGTGTTTGGCAGCACCACTCGACCTATTGTTGTGAGAGTAAAATACTGCAGACTTATTATCACAGTATAACTTAAGTGGCTTTTCAATGCTGTCGACCACTCTAAGACCGGGTAAAAATTTCTTAAGCCAAACAGTCTGCCCGGTGGCCTCATAACATGTAACAAACTCGACATGCATTGTGGACGATGCAATGACGGTTTGTTTGGAGCTTTTCCACAAAATGGCTCCATTCACGAGGGTGAATATATAACCTGACGTGGATTTCTTAGTATCCACACAACCCGCGAAATCTGAATCTGAATATCCCACTACTTCAAGTGGGTCTGACTTACTATACGTTACCATGAGGCCTTTTGTGCCTTGCACATATCTTAATGCTTTCTTAACTGCCTTCCAGTGATCAATCCCTGGATTGAACTGATATCTGCCAAGCATTCCAGTCACATAAGCTAAGTCAGGGCAAGTACATACTTGAGCATACATAAGGCTTCCGACAGCAGAAGCATATGGAACCGACTTCATTTGATCGATCTCATATTGGTTCTTGGGACACTAAAAATTCCCAAACTTATCGCCCTTGACAATCGGAGCAGGCGAAAGCTTACTCTTATGCATACTGTACTTTCTCAGTACATTCTCTAAGTATGTCTTTTGTGATAAGCCTAATATCCCCTTATTTCTATCTTGGTGAATTTTTATGCCCAATACATAGGATGCTTCACCAAGATCTTTCATATCAAAATTAGAGGACAAAAACTTCTTAGTTTCTGATAGTAGATTGACATCACTACTTGCAAGTAGTATATCATCTACATAAAGCACGAGGAAAATAAATTTCCCGCTCTTAAACTTAGCATAAATGCAATTGTCCTCCTCATTTTCTTTAAACCCAAACTTTCTTATTATCTCATCGAACTTGAGATATCACTGCCTTGATGCTTGTTTAAGTCCATAGATGGACTTTCTTAAGTGACATCCCATATGTTCCTTACCCTTAACAACAAAATCTTTCGGTTGTGTCATATAGACGTTCTCATATAGATCACCATTGAGAAATATCGTCTTTACATCCATCTGATGTAATTCTAAATTGTAATGTGCAACTAATGCCATAATGATTTTGAACGAATCCTTACTTGAGACAGGTGAAAATGTCTCATTATAATCAATTCCTTCCCTTTGAGTGAAGTCTTTTGCAACAAGTATGGCCTTAAACTTATCAATATTCCCTTTGGAGTCACGTTTAATTTTGTAGACCCATTTACAGCCTACTGTTTTGGCTCCATTAGGAATCTCAACTACATCCTAGACTTTGTTTGTTTCCATAGACCTCAATTCGTCCTCCATGGCTTTACGCCATTCAGATGATTGAGGACTTCTCATAGCTTATTCAAATGTGGTGGGATCACCCTCCATTTAAATTACCTCACTCAAATAGATCTCATAATTATCCGGAATGGCCGATTTTCTTTCTCGTTGAGATCTTCTTAATTGCACATTATCCTCATTTTGAGGCTGTTGTTGCTCTTCATTATTAGTGACAACGGGCTGAAAATGCTCAACCTCTCTTAATAATTCTGTTGTCAATGAAGAACTAACAACAGGTGTTGAATCATTACCAATAGGCACTAATGATTCAACAGCAGTAGGTAATGAGAAATATGATTCTTGAATCATAGGAGTGGGTACATAAACCCGCTTCTCTTTAAGATTAATTTCTCGTCTTACCGTACTCACCCTGATCATGACATCCTCTAAAAAGACGGCATGCCTTGTTTCTACAAACTTAGAATATCGTTCTGGACAATATAAACGATATCCCTTACTCTTTTCTGCATAGCCAATAAAATGGCAACTTACTGTCTTAGAATCCAACTTACCAATGTTTGGGTTAAACAATTTTGCCTCAGCGGAACAACCCCATATATGCATATAACTTAATAAGGGCTTACGTCCTGTCCACAACTCATATAGTGTTTTGGGCACCGACTTAGTAGGAACCCGATTTAGCACATGAATGGTGGTTTTTAATGCCTCCATCCATAAGCTAACCGGCAAATCTGATTGACTTAACATAGATATAACCATATCCATTAGCGTACAGTTGCGCCGTTCTGCTACTCCATTTTGCTGAGGCTCGCCCGGTGTAGAATACTAGGCGACTATGCTGTTTTACTATAGGAACCGAGCAAACGGTCCAAGAACTTGGACATACGGGGTATGACAGCCGTAGTACTCATCACCACGATCGGATCTTACCACTTTAATCTTAATATTGTGCTTATTTTCAACTTCAACCCTAAATATCTTAAATTTTTCCAACGCTTCAGAGTGTTCTTTAATTGGATAAATATAGACATAGCGAGAATAGTCATCCGTGAAGGTTTTGAACGAATCAAAACCATCAACAGATTCTATGGGAAATGGACCACAAATATCCGTATGGATTAATTCCAAAATTCCCGCACTGCGTATGGCACATTTCTTAATTTTCTTAACAAATTTTCCCTTAATGCAGTCTATGCATTCTCCTGAATCCGAAAAATCCAAATGAGGAAGAATCGATTGTGAAATCAATTTTTCAATCCCCCCCTCGAAATATGGCCCAAGCGACAATGCCATAATTTTGAAGACATTTCGGAATCGATTCTCTTACGCTTACCCTGATGAGGAAAACTGATTGTTGCTTACAACATTAACATCATCATGCATAGATAATAAGTATAGCATGCCTTGTCTTATGTCAACACCAACCATCTTATTATCATACTTAATTACACATCTGTCTTTGCCAAACCGGCAAACATAACCATCATCATCTAAGCATGACACTGAGATGAGATTTCTACTTAAAGAGGGTACATATAATACATCCTGAAGTATAAGTACAAAGCTATTTCTTAATACTAATGGATAATCTCCAATGACTTTCACTTCAGCTTCATGGCCATCAGCAACTTTAATGGCACTTTCCCCTCTTTCTGTGGTCCTCCTCATATTTAACCCCTGCAACGAATTGCAAACATGCATAGTGGCACCTAAGTCAATCCACCAAGAAGATGGTGTATAATCTAAAAGCAGAGATTCATCAACAAAGGTCACAAAGTCATTACCATTTTTGCAACACTATTTAAAGAAGCCTATGCAATCCTTATGATAGTGACCTTTGTCTAAACAAAAGCGGCACTGATCTTTTTCCACTTTCACATCCTTATTGTAAGGATGGCTTTGTGGAAACTTACCCTTATCTTTATCATGGTGAGAAGAACCATTATACTTAAAAGATTGCTTAGAAAAATAATTCTTCTTAGCCTTACATTTTCCCTTCACGTAATTAATAGCATCATAATCATGAAGGGACTTAATCCCCTCTTCCTCCTGAACACACATAGCCATGAGTTTTTCTATATTCCATAGTTCAGGTTGAGAGTTGTAGTTGATGACAAAAGTCTCAAATTCCCTAGGAAGTGAGGCAATGATGAGATGCACAGTGAACTCATCTTTAATCCCCAAATCCATAGGTTTAAGCTTTGCAGCCATATTTGTCATCCTTAAGATGTGCTCATGCACACCACATCCATGATACTTTTCAGTAACAAGCCTCTTGATAAGAGTGCTTGCAGTAGCCTTAGAAGAACCAGTAAACTAATTCTCTATCCTTTGGAGGTATTCAATAGCAGTTTCACATTCAGAGATTGCTCCCCAAATGGCCTGAGTGATAGTGCCCTTAATAACCATCAAACATTTCATGTTTGATTTCTTCCACTTATAACAATCAATGTTATAAGTCAATAACTCAGTAGTATATTCCTTTGTCCTCACGGCAAAGGCTTCCTGAGTTTCATCATCATTTCTTACTGGTTCAACCAGTGCAATCGGATATGGAGTAGTGAGAGCCAAGTCTATCTCAGAGACTGCCAAAGCAATCTCCAACTTCTCTCGCCATCTCCCATAATTGCTTCCATTGAGTGGATCAATAGAAGCGATGAAACTCAGTGCTGAATTAGCATTGGAGGAACCTTCATAATCAAAAACCAAAATCAAGAAGAATGCATAGATGTTAACCACAAGAAAATGATGAGTTTTATCTTTCACTTTGGTTACTTGACCAAAACTCAACATTTGAGAATAACTGAAAATCAACATAGTAATTTATCTTTCGCTTTGGTTACTCAACCAAATTACTATGTTCTTACAAAAAGAATGTCATTAATGCCTTTCGCTTTGGTTACTCGGCCAATAATGACATTAAAACTTAACATTGAAGAACAACTGAAATACATAGTAATTTATCTTTCGCTTTGGTTACTCGACCAAATTACTATGTACTTAGAAAGGAAAATGTCATTAATGTCTTTCGCTTTGGTTACTCGGCCAATAATGACATTAATATAACTTAAAATCATGAAAATTCTATTTTTCACTTTGGTTACTCAATAGAATTCCATGCAACTTAAATTGACATATCAATTTACCTTTCGCTTTGGTTACTCGACCAAATTGCTATGACAATAAACTTAATTCATAGCGGAAGCTTAATTTAATAAGCAAACTTAATTGTATAGCACGGACTAGTCTGCACATGGCTGGACTAGTCCGAACTCTTACAGTATGGTTTTTGGACTAGTCCGGTCCATACGCTGGACAAGTCTGGTCCCATCAAAAACATTGCATCCCTTCTTTATTGAACTTTTCGAGTTTGATCCGTACTATTCTGGACTAGTACGACCAACCCCGGAAAAGTTTCATATAAAAAACCCGGAAAATGTTGAAATACCCAAAAGGGAATCTTAATCTTACCATCTTACCAAATCAACTTAATTTTCACAATGGATTTCAATCCAAAGTGCTTAATTGGTTTTCAATCAGATGAACGCGTCAAAACGCTCTGATCCGAAAACCTAACCACTTTAATGTGGCACACCAGACTAGTCCGACCTTTAGACCGGATAAGTCCGGATCTTCAAAACTTTCAGCGAAAAACTTCGATCAAAACTCAATTCGAAATGATTAGTGGTCTAAACGGCTCTGATACCATTGTTAGAAATTAAGAGAGAGCCCAAAGATCAATTAGCCACTAAATCACTTCGAATTATATAGAGAAATCAGATTTCAACATGACACCAAATGCTATCTCTCAAATAGCACAAGAACACTAATGATACCTTCTCCTCCATCTTTGTTGTTGCTTGACGATGCGGCCATCTAGCCAACAAGGCGAGCCCGCAAGAAGAACGACGACGAGAGGTGTTTCCCCTTGTTCTTCTCTTGGTATGTTGATCAGATTCTGAGTGGGTTAGAGTGTTCAAGTGTGTATGAGTGTATGTCTTAAGCCTTCTTTGATCATACACTTGATTCTCTTCTTATAGTTGACCAAGAGACAAAAGAGGAGACCTCCCACCATTAGGAATTATTGACTCTCCCGATCAGAGACTCAAAATTCGGTGGATTGTGTCCTTTCAATTAGAATACATGTTAATTTTGAGTTCAAATTGACAGTTACTGAAAAATCGGACTAGTCCGTATAGGGTCCGAACTAGTCCGGTTATCCTTACTGGACAAAATCGAACTAGTCTGATCTTCACCGGACTTATCCAGTTACTTCCAACAGGAGAACCCTAGATAGGCCGACCAAGACCGGTCCGTACTTCATCGGTGGTGATAGTCGACGTGGAAGGGAAGAACTGAGGTCTGGTTGGCCGCATGGCAGACGGCGCTGCCGTGTCTATTTATCTTGGGCTCCAAAACAGCTGCTACCAGGGCAGTTTTGGTCAAGTTCACCTTGCTCTGGGCACTGGAGACACGCCACGTCAGATTATTTTTAGTATTTTTTTTGCAGTGACTTATCTTGTGCTACTGAATTTGAGACCCAGGGCGGTTTTGGGCAAGTTAACCTTGCACGACCCAAATCTCAGGTTTAAAGTCAACACAACATACCACTCTATATTCATAAGGATTATGCTCTCTTTGGATTGAAGGAATGATAAAGGAATTTTGAAGGATAGGATTTGTAAATGCTCCATCCGGTACGAAATATTTGTCGTTTCCGACATCTTCGACGAAATTAAGGTAGCGGTAAAATTACCAAATTGCCCTGCCGTATCGTTGGCCACTTCGCTCTTCTCTCGCCCGCATCGTTCGTCTCGCCGCTGCCTTCCCCTCGCCGCCGCCGTCCCTAGCCGCTGCACTCGCCGCCACCCTCCTTTCGCTGCCGCACTCGACGCCCCCTCACCCCCACACTTGTCGCCGCACTCGCTGCCGAGTTTGTCGCCCTCCTCTCCCTCTCCCCGCCGCCACAGCCATCGTCCTCCAGCTGCCGCATCGTCCGTCCTGCCGGCCGACAATCGAAGCTGTTGCAGCAGTCGCCATTGATCCCGTCCTCAAGATCCCATCAAACGAAGTTGCTGCTCTGTCCCATCCCGTCCTCAAGATCCCTTCAAATGAAGCTGCATCTCGGTCCTCAAGATACCGTCCCCAAGACCAGGCTCGATCCACTTCGTCGGTTTGATTCTTGTTGAGGTACGCTACTGCATTCCCTCTGTCAGCTGGATCTCTTTCAGGCTCCCTGGTTTGATTTCTTGCAGCGCTAATTTTTTTCAGTGGCTCCCAGTTAATCTATGGATTACTGTCACCTCCTCTTTGCTTTGCTTGCTTCCCCAGATCAGTGTATATTGCTTACCCAGATGACGTGTGTACATGTGTTCTCTGATTCTCATATCCACCACACGATGGTTATATTTTTTTTTATATACATTAAAGTTAATCATGATCTGGAAGATGGAACAGAAATCAAAGTGACACAAAGGACTTTGTTCCAAGCATATGTCTAATTCACAATATTGTCAGTCTGAAAGATGAAAATGAGGAAAAGGTGACACAAAGTACCTTGTTCCTGGCATATACCAATCATTTCTGGTACATTAATTGTTCCCTTACTTACTGTCTAACTAAGTTATCACTTTCTAGCTGAAAATTCTACTAGTAGTGCATGAAAGATATTTGATTAAATCATGAACATCGCCATCACTAAATCTTGGAGTTGTTTCCAGGAGATCGAGCAGTGTCAACATATTCACCTGTCGATAGTCTTTGGACTCTGGGTCAAGGAAGCAAGCAACTTGGCATTAATGATATCCAGCCCATATTCCAGCTCATGTGACGCCACAGTAGTTAACAGTTAACACAACAAGAGGTCAGTACTCAGCACTCCTAACTGCTTTACCTTTGTTTTGATAGTTCTCATGATCTTCAGTTATTTCGACCCTCGAGCTGCTGCAGCTAACCTTCCTTCAGGTGATGCTGAATTTATCTCTAAGTTACCTCTCTAAGAAAAACAAGCTTATTGGTTTAGTTACTGGTCTATATTTTTTTCATGGGATATACATTCATGTCTCCATATTCTCCTCTTTTGCACTTCAGGTATAGTTTGAGCTACATTCCATAGGCCGTCATCCACGTTTTATACCTCCATTGTTGTAAAATCGGTGTGCTGGAGCGGTGGCACCGCTCTCATCCCAACCATGCGTTGGTGGCGAAAACCATCCACTGCATCCGAGGTTAGCCTTAGTCGCCTCTCCGCCGTGGCCGCACGACGTCGAGATGAATTGCAGTTGTGCCCGATGTGGAGTTAGTGCGTGAGGCGGAGTTGGTGCATGAGGTGGAGTTGGTGCGCGAGGCGGATTTGATTGCCGAGGTGGACGTAGAGGTTGGTCATACATCATCGAGTTCATGCGAGCATCATCACATGAATTCATCTTCTCCAAGGTACATGTGTTTGTTATTTTGGTTTTGCATATGCTATGATTTCAAAATATATGTTCTCATACATTAACTTATGCTCATGTAAGGTCATGCAAAGATGGCTAAATGCTCAAGAAGGGCAACAAAGAAACAAAAGAAAGTCCCCTTTATCAACTATGCCACTCTTTCAGTCCCCATTAAGCAGAATGTTTTTGTCACCCAAAATTCGATCACCATCAGCTTCAACATCTCATAGGATGAGGTCACCAAGGATGAGTGATATTGATTTAAATGTTGCACTAGAAGAAGATGATGATGATGTTGAAGAGGATGGTGAAGATGCCGAAAGGGGTGGTGAGGATGTTGAAGGGGGTGGTGAGGATGCCGCAGTGGGTGGTGAGGATGTTTAAGGGGGCAATGAAAATGTGCAACAAAATGCACACAAGTATGCAATACTTAACGATGATCAGCGAAGAGCGATATTCGATTCATTAATAGAAAGGTCCAGAAATGGTATTTTGAGGAGCCGTGACACAACTGAGGTCTCTACACAGTATTCAATACATCTGAGGACGGTGCAGAGAATGGAAAATCTTGCTTGGATAAAGGCGTGCCAGTGGATGTTTCATCTCGAAAGAAGAAAAGGTGTGGCCGCAAGAAGAAAGATGTGAATGTATCAACTCTTAGTAATCTTCCCATCTCAGAGCGTACAACGATGGAAGACGTGGTGAAGCACCTCGGTGTAGGTAAAAGCAAGTTGCACCGGATGAACAAGGCAGGTGAATTAAAGCGTGTTTCAAACTCGCTTAAACCTTTCTTGACAGATGGAAATAAGAAGGAGCGATTGCGTTGGTGTTTGCGTATGCTTGAACCAGGAAGCATACCACATCATCCAATGTTTTAGAGTCTTTTTGATTATGTGTACATCGATGAAAAGTGGTTCTATAGCACAAGAAAGACTTTGATATATTACACTGCTCCTGGTGAGGAACAACCAGTACGTACTTGTAAGAGCAAGAACTTCATCCCAAAAATCATGTTTTTGGCTGCTGTTGCTCGACCAAGGTTTGATTCAAATGGAAATTGCACGTTTGATGAAAAGATTGGTTGTTTTCCATTTGTAAGTTATGTTCAAGCTAAGAGGTGAAGTGTGAACCGACCTGCAGGGACGCTTGAGATGAAACCCATTGAGTCGGTCAATAAAGATGTTATGAGAGAGTATATGATTAGCAAAATTCTATCAGCCATTCGTGCAAAGTGGCCGCGTGAAGATGTTGGAAAGACAATCTATATACAACAGGATAATGCCAAGTCACATATAGCGACCAGTGATACTCTCTTCTGCAAGGCGGCTCAGCAAGATGGGTTTGATATTAGAATTGTTTGTCAGCCACCTAACTCTCCAGACCTGAATATATTGGATTTGGGCTTCTTTAACGCTATTCAGGCAATACAATACAAAACTACAGCTTTGAAAACAAAAGATTTTGTAGCCTCTGTGGATAAAGCATTTCAAGATTATCCAACATGTAAGGCGAACTGGATTTTTTTGACTCTTCAAAGTTGTATGAAAGAAACATTGAGAGTTAGGGGCTATAATATTCCACATATTAAAAAGTTGATGCTTCAGAGACAAGGATCTCTTCCCCTACAGCTAAATTGTGACGCCACACTGGTCAAAGATGCTATGGAGATGCTTCAGAGGTACTCATAGTTGTCTCTCACATATGCTGACCATTTTCTAATGTCTCACCTCTATTTTGGTTGCAGCTGACTTTGGAATGGGCAGCTCTGATCCTGTTCTGAACACCCGCCATCAGCGTCTGCACCTGCCACGGATGAAGGGTTCCAGTAACAAAGGTTCATAAAAACACTGCTCCCTTCTTATCAAAAATTTATCGTTTGTTAGGTAATTTTTGAGTTAACAAAGTCAGAAATTAGATTGACTTGTTTCAGTTCAGAGCTTATCAGTGTTGACAGCTAGTGCTTAGTCTACTCTATTGTTGCTTGCAGTGGTAATTGTCGGTGTTTAATGCGATCAGCATATTTCTCTTCTCAGGTGGGAATTTGATATGCCCACGCCGACCACACCATCAAGTATACCGACAACATCAAGCAAGATGGAACAATCATCAAGTCAAGCTGCACCAGCTCATGTTTTCGATGGACCAATTACTTGTAGCCGAGCTAAACAGCTACATCAAGAGGTGCACGCGCTACTTTGTGAAATTCCATTTATTAATGAGAATTATATACTTCCTAAATCGTAAATGTTTCTATTACTCAGGTTCACCAAGGAGGATGATAAGGACACGCCAAGACTGAACCAGAGAGGAGAACTACGTCGAACCAGTTCGGCCTAGCAGAATTGTCATGAAGAAACAGTCATATCTCTTGATTCATAGAAGCTGTGAAGGTCCATGAGTACTTGTTGGAAAGGTGTTGAAGTCAACATTTTAATGCCACTAAGTGCCGAGTGCTTTAGAGCTCCCAGCTTAGCAGTCGAGTGCTTTTGGTGCAGACTGTTCAGAAGATCAACAGTCAGCCTGATATCCAAGTTTCCGTGAGAAATTGTATCACTCTACCATATTTCGTGAAGCATGCTACACATCTTGTGAAAGGTTATCAAATTATCTTTCCAACGCATCTGGTCCCATGTCTTCTGGATGTCCCTAGGTGGAGTTATGATCAAAACACTGAAGACCACTCAAAAGGCCAGAAGACATGCGAGAAATTGATGACCATTGCATGAATGATCAAGCTAGTTGGCCTTCCACCTTCCCACGTGGCTTTTTCAGTTCACATCTATTTTTAGACTAGTTGTTGGTATAAATGCCCCTCTTTTGTAAGCCAAGAGATACTTTTTGATGAATTAAGATTATTCCAGTGATATTTGCAGCCGAGCTGCTTGAGTGTCTTACTCAACCCTTGTTCTTCCTTGTTCTTCTTGAACTTGTGGAGAGATCTCTCTGAGATCCACTAATTCGTGCTCTGCGGGTTCCAGTACGGCTGCTCCGTCTTGTGTGGATTAGCTCCGGTTGTGGTTCTGCGGTCGTTCGGAGATCGAGTCAAAATCTTCGCGGTTTCGGTGTCTCTCTCCCCGTCGCTTGGTCGCATCCAACCTTGGCCAGGTATAAAGCTAGTTATCCGTGTTGTTTTCTACAACAAGTTATCTTGTTCGTGAACTTTCTATCGTGAAGATCGGGCCACCCTTCGCCGAACCAATTTTGATGCATATCACGTGGTAATCAGAGCTATCGTTGTCACGGTAGGTTCATTTTTTTATCACCCACCCTCCCACTCTTTTTTCAATCTGTTACAGTTTTTACCATCCACATATTCATCCCTGTGTTTATCTTTTACATATATTTGTTTGTCCTATAGTCCAAAGCCTAAAAAAATACCTATAGCCCTTTTGATGGTACTGTTATCTTGTGTTTGTGTTCTTCCAGTTGCTCGTCACCACCGTTTACCTATATCTTTTGTAATCAGCACCCCTGTTAGTATTATAAAAAAAAAGAAAGAAAGAATACAGTAAAAAAAACAGAGCACAAGTGAAAAGATTCTGAAGAATTTTGTGTTACGGTTGGGTGTTGAAATTTTCAGTTTTCGTATCCAAGTTGGTGGTAATCTTGATAGCAGCAAAAAAAAATTATCTTTTGAGCACATCTTTTTTCACTTGATTGGCAGTGCCGTAGCCCTCCTTGTTCAGCTACCTATAGCTCCACCAAAAACCTGAACCGGGACTTTCGATTTGTACTCCTTACGGCCTCTTTACCACCTCTGTTGAAGCTGTCACACTGGCACCATCACAGTTCTTGAGATCAGGCAAGAACTTGGGTAAGTAAGAGGTGAGATCGAGTGTGTCCATATATATATATATATATATATATATATATATATATATATATATATATATATATATATATATATTTCTTTTTCTTTTTCTTGCTGCTCCTAACATGGCAGACTCAGATTCAAGTGTTCATGGTGGACACCATGGTGATAGGGAACCCCCTGTCTCACGGGATGAGATGCGTCGCATGGCTGATTCACTCATGGAGGCCATGGGCAGGCTCCTCGATGAGCGTCTTCCCGCGGCTGAAGGACGTCGAGCATGTCGTGATCAAGAGGACCATCATTGAGAGGAGTCTGGCGATGAGAATTCTGGTTTCAACCATGGATTCAATCGCTTCAGACATGGCCCTGACGGATCTGGTGGTGGTCGCCATGCTGATTTTAATAATTACCATGGTGGGCGTCGCACACATAGGCGCAATGCTGATGGTCGCCGCGTGCATTTTGAAGACGAAGAGTTTGAAGATCAAGATCATGAAGAAGGATCTCATGATGATGAAAATCCTTTCGGTCAAGAAGGCAGGTTTGATCGGCATCATCATCGCCGGCCTGCTGATTTTGAAGAAAGGGAATACCATCGTGGTCGACGTCCTCATGACAACCCAGATAACATCGCTCGTGTCAAATTGAGTATTCCAAAGTTTACTGGAAAGAAGAATCCCTGATGAATTTCTTGAATGGGCTGAGCAGTGTGATCAAATATTCTGAGTACATAATCTTTCGGCTCAACGCCATGTGAATCTTGCTTCGGTGGAATTCTCTGGATACGCTCTCACTTGGTGGAACCAAGTGCAGGAGAATCAACGTGATTTGGGACGTGGATATATCAATACATGGGAGGAGATGAAGCAAGTGATGAGAAGGCGATTCGTGCCATCTAGCTATTGTGATCTCAGGAACCGGTTGCAAATGT
Organism: Tuctoria greenei; assembly: GCA_036927565.1. Classification (NCBI taxonomy): domain Eukaryota; kingdom Viridiplantae; phylum Streptophyta; class Magnoliopsida; order Poales; family Poaceae; genus Tuctoria; species Tuctoria greenei. The sequence continues at coordinate 40,724,340 of JAYESD010000006.1, read as the reverse complement.
TAAAGCAAAGGAAGAGATCAGTTGATGAGTATTTCAAGGAGATGGATCTGCTGTTGGTGCGGACGGGAATAAGAGAAGATGCAGAGTCAACAATGGCAAGATTTCTAGGAGGTCTTAATGAAGAAATTTCTGGTTTTGTGGAGATGTTCCATATCGTACATTGCAGGATCTTGTTGATCAAGCTATGCGAACAGAGAAAAAGATTCAGCAAGAGTCATGTGGAAAATCTTATGGCAGTTATTCTATTGCTGCCCCATGGCGCAAACAGCAATCAAGTACTTCCTATGGTGGTGGACGATCTCAAGGGGCTGCAGCCAAGTCTTCTCAATCATTTGTTCCATCGAAGATGGCAGCCTCCACCACGTCATCACCAACAACTCAGCAGCGACCCGCTGCAAGTTCAGCAGCCCACAACAATGTCTCGGGAGCTACATCTTCTTCTCGAAGCAGAGAAATTGTATGCCATAAATGCCATGGCTGTGGGCACATTGCTGCCCAATGCCCAAGCAAGAGGACCATGTTGTTGAATGAGAAAGGTGAATGGGAATCTGAGAGTGATCCGGAAGACGCTGGACAGATATGTGATGAAGAAATTGAGGAGGAAGGGAATGAGATCCAGCCTGAAGAAGGAGAACATAATTGCTTTATTTCTCTACAAGTGCTTAGTGTAACAGCAGAAAGGGAAGACAACGGGCAGCGACATAATTTGTTCCATACCCGTGGACTAATCAAAGATAAGGTGTGTCTGTAAGGACCGAATGCCCAAGAGGGGGGGGGGGGTGAATTGGGCTTTCTGCAAAAAAATCTAAGCAATTGAAACTTAATTTCTAAAGCCCAATTCCCTACGCGACTAACTATGCATTCTAGTAGATAGAGACTTTGCGGAATATAAATGCATAAAAGAAAGGGAAGGAGAAGGATGCAAACTCCCGAGGAGACAAGGATTTATCCCGTGGTTCGGCAAGATCGTGAAGATCTTCCTACATCCATGTTGTGGCACCCACCAAAGGGTTTTGCCACACCCACGTCACCGAGACAAGGGTTCTTCACTATTCCTCTCCGTTCGCCTCCTTGGCAAGGTGGAGCTCAAGCCTTGTACAACTTCGACCTTCCGGGCTTCCACACACGCCTTGGCAAGCTCCGGAAGTCTCTTCGCGATTACAACACCAAGGGAACTCCCTTGAGGCTCTCACACTAACCTAGAGAGTCCACTCACCCAGAATGGTGGCATTCAAGCTCTCTCTCTAGCTAGTTCTAGCCTAAACCTTGGTGTAGAAATGATCAAAATAGTGTGGAAGTGATTGCTCTTGGCCTTGAACACTTGTGGATGTGTGGATAGCTTCAGGTGATCAAGACTTAACGAAATGACAGGGTTAGGGGGTATTTATAGCCAGCCTCCCCGAAATAGCCGTTGGAAAAGTAGGCTGATAGAACTTTACTGTGAACACCGGATGATCCGATGTCTCCCCTTTAGTTATCATCGGTCTAATTACTTTGGCTGATGTCATCGTGTCAGATATGACTGTTGTTAGACCGATGTTGCCCCTGTCTTCTCATCGGATGATCCGGTGGCTCTTCCTCCAGAATTTGCTTAATCTTGATGCTTACTGGAGTGATCGACCGATGTGTGTAAGTCTGCACATCGGATGATCCGGCGCTTCACTTGGTCCAATGGTGTTGCAAACTGTACTGATGGACCGATGTCACTAAGCCATTCACATCGGATGATCCGTTGAGTACATTTGTCTGAGGTCTTCTTCTTCAGTTGAACCAACTCGACCGATGTGTACATTTCTGAAATCATCGGTTGATCCGGTGAGTTGATTTTGTTTGCTTCGAGTTGTTTTGAGTGAATCTTTTGTGTCTTGCTCAGATGACCTCTTAGACATTTGTTCCACAAGGCTCTCTGATGATCTTCAAGCATTGTATGTTGTCAACTTATGGTTGAGTGACTTAGATATAAGAGCTTTCACTTCTTGTCTTTATCTCATTGATTTGATCTCAAAAGTTGAATGTATATGGGTCTCCAATGACATATTCATTTCATTTTATGAGTGATTATGGAGACCTTGCATTCACAAATTCATTAGTAAAGTTCAATGGTTGTCATTAATCACCGAAACCGTACTTCATGGGGGGCCTAGATGCTTTCAATCTCCCTCTTTTTGGTGATTGATGACAACACAATAATCAAAGCGCAATAGTAATGAATTTGATAGAATGAAACTTAAAAGAATATGCAATGAATACAGGATGTCGCACTTGAAGCTTAAGCACCAATTAATAACACAAGAGTGAATAAAAAAAAGATCATAAATATGGATAAACATCAAATTAGCCCAATCGATTAACAACTCATGGAAATAAGTTCATAAGAGCTTAATAAGTAGAAACACACCAAATGTAGCAAACACACTGAATTACAAGAATGATAAACAATAAATGATAAAAGAGACTCCCCCTGACACTAAGACTCCTCCTGACACTAAGACGCTCCCCCTGACTCCTCTAACTCTTCTCCCCTTTTGGCATCAAGACACCAAAAAGAGATTCGAGCACCTAAGGACCCTGAGTGCTGGGCGCGATGACGAACTAGTCACCGTCGCTGTCGTCGGAGCTGCTGGCTGGAGTAGTGGTGGAGGGAGCTGCCGGAGCCGAAGGAGCCACCATCGGTGCCTGCTGTGGAGGAGCTGCTGGAGCAGGGGCACTGATGACGGAGGCCGGCGACTGCTGGAACAAGGTCGTGGCCGGCAGCAGGGAGTGAAGTGGAGCACCAGGAGCCAGAAGAGGAGACATGCTGAAGGAGGGAATCGGTGTAGAAGGTACTGGGGCCACTGGAGCGGCAGCTGGAGCCAAGACTGGAGGTGGTGGAGCGACTCCTGGAAGCTGCGATGGGAGGGCAATCCTGATTTGGGTGTAGAGGTTGGTGATCAACCCCAGGATACCCATCATCGCCTGCTGCGTCTGCTGCTGCTGGTCGAGGGTGCGCTGGTGCATCTGGTCGATGAGCCCCGTTAGCCTGTCAGTGTCTTCACGCCTCTCACGAGCGATCTGATGCTGCATCTCCTGCTGCTGCTGCTGGAGCTCAAGGAGACGGGCAGCCTGCTCCGCTCGGGCCTGCTCGGCTGCCAGCCTGTCCAGACGCTGCTGCTCAACCATCTGCTGGAGGAGCGACATCAGCTCTGACGGTTGCGTGACCTGCGCCTCAGTGACGGGAGGTGGAGTAGGTGGTGGCACTGTGGAGCCTCCAGCCTCCGCGTCGTGCTGCCTGGGAGAGGGCGGAGGAGGGAAGTACTCCTCGACACTGTCGTCGGTGTCGCTCTCAGACCAGATATGCTGCAGGTCCTCCCCCTGTGCCTCAACCTCGGCAAGCCTATCATCCTCCTTCTCTAGGTCAGACCAGTCCTCCTCAGACAGTCGGGCCCTGACCTGACGCTCAACTGGACGGCCAAGGCGGCGGTCTCCAGGAGCCGGGGCACGGTAGTGTCCGAACCGTGTCACACTCTTGTCAGAGAGACGGTCGTGCACGATGGACCCCTCAGGAGCCATCATAGTAAGCAGGTAGCTGATCCAGTGCCCATGTACTAGCTGCCTCATCATGCCCACACCATCTGTGATCACATCCTCCATCTCGCATATGAGGACATCCACGATGTCGAAATCCATCCCGTTCATGATGTAGAACAAGAGAGTCTGCTGCAAGCTGGTGAACCCCTCCAAATAGCCAGACCTCGGCAGGAGCGTGCGGCGCAAGGCGAGGTGCACTGTGCGCGGAGCTGGAGTCAACAGGGTTGGAACTCTCGGCTGGTCAGGAGAGAAAGTAGGACCGAACAAAGAACGGATCTCCTCCAGCGGTGGTGCCACTCCTCCAGTGAGCGGCCTCCTCGGTGGATCTGCCTGACCGTAGACCCTCTCATGCACGCAGGTGTCGTGCAAGTCTACTCCAAGCAATTGTCCCAGCGTCTGCCTCGTCAAGTGGTAGTGCTGACCCATAAACATGAAGTCAATTGATCTTCTGCCCTCCGAGACATAGAGGGTGGCGTAGAAGACGCGGACCCAATCTTCCACATAGGCACTCCACTCATATGCCATCAGCTCCACCAAGCCTCGGTACCTCTCAAAGTAAGGACGGATCTCCGTCTCTGCTGCCAAAGCTAGCTGTCCCCAATCCAGATAGTTGTATTGGAACAGCTTGTGCCCTCGACGCCTGTAGGTCTCGTAGAGAGACGCCTGGGTGATAGTCCAGAAGCGACTATCCACCAAAGCTTCCCGGGGCTGCGGGTACCACTCCTCAAGTAGCACATTCCATCTGAGCTTGCGAAGCTGCTTGGCCTTCATCTTCCGGTAGTCGGTCAACCGAACTCCTTCAGCGACATGGACAGTGGTGTCCATCTCGTAGATAGCACGCTAGGCCTCCCTGTCCTCACGACGGTCGGCAGCCGTCGGTCTGGGACGAGGAGCTGCCGGAGGATGACCCCCACGGGTCCGGGCTGAGCGTAGGCGGACGAGAGGCTCAACCGGCTCTTCCTCGGCCTCGGAGTCGTCGATCACAGGAGGCTGCCTCGAACGAGCCTCGCGGATCCTTAGCGACCCTCCTCGGACACGCTCACGCTCCTCGGCGGCGCGAGCGGCCATCAAAGCCTTCTTCTCCTCCTTTGACAACTTTTGCTTCTTCGCGGCCGGCTCCGCGATAGCCTTGCCTTTGTTCTTCTTGTCGCGAGCCATTGCGATGCGCGAGAGCACGGAGTCGACGAAGGAGATGACGTGGAGATCAACGGGCCGGGAAACCCTAGCAACGGGACCGGAGATGGCGGCGTTGCTTGGGTGGAGGCGCGGCGATGGCTAGGTGAAGCGGCAACGGTGGCTGCGGTGAAGAGGCGCGTGGATGGAGGCGGCGGCACTGGTGTGCGGCGAGTGGATGGAGGCGGCGGTGCGGCGAGCGACGCGAGGGTGGAGGCGGCGGCGCGGCGAGCGGCAGCGACGCTGTGGAGTTGGCGGCGGCCGGAGACGGCGGCGGCGGCCTGTGGGCGGCGGCGGCGGCATTCGGCGGCGGTGGAGGTAGCGGCGCGACGAGAGGGAGGCGGTGGAGGCGTCGTGATCGGGAGAGAGGAAGGCGAAGGGGGTACGACCGGTTTAAATAGTGGGTCCCAAACCCTAGCCGAATTTTTAACACCGGATGGACCGATGCTAGAAGGGATATACATCGGTTGAATGCCACAGTAAGGATATTTAAAAAGTTGCTGTTGACATCGGATGGACCGACATTTAGGGTTTGGATCATCGGTCGAATGGCACAGTAAGGGTGTTCAAAAGAGTGATGTTGACACCGTATGGTCCGACGTTGGAGGAAGTAACATCGGTTGAATTGACCACAGCTCCAGAATAGAGAACACCGGATGGACCGATGTTTTTCAGGATGAACGCGTCGGATCATTTGAGATTCTGACTGAACTGGCCCTTGAAGATTGAACACCTATTGGTCCGATGAGGGTTTGACCTAGGCATCGGATAATCCGATGACTACAGAACAAAAACATCCTATATATGTCCTTTGACCAAACAACCAAGCAAAGAGAAACACATGTCTTAGGACTTTCTGGGCAACCCCTTACCCCTCAAAAAATGCTAATATGCCAATAACTTGGCTAATCCTTAAAGCAAATGGAACACTGAGAAAAATAGGAGGAAAAAAATCCAAATAAAATGTAAGGTCCATGCTTTGTGAGGTAGAGTATGAATACTTCTATCTCTTTGAAGCATGTTCCTCTAGGCATTAACGCACCTAACATTTTGTTCTTTCCACCTTATATGAGTTGAGATATTGCATTTCAAACAAGTCTCTTTCTCATGAGGTGGGTTCCCCTTTGTGACAATCTACCGTATGCAATGCCAAACATTTTATAATACAAGAAATTGTAAATCTATATGGCAGGCATCATGCAAGGCATAAAGTAAATCTATCTTGCCAAGTTTGAACCTTTCAAAGGCTTCTTCAGGGAGAGCTACTCTCCAAGCCTTGGGAAACCCAAAAGAACCACCATCCCAAGCTAACCCTTGCTCACCCCTATCCTTTGAGAGTTAGGCAAGACCTATATGATATGCATTCTTACATGACGTTTGTTGCATCTAGCACATTTAATTCACTTCTTAGCCTAGAAAAAGTTTTCTCATCAAGTGGTTTAGTGAAGATATCCGCCAATTGTTCTTCGGACCTAACACCTCTCAAAGAGATGTCTCCCTTAGCTTCATGGTCCCTTGTGAAATGATGGCGAATATCAATGTGCTTAGTGCGGGAGTGTTGAACGGGGTTTTTAGCTATCTTAACCGCACTTTCATTGTCACAAAGGAGAGGCACACAGCCAAGTTTAATACCAAAGTCCAAAAGGGTTTGTTTCATGTAAAGAATTTGGGCACAACATGCACCGACCGCAATGTATTCCGCTTCCGCCGTGGACAAGGCGACAGAATTTTGCTTCTTGCTTGACCAAGAAACTAGGGAACGCCCAAGCAAGTGGCACCCACCGGAGGTACTCTTGCGATCTACGCGGCATCCAACAAAGTCCGAATCCGAGTATCCCACAAGATGGAATTTTGCACCTTTAGGGTACCACAAGCCCACACTAGGAGTATGCTTAAGATACCTAAGTATCCTAAAGACCGCCTTCCTATGCGATTCTTTAGGTGTCGCTTGAAAGCGAGCACATAAGCATACACTAAACATGATATCAGGCCTAGATGCGGTAAGGTAAAGCAATGAATCAATCATAGAACGGTAGTTAGATTGATCAATAGGTTTACCGTCCTTATCCGCGTCGAGATGACAATTGGTTGCCATTGGAGTGCTTCTTGAGCTACAATCTCCCATCTCAAATTTCTTCAAGAGGTCCTTGGTGTACTTCTCTTGATAGACGAAGGTCCCCTCTTGAAGTTGCTTGATTTGAAATCCAAGGAAGTAGTTGAGCTCTCCAATCATTGACATCTCGAATTCCCTAGACATCATTTTGCCAAACTCATGGCTAAAAGCTTCGTTAGTTGAACCAAAAATAATATCATCAACATAAATTTGACAAATGAACAAATCTCCGATGATGTCCTTGGTGAAGAGTGTGGTGTCCACCCTCCCGATCTTGAATCCTTGCATGATGAGGAAATCCCGTAGTCATTCATACCACACCCTAGGTGCTTGCTTGAGCCCATAGAGCGCCTTGTGCAACCTATACACATGATTAGGATTCCTCGGATCTTCAAACCCAGGAGGTTGTTCAACATAAACAAGCTCGTCAATGTAGCCATTTAGAAAGACACTTTTCACATCCATTTGATAAAGTCTAATACTATGATGTGATGCAAAGGCAAGAAGTATACGGATGGCTTCTAGCCGGGCGACCGGGGCAAATGTTTCCCCAAAATCTAGTCCTTCAACTTGTGAGAACCCTTCGGCCACAAGTCTTGCCTTGTTGCAGACCACAACGCCATTCTCGTCTTGTTTGTTGCGGTACACCCACTTTGTTCTGATGACGTTCTTGTCCTTGGGTCGCTCCTCCAACACCCAAACTTCATTGTGGATGAAGTTGTTGAGTTCTTCTTGCATGGCCATCACCCAATTTGGGTCTTGGAGCGCTTCCTCAATGTGAGTGGGTTCTACACACGAAACAAAAGAGTAGTGCTCACAAAACGAAGCAACGTGGCGAGAACGTGTACTTACACCCCTTGACGGACTTCCAATGATTTGATCCATTGGATGCGCCTTGGAGATGCGTCCATGCCTCATAAGCGGTTGTGAAGCACTTGGCGAAGGTGATGCGTGTTGCTCCCCTTGTGGTTGAACTTGATCATGGACTTCTTCTTCTTCTTGATGTTGTTGTGCTTGTGAGTCTTGAGTCGGCAATGGATCATCCTTCTCTTCTTCGTCAACTTGAGGCGCCATAGAGGTGTTGTTGTTGGAACTTGAAGCTCCCCCTTGATCATGGCTCTCCTCAACTTCCGGCTTGATGTCTCCAATGGTCATGTTCTTCATGGCTTCTCGTAGAGGCTCATCATCTATTTCATAATGACCAAAACTCTCCTCTTGGGAGCCATTAGATTCATCAAACTCGACATCACAACTTTCTTCAACTAAACCGGAGGTTTGGTTGAATACTCGATATGCTTTTGAGTTTGATGCATAACCAAGGAATATACCAACATCACATATTCTTTCAAACTTACCGAGCCTTTTCTTGCGGTAGATGTAGCACTTGCATCCAAAGACTCGAAAGTAGGAGATGTTGGACTTTCTCCCAATGAGAAGCTTGTATGGGGTCTTTTGAAGTAGTCGATGTAGGTAGACCCTATTTGCAGCATGGCACGCCGTGTTGATCGCTTCGGCCCAAAACTTCTTCGACGTGCCGTAGTCATCAAGCATTGCTCTTGCAAGAGTGATGAGTGTCTTGTTCTTCCTTTCAACGACACCGTTTTGTTGAGGGGTGTATGTGGCCGAAAACTCATGTTTTACTCCTTCACGGTCACACCACTCCCCAATGTTGTAGTTCTTGAATTCGGTGCCGTTGTCACTCCGGACCTTGATTATGGGAAGTTAAAATTGCCTTTGAGCGCGGTTGGCGAAGGTCTTGAACACTTCCGGATTCTCACTCTTGTCACCTAGAAATAGAGTCCAAGCATAGCGAGAATAGTCACCATCCCAAGCTTGAATGACTTCTTGAGTTTGCTCATTACAATGTGTGCTATGCGTCGGTGCCATAGCCATCCCAAGCTTGTCTTAGTGAAAAGACAAGTGGTCAAGCTAGCATTCTTGTTGGCGAAGTCCACTAGGTAGAGATGTCCATGCCGGAATCCTTTGAAGACTATGTCTTGGCTTGTTTCACTACTCACAACAACATCATTTTTGCTAAATGTGCACGTTAGTCCAAGATCACATAGTTGTGCAATAGAAAGTAAATTGAAACTAAGTGACTTAATATACAAAACATTAGAAATAGACAAGTCATTTGAAATAGCAATTTTACCTAACCCAATTACCTTTCCCTTAGAGTTATCACCAAAGGTGACTTGTTCATGATTGCCGGGGTTTTCTATGGTGGTGAACATACCATCATTGCCGGTCATATGTTGAGTGCACCCGCTATCGAGTACCCAATGCTTTCCTCCGGCTTTGTAGTTCACCTACACACATGAATTCAATTTTTGGCTTTAGGAACCCAAGCCAACTTAGGTCCTTGTATGTGTGATACAAGTGTTTTTGGGACCCAAAGTTGCATGGGGAGCTTCCCCTTCATGCCCTTCATGTCTTTGCCAATGAATCTTGCCTTCACCTTTCCTTGTACTTTACTCAAGAGATAATAATGATCATTGAAAGTAGATTTATAGTTAGTAGGCAATTTAGGAGAAGGTCGGTTAGGAAGAGGACACTCCCTTGTGTGGTGACCGGTGACCTCACAATGTTGGCAATAAGAACCAACTTCCTTGATGAAGCTTGTTCTTAGCTCCGATGAGGGCACCTTTCCTTTTTTAGGCACCGGGAAGGATCCAAGTCCTCTCTTGTTGAAGGCCTTTGCTTGTTGGAAGAGAATTTCCTTGTGCTTGACTTCTCCTTTTAAAAGTCTAGCCACACTAGTGCGGAGACTCTCAATTTCTTCCAACAAGTCCTTCTCCCTAGCATTAGCTTTCAAAGGCAAAGACTTGTGAAAAGCATTAGTGGCATGAGAAGTAATGAATATCTTATCATTAAGGGTTTGCTTCTTCATATTTTTCAATTCTTGATCAAGCATGTTATGAGCAAGGTTAAGTGTTTGATGTTCTTGTATTAACTTGTTGTGCTCTTCCAAGAGTGTTTGGTGTGCTAAGTCAAGTTCATGATTATCTATCTTAATTTTTGCATTTTCTTCCTCAATTTGCTTGACATGGGATTTGAGCGTGTCATGCTCTTTAAGTATGCTTTCATACTTGTCAAGCAAATCAAGGTTAGTACTCTCAAGTTTAGCACGAGTTTCTTCAAGCACTTTAACCTTACTCTTTTCCCTCTTAAACTTAGTGTTACCTTTCGCCATGAGGCACATGGGCGGTGGATGAAGAGGTGCATCATCATTGTTGGCGATGGCGAGGCCGGCCAAGCTTTCTTCTTCCTCTTCACTCTCTTCATCACTTGTTTCTTCATCGGTGACCCATTCATTTGCCTCACACATGAACACCTTTTGTGGGACATTTCTCTTCTTTGGGAAGAGCCTTGCCTTCTTGCCCTTGTCATGTTTCTTCTTCCCAAAGGATCTTGGCTTTGGTTTGGCTTCTTCTTCATCATCATCGCTTCCTTCAAGCTTGCGATGCTTGCCTTTGTAGTTCTCTCTTCTTTTGTCCGGTTTTGGACAATCATAGGAGATGTGGCCTTGATCACCAAAATTGTAGCAATTCTTGCGATCATCTCTCCTTGGTAGAAACTCTTTCTTCTTGGGATCAAAGGTGTATCCCTTCTTGGTAATCTTGGAGTTCAAGCGTGAGAACTTTCTCATCATTAATGCAAGCTCATCATCATCATCTTCACTTGATGCTTGTTCTTCTTCGCTTGAGCTAGGCTCAATCACCTTCTTCTTCTTGAGGCTTGATTTCTTGGTGGTGACCTTTAGAGCAATTGTCTTTGATGATGATTGCTCCATCATCCCAAGTACGCTCATCTCATGAGCGTGTATTTCTCCAATGAGCTCTGAAAATTCAATGTGGTCAAGTGACTCTTTTGGAGCATGGAGTTGATGATGTTGTACTTTGGCTTGGGAAGGAGCATGAGGATCTTGCGGTTGATGAGTCCCTTGCCAAGAGAAGCAATGTCAAAAGCATTTATTTCTTCAATAAGCACATTGAAGCGAGATAACATCTCATTGACATTTTCATGAGGAAGCATTTTAAATTCATCATACTTGGCTTTAAGCATATGATATTTTAGTTCTTTGACACGAGAAGAGCCCTCATGAATCTCAATTAAGCAAGCCCAAATTTCACAAGCCTTTTCCTTGCTAGCAATCCTAGAAAACACATCTTGACTAATACATTCATAGATTGCATTCCTAACTTTAGCATCCCATTTTAGTTGATCACCAACACAATTATGTTCTCCAAACCCCGCGTGGGTCGCTTCCCATACTTCGGGGGCAATAGCCTCAAGATAAGCGCGCATGCGTGCTTTCCAATAGGCAAAGTTCTTGCCCTCGAAGATAGGAACCGAATCCCCAACCTTGGTCATTTTAGCTCTCTAGCGGTGAAACTAGAATGATCCTATGAGCGACCTTGCTCTGATACCAATTGTAAGGACCGAATGCCCAAGAGGGGGGTGAATTGGGCTTTCTGCGAAAAATTCTAAGCAATTGAAACTTAATTTCTAAAGCCCAATTCCTTACGCGACTAACTATGCATTCTAGTAGATAGAGACTTTGCGGAATATAAATGCATAAAAGAAAGGGAAGGAGAAGGATGCAAACTCCCGAGGAGACAAGGATTTATCCCGTGGTTCGGCAAGATCGTGAAGATCTTCCTACATCCACGTTGTGGCACCCACCAAAGGGTTTTGCCACACCCACGTCACCGAGACGAGGGGTCTTCACTATTCCTCTCCGTTCGCCTCCTTGGCAAGGTGGAGCTCAAGCCTTGTACAACTTCGACCTTCCGGGCTTCCACACACGCCTTGGCAAGCTCCGGAAGTCTCTTCGCGATTACAACACCAAGGGCACTCCCTTGAGGCTCTCACACTAACCTAGAGAGTCCACTCACCCAGAATGGTGGCACTCAAGCTCTCTCTCTAGGTAGTTCTATCCTAAACCTTGGTGTAGAAATGATCAAAATAGTGTGGAAGTGATTGCTCTTGGCCTTGAACACTTGTGGATGTGTGGATAGTTTCAGGTGATCAAGACTTAACGAAATGACAGGGTTAGGGGGTATTTATAGCCAGCCTCCCCGAAATAGCCGTTGGAAAAGTAGGCTGACAGAACTTTACTGTGAACACCGGATGATCCGATGTCTCCCCTTTAGTTATCATCGATCTAATTACTGTGGCTGACGTCATCGTGTCAGATATGACCGTTGTTACACCGATGTTGCCCCTGTCTTCTCATCAGATGATCCGGTGGCTCTTCCTCCAGAATTTGCTTAATCTTGATGCTTACTGGAGTGATCGACTGATGTGTGTAAGTCTGCACATCGGATGATCCGGTGCTTCACTTGGTCCATTGGTGTTGCAAACTGTACTGATGGACCGATGTCACTGAGCCATTCACATCGGATGATCCGGTGAGTACATTTGTCTGAGATCTTCTTCTTCAGTTGAACCAACTCGACCGATGTGTACATTTCTGAAATCATCGGTTGATCCGGTGAGTTGATTTTGTTTGCTTCGAGTTGTTTTGAGTGAATATTTTGTGTCTTGCTCAGATGGCCTCTTAGACATTTGTTCCACAAGGCTCTCTGATGATCTTCAAGCATTGTATGTTGTCAACTTATGGTTGAGTGACTTAGATATAAGAGCTTTCACTTCTCGTCTTTATCTCATTGATTTGATCTCAAAAGTTGAATGTATATAGGTCTCCTATGACATATTCATTTCATTTTATGAGTGATTATGGGGACCTTGCATTCACAAATTCATTAGTAAAGTTCAATGGTTGTCATTAATCACCGAAACCGTACTTCATGGGGGGCCTAGATGCTTTCAGTGTCACATCATCATTGATAATGGCAGCTGCAACAATATTGCTAGCCAAGAATTGGTGGACAGTTTGGGACTGAAACCACGGCGTCATCCAAGTCCATACAAGATGCAGTGGCTTAATGATTGTGGTGCGCTACGTGTCAGTCATACTGTGACTATACCATTCTCTGTTGGTAAATACAATGATCATGTGGAGTGCGACGTGGTGCCTATGCAAGCCTGCCAGCTTCTGCTCGGTCGACCATGGCTATATGATCGTGATGTCCAGATTTTTGGAAGGACCAACAAGCTGTCTTTTGTGTACAAAGGAGAGCGAATTTCCTTGCTTCCTTTGACACTGGAAGAAATTTTGAAGGATGATATCAGGAAGAAACAGCGCGAGAGCGAGCACCACTTGCGAGTGAGCCACACAAATAGTAAGGAAGAGTGTCCACAGCCAAATCAAACCCCACAACTGCAAGGAACCCAGAAACCAGGAAAAGAGGGTTTAGTAATGATGGCTAGGAAGGGGGATATCAACGCATTGAGTGAACCCGATGCCATGTTCTTTGTACTTATGTACAAGGACACTTTTCTTTCTACTAATTGAATGTAGGCCTAGAGGGGGGGTGAATAGGCCTTTTTGAATTTTCTCGGTTCCTGTAACACTTAACAACAAGTTCAATACCAGAGATATCGGACTAGTCCGGTAAAGTGCGGACTAGTCCGGTTTTCACGGGCTAAATTGATCAAGTTCAGTCAATTTGATTGATTCGTTAAAGTTTGCAGCGGAAATATAAACTTAAATGACAGTTTAATAGTTGTATGTCAAATTCTATAACAGTTAAGCCTCTTGTTCAACAATTTAACTCAAATTGAACGAAGTGGATCAAACCCTAGATTAAGTTGATCAATTAGGATGAAGAACGCAAAAGGACAAGACACAAGTTTTATCCCGTGGTTCGGCTACCACGAAGGCAACCTACGTCCACATTGAGGAGCCCACAAAAGGACCGAGTCTTCTCCAACCCTTCCCTCGTCGGATCGCCACGAAGGCCAATCCTCTTCCACTAATCACAAAGGGGGTAAATAACCAAGTTGAAGGGGCGTTCTCACACGTTGAGAGCTCCCTTGATTACAACTTACAAAGCCACCAATAACACACTCGAAAATTACAAGTTGAAACGCAAGAGTGTGTTAGAGAATCAAACCAAGAGCTCAATGATGTGTGCCAAGTGTCTCTCCAATGATCTAGAAGTGATCTTCAATAGTTTGATCGATTTTGCACTTAATTTCGTGGAGAGAGGTAGTTTTTGAGTCTCTTGGGAGGTGTGACGGCGCTAGGGTTCGAGAGATTGTAAAAGTGGGCCGTGCACCTCTATTTATATGGGGTTTCTAAAAGTGACCGTTAGGGTTTAGAAAGATCGGACTAGTCCGTGGTGGTCACCGGACTAGTCCGGTGTGCTGTGTGTAGCAAACCCTAAGTGTCCAGGAATATCGGACTAGTCCGGTTGAAAACGGACTTGTCCGATTTCACTACTGGAAATCTTCGGACTAGTCCGATTGCCATCGGTCTTGTCTGGACAAATGAAACCCTAAGTGTTTAGGATGGCAAGTCCGCACTTGGAGGACTTGTCCGATTTAGATCAGTGTGTATATCGGACTAGTCCGTGCAGACACCGGACTTGTCTGAAGTGGATCAGAATGAATATCGGACTAGTTTGGATCACAACGGACTTGTCCGATTTTGTGTGACTTATGCATTGTGTTGAGTACTAGTCCGCATTGGGGAGGACTAGTCCGAAGTGGATCAGAAAGATATCGGACTAGTCCGGTGGGGACCGGACTTGTCCGATCTAGTGCAGAATGTGATATCGGACTAGTCCGGCTGTTATCGGACTAGTCCGGTCCTGTATAACTTTGTGCATTGTGTGTGTGTGCTTGAAAGTGATTGAGCTCTTCGGTGTGTTTCCTTAACACACTCCATACATAATAATCTACTATTTTCTTCTCCTTGAGCTCAAATTCACTTTGCTTCTCACTTCCCTTATTTTTGGCATTTTTCTCATTTTTCATCATTTGCCTGCATTCATCTCAACAAAAGGATTAGGATCCCAATTGCTTGTCATAAATCATCCAAAACCCACAAGGGAGTCCTAGATGCACTTTCAAAATCCCCCTTTTTGGTGATTGATGACAACCAATTGAGATTTCACAAAATAAGGCAAAAAATGAGATTTTCATAAAGTATGCACATATGAGTCAAAAATACATCAAGCAACAAGAGAATTATCCATATGTGCATTCTTTATGGTGGGATGCATACTAAGTGCATGAATACATTGAGAATGACAGAATTTACATTAATCAACCGATACTAAGTGCATATGACATTCCAGGAGCAAAAATGCAGTTTTCATCACATTGAGAATACATTGAGCAATTCATCACAAGACCAAACTTAATAGGAAAACAGAGTTAAACTATTACAATCACAAATAAAAGATAAAGAGAACTCTCTCCTCGCACCCTACCACAGCTAAAGCTAAGACCCCCCCTCAATCTCTCCCCCTTTGGCATCAAGACACCAAAAAGAAGGAGAGGAGGGTCCTAAGGTCTTCACTCTTCACTGTCGGTCCTCTCATCATCGTCTTCATCTTCTTCGCTTTCCGCTTGACGAGGAGGAGAGAGGGGAGGAGCGGAGCTGCTCGAGCCCCCAGTGCCAAAGTAGGCAAGCTCGGAGGGGTTCAGAGGCCCGAGCTCAGTGATGTCAAGATCAGAATCTTCAGAAATTACTGGAGATCCAATGGGGTTGATCTCCAGCTTTTCACTCAGTTGCTTCACATTGGCTTTGATATATCTCATATCCTCCTTCCTCTTCTGATTGAGTTTATGAAGCTTTACTTCAGCCTTCTTGCAGGAGGAGAATATGGCGGTCAGGTACTTTAGGATCCCACTATCCGATCCTCTCTGAGGGGCTTCCCTAGAGGTAGGGACAGCCCTAGCACTGCTTCTTGATCTTGTCGGTGCCTCGGGACTGGAGGCCGGCGAAGGAGCAACTTGGACACTCACTGGTTGAGGCTTCTGAGGCCTCAAAGGAGTGTGCTCCACATCCTTCACGAACTCAATACCTGTGACTTTCTCAATCATATACATGAGGTAGGGAGCATAACCACATGACCTGTTGGGCGTGCAGGATATGTTGACCATATCATTCCAAATGTATTCCGCCACATCAAATGGACGGTCCTTGCTTATCACTCTCATTAGGGTTCGGAGATAACCCTGCACGCTCCCAGCATCTCCATCTTTAGGAGCAATAGTCTTCCTCAGCACTCTGTTGAGGACCACAAAGAATGGTTTCATGTTCTTTGTAGAGGGAGGGACATACTTTGAGTTCGGCTCATATAGGAATTTCATCCTATCCTTCTCCATGACACCTATGTTGTGGATGATCAGCCTGTCATGTTCAGAGGTGTCCAGATGGAGCAGATTATTGAAGTCCTCTTGAGTGATACTATACTTAGATCCGTGTGTCATCCAAGTAACACTCTCTTCATCCTCACTCGAGAAGTGGCAAGTTGCAAAGAATTGTGCAATCACCTCATCATTCCAGTTATGCCTGAAGGCAAAGAGATCCTTCAGGCCATGCCTCTCAGCTGCTGCAATGACTTCATCAAAAGCTGAGCACTTCTTCTCAAGGTGTGCCCAGTCAATCCACTGACTGCGCACCACCGGTGTCTTCATTGGGAGATACACCGATTTGTAGAAGTCTGCATGGAAGTTGCACCAAAACCTGCCATCGACAGCTTGCTTTGGCCTGCCATACCAGTTAATCCTCCTGAACTTGGCCGCTGAATCACTGCCCTTGCCGTTGAACTGCTCCTCAGTAGGGTCCCGGACCCCTTCCCTGGGAGCATGGAGCTTCAAGGGCCCAACTGGCCCCGTTGCTACTCCCTTGCCCTTTCCTTTTGCTTGACGAAGGCCACTTGTAGACGCAACAGCCTTCGAGGCGGGCTTCTTGACACAGACCTTCCTCCGAACCTGGGGAGGGGAAGTAGCAGGCTCGGAAGGTCTTTCTTGGCGTTTCTTGCCAAGACCCGCCGAGGACCGAGGTGCCACCTCGTGGTCCAACTCGACCTCAAAGTCGGAGATCTCGTTGTCGGAGTTCGACATGACCTGAGAATGATTGAGCAAGAATAATGATAGGTTATACAAGGCATAGGTAAGGCAAGATAGCAATGGATGGCATTAAGGAATTAAGGAATTAGGTTTTAGGTTCAGAAACATCGGACTTGTCCGGTGCTCAGGCACGGACTAGTCCGGGGTACCGGACTTGTCCGTGCATGGACCGGACTAGTCCGGTGTTCATCCTCAAAAACCTAACAGATTGGTCAAGGGATGATTCCTAATGCAAATCTAGTCTAGCATACACGTAGTACATCAAGTAAGCATGTATCTAGTGAAGGATGCTAGGCTATACGATCAACAATGGAGAAAAACAAGATTTCTAGGGTTTTGAAGAAATTTACCGAAGAAATCGATGGAGGCTCGAAGTTTTGGGGGTTGGAGGTCGGACTAGTCCGATAGCTTCAATCCCCAAGAGGTCAAGCTTGATCTCCGCCCAAATGTGGACTTTTTCGACGGAGGGAGGAGAAAATCGCCTTGGGAGCTCGAGCGCAAGAGAGAGGAAGCGTGAGCAAAAGTGGGGGTGAGGAGATAAGGGTTTGGTGGCGGCTAGGGTTATGGACACGAAAAATCGGACAAGTCCGGACATGACCGGACTAGTCCGAAGTCATCCAGAGACCTATATCGGACTAGTTCGTGGTCTATCGGACTAGTCCGGCCTAACCGGCACTCTGCGGACTAGTCTGCATGGGCGGACTAGTCCGGGTAACCACAGACTAGTCCGTGGTCACCAGGAAAGAATTGCATAGCCCATTCATATATATTTGAAGGTTCAATAATACAGAATAGAGAGGCAAAACAATTCAAGTAATCTTGATGAATTTGACCAGTAAGCATACAACAATCATAGAATGATCAAAATTCATCAAGATCTAATAATTGACATAGTTTTTCGAGAGAAAAAATGGAGAGGGATGATTTTCACAATTCAATCAACATTTTGAAGCAATCATACAGGTATGCAACTTTTCAAGCCACACTCCGAGAATCAAGAATATTCAGCTCATTTCGGAGTTCGCAAAAACGCTTTTCATCAAGTGGCTTGGTGAATATGTCGGCCAATTGTTTTTGGGTGTTGACATGTGAGATGGTTATGTCTCCTTTCATGGAATGCTCTCTCAAGAAATGATGTCTTATGTCTATGTGTTTAGTCCTAGAGTGCTCAACTGGATTGTGGGCTATTTTAATGGCACTCTTATTATCACAAAGGAGAGGAATACGGTTCATATTGTAACCGTAATCCCTTAGAGTTTGTCGCATCCAAAGGAGTTGTGCACAACAACTCCCGGCTGCAACATACTCCGCTTCGGCTATGGATAATGCAATGGAATTTTGTTTCTTAGATGACCAAGAAACCAAAGATCTTCCTAGGAATTGGCATGTGCCAGAGGTGCTTTTTCTATCAACTTTGCACCCGGCATAATCTGCATCAGAGTAACCAATGAGATTGAATTTGGAGCCTTTTGGGTACCAAAGACCAAGGTTGGGTGTATGAACTAAATATCTCAAGATTCTTTTTACGGTTGTCAAGTGACATTCTTTAGGGTTGGCTTGAAATCTTGCACACAAACATACACTCAACATAACATCTGGCCTAGATGCACATAAGTAGAGTAAAGATCCAATCATGGAGCGATATACCTTTTGGTCGACGCTTGGTCCATCTTCATTGAGATCCAAGTGGCCATTCGTAGCCATGGGAGTCTTTATGGGCTTTGCCTTGTCCATGCCAAACTTCTTGAGTATGTCCTGCGTGTACTTGGTTTGGCTTATGAATGTTCCTTCCCTTTGTTGCCGCACTTGGAATCCCAAGAAGTACTTCAGTTCTCCCATCATTGACATTTCAAACCCGTCTGTCATAATTCTACTAAATTCTTCACAGAAAGATTGGTTAGTTGACCCAAAAATTATATCATCAACATAGATTTGGCAAATAAAAAGATCATTATCTAGATTCTTTGTGAATAATGTATAATCTACTTTGCCAATTTGAAAACCATTATCAATTAAGAAATCTCTAAGACACTCATACCAAGCTCTAGGAGCTTGTTTGAGGCCATAGAGAGCCTTACGCAGTTTATATACGTGGTCGGGGAACTCTTCGTCTTCAAACCCGGGTGGTTGCTCCACGTACACCTCTTCCTTGATCGGTCCGTTGAGGAAGGCGTTTTTTACGTCCATTTGATACAGCTTGAAATCATGGTGAGTAGCATATGCAAGTAATATTCTAATTGATTCAAGCCTAGCTACTGGAGCAAAAGTCTCATCGAAATCCAAACCTTCGACTTGTGAGTAACCTTTGGCCACAAGTCGTGCCTTGTTTCTTGTCACCACTCCGTGTTCGTCTTTCTTGTTGCGGAAGACCCACTTGGTGCCCACTATATTTGCATTGGGTCTTGCCACAAGTTCCCAAACCTCGTTTCTCTTGAAGTTGTTCAACTCTTCTTGCATTGCCACCACCCAGTCCGGATCCTTCAATGCATCCTCAGTCCTGCGTGGTTCCAAAAAGGAGACAAACGAGTAATGCTCACAAAAATTAGCTATACGAGATCTAGTGGTTACTCCCTTTTGGATGTCACCGATGTTGTTGTCGATTGGGTGATCCCTTTGAATGCATTGGTGTACTCTTGGGTGTGGCACTTGGAGAGTTGTGTGTTGGTAATCATTTTCTTCTCCCCCTGAGTGGTTGCCCTCGTTGATTTGTTGATCATCTTCATATTCCTGTGATTGATCTTGTATCGAAGCTCCCCCTTGATTGTTGATCTCCTCTTGTGGTTCACTTTCCTCTTGTATTTGTGACGATGACTCTTGTGGTCGAACTTCGCCTAGAGCCATTCTCTTCAATGCTTGATAAGGATCTTCTTCTTTACCTAATTCACATTGATCAACTTGCTCCTTTTGGGAGCCATTAGTTTCATCGAACACTACGTCACGTGCCACTTCAACAAGTCCGGAGGCCTTGTTGAAAACACGATAGGCGTAAGTGTTCGAATCATAACCAAGCAAGAAACCTTCATCGGACTTCAAAGCGAACTTTGAAGTCCTGGGCTTCTTGTTCAAGATATAACATGGAGAGCCGAAAACTCGAAAATATGAAATGTTTGGTTTGTTACCGGTGAGTAGCTCATAAGGAGTCTTCTTGAGTAGTCGATGAAGGTAGAGTCGATTTGCGGCGTGGCAAGCAGTGTTAATTGCTTCCGCCCAAAATCGATCCGAAGTCTTGTATTCATCAAGCATTGTTCTTGCCATCTCTATGAGCGTTCGGTTCTTCCTTTTGGCAACTCTGTTTTCTTGTGGAGAGTATGGTGCTGAAAATTCGTGCTTGATTCCCTCCTCATCAAGGTACTCCTCCACTTGTATGTTCTTGAACTCCGTACCGTTGTCGCTCCGAATACTCTTGATCGATAGTGAGAACTCGTTTTGCGCTCGCTTGAAGAATTTCTTGAGTGTCCCTTGTGTTTCTGACTTGTCATGCAAAAAGAACACCCAAGTGAAGCGGGAAAAATCATCAATAATGACTAAACCGTATTTATTACCGCCGATGCTTATGTAAGCAATTGGACCAAACAAGTCCATATGAAGTAGTTCGAGCGGTCTTGTCTTAGTCATAATGTTCTTTGCAAACCTCGGATGTGATCGCCCTTGAGGAGTTTTTGAAGATTCCTCATACCAACATGTGCTAGCCGTCTATGCCACAGCCAACCCATGTTGTTTTTTGCAATCAAGCATGTGTCGAGTTCGGCTTTATCCTTGTTGAAGTCAACAAGGTAAAGCTTTCCCTTCAACATACCCTTGAATGCAACGGAACCATCACTCCTCCTTGAGACGGTCACACCCTCGTTAGTGAACAAGCAATTATAACCTTTGTCACATAATTGAGATATGGACAGCAGGTTATAATCTAAAGATTCAACATGTAAAACATGAGAAAGAGTGTGTTCAGAGGATATTACTATTTTACCGGTACCGAGGACCCTTCCTTGACTATTATCTTCGAAGTAGATGCCTTCGTTTGGGTCCTCGTTTTCTTCATATTCCACAAACATCCTCCTTTCTCCGGTCATGTGGTTGGTGCATCCACTGTCTAGCACCCATTTGGATCCACCGGAGGAATAGGCCTGCAGAAACAAATTATGCCTTGGTTTTAGGTACCCAAGCTTGCTTGGGTCCTTGGAGGTTAGTTACAATACATTTGGGCACCCACACATGGGATTTTGTGTTCCCATGGCGTGGCCCAGCATAATAAGCATAAACTTTACCAAGATTGTTTCTCATTAATACATAAGAGGCATCAAGGGTTTTGAACAAAAGTTGCTGTTGTTTATGGATCGGACTAGTCTGAGTGACCAACTTGTCCGAATGACCGGACTTGTCCGGACCACAACCGTACTAGTCTGGTTTTCATGGGAGTTCAGGTTCTTAATTTTCGTGTTACCAGGTTGTGAGGGTCCTCCCTTCACAAAGGTAATCCTTCACTTGTTATTCTTATGACTTCTAGCATTTTGCTTTCCATCATAAGAGTAACCAATGCCATACTTGACATTTGGAGGTCTTTGGACCAAGTATGCACTACGTGCATAGTTGATCCTCTCCTTGTCAAACATTCCACATTGGGTAGGATTTTTATCCTTTGTGGAGGTAGACTTTGGCTTCAACCTGGTGTTGATTTTACCACATTTGCACATGTGAACAAGATTAGTTGAAGTGGGTTGAGAAGGTAGACTTGAAGAGGAGGAAGATTCACTTAGCTTGAGTGACTCAACTTGCACTTCAAGAATCTTGTTAACCTTGATCAGGTCATCAAGTTGATCCTTGATTGCAACGTTTGAGTTGGTTAACTCCAAGCAAGTTTTCTTGCTTGAAGCTAGCTCAAGCTCTAGTGAGCTGTTTTTCTCCTTTTCAAGAACTAGAAGATTGTCAAGTTCGACATGCTTCTCCTTTTGGGAGATAATCATGTCCTCTTGACAATCAATTAGCCGTTCCTTCTCAACAAGTTGATCAAGTAAAAATTTCATTTTAGCAGCAGTTCTTCTATCTAATCCAATTAACATATCTTCATCATCACTATCTAGTTCATCATTGCTTGAGTAGGAATGCATGGAAGGTGTTTTGATGTTTACCTTGCGTTTACCTTCCTTTGCCATGAGGCAAGTGCCATTTCCCTTCTTTGTACCGAGCGTGGGGAAGAGTGTGGGTTTCTTGGACGTGATTTCAATGGCTATGCTAGCCATCTCTTCTTCATTGGATGATGAGGACTCGTCGTTTGAGTCCCACTCCTTTCCAATGTGTGCTTGTTCAGCTTGTTTCTTCTTTTTGAAGAATTTCTTCGGTTGAGGCTTGGCTTTTTTATTCTTCTTCTTGTTGTCCTCATACGGGCAATCGACTATAAAGTGGTTATACTCACCACAATTATAGCACGCCCGCCTCATCTTCGGCTTTGTCCTCTCTTTGTACTTGCCTTCACTTGATTTTGTTCCCTGTCTTTTCTTCAATATTCTTTTGAACTTTTTCATGAACAAAATCATATCCTCTTCGTCCAGCTCACTACTTTCATCATCGCTGTCCTCCTCAAGCTGTGCTTCTCTTGCTTCCTTGGATAGTGGCTTGAGTGTGGACTTTAAGGCAACTCCCTTCTTCTTGGCTGATGTGAGGTCAGCTATTTCTTTGACGTGCTTGGCTTGCTTCTCCATCATCTCAAAGTTGATGATTTTGCCAAGAAATTCATCTGGAGTCATCCTCTTGTACCCAGGACTTTCTCTGATCATAGAGCATAGTGTGACATTGCGAGGCATAAAGGCTCTAAGGATGAGCTTTACAACCTCGTGGTCATTCCACTTTTTGCTCCCATATGATCGAACTTTGTTTACCAGTGTCTTCAATCGGTTGTACATGTCCTGGGGAGACTTGTCTTCCTCAATTGCGAACCTTCCTAGTTCACCTTCGATCATTTCAATTTTCGCCTCCCGCACATGCTGGTCACCTTCATGGGCTGTTTGTAGCGTGTCCCATATTTCCTTGGCAATCTCCAGTCCGTCCACCTTTGTAAATTCATC
Organism: Tuctoria greenei; assembly: GCA_036927565.1. Lineage (NCBI taxonomy): Eukaryota > Viridiplantae > Streptophyta > Magnoliopsida > Poales > Poaceae > Tuctoria > Tuctoria greenei. Next base: position 40,701,435 of record JAYESD010000006.1, on the reverse strand, counting down.
TCGACTTAGAGAGGAGGTGATTACGGCTGCAGCTTGAGCGTTTCTGTGGATGGCTTGCTCTTGACTTGGGGTGAGCTCTTCGTCGTCATCTGGGATGTCTATTCCTGTGCACACAATATGCCATAAACTTGGGTTAAGGGAAATCAAGTGCATCTTCATATTTTCCCTCCACATGGAGTAATCACTCCCATCGAAGTGTGGGGCTTTTCCAAGAGGAATAGATATATAATGGCTATTATTTGAATTTAAACGATCATAGTTAAAAGGATATCGGGAATAGTCGGTGTGACTACTCCCCTTCTTCTTTTCTTCAACTTTGGCTTTCCCTTTGGAAAGTGCTTTCTTCATGAGGAGTGCTTTCAGCTCCAGCATCTCCTCGTCATCATCATCAAAGTCTTGAATTGCTTCGAGATACTTTTCCAGCTTTTGGTTCTTGTCGTTGTTCACTTCTTCCTGGTTGTTGATTTTCTGAACTTCCTTCATGTCCGACATGATCTCTTCGAGTGGTTGCACTCTTTCTTGAAGAACCTGCTCTGATACCAATTGAATGTAGGCCTAGAGGGGGGGTGAATAGGCCTTTTTGAATTTTCTCGGTTCCTGTAACACTCAACAACAAGTTCAATACCAGAGATATCGGACTAGTCCGGTAAAGTGCGAACTAGTTCGGTTTTCACGGGCTAAATTGATCAAGTTCAGTCAATTTGATTGATTCGTTAAAGTTTGCAGCGGAAATATAAACTTAAATGATAGTTTAATAGTTGTATGTCAAATTCTATAACAGTTAAGCCTCTTGTTCAACAATTTAACTCAAATTGAACGAAGTGAATCAAACCCTAGATTAAGTTGATCAATTAGCATGAAGAACGCAAAAGGACAAGACACAAGTTTTATCCCGTGGTTCGGCTACCACGAAGGCAACCTATGTCCACGTTGAAGAGCCCACAAAAGGACCGAGTCTTCTCCAACCCTTCCCTCGTCGGATCGCCACGAAGGCCAATCCTCTTCCACTAATCACAAAGGGGTAAATAACCAAGTTGAAGGGGCGTTCTCACACGTTGAGAGCTCCCTTGATTACAACTTACAAAGCCACCAATAACACACTCGAAAATTACAAGTTGAAACGCAAGAGTGTGTTAGAGAATCAAACCAAGAGCTCAATGATGTGTGCCAAGTGTCTCTCCAATGATCTAGAAGTGATCTTCAATAGTTTGATCGATTTTGCACTTAATTTCGTGGAGAGAGGTGGTTTTTGAGTCTCTTGGGAGGTGTGACGGCGCTAGGGTTCGAGAGATTGTAAAAGTGGGTCGTGCACCTCTATTTATATGGGGTTTCTAAAAGTGACCGTTAGGGAAGATCGGACTAGTCCGTGGTGGTCACCGGACTAGTCCGGTGTGCTGTGTGTAGCAAACCCTAAGTGTCCAGGAATATCGGACTAGTCCGGTTGAAAACGGACTTGTTCGATTTCACTACTGGAAATCTTCGGACTAGTCCGATTGCCATCGGTCTTGTCCGGACATATGAAACCCTAAGTGTTTAGGATGGCAAGTCCGCACTTGGAGGACTTGTCCGATTTAGATCAGTGTGTATATCGGACTAGTCCGTGCAGACACCGGACTTGTCCGAAGTGGATCAGAATGAATATCGGACTAGTCTGGATCACAACGGACTTGTCCGATTTTGTGTGACTTGTGCATTGTGTTGAGGACTAGTCCGCATTGGGGAGGACTAGTCCGAAGTGGATCAGAAAGATATCGGACTAGTCCGGTGGGGACCGGACTTGTCCGATCTAGTGCAGAATGTGATATCGGACTAGTCCGGCTGTTATCGGACTAGTCCGGTCCTGTATAACTTTGTGCATTGTGTGTGTGTGCTTGAAAGTGATTGAGCTCTTGGGTGTGTTTCCTTAACACACTCCATACATAATAATCTACTATTTTCTTCTCCTTGAGCTCAAATTCACTTTGCTTCTCACTTCCCTTCTTTTTGGCATTTTGCTCATTTTTCATCATTTGCCTGCATTCATCTCAACAAAAGGATTAGGATCCCAATTGCTTGTCATAAATCATCCAAAACCCACAAGGGAGTCCTAGATGCACTTTCACTAATGCCTTAGCCTCTACCCTGCCGAGTACTCTTTTGAATGTCTTGCAGAAATATGAAGATGTCTTTCCGGACGAAGTACCACCAGGACTGCCACCTAAGAGAGGGATCGAGCATCAAATTGACTTGGTTCCTGATGCGTCACTTCCGACCTGGGCTGCATACTGCACCAACCCAGAGGAGACAAAAGAAATTCAGCGACAAGTGGAGGAATTGATGAAAAAAGGGTATGTGCAGGAAAGTCTTTCCCCTTGTGCTGTCCCTGTTCTTTTAGTGCCTAAGAAAGATTGGTCTTGGAGACTATGTGTGGATTGCTGCGCAATTAACAACATCACAGTAAGATATAGGCATCCCATTCCTCGCTTAGATGATATGCTTTATGAACTTAGTGGTGCTAATTTTTTCACTAAAATTGATTTAAGAAGTGGCTATCATCAGATTCGTATGAAAGAAGGAGATGAGTGGAAAACAGCCTTTAAAACAAAATTTGGATTGTATGAATGGTTAGTGATGCCCTTCAGTTTAACCAATGCACCTAGTACATTTATGCGATTAATGAATCATGTGCTTAGAACTTTCATTGGTAAATTTGTTGTGGTTTATTTTGATGACATCCTAATCTACAGCAAGACTCTTGAAGAACATGTTGCACATATCCAGAGCGTACTTGTTGTCCTGCGTAAACAAAAATTGTACGCTAACCTTGAGAAGTGCACCTTCTGCACCGACAAGGTAGTTTTCCTTGGTTTTGTTGTTTCAGGACAAGGCGTGGAGGTGGATGTTGAGAAAGTGAAGGCTGTACACGAATGGAGGCCCCCACAGAACGTGAGCCAAGTGAGAAGCTTCCTTGGACTTGTTGGTTTCTACCGGCGCTTCGTGAAAGATTTCAGCACGATCGCTGCTCCAATCAATGAGCTGACCAAGAAAGACGTACCTTTCAAATGGGGAGAAGCACAACAAAATGCTTTTGAAGAATTAAAGAGGAAGCTCACAACATCCCCAGTCCTTGCACTTCCATATTTCAACAAGACATTTGAAATTGAATGTGATGCAAGTGGAGTTGGGATTGGAGGCGTGCTGATGCAAGAAAAGAGACCAATTGCATTCTTCAGTGAAAAGCTAAGTGGTCCGACTTTGAATTATTCAGTTTATGATAAAGAATTATATGCTCTCGTTCGGAGTTTGGAAACTTGGCAACACTACCTTTATCCTAAAGAATTTGTAACACATTCAGACCATGAATCATTGAAACATATTAAGGGACAACTAAAACTGAATAAACGACATGCTAAGTGGAGTGAATTTATTGAGTCCTTTCCTTATATTGTCAAATATAAGAAAGGTCAAGACAATATTGTAGCTGATGCTTTATCTCGACGTCATGCTTTGCTCACACAACTTGATGCTAAAATTCTCGGATTGGAAAGTATAAAGGAATTATATGCCACTGATTCATACTTTGCTGAACCATATGCCAAGTGCCGTAATGACAAAGGATGGGAAAAGTATCATGTGCATGATGGATTTTTATTTCGCACTAACAAACTTTGTATTCCAGATTGCTCTGTTCAACTTTTACTCGTGCAGGAAGCTCATGCATGTGGACTTATGGGCCATTTTGGAGCCAAGAAGACAGAGCAAGTGCTGGATGACCATTTCTTTTGGCCAAAAATGCGACGAGATGTAGAGAGACATGTTCTTCGCTGCGAAAACTGCCACAAAGCTAAGTCTCGTCTGAACCCTCATGGTTTATATACTCCCCTTCCTATTCCTAATGCACCTTGGGAGGATATTTCAATGGATTTTGTTCTTGGGTTACCACGGACCAAAGGGGGAAGGGATTCAATTTTTGTCATGGTTGATCATTTCAGCAAAATGGCACATTTTATTCCTTGCCACAAGAGCGACGATGCTTCCCGTATTGCTGAATTATTTTTCAGGGAAATCGTGCGACTACATGGAATGCCACGTACCATTGTGTCGGATCGTGACACCAAGTTCTTGAGCTACTTTTGGAAGACATTGTGGGGCAAACTTGGGACAAGACTGTTGTTCTCCACAACATGTCATCCGCAAATAGACGGCCAAACTGAAGTTGTGAATCGAACACTATCAATGTTGCTCCGAGCTGTCCTTAAGAAGAACCTAAAACTATGGGAAGAAAGCTTGCCACATGTTCAGTTTGCATACAATAGGGCAGTACACTCAACTACTAGATTTTTTCCATTTGAAATTGTATATGGATTCACACCCACTGCTCCCATAGATCTTTTGTCTTTACCCATGCAGGAACGTGTGAACTTCGATGCAAGCAAGCGAGCTGAATTTGTCAAGAACATTCATTATAGGGCTCGGGCCAATATTGAAAAGATGACCAAGAAGTATGAGAAGCACGCTAACAAGGGTCGCAGGAAGGTGTTGTTCGAACCAGGGGACTTGGTTTGGGTGCACCTTCAAAAGGATCGTTTTCCAGAACTGCGCAAGAACAAGTTGCAATCCCGGGCTGACAGACCATTTAAAGTTCTACGCAAGATCAACGACAACGCTTATGAAATTGATCTGCCAAGTACTTATGGTGTAAGTACCAGTTTCAATGTGTCCGACCTCTCTCCATTCTTTGGATTGGAAGAGTCGAGGACGACTCTTTTTCAAGGGGGGGAGGATGATATGCCCACGCCGACCACACCATCAAGTATACCGACTACATCAAGCAAGATGGAACAATCACCAAGTCAAGCTGCCCCAGCTCATGTTTTCGATGGACCAATTACTCGTAGCCGAGCTAAACAGCTACAACAAGAAGTGCACGCGCTACTTTGTGAAATTCCATTTATTAATGAGAATTATATACTTCCTAAATCGTACATGTTTCTATTACTCAGGTTCACAAAGGAGGATGATAAGGACACGCCAAGACTGAACCAGAGATGAGAACTACGTCGAACCAGTTCGGCCTGGCAGAACTGTCATGAAGAAACAGTCACATCTCTTAATTCATAGAAGTTGTGAAGGTCCATGAGTACTTGTTGGAAAGTTGTTGAAGTCAAAGTTTTAATGCCACTAAGTGCCGAGTGCTTTAGAGCTCCCAGCTTGGCAGCCGAGTGCTTTTGGTGCAGACTGTTCAGAAGATCAACAGTCAACCTGATATCCAAGTTTTCGTGAGAAACTGTATCACTCTACAATATTTCATGAAGCATGTTACACATTGTGTGAAAGGTTATCAAATTATCTTTCCAACGCATCTGGTCCCATGTCTTTTGGATGTCCCTAGGTGGAGTTATGATTAAAACACTGAAGACCACTCAAAAGGTCAGAAGACATGCGAGAAATTGATGACCATTGCATGAATGATCAAGCCAGTTGGCCTTCCACCTTCCCACGTGGCTTTTTTAGTTCACATCTATTTTTAGACTAGTTGTTGGTATAGATACCCCTCTTTTGTAAGCAAAGAGGGACTTTTTAATGAATTAAGATTATTCTAGTGATATTTGCAGCCGAGCTGCTTGAGTGTCTTACTCAACCCTTGTTCTTCCTTGTTCTTCTTGAACTTGTGGAGAGATCTCTCTGAGATCCACTAATTCGTGCTCTGCGGGTTCCAGTACGGCTGCCCCGTCTTGTGTGGATTAGCTCCGGTTGTGGTTCTGCGATCGTTCGAAGATCGAGTCGAAGTCTTCGCGGTTTCGGTGTCTCTCTCCCCGTCGCTTGGTCGCATCCAACCTTGGTCAGGTATAAAGCTAGTTATCCGTGCTGTTTTTTACAGCAAGTTATCTTGTTCGTGAACCTTCTGTCGTGAAGATCGTGCCACCCTTCGCCGAACCAATTTCGATGCATATCAGAATTGCCTTCAATCTGATTGGAAATTTGGCATTCCCACTTATATTGATTGGTGCATTATTCTTCCTGTCAAGAAGGGCACAAGGTGGCCTTGGTGGGCCTAACGGTCCTGGCTTTCCCCTTGGTTTTGGTGAATATAAGGCCAAGTTTCAAATGGAACCCAATACTGGTCTTACATTTGACGATGTTGCTGGTGTCGATGAGGCGAAGCAAGACTTCATAGAAGTCGTCGAGTTCTTGAAGAAACCAGAAAGGTTCACCGCTGTTGGTGCTTGCATTCCTAAAGGTGTTCTGCTTGTTAGTCCACCTGGGACTGGTAATACTTTGCTTGCCAAGGCAATTGCAGGAGAAGCTGGAGTACCTTTCTTCTCTATATCAGGATCCGAGTTTGTGGAGATGTTTGTCGGTGTTGGTGCCTCCCGGGTTCGCGATCTTTTTAAGAAGGCCAAGGAGAATGCCCCTTGCATAGTGTTTGTTGATGAAATCGATGCTGTTGGAAGGCAAAGAGGAACAGGTATCGGTGGTGGAAATGATGAGAGCAGACACTGAATCAACTTTTGACTGAGATGGATGGTTTTGAGGGGAACACTGAAATCATTGTTGTTCCTGCCACTAACCGAGCTGATATTCTGGATTCTGCTTTACTTAGGCCTGGACGCTTTGACAGACAGGTAAATTTTTATTTTACTGTTAACATTTATTTGAATTCTATTATCAGTGCATTCGGTTGGAACAAAATCCTGCGAGGGCATGTTGCAGTATTAGTTTTTCTTTCTAAATTTGTTAATGAAGTTATTAAACCGTTACACGCAAAACACAAAATTAGCTTAACTTCTTCACTTACCCGTTTACGTTATCTGGATCTTGTCTTGAAATATCCAGGTATCTGCCGATTTACCTGATGTACGTGGAAGGACAGAAATCCTAAAAGTGCATGGTAGCAACAAGAAGTTCGAATCCGGTGTTTCACTTGATGTCATAGCAATGAGAACGCCTGGATTTAGTGGTGCAGACTTGGCGAATCTTCTGAATGAAGCAGCCATATTGGCAAGCCGACGTGGGAAGACTGGAATTTCTTCCAAAGAGATTGATGATTCAATTGACAGAATAGTACCGTGCCTGCAAACAGAACATGTCTCTTTTGTTGTGATCAGCATCTTTCTCTTCTCCGGTGGGCTATCTCTTGTGCCTGCAAACAGAACACATCTCTTTTCTGAAGTTTCACTGATCCCTCATGTCTTTGTTTGCATATGGTGTTAGGTTCATCGACAAGCTACAGCGGGTTCGTTGGCGAACGAGGAGCTCGGAAGGCTTTATGCCAAGGTACAGTCAGCATGTTCTTTTTACTCAGAACGTGAGGGCATGTTCTTTTTACTCAGTCAGCGGGTTCCCTGTGATGAGCGCGGCTCACTCAGAACGTGAGGCTGAGCTGTGACTGGGCTTGGGGATGAATGCAGGTGCGGCCGAATGCTGTTGTGCCCTGAACAATGCAGGTGCGGCCGAATGCTAGCGCAATTTACTGATGGATTTTCAGGGACAACGCCAGCCCTATTTTCCTGTTCCAAAAACCTTCCAGGGCACATGCTCAACAGTTCAAAAGCAAATCCTCAAGGTTTATTGTTACTCCATGATTTCATTCATTTGCGCGTAGTTCTTTGAGCTATGCATGCTTCCTGTGAGAAAAAGAAACAAAAAAACTGAAGATTGGATTGAATTTATAATTCTACATAGTGACTCTTACAAACTTTAAACATGCTAATTTCTGATGTTCATTTCTGAATCAGTCCATCTGGGCCTATATTGGTCATTACAAAACAAGCTTTATGAACTTCCTTGAAGATAATGGAGTTGATCTCAAAGAAGTTGAGGTACACTATTTTTGTCATTCACATTGTACAGTACAATAAACTACTCTTTCTCATCTACTCTTTCACATCTCATATACTCTTTCATTCACTTGAAGGGTACTCTGCTCCAGAGCAGCAGCCGGCAGCAGGTGCCACTGGTGCGACTTCAGCGGGGCTCCTAGAGTCCTAGTCCACTTCCTCTCCAACCACGACCTGGAAGACGACCCCTTTGCTGACTTCGCCGATGCCGTCTCCAGCAGCACCAAGTGCCGGCATTCCCCGTCAGTCGTGGAGGTAGAGGATGAGGACCCGGATGAGGAGAATGTCGGATCCGGATGCAGCAGCGAGCAAGATGGCGATTCCCTCGGACTCCAACGTCGAGAGCAGCTGTAGAACGGCGGGAACTGGCGGGGGCACCAGAATGATTGGTGCTGGCGGCATCATAGGAAAAACAAGAGAACTTGTAACATGAGCAAGGAAAGAAAAAGAGGTCCAAGCTCATGTTATGTTTCCTACAGAATTTAGCAACAGAATTTAGCAAAGGAATCCATTCCTATGAAAAAATCCTTTGTTTTTCATGTGAGCCAAATGGTCATGTAGGAAAAAATCTTTTACAAATCCTATCCTTCAAAATTCCTTTGTCATTCCTTCAATCTAAAGGGAGCCCCAATTTCTATATTTTTCATATTCCTGTGTTTTTCAATTCCTTCAATCCAAAGAGAGTCTTATATTATTTGTTGTTAAAACAATACGAACAATAATTAGTTTCTGATGAAACCATTTGCTTGCAATACTAATATCTTCTCACCATTCGTCCGACAATTTATGTTCCTTTTTTAGATAATGGCAATTTATGTTCCCTACCTCTTCTATTGTTTATTGATGTCATTAGATAATTCAAATTTAAATTAACAAACCATATACAAACACACAGAGGCGTATCTGTTTATACATGCTTACCTAGTGCTGTTTCAGCCTCCTCCAGTGTACGTGTAGTACATTTGTTGGAGGAGGTCCGAGTGCCCACTGTGTCGCACATGCAAATAATAATGGATGATTAAGGTACTAAAATATCTTTATGAGGAAAGCAGGTGTGAGGGGGTGAGACTCGACTTGGACGCGTGGGTCGTCCTCCCCTATCCAAAAGGACCGAAACATTTAAAGTTTCGCGGCCCGACGGGTGGCTGCCGTGTATTCTTGTCCACGAGTTCTCTCAACTCGCCCGCGGGCCCGACGGGCCGTCGTGTATTCTCGTCCACGAGTTCACAGAACTTGGCCGAACAGGTGTACGAGAAACCCAGCCGCACGCCAAACCACCACTAAAACCACAACGCGTGCGTCGTGGACTCGTGGTATGCACACGTTTCGATGAACTCGATCGGCCATACACACCGCCCGAGACTGCAACTGCGGGCCGGTCGGGGACGCGAGCGTTGATGTTACTTTGTCCCCCGCAAATTATGTGTTGCTTTTTATCGCAAAATAAAATAAAATTAAGTGTTTCTTTTGATAGTTAAAGTTAACGTAAATTAACTTTCACTAAATTTATATCGGAAACTCTCCCGCGCGCGAGGGTCACGTGGACATGTTAGCGCTTGCCGTGGATATTTTAGTGCGGGTAAAATTTTTATACGGGATTCGGGGACTTAAGTGACAATCTGCACGTTATTGATTTTAACGGTAGAAAAGACACAAGGATTATCCAGATACATACCATCGTGGCGAGATTATATTTTTCTGTTTAGATGCTTTTTCTCAATATAACTTATAATTTTTTTAGACGATGAGTAAAATCCCAATTTTTTTAAAGGAGGTTATGATCATTTTATTATAAGCAAAAACAAAGGCAGACACACATAACCTAGTTTAGAATAAGACGACGATAACTGAATGGCTAAGCACACACTATGGACATGACTTCATAGTCAACATGCGGCGTGTTCGTTCTATCACATTTTTTGTAGGTGCATTCTAGATTTGACACCTATAAATTTCTTTGTAGAGTATCTGCATTTAGTATTGTAAATTTTACTCTCATCGGGAATCAAACTGAGGATCCGAATAGTGCTACTCAAAGTACATAACTTATAATGAGAGTTAATCTATCGTATAATGTTCGATCTTTGTGGGATGATATATGAGATGTCAGGATGTACAAGAGGATTAAAGGTGTCTCAACTCGATTTCCCTACTCTGTCTTTTATAGGAGGATAAATATCCTAGTTGTATTTCGAGTCGGTTACAAGTATGATATGTTCCGATTGAACTCTATCTATAACTTAACTGCTATACTTAATATTGATATGTGGTTGTATCCTTCCTTATGTGCAAAGAGAATATATATGCCGGGGAATCTCCTCTTTGTAATCACTAGATATATTATTTGCAATTAGAGATCCATAAGTCTTCTTATTTTCCATTGTCTCTTAGACACACTCATGTTCTCGACCACAGTAAATAACAAATTAAGTTTGACAAGAATTTCCACACTGAGTTAAATATGTGCACATTACCATCTTTCTATGGTGCTCAAACCTAATAACAAAGCTTTGGAGCATCAACAAAAACTTAGCCTATCTTCCTCTAGTAAATCTGCATATCTTGGCCCACCTAAGGGAAGCAAGACAAGAGCATAGGCTTGTTGGGCGCAACAAGTCCCGGACCTGAATGTGCTCTCATTGGTATGTGTAATTTTAGGATTGATCATATGTGCAATTGTGTTGGTATGTATTGTGGTGTGGTGAGTGTGTATATGAACAGATACTACAGGTGTACCTAGTTGAGAGACTTATAAAATATCTTATTTGTTGGTGAAATCATAAGAAATAGAATTAGTTTTGATGAAACCATTTGCTTGCAATGCTAATATAGACCCATCCTTTCTACAATCTTACGTTCCTTACCCCTTCCACAAGCATAAGAACTAGGTAAGCGTGCTACACAATGTCATAAACAGAAACTTCTGTTTTTTTACCTAGTGTTGTTTCAGCCTCCTCCAGTGTACATGTACTACACAATGCTATAATAAGCCTCATCTCAAGCGGCTCCAAACGTATTATCACACGCGGTTTCTAAAACCGCCCTAAACGAAGAGTCTGTGATAATATGCAATTTCACGGGCGAAAAAGTAAAACCGCCTATGATAATGGTATTATAACATGCGGTTCTTTACTTACGGCTAGCCGCCTGTGAAGACATATTATCACAGGTGAGTCGTACAGTATATGTAACCGCCTATGATAATTCTGTTATCACAGGCGGATCTTTACCTATGAAAAGCCGCCTGTGGAGACATTTATCGCAGCCAGTTTATACCATAATAGCAACTGCATGTGATAATAGAGTTATCGCAGGTTGTTCTTTACCTATTTCGAGCCACCTATGATAATATAATTTCACAGGCAGGTCTAGCCGTAGATAAAGAACTGTCTATGATAAAGTATACCTATGCAGTACTACCTGCTGTTATTTCTAATTTCTAGGTCAATTCCATATAATCACAGAAGTAAACAATATAATTATAGAAGTCATCTCACAGAAGTCAGTTTCACTAAAACAATATACATATATACAAGTTACACATACAACTCATCTCATAGTTTACAAGTTTCACTAAAAACTGTTTCTATTGTCATAGTTGTAAAGTTATGGTACATCAGCTATTACACCATCCACATCAAAGAACACCCCTCTCTTGTACAAAATTTCACGACGCATTAATTGACACAGTTCACTGGCAATCTTGTCGACTCCTCCACCAGGCATACTTCTAGAAACCAGCCATTCTTGGTTCACATTTTTCGTGTGCTGTAATGAAACACATAACAAGGTTTAGAATGTGTTGGTTTGAACAATCTCAAAGTATAGATCAAAGTGAGTATATAGGAATTTATTTGGTATTTTTGTAGCAGTTGTACTATAATAAATTGAATTTTGAAGTTGGAATCAAAATCTAAAAATAATGTTTCTGGTAATATTGAACAACAGAGAATATAAGTATTAAAATACGCTAGTTACAATGAAAACAAAACTCAAAAGTAAGAAAATATGATATCGACATTAAGGATAACTTGCATCCTCAAGATTCACTCTATATTCGCTGGCGGTCCGAATATGCTCGCATACATAATATTCACATAAGACACTCCCAACAGACTGTTTGGGACAAGGATAATATGTTTTAATGTCCAATGCATCCGTATTAGGAGGTCTCTGACTGCCAAGCTGTTTCGCGTAAAACCGTCAAGCACTGTAATACAATAAATGTCATATAAAACTTATCAACACATTCTAAATGTGTGTAAATTAAAAGTATCGAATAAACATATAGTTTCAAAATGGAACGGAAATCTTTGTAATGATCTGGTGGGTAATCGGCTGAGTCCAAGACTGTTGCCAAACTCTGCATTGGCTTGATGAAGATCATTATGTAGTGTTTACTGCACACGTACAAACACACGTGTTATGTTAACAATTAGCAATAATTGCTATTTTAATGTCATGTGTCGAACTTACTCGAAATGGTACGGCGCCTTTACGAGATCCTGCTATCTCTGACAAAGTTAAACATATCATGTCCTATGTAAGCTGCAACTTCTGTCCTTTTATCCTTCTTTTGTTTTGCGATTGATTTATCAAATTCTTTTTTTTATGTGCTTGTATTGTTCTGAGTCTCGATCCACCTTAACGTCGAATAATGTCTTTGCAATTCGTGTAGGGTCAAGGATACCTGTCTTGCATTTCATCTTTTCATTATCCATGTATTGCATCCTATTGAAGAAGTACATAATTGTTATAATCTCATGAAATGTGTATGTGTGTAGTAAGAAAAGCAAATACAAAATATTAGAGGCACTTACAAGCACAAGATGAGTAGCAGGTTGATTTTGAGCATGCCTCGGTGGAAAAGGGTATGTAGATCTTCAAAGAAAAGGGCTCGTTTATCTGCTCTAGTTCTCCAGAATGCTTCTTTTGGCACACGAAATGTGACGTAAGAAAGTTCATATTTTGTGTTGGCAGTGATGTACCACTCGTGCATTCTTTTGAGCGGGACAAGTTATTTGCTATGTTGTACCAATATCATGAACGCCTTCCCATTCTCATATTCAGGAGGAACATCCTCAAGCTTGTATATTGGAACTTTTGGTTTAACTAAAGTCGTCCGCCAATTATACATGACACCGTCTTCTTCCCACTCCTCAATATCTTCTAATGCTGGCTCATGTGAAGAACGAGATGCACTCGATTTTCTAATATTTTCCTTCATATTTTCCAAATATCAAGCTCATGTAACAACCAACATTAACTTGAACTGTTGAATTTAAGATTCGTGATCCATACCTCGTCGGCAGGATCATATTTCGGGTCGAGATTCTCTGAAGTCTTTTTAATTTTTATATTCAAAAAATGATTCGATGGACTGTGAAAGGAGCTTGGACTGCTGGAGTCACTAAACTCCATATTGCCTTCTTAATTGTTACTACCATCAACAGTCTTCTTAGGGCTTTCCATGCTAGAACTAATAAGACAGAAAATATGTCTCACTTCAATGAAAGCTACAAAAATAAATGCTCTCAAAATCCCGAATTTCTCAAAAAGGTGGAAGAGATCTGGTCTGAGCCAACCAGAGATAGAGAGGCTTTGAGTAGATTCATGTTTAGATTAAGTAAAATAAAAAATTCTTAAACGGTTGGTGTTATAATCAAGCAGGTCATGATTTTTATGAAGGGAAGCTGGATATCAAAAGGTTGAAATATATACAAACCAATATGCGTCCTAAACTGTATTTTTAAATGGTTTGCAAAGATATTAACACTGAGCATGCAGAAAGTGGCAGATAAAATAATTCACAAGGTTCGATCTGCATTCTAGGTTTGCATCAATCGCATATTCACAAGGTTCAATCTGCAGATACCCAATAGAAATATAATGAATGGCATATTAACTCTACGTGAAGTGTTGCATGGAAGAAAAAGATGGAAGCATTCTAGGGTTTGATAAGGCATTCTAGGGTTTAAGGCGACCGAACAAGGTGACTGACCAAGTTCCATTCTAGGGTTTGAGGTGACTGACCAAGGCATTAGCTAGGCATGCGTATTGCTTGTATCAAAGGCCAACAAGAACAATTATATCAACAATTAAACAATAACAATGCACAATTCACAATTTGTATTGATTAAATCAATAATTAAACAATAACAATTACAATCCACAATTTATGCTCAATGTTATGTACAACAATTCACAATGCACAATTCAATCAACAATTAAACAACATTTCATAGCATAATCAGGTTGCCGATGAGGAGGGAAATGTTGGTGGGGGAGGAGAATAGGCGTCGACGTGTTGGTGGTCACCACGACCGCTGGTGGGGAGGGAGGGGGCGCTGAGGAGGCCGAGTGGGAGGGGGGTTCGGTGTGGGGGGGGGGGGGGGAGGGGGTGCTCGATTGGAGGCCGACGTGGAGGGGAGCTCGGCCGACGTCCATGGGGGGGGGGGGCTTGGGTGAGGCCGGGTAAGAGGGGGGGGGTGCTCGAGTGAGGTCGGGTGGAGGCCGCTGTGGAGGATGGTGAGAGGGAGATGGGCTTACTTGGCATGGAGGAGGGAGAGAGGGCGACGACGAATGTGGGCGTGGCGGCGGGTGAGGGCAAAGCTTAGCGTACCTGGACGGAAGGGAAGGAAGCGGCGAGGGCGAAGCTCAGTGGCGAGATCGAAGCTCGGTGACGACGGCAAAGCTCGGTGCCGAGGGCAGCGAAGACTTGGCGACAAATGAAATGTTGGCAGCCTGATGGTGTCTAAGTGATTTCGCCTGGGTTAGGTTTTTTCAACAAAGCCGAGCGCTATATATAGACGCCTATCTTCTCAGACGGTTATTAAGAACAAACTGCTTGGGAAGAGGACTTCTCTCAGGCGGTTATTAATTACCACCCGCCTGAGAAGATGTATTTATCTCAGACGGTTGGTAAGTAATACCCGTCCAAGATAAAGACTTCTCTCACACGGTTATTCATAACCAACCGTCTGAAAAAGAACTTTATGTAGGCTTAATTAACATTCTTGATTAAAATGAGGGGCCTTTTAAAATCCCAAATTCCACTTTCTTGTAATATGCTTGAGTATTAAAGGTTACCATTAAATTTCACTTGGGAAAACCTTTGAAATTGGCCAGAACATAAAAACAAATAACGCTGATTATTTGTCATTTTTCTATCTTGATGAATATAATGATTTTTTCATTTAGTTTTCAATGGAACTTTGTAGTCATCATACCAAGCGCTATGATTTTTTTCAGATTTTTAAAATTTTTTGAATTAATGTGTGTTCCAAATTTGATATGAATGCCTCATATGTATATGAGCATTTGATTAGAATGATGGATAATTTGAATTTTGACATGTTGGAATGCTTTAAAAAAATTAACAAAATTCATACATGCATAAATAAGACAAATAGGTTCATACAAACCAATTTTAGTGAAGCATCCTTTTTTTAGGAGATACAGAAATGTGAATAATGTGAATATAACAAATTTTATATTTACCAAAACATTACAATGTTAGCTATACAAGTTTTAAAATATTTGGTCCAGGTGGTAGATATTATTTTCTGAAAAATATGGAATAAAGAATCATCAAATTTGGACTCAATTTGCAGAATCTATGCATGTTTGAGTATTTTTATTGGAATCTAAATAAAAAAAGCAAGAGAAAAAAATTGAAGAACAAGCTCGAGCCATTATCGTAGGCGGTTGTTTAAGAACAACCGCCTGCGCAGCAGTTAAAAATCGGCTGAAAAAAAGTTTACTGATTCTAGGCTTTATTAATATTTTTGTTTAAAATGAGGGGTCTTTTAAAATCCAAATTCTACTTTCTTGTAATATGCTTTAGTATTAAAGGTTTTCATTAAATTTCACTTCAGAAAGTCTTTAAAATTGGTCAGAACATAAAAAACAAATAACACTGGCTATTTGTCATTTTTCTATGTTGATGAATATAATGATTTTTTCATTTAGTTTTTCAACGGAACTTTTGAGTCATCATACCAACCTCTATGATTTTTTCATATTTTTTCAAATTTTTTTGAATCAATGTGTGTTCAAAATTTGATAAATGCCTCATATGTATATGAGCATTTGATTAGAATGATGGATAATTTGAATTTTGACATATTGGAATGCTTTAAAAAAATTAACTAAATACATACATGTATAAATAAGACAAATATGTTCATACAAACCAATTTCAATGAAGGAT
Organism: Tuctoria greenei; assembly: GCA_036927565.1. Lineage (NCBI taxonomy): Eukaryota > Viridiplantae > Streptophyta > Magnoliopsida > Poales > Poaceae > Tuctoria > Tuctoria greenei. The sequence continues at coordinate 40,685,403 of JAYESD010000006.1, read as the reverse complement.
CCCCTTTTTTTAGAAGATACAGAAATGTGAATAATATGTGAGTGTAAATTAATTTGATATGTACCAAAACATTACAATGTTAGCTATACAAGTTTTAAAATATTTGGTCCAGGTGGTAGATATTAATTTTTGAAAATATAGAAGAAAGAATCATCGAATTTGGACTCAATTTGCAGAATCTATACATGTTTGAGTATTTATATTGGAATCTAAATAAAAAAGAAGCAAGGGACAAAAACTAAAGAATAGGCTCGGGCCATTATCGCAGGCGGGTTGTTTAGGAACAACTGCCTGTGAAGCAGTTAAAAAACGCCTGAACTTAATATTTATCACATGCATTTTTTTTTGTCAAAACCCGCCTGTGAAAACGGACGCCTATATGAAGGGCCCCTCAGGCACCAGAAAAAACCTAACCCGGGAGATTTTCCATTGACGCCGTCAGACTGCCAAAATTTTCCACCGTGCGCGGGCCGGTCCTGTATTCATCAGTTGATCAAGCTTCGAACAGAGAAAAGGTTACAAGAGACTTCTTCTTCACTGTTATGTTTTCAATTTGTTTTCCCGTTTTCAGTTTTGTTTTGTTGAGTTTGCATGCCTTCAACCCCTCCCCCCTTCCACTTGAGATTTGTAGTAGATTTGAAGGATTAAAGGTTGAAAGATGTAGTTGAGTCTCTCCTTGAGCTCACCCATGAATTTTGTAGAAAAAGAAGTAGATTTGAAGGATTAAAGGTTGAAGATGAATACAAGCACATCACAAGTTCGATAAAATGTTTCAATGAATAAGCATAACTTCAAAAATCCATTATGGCCACTAGAAAGCTGAGAAAATTATGAAATAAATTTTCTTAGAACCCTTATGAATAGGCCTACATGATACAAGTATTCAGTCATATGATAAAGGCTGGTTATGTCTCTGTAAATTCATTTTAAAGAAGACCTTTGGGGAATATTTGTGGCCACATTTTATAAATCTTACAAAAATTCTGTTATTGAAGCATGAACCGTTGAGTGTGGATGTATAACCTGCCAAGACCCGATCCTATGTACATTCATAACATTGCAAATTTTATTGAAGCATCCAAGAGACATGCGAAGTTGCAAAAGATAGATGACATATTATGTCTATATATCGACTGCAAAAATAAGGTTGCTTGGATAGATACTAGTAATCCAATCTCAATTGGAAAAAAGAGGTTTAAAAAAAACTACACAATATGGACAGAGCATGGTGAGTTAGATACACATGAAGTGGATAAAGATGATGAGAGAGGTTCAGATGACGATAATGTTCATATCGATGATGGTAGTGACAATCAAGATGGTGATGATGATGGTGAGTTCGATTGTGAGGAGATGTTGCATCACATTGAAGTGTATGTATTGACTTCTATGGCAGCAAGTAAAGGTTTAAGTAAAATGGAGACATTGTATAATGCGGTGACAGAGCTTTTATATGATGAATCAAACGGTTGTGACAAAAAGCTTACTACATTGCGTGCAGTCCTAAAACTACTAAAGTTGAAAGCCACACACGGATGGCCCGATTGTAGTTTCTCTGATCTTTTGAATCTTTTGGCAGAAATTCTTTCAAATCCAAATAAACTGTCCAGAAGCACTTATAAAGCTAAGAAACTTCATTGCTCGATGGCACTAGGTGTGAAAAAAATACACGTTTGTGTGAACCATTGTATTATGTATCATAAAGAGCATGAACTCGCAACTAAATGGCCCATTTGTGGTGTCAGTAGATACAAGAAGGACTACAATCACCAGTATGTTACCAACATGAAAAAGTCTCAGAAGAATAAGAAGTTTATTATTGGCCCTGAAGGTGACGATGACGATACTTCTGATGATGCACACGGGAAGCATAAGAGAAAAAATCCTGCCTTGGTGATGTGGTACCTTCCAATAATTGATCGTTTGAAGCTTTTGTTCTCAAACCCTAGGGAGGCCGAACTTATGCGTTGGCATTCCGAGCAGCGCAAGAAGAATGAAAACATATTCGACACCCTGGTGATGCAATGCAGTGGAAAATTTTTGATGTTCAATATCCAAAATTTGCAAAGGAAATCAGAAATGTAAGGTTTGCCTTGAGTACAGACGGAATGAATCCGTTTTGTGAAAAAAGGAGCATACACATCACATGACCCGTGGTCTTAACGATGTATAACCTACTGACATGGTTGTGTCACAAAAGGAAATATATATTGTTACTTGTTCTTATCCAAGGTCCAAAACAATCAGGCATCGAAATTGATGTGTTCTTAGAACCTTTAATGGAAGATATGGCGAAATTGTGGAATTAAGGGGTACGCAACTGGGATGAGTACAATCGGGAGTATTTCACGCTAAGAGCAATGATATTTGTTACCGTGCATGATTATCCCAGATTGTTTCCATTATCAGGACAAATGAAAAGGAAAAAAGATTGTGTAAGGTGCATGTATAGAACTATATTTCTATACCTCACTTCATCCAGAAAGACGGTGTACACGAGACACCGGCGGTTCTAGACAGATACCCACAAGTATAGGAAGATGAAAAAACAATTTGATAACAAAATCAAAAAAGATACTGCACCAAAACCTTACAGTGGAAAACTAGTGTTTTGAAATGGTCAAGAACATTCATATTGCTTTCGCTAAGGGCAAAAAATGTAAATGAACAAAGAGAAACAGAAGTACATATTCGGGTGATACAACTGACATGGCTTTCAAGAAATAATCAATTTTTTCAAGTATCTTCCGTATTGGAAGAATCTGAAATTTTGCCATAGTATTTATTTGATGCACGTTACAAAGAATGTATTTGACAACATCATTGGGACGTTGCTGGACATGCCAAGGAAAACAAAGGACGGATTAAATTCACGTATGGACCTAGTAAATCTTGATATGAGACCAGAGCTTCACCCCATAGAAAAGACAAATGGGAAGCATTACCTTCCCCCAGCCAGCTACAACTTGACACTAGAAGAGAAAAAAGCAATTCGCGAATGCTTGCATGGGATCAAAGTGATCACGAGTTTCTCATCTAATATATGCAAACTAGTCTCAATAAAATACTTGTCTTTGTTCGGCTATAATTATCACGACTATCACATCATGATGATAGTGTTCCTTGCCATTGCAATAAGAGTCATCAAACCTGAGCATATAGAAGTTGTCATCACACGTTTGTGTTACTTCTTCAATACAGTATCACAAAAGGTGATAACACGTGAATATTTAGACTATTTGAAACCGTACATTATCAAGACTATGTGCAAGCTTGAGATGTGTTTCCCACCATTGTTTTTTGATATGCAAGTACACCTAATCATACATCTTGTTGATCATATAAAAGCATTGGGACCACTATATTTACATGATATGTTTCTATTGGAGAGATATTTAGGAGTATTAAAAGGTTATGTGCGGAACCGTGCTCACCTAGAGGGTTCAACTATAGAAGGATACACCACTGCAGAAGTGATTGATGGTTGCGCTTATTATATCAAAGATGGAAAACCGATAGGTGTGCCTATACCAGTACATGAGGGTAGACTACATGGGAGAGGAAAAGTGGGTAAGAAAACTTTTATCGTTCAAGATTACAAGAATGTACACCGTGCACATTTTGGTGTACTACAACAACTCGCAATAGCTGAGTGGTACATCGAGGAACACTAAATTGAGCTTCGCAAAAAAAAACCAAGATCGCACAGAGGACTGGATCATGAAAGAGCACAGAAGATGTTTCACTGAATGGTTAATGAACAAAAATATACCATACCAAAACTCTATAGAAGAGGCAACATTGAAGAAGTTAGCTTCTGACCCATCTGCTTTGGTGACATCATAGCAAGCATATAACATCAATGGTTACACATTTTACACTAAAGGAAAAGACGGTAAAAGTGTTTCACAAAATAGTGGTGTTCATATAGAGGCTTATGATTCATAAGGGCAGAATACCACATACTTCGGGTTCATAGAGGAAATATGGGAACTCGATTATGACAAAAGAATGGTAATGCCCGTATTTAAGTGCTAATGGGTCATACATTCTGATGATGTGAAAGTGGACAACTACGGGCTGACACTGGTAGACTTGAACAAAGTGGGTTATAAAGATGACTTGTGGGTTCTCGGCGATCGTGTTGCACAAGTTTTTTATGTACAAGATCCAGAAACTGAGAAGATGCACGTAGTTGTTTCGGGAAAGCAAAATATTGTTGGGGTTGAGAATGTGGGAGATCACGAAGAGGAATATAATCACTATGAAGAGATGTACCTTTTCACCAAAACAGAAAACAACAAGCGCTTAAAGAGAAGTATTAAAAAGGATTTGAAACCCTATATGCGAGAAGATGTCAATGCTGGGAAAATGTATGATATATATTGTATACATTTGTATCATTTGAAATCAACTTAGAACAATGCTCCATTTCAGATTTAGATAGCATGTTTCCAACATTATTAAATTCATCTTCTGTAGAGAAGACTAATTTAGACAAGTGATCCTTTTCGCCTTGTTGACTATCATATTTACCACCTTCACCTTTTACATAAGTTATCAAATTGTATGTGTATATAAAGTTATTATGACCTATGATGATCAGGCTTGCCTTCTAACAGTTTGGTTCCAAATAACATATAGAAGCACAACTCTTGAAGCTCCTGTCAAGCTAATCCCTTCACAGCAAGCTCTTGTAGATTCAAGTAACACCCGAGACTCATCATTTGGATTGTTAAAAGCTTCAATTGAAGTCTGATGATACTTCCCATCCATTTGATGTCTTGTTTGGATAGGAGTGGATTCACTTCAATATAAGTGGATTGAGGAGAAAATTAGTTCATTTTTCACTCCAATCCACTTCAATCCAATAAGATTGTGTACACCCAAACAAGCCCTAAATGATTTCTTTCTCTTCTCTCCATTTTAAAAACTTACGAAGATGCCACTTTATCAGTTCTAATGGCTGAATATATTGACTAAAAATCAGTACCATCTCTCTTAGTACTTCACACAAGCGACGAAGCGAACAACTTCAATCACAAATCTTGTTTTTACCCTTTTCATAGGAATTTGACTTTAATCTTTCAAGCATAGATTTATCAATAAGTGAAGCTTCCTCATCACACATGTTAATGACAGTTACAAGCGAAGGGTGTGTCGAAGCTAATGAAATCTCAATGGGACTGAAGACAAAGAGATGCTTCATATGAGTGGCAATGTCCAGGTTAGACAACATGAAGCTATGATGACAGCCTTCAACAATATGAAAAGTGATGCCAAAGTTATTCTTGCATCAACCAAGGCATGTTGTGAGGGCATAACACTTGTTGGGGCATCACGGTTATGCTTGCTCCAACAAGTGTTATGCCCTCACAACATGCCTTGGTTGATGCAAGCATAACCTTAACATCACTTTTCATGTTGTTGAAGGTTGCGATCATAACTTCACGCTGTCTAACATGGAAGTTACCACTCATATGCAGGATCTCTTTATCTTCAGTCCAATTCAGATTTCGTTAGCTTTGACACACCCTTCGCTTATAACTGCCATTAACACGTGTGATAAAGAAGCTTCACTTATTGATAAATCTATGATTGAAAGATTAAGGTCAATTCCTATGAAAGGGTAAAAACAAGATTTGTGATTAAAATTGTTTGCTTTCTCACTTGTATGATACTAAGAGAGAAGGTACTGACTTTTAGTCAATATATTCAGGCATTAAAACTGATAAAGGAGCATCTTCCTCGGTTTTCAAATGGACGGGAGGGAAAGAAATCCTTCAAATGGATGGGAAAATCCTTCCAAGAGATCGTCAGACTTCAATAGAGGCTTTCAACAATCCAAATGATGAGTCACGAATGTTACTTGCATCTACAAGAGCTTGCTATGCAGGGATTAGCTTGACAGAAGCTATCAACATCACAAGCGGTTCTTAATTAACAAGCAGCCTGTAAAAACAAGACTTTGCCGAGACGGTTTTTGTGACTTTTGAATCAGTACATACGGTTCTTAAACAATGACCACCCGTGAAAATAATTTATTTACATAGGCAGTGGTTAATTAAAAACCGCATGTGAAGTTTGTTAGAGTACATGCAGTTCTTAATTAATAGCCGTATGAGAAAATCACGTATTTAACCAGACGGTTGTTTTTTACAATCCGTCTGTGATGTTCGATCATCACAGACGGTTATTGTATCATTCGTCATCACAATTGCATTTTTTTATGGACTGCCGGTGTTTGAAAAATCGAAGCGCCTGTGAAAATGCTTTTTGCAGTAGTGACATTTGTTAGAGGCGGTCCCACTCGCAATTTTGTTGTACATGCATAGAACAACGGTTGGCTAAACATACTTAATTAATAAAATTTCTGTATAAGGAAAGCAGGTGTGTGGTGGTGCGACCTTTACACGTGGATTGCCCCCCCCCCCCCCCCCCCCCCCCCCCCAGGCTATCCAAACAGCCTTTTCTGAAAAAGTACATATCCTAAGCAAATTTCCGCGAGCCTGACAGGTGGCTGCCGTGCATCCTCGTCCACGAGTTCACTCCACTTGCCAGAACAGGTGCAGGAGAAACCGCAGCCGCACGCCAAACCGCCACTGAAACCAGGACGCGTGCGTCATCGTAGATGCAAGGCGCAGTGAAATTCGGTCGTCCACACACAGCGCCCGAGACTTCGACTGCATGCCGCTACGGGACTCGACGCCATCGCCGGACACCGGATAAGACCGTCGCACCGGCTGTACTGAAAAGTTTACTGGATAGTGTAAATTTAAAGTATATATTGAAAAAGTAGAAGAATAATAGTGTATAAAGTATGCATCAGAGTAATGAGTGCGAATAGTCTAGACATTTGCGAGTAACATTTGTGAGTGTTTATGCTACTCAGGGCCGGGCCGGTAAAATCCGAGGCCCCGTACGAAATATTAAGATAAAGCTTATCGTTATAGGAAAATATAACTGTAAATCTATTATAATATACCCCTTCCATTCCTAAATACTTGTCACTTTGTAGTTTAAAAATGAACTACAAAAAGACAAGTATTTAGAGACGGAGGGAGTATATTGTAACAATATTTTACATAACGATATAATATTTCAAAAACCATGTCTCTTGATGCATAATGCTTATCTGAATTACATCACCAATTCTATTGTCCCGACAACCGAAGTCGAACATACTTCTTTTAGTATTTATTGAAATGAAATCTTCAATTATATTTTTATATTTAACGTTCTTAAAAACTTCATTCTCAAATGCTATTGCGATCAAACAGTAAATTTTTGTTGTCGAAAATGAACAAACAATTTGCACAACGAACTATCTATATAATACTTAACTCATGCATGATACATAAATCATGTAGATAGAACGTATATGTGATCTTTGTGGACTATTTATTGTTTGCTTATTACAAGAGTGATCTTGTTTCTTGGTTGTTACTCATGATGATTGCATGGATTAAATAGTTTTGAAGCTGAAATGTAATTTTCTACTTTTTGAAAAGTGAAAAGTAATATATTGTGTTAAAGAATGAAATGCATTTATCATTATTTCTTTATTTGGTTACCTAAAGGATTGCATGGCTAGGGCCCCTAAGGGTATGTTTGATTTGAGGGATATGGTGGGACGGGATGGGACGATCCCACTTTTTCACTGTTTGGTTTGGAGAAGGGTGGGATGGAGTCATCCCTCAAATAGGAATATTCTCTCTAGATCCAGGATAGAACCACCCCTCCAAAAAGTTACGGAAGAGTCCATCCCACTTCCACAGACCCGCTCTGGTTACCGCTCGGTCCACTCCCGAAGAAAAAGAAGTCCCGAAAAAACACATCCATGCTGCGACGGCCGACCGTCAACCCTAGGGCTGAGCCGGCGGTGCGCGCTTGAGGGCCGGCGGCACGCCCTTGAGAGGCGGTGGCGGTCGCTTATCCTCCCCCACCCTGCACGGATTCGCTCGGTGCTTGCGCTTGTTCCATGGCCGACGGCGCCTGCAACTTCCGTGGCCGACAGCACCGGCTTCTTCCGTGGCCGGGTCTCCTCCGCTCGGTGCTTCCACCCGCTTCTTTCCTGAGTTCCTGTCTTCTCTTCTTTGTGTTACTCACTCTCTTCTCTCTTCATTTGTGCAGATCTGTGTGCCTAAACGAACAATCAGGCTCTACTGATTCTTTTTTCCTCCAGCACCAGAAGGTCTGTCACCCTCTGCACCCTTTTCTTTTCCCTAACCACTCCTTGTTTGCATCTGATTGAATATCTGTGGTTGCTGCAATTTTTCCTTATGAAGCATGGTTGTTGATACAGGGTCAGTATGCATGAGCATATTCCCTATAAAGCGTGACTGTTGATACAAGTTCAGTATGCATGATCCTATTCTCTATGAAGCATGATTGATGATACATGCATGTTGTTGTATTTTATTTTGATGCAACAGTTTTGAGTAAACTCAATGTATGTGCTAACTTGTAGATGGAAAACATGATCAAGATTTTGATTTATGTTGCTGTTGCACATATGTTATTATCAATGATGGCCATTATCATTGAGACTAGAAAAAAGAAAGAGGAATATGAGTAGATCAACAATTACATACGGGCCAATGGATGAATGGGATAGAAGAAGACTTGATTACCTAAACACTAAAATTTGGAGGAGTGACACAACATGTATCAACATGCTGATACTTAATAGGGCACACTTTTTTCGGTTTTGTAAAGTGTTTAAGGATCGAGGCTTGCTTCAAGATACAATTAATTTGTGCGTTGAGGAACAAGTGACCATGTTTCTAAACACAGTGGGGCACAACCTTAGGAATAGATTAGTTGCCACTAATTATGTTAGATCCGGAGAAACGGTTAGCCGATATTTTAACAAAGTTCTACATGCAATTGGTGAGCTACGAGATGAACTAATCATACCACCTTCATTGGTCACTCCAAGCAAAATAGAAGGAACCCAAAGATGGGATCCTTACTTCAGGGACTGTATTGGAGCCATAGATGGAACTCATGTGAGAGCATCTGTTCCTAAGAACATGGAGCATGCTTTTCGTGGTAGGAAGTCCTATTGCACCCAAAATGTAATGGCAACCATCGATTTCGACCTTCGATTCACCTATGTACTAGTAGGTTGGGAGGGGACAGCACATGATGCTCTAGTTTTAAGAGATGCATTGGAGCATGAAAATGGCCTACGTGTACCACAAGGTAATATTTAAATATATATTTCATTGATATGTTAGGAAAGATTATTTACAACATAATAACAAATGCCTGATATGTTAGGTAAATTTTATCTAGTGGACGCTGGATATGGAGCTAAACCAGGATTTCTACCTCCTTTTCATGCTGTGCAGTACCATTTGAATGAATGGGGAAATAATCCGGTGCAAAACGAGAAGAAGTTGTTCAACCTTAGGCATTCATCTCTTCGTGTCACGGTAGAACGTGCTTTTGGGTCACTCAAGAGAAGATTCAAGATTCTAGACGATGCCGCTCCGTTTTTCCCTTTCAAGACTCAAGTAGACATTGTTGTTGCATGCTGCATTATTCATAATTGGGTCATACAAGATGGGAGTGATGAGTTGATAATAGATGAGTCTGGTTGGACAGGCCGAAGTCATGCTACAACTGTCGGTGGACAAGCAAGTGAACATGCTTATATTGTTAATTTTAGGCAAGTAATTGCTGATCAAATGTGGGCAGACTATCAAACATATCAAGAGAACTGAATGTAATTCACAATTATATTTTGGTGTATTTGAGACTATCAAACATATCAGACACAGTTCTGAAATTTTCAGTTTACATTCAGTATTTTAGTGTATTGTATGACATATCAGACTCAGATGTATTTTGGTGTATTGTATGATATATCAGACCCAGTTCTGTGATTTGCAGTTATGTCCATTCAGTTTACATTCAGTTCTATAATTTTCAGTTATGTCCATTCAGTTTACATTCAATCTGTAGTTTCAGTTTGTATTTTCAGTTTATTTTTCAATCTGTATTTTCAGTCTGTATTTTCAATTTGTCTTTTCAGTGTTACATCCAGTTCTGTACATTCAGTTTTACATTTCTGTTTGGTTGTTCATTGCTACATTAAGGCCCGTACATTCAGTTTTCCATTACAGTTTGTTTGTTGACTGCAGTAATTTTTTTTCCACAAATGGATAGTGAAGGATTGGGAGATCAAGGCGACGGAGGTGGACATGCTTCATGGACAGCAACAATGTCTTCCTTCATGCTCTCTGAGTTGGCAAATATAGTTGCTACGGCCACGAGATCGTCGTCAGGCTTCAAGAAATGTCATCTTAATTCTTGTCACAAAGCTGTCAATGAGAAGTTTAATACAAATCGCACCGGCGAATAGATTAAAAATCATTTGAATACTTGACAAAGGAAGTTTGCAAAGGTGACTAGGCTTATGAAGTTGAGTGGTGCTGGTTGGGATGAAGATAATTATATTATAACACTTGATCCTGAGCATTACAACAACTATGTTAAGGTAATTGTTACTCTCATCTTCCTTTCTACTTATGTTATATTTCACCAAGTAAATGTCACTGCATGTATATTTCAGGATCATAAATCTGATGCTGATTATTTGAACAAGCTTATTGAGAACTATTCGGAGATGGCTATAATATTTGGAAATAGCATGGCCACTGGAAAATTTGCAAAGGATTCAAGTTCAGCTTTGGGTACTGATCAAGTTGACAATTGTCGAAGTGTAGCAACGACACTTCCCCCGGTACTACTAAAGTGTAGCCCGCGGAGGTTCTTGTTTCGGTTAAGGCATGCAGAGATCAGGATCAAGATGGCGACACAAGAGATTTATGTGGTTCGGGCCGCCTGAGCGTAATACACTACTCCACGGGGTGTGTCTGTGTGTTGTATTATGAATCGCTAGAAAGCGTAGTTTCTGGCTCTGCTTTGAGTTGTCCTGTATCGTGCGGCTTAGTCCTTTTATAGTCCAAGGACTGACTGTTACATCATTAGCCTGGTCCGACATGTGGCCCTGGCGTATTAAATAGCCTGATACACTGTCTATGAGTGTTAAGCATGGTTAATAGTGTGATAACGTGCCTTAATGGCTGCATTACCTCTATTAATAGTGCTTTGATCGTGTCGTTAATACAGCATTAATGACACGTATTCAAGTCTTGTAACTGCCGCTTTAATAGTCTCTTGAATGTTCGTGCTGAAGGAGATCCATCAACGTATTCGTTGGTGGTGAAAGTCCGGAGGCTCCACACGTGACAGCTTCGGAGCTTCCCCTTGCGGGGAGGTAGCTCCGGAACCACTATACACGTATCAACACCGGAGCTTCCCTTTGCTGGGGGTTAGGTCCGGGGTCATTATACACGTGTTGATCGCGAAGCTTCCCTACGTTGGGAGTTTAGCCCCGGATTTACATTACACGTGTCAATCTCCGGAGCTACCCATATGAGGGATGCGGGTCCGGTGTAATATGACATGTGGGGCCCTAAGGAGACCTTCAACTTTGACGGGTAGAACTCTTTTGGACTTCTTATGGTATCAAAGGGTACCCGGTACGTAGGGTACCAAGAGTGGCCCCCGGGCCCACCGTTGGGAGAAATCCTTTGGGTTAAGTTATTCTACCAAAGGTGGGGCCATAATTGATTCCCGCGCTTTGACTTCAAAAGTCTTGTAATGTGCCGTTGGGGCGATGATCCAAGGTTAAGCCATCGTTGCGTGGCTTGTTATAAATGCAACAGATTGTAGGATCGAAGAGCACGTGAAAAGCTACCAGAGGGGGGGGGGGTGAATGGTAGATTTAAAAATCTTACGCAGTGGAAACAATTAAACCCCAACCCCTTCGGCAGAAAATCGATCTCTTAAAGAAATCATGTGTGAGACTAATCTAAATGTGTTTCACCATGACAAAAGTGATGGATATCAGAGATAATCTAGCCACGAAGACAACACAAAAAGAATCACTCAAATCCGTTGAGAAAAACTCAAGTTATGATCGAAAGATCAAACAATAGTCAATCTGCCCTACCCGAGAAAAACAGTTCTGGAACGCTGCAAAGAAACTCGTGTATATCATAAACCACAAATCCAATGACCGTGAAATTTTGATATATGATAGATAATCAAGTTGTGAAGACAACTCAAAAAGAATCACGTCAATTGGATCTGTAAAACTCGAGTTATGATAAAACCACCGACGAAAGGTAGTGCTGTCCAGAAACTCGACGAGTAAAACTTGTCTGGAACAAGTCGGACGAACAAGGCACAAAAGTTCCTTCAAACTACGAATTTTATTCAATAGAACACAAGAGGGACAGCCCCAAAGTCCTCTACCACGAGCTCTGGGCTCCCTTGCTTATATAACCAGCCCTCAGGCCAACCTAATATCAACTAGGACTCCAATCCTACTCAGATCACAAATTGTAACTTTCCATAACTGCTCAAGATTCTACTATACGCAGATAGAAGCAATCTTAAAACTTACAAACACCTTAGGAACGTATCCCACATTCCTAAACAACTCAAATTCGTGACACACACGATATCCTATCATAACCAACTCAAATCTTTCCATATTTGAGTCAAAACTGACTCAGCCGCAACCTGAGTCCATAACCTAGTCGGTTGGACCTTTCCGACCAATTCTTTACGTCCACATCTCTTCATCACACCTCAGAACCATGCAGCCACGTCCATGCACTCCTTGCACACGTGCAAACATCTTCCAATGACGTCCACGATACCTTCATATGCATTGTTCTTGATTCAATCATGCTGCGCAACCTCCTGATCAGCTCAACCACAATTCCTACTGAATTTGGTTGTTGGAACCTCATCTCCTCCCTGAGACTAGTCCAATGGATCCCGTCACCAGCCATGTATTGAACTCAAGCAACACCTGCACATGAATAAACAACCAATCCATACGAGCCCAAGTCCTTGACTTGACTCAAGTTAATTCCGAACATTACACCTTACGTGAGAACCTCACATAAGCATGTTGCAAAACCAAAGTAACACGATATCATCCATATCAACCAAAACGCACCAAAAACTTAGCAAATGAATACCAAGCAATCTTTCCAACAATGTAAAGCAAGTCCGAAACATTGCAAATGAAAAGCAGAAGCACTACGGTCAAGTTCCGGACCTTGCTAAAGCAACCCGGAGCTTGAGCCGGAGTTAACAAAAGCTAGTAGAACCTAGCGCTGGAGCTTACCAAAACTAGTACAATGAAGTACCTATCGGAGCTTACCAAAACTAGTAGATTCTAGCACCGGAGCTTACCAAAAACTAGTCAAAACTAGTCAACCCAAAACCAGAGCTAGACAAAGTACGTCGGAGCTTAGCAAAAGCATACCGGAGCTATCAAATATATATCGGAGCTATCAAAGACATGCCGGAGCTAAAGATAAAGCTCACCGGAGCTAACAAAAGCTGGTCGGACCTTACCAAGAAGTCAGACCTAGCATCTAACGTAGTCGGAGCTAGCCAAAACAAGCCGGACCTTGATAAAAAGGTGTTTTGGTGATATTCGAAACTTTTATCATCAAAGCCAAGTATATTCACTACAAGCCAATGTATTCAGCACATATAGGTCTCACAATCTCCCCCTTGATGAATGCATTGGCAACACCATTTAAAATCCGAAAATTTCTCCCCCTTTGTAAATCAAAAGTAAAATGAGAAGAAAAAATTATCCCATATTATCTCATATTATCTCTCCCCCTTTATTATCTCTCTTTATGCACATATTCTCTTTCTCTTCATGCTTATCTCTCCCCCTTTGACAATGTATTCAGCAAGTCATGAGCATGTAAACAAATTATCTCTCCCTCTTTAGTTGTTATGAGCATATTATAACATATTCATATAAATAAATCTCATCCAAGTCATACTATCAAGTACTTTACATTATCACATCAATGAAATACATAAAGTAGTGTAAGCCATGCTAGAGGTCATATGTAATTTTCAATTTAAGCAAGTCATGATCTCACAAACTTAACTATTTCAAAACCTGAAAGCATGACACTAGTTGCTACATTTTATTATTTTTCAAAGCATAAATTTAGATCATATGATATTTGCAAGAGATTATATGCGCATCTGCCTTATTCTAACCAACCAAGCCAAGCCTATGTCATTTGACAATCAGAAGCTTAAGGACATGGTTTTAGTCATACACAACTTCTTCCAAGTTCATATCTAAGTGCAATGACAAGCCATCTCAAAAGAAGAAGTGCGATGCATGCATATTCTCTTGATCTTTCCTCAATTTATATTTGTTCATAAAAACTCAACATGTGAGTTGATTACTTGATTAATTCTTTATGATTAAAAGCATTTGTGAGCATGCAACAAGTTCAAAACAGCAAGAAAGTTCGACCATGACCAGATTTAGTGTAAGTAATTATTCCAATTACTAGACATGGCAAAAACTACAAAATGTATAACACGAGTAATGTAGTAAGAACTTTCAGCATGTAAAAAGAATCACAAAGTCATATATGTATGAAATACTATGCTCATATTATTTTAATTTCAGATTCACACATAGACTTCCCAAGTTTAAAAAAAAAATCCCCCTCAATTTAAGCTATGAGGATGCATAACCCCTATTTCACTACGGATGTAACAAAAACGAGTGAAATCCAAAGGTTTTGTAAAAATGTCAGCCAATTGTTTTTTGGCATCTACATGGTGAAGCACAATGTTTCCTTTTTCAACATTATCTCTGAGAAAGTGATACCTAATGTCAATGTGCTTAGTTCTAGAATGTTGCACGGGGTTTTTAGCAATGCAAATGGCACTAGTGTTATCACGAAACAGTGGAACACGGTCTAGATCAACCCCATAGTCCTTAAGTGTTTGAACAATCCAAAGAATTTGTGAGCAAGCACTAGCGGCAGCTACATATTCAGATTCGGCTGTGGATTGTGCAACTGAATTTTGTTTTCTAGAGGACCAAGCAACAAGAGAATTACCAAGAAAATGACAAGCACCGGAAGTACTTTTCCTATCAATCCTACAGCCCCCAAAATCAGCATCAGAAAAAGCTTTCAAAGTAACGGTTGAGGAAGAAGGAAGAAAAATGCCAAATTCTTGAGTTCCATGTAAGTACCTGAGAATCCTTTTGACGGCTTGACGATGTGAAGCACGTGGGGAAGCTTGAAACCGTGCACAAAGACATACGTTGAATTGTATATCCGGTCTTGATGCCGTGAGGTACAAAAGTGATCCGATCATGCTTCTATATTCTTTTTGATTCACGGGTTCACCATCTTCATAAAGTTCAAGTGTTGTTGCTGTTCCCATTGGTGTCCGAAGAGGCTTGCTTTTGTCCATGTTGAAGCGCCTTAGGAGGTCTTTGGTATACTTCGTTTGATGCACAAAAGTACCCTCCTTGGTTTGCTTGATTTGCAGCCCCAAAAAGTAAGTGAGTTCACCCATCATACTCATTTCAAATTCAGAACTCATCATTGCTGAAAACTTGGACACAAGATCATGAGAAGCACAACCAAAGATAATATCCTCCACATACACTTGAACGAATAATGAGTCATTGCCATGCTTAAGAACAAAAAGAGTTTTATGAACCTTGCCCATGGTAAACCCCTGTTCAAGTAAGAATGTTTTTAACCTATCATACCATGCTCTAGGGGCTTGTTTGAGACCGTATAAGGCTTTGGACAGTTTGTAAACATGATTAGGAAAATCTGGATTTTCAAAACCCGATGGTTGTTTGACATAAACCTCCTCATCTATGTAGCCATTAAGAAAAGCACTTTTAACATCCATTTGATATAGCTTAAAACCTTTAGATGCTGCAAAAGCTAACAAAATTCTTATGGCTTCTAATCTAGCGACAGGAGCAAAAGTTTCATCAAAATCTAGACCTTCAACTTGAGTGAAACCTTGAGCAACCAACCTAGCCTTATTCCTAACCACAACCCCATCCTCACTTTGTTTATTTTTAAATACCCATTTAGTTCCAATTAAAGTGTGACCTTGAGGTGGAGGTACAAGTTTCCAAACATTATTTCTTTCAAAATTTTCTAACTCTTCTTGCATGGCAATAATCCAAGATTCATTAGTGAGTGCGTGTGATATATCTTTGGGTTCAAAAGAAGCAACAAAAGCAGAATGAGCATGAGCATTTGGATCGCAAAACCTGGACCGTGTGACTCGTTCGTGCAAGCTTCCAATCTTCTGTTGTGGGGGATGATCTTTGTAAAAACGTAGGGGAACAGATGTCTCACAAGCTTCTTCTTCATAAGGTTCATCGTAGATTGATGAGCTTGTGACTTGTGGACGATCAGGACCAGCAGAGGTGATAGCCGGAGCTTGTTCAATGTCCGGAGCTGGACACGTGTCAACTTCGGAACTACCAGGCAGTATCACCGGCTCTTCTTCATCTTCGAAAATACCCTCCCCCCTGAGGATACGGATCTGGTCCTGCAACACCGGAGCTAGTACCTGGGCTAGCTTCATCAAAAGACACTTCACAAGTCTCCACAATTTTGTTAGTGTCAAGTAAAAGCACACGGTAGCCTCTAGTATGAGATGGATAACCAAGAAACATGCCATCAATGGATCGAGGTTCAAATTTATCAAGATTACCATGTTTCTTAACAAAGCATTTGCAACCAAAGACCCGAAGGTGTGTAACACTAGGCCTATGTCCAAACCGGAGCTCATATTGTGTTTTACCTAGCTTAGCACGCAAGAACACACGATTTGAGACATAACAAGCGGTTGCTAACGCACCAGCCCAAAATTTCCTAGGAGTTTGATATTCATCAAGCATAGTCCTAGCCATCTCAACTAAGGTTCTGTTCTTTCTTTCTACAACACCGTTTTGTTGAGGTACATATGGTGAAGAGAATTGATGATCTATTCTATTTTCAGCACAAAAGTGATCAAAAGATTGATTTTTAAATTCAGTTCCATTATCACTTCTAATTGCTTTTAATGATCCTGGGTGATCAATTGATAATCTAATAAATAAAGTTCTAAAGTGACTAAAAACTTCATTCTTAGACGCCATAAAGTAAACCCAAGAATATCTAGAATAATCATCAACAATAACAAGAACATACCATTTACCTCCGAAGGATTGAACACGTGAAGGTCCTACGGTGTCAAGGTGCAAAAGTTGACACGGTTCAGTTGTCATGATCATTGTGAGAGGAGTATGTGAACCTGCAACCATCTTAGCATGTCTACAAGAAGAGCACACAATTGCTTTGTCCTCTTTAAGCTTAGGCAGCCCACGTATGCGATCAAGATCACTAACACGCGTTAGGTGATCAAAGCCCACGTGACCAAGTCTCCGATGCCAAAAATATAAGTCATTTGAATCATTAGCAACTAGACACCTATGCTTAGAGGAAGACATATCAAAATCAGCTTTAAAAACTCTTCCAAACCGAGACATGTTAAAAATAAGCTCACTATTTGAACCTACAACTTTGCAGCAATTTTTATTGAAAATAATTTCTAGATTTTAATCTAGCAATTGTGAAACAGAAAGCAAGTTGTATTTCAAATTTTTGACAAGTGCCACATCCTTCAAAGTGTAGTGATCATTTACTCTAACCGAACCCTTAGCAATTATAGGAGTTGAAGAATTATCGGCAAAAGTAACATTCTCTACACGTGACACAAAAGAGGGGAAGGAGAACCAATCTTTGTTACCGGTCATGTGGCGTGAGCAACCTGAATCCACAATCCAGATGTTATCCTTCCTCAAACGTGTAACCTACATAGAAGCACAATACGTCGATGACTCAATACTGAGGTTAGTCAAAAGGCATTTAGGAATCTTGTACTGAGTCATGCGACGTGCAGTAGGAAAAACACGCGAAAGCTGAGATAAAACAGCAGGTTTATGAGCCGAAGTTTGAGGTTTTCTATTCTTAACTCTTTTAGCACAAAAACCAGTAGCTCCGGAGGTAAAAGCAGTAGTTCCAAAAGACAAGGCTGAAGCTCCGAAAACAAAAGCTGAAGTTCCAAAGGAAACAACAGAAGGTCCGGGAGCTCTCGGAGCTATCGGAACTATCGGAGCTGCTTTTGCGGATTTCTTACCAGAAGGTCCGGAAGCTACCTTTTCAAACTTCTGACTCACTAAAGCAGGTTGTGTTTTTCTAATTGCATGAAAGTTATAAGATCTAGCATTTTTTCTTTCCTTTTTCTGTTGTTTAGCTACTCTATAACAAAAATCTATGACATGACCATCTCTACCACAGAAGGTACAATGAAATTTAACTTTGTGTTCATGTCTAGATGAGCAAGCAATATTTTTATTTGTAACCGAATGAGGCAACACTCCTGCAGATTTGAAAACCACTCCTTTTTGTTTAGGAACTGTTTGAATCAAACCACTTCCTAATGACTTTCCAATTTTAGGTGGATGTGCCTTAGCATGAGCATGAGAATCAAAACCTAAACCAGTTTTATCATTGCAAGACTTGGAAGAATTCAGCAGCAAGTTTAGGTTCTTATTCCCATTACAAAACCGATCTAATGTCCTATGCATGTTGTCAAGTTTATTGGACAGATCAAGGCAATTGTCACATGAAGTTTCTCCCTTTAGTTTGCATTTGGAACAAAATTTAACTTCATGAGATCGTAAAGCATTGTTCAATATAAAAATTTCATTCATAGCATCTTGCAGTTTTTTATCAAGATCATCACAACTAGAACAATGCAAATCAATTGTAGAACAGCTAGCATCTTTCAAGTTTTTATCATTAAGTGCAGCAAGCTCTTTATTCTTTTCAATTTCTTTATCAAGTCTATCTAGAGTGGAGGAGTGTGCACTTCTTAATGTGGACAATTGTTCATAGATTAAGTCACATGAGGGACATGCATCATCACTAGGAATCAAAGTTTTTAAACGGTTAATTTCAGATTCTAGTGATTCAATTTTAGCAGCATTATCCATAAGCTTTTTGTCCTTTTTCTTGACAATAATAGTTGCACGAGAAATAGCATCACACATTACATTGCAGGTAGAACATACCTCATCGTCTTCACTGTTGTGTTCTGCATCCTCCTGACTTGATCTTGATCTTGTTTTGCCCGTCATGAAGCATAAGTTGGCCAGATCGTCATCATCTTCATCACTTTCAAAGTCTACATCACTTGAACTAAGTTCTTGAAGTGCGGTGATGAAGCTGTTAATCATCTTGCGTCCTATGGTACCCTTCTTTTTCTTGTTGGAATTTCCAGAGGAGGTCCGAACCTTGCTTTGTTTCTCTTCCCGGGTGGTCGGACCTAAAAGGTTAGGGCATTCTATACGAAAGTGTCCTGCTTTACCACATTCAAAACAGCGTTGAGGTCCGGAGCTTCCTCTCCTTCTAGTTCTCACATTTTGCAATGCTTTTGAGAATCTAGTAGAGATGAGCACCAACTCCTCTTCTAGAAATTCTTCGATCTGCTCCAGGGTTAGTGAGGACAACAAAGCAAGAGTATTGCAAGATGATGATTGGCCGGAGCTAGACATATCACGTTGTGAAACAAATGCAATAGACTTATTGGGATTCTTACGTGAGATTATGTCAATTTCATGAGTTTTTAACTTGGAATATAGCACATCTAATGTAAGAGAACTCATGACAGTTGATTCACGAATAGATGTTACTTTCATCTCCCAAATTGACATGTCTAATGCACTAAGAAGTTGCCTAGCATTATCAGCATCAGAAAAATTTACATTGACACTACGTAAGTTGCTGAGAATTTTATTAAAACGAGCAAAGAGGTCATCGATAGACTCACCTGGTTGCATCTCAAAACGCATATATTCCTTTTTGAACATATCTTGTTTTACCTCCTTGATTGTGTTGGAGCCTTCATGATAATCACAGAGAGCTCTCCAAACATCGTATGCTGACCGGAGGTGCGCGACACGATCAAAGTCGCTTTGAGTGAGTCCTTGGATGATCAAGTTTTGGGCTTTGTTGTTGTTGTCGACATCCCGTAGGTTTGTGCCCGTGACTTGATCATTAGATGGCACTTCGTAAGGCTTGTACACCTTATCCCATATTGCAAAGCCTTGTTCCTGGATGAAAGCCTCCATGCGTGCCTTCCAAACCTGGAAATCAATAACAGCAAACATACAAGGTTTGGCGGAGTACTTCTCCATGATGATTAGTCAAAAACACGTGCAAATCACAAAGATTAGAGCACCGTGGCTCTGATACCAATTGTAGGATTGAAGAGAACGTGAAAAGCTACCAGAGGGGGGTGAATGGTAGATTTAAAAATCTTACGCAGCGGAAACAATTAAACCCCAACCCCTTCGGCAGAAAATCGATCTCTTAAAGAAATCATGTGTGAGACTAATCTAAATGTGTTTCACCATGACAAAAGTGATGGATATCAGAGATAATCTAGTCATGAAGACAACACATAAAGAATCACTCAAATCCGTCGAGAAAAACTCAAGTTATGATCAAAAGATCAAACAATAGTCAATCTGCCCTACCCGAGAAAAAACAGTTTTGGAACACTGCAAAGAAACTCGTGTAGATCATAAACCGAAAATCCAATGACCGTGAAATTTTGATATATGATAGATAATCAAGTTGTGAAGACAAAAAAAAATAATCACGTCAATTGGATCTGGAAAACTCGAGTTATGATAAAACCACCGACGAAAGGTAGTGCTGTCCAGAAACTCAACGAGTAAAACTTGTCTAGAACAAGCCGGACGAACAAGGCACAAAAGTTCCTTCAAACTACAAATTTTATTCAATAGAACACAAGAGGAATAGCCCCAAAGTCGTCTACCACGAGCTCTGGGCTCCCTTGCTTGTATAACCAGCCCTTAGGCCAACCCAATATCAACTAGGACTCCAATACTACTCAGATCACAAATCGTAACTTTCCATAACTGCTCAAGATTCTTCTATACACAGATAGAAGCAATCTTAAGACTTCCAAACACCTTAGGAACGTATCCCACATTCCTAAACAACTCAAATTCGTGACACACACGATATCCTATCATAACCAACTCAAATCTTTCCATATTTGAGTCAAAACCGACTCAGCCGCAGCCTGAGTCCATAACCTAGTCGGTTGGACCTTTCTGACCAATTCTTTACGTCCACATCTCTTCATCACGCCTCGGAACCATGCAGCCACGTCCATGCACTCCTTGCACACGTGCAAACATCTTCCAATGACGTCCACGATACCTTCATATGCATTGTTCTTGATTCAATCATGCTGCGCAACTTCCTGATCAGCTCAACCACAATTCTTCCTGAATTTGGTTGTTGGAACCTCATCTCCTCCCTGAGACTAGTCCAATGGATCCCGTCACCAGCCATGTCTTGAACTCAAGCAACACCTACACATGAATAAACAACCAATCCATACGAGCCCAAGTACTCGACTTGACTCAAGTTAGTTCTGAACACAACACCTTACGTGAGAACCTCACATAAGCATGTTGCAAAACCACAGTAACACGATATCATCCATATCAACCAAAACGCACCAAAAACTTAGCAAATGAATACCAAGCAATCTTTCCAACAATGTAAAGCAAGTCCGAAACATTGCAAATGAAAAGCAGAAGCACTACAGTCAAGTTCCGGACCTTGCCAAAGCAACACGGAGCTTGAGCCGGAGCTAACAAAAGCTAGTAGAACCTAGCGCCGGAGCTTACCAAAACTAGTACAATGAAGCACCTGCCGGAGCTTACCAAAACTAGTAGATCCTAGCACCGGAGCTTACCAAAAACTAGTCAAAACTAGTCAACCCAAAACCGGAGCTAGACAAAGTACGTCGGAGCTTATCAAAAGCATACCGGAGCTATCAAATATATGCCGGAGCTATCAAAGACATGCCGGATCTAAATATAAAGCTCACCGGAGCTAACCAAAGCTGGTCGGACCTTACAAAGAAGTCGGACCTAGCATCTAACGTAGCCGGAGCTAGCCAAAACAAGACGGACCTTGATAAAAAGGTGTTTTGGTGATATTCGAAACTTTTATCATCAAAGCCAAGTATATTCACTACAAGCCAATGTATTCAGCACATATAGGTCTCACACAGATGAGATCTTTGAGTGCGGATCTCACGCAGTTGAAGGTCGCCAGTTCCCAATACAAAAACCGTATCGGTTCCGAGAGCCTTGTCAGGGTGCCGCCTTTGGGTCTCCCGCTACCAATCATGACAACGGTTCGCCTGGGGTAACAATGTCGATCTCTTCGTCGGGGTAGCCTCAGACCCATTTGTCATGGACGGGGTAGATTTTTTGAAATGTAACCCCACTTTTGCTGCAGTTTCCATCCAGGTGTCGCGGAGGCTTACTTAAGAAGGAAAGTGTACGTGGTTTGAGGACTCTTTACGCTTTCGATCAAACCTGCGCTCAGAGCCTCCCAAACTTTGCCTAGCTTTCTCTTTCTTTGCTCCACTTTGTCGCGATGGAGTTGGGTCTTCCCAAGAGCTGCCTCAAGAGCAAGGATGATTTGATGAATGTCCGGACCTATATGGGGTGGTCCAGTGATTCCTTCAACCGCCTGATCTGCGCCGGTGAGCTCCCATTCAAGAAGGAGTGTAATGGCGACATGGTGTACTTCTCTGCGTATGCCATGGTGGGATTGGTCCCACCTTTTTCAACCTTTCTTCTAATGCTGCTAGACTTTTATGGTCTCTAGCTATATCATCTTGGCCCCCTTTCTCTTCTGCTAGTGGCAACCTTTGTCCACTTTTGCGAGATGTGGTTGGGTGTTCCCCCTTGCATCAAGCTGTTTCGTACCTTCTTCACCGTCCACACCACCGACAAGGGGACCAAGCTTCTTGGCTTCTACTATTTTGTGAAGCGCAAGAACTTCCCCTTCAAGTACTTGAAGTCATTCCCTTCTGGCATATGGGACGACTAGAAGAAGGACTGGGTCGTCATTGCAGTGGAGGAGCACGAGAGGTTGGAGCTGCCCCAAGGACTCCCCAACGTTGACACCGACGCTTGGAGTGTAGTTTCGGTGCTGTCGGATGCCTTTAACCCCGTCGTGACCAGGATCCACGAATGCGTGGAGGTGGAGTAACCCCTAAGATTGTCTTATGCAACTTCCTGGTCAACAGATGGGCTCCACTGAGGAATAGGGAGAAGCTTGCTTGGGCCCTCAACAGCGTGATGGATGATGACCAGATTGAAACTAGTCTGAAATCCAAGTTGGATGACGAAGCTATGAAGCTTCTTCTCAAGAAATTCCAGCATGGGATAAATGTCGATGGCGACGACTTGGTTCCGCTGGCAGCTTTCCTTCCTCTGAACATGGAGCCGCAGTTTAACAGAGAGCTCCGGAGGAAGATGCCGGCGCTTGATGACCTTGGTGAGGTGGAAAGGCGTCCGACCTCCAGAATGTTAATCCCCGGAGCTTCCGAAGGAGGGCCTGCCTCCGCCCCGAGCCGGAGGGTTGAAGACATAGGCAATGGCAAGGGCAAGGAGCCAGCTGAACCCTCCAACCGGAAGTGGAAGGTGAAGCATGCTGATGGGAGGTCTGTCAGGGCTACTCCCTCTACAACAGCTCCTTCTCCCAGACGGAGGCGGTCTTCTGTAACCACACCTTCTCCGGCGTAGGCGTCTTCTAGAGGAGCTAGCTCTGGCTAGTCAATCCCGGCTTCAGTGCCGGCAAGCCTAAGAGTTCTTCCCGACCAAGAGAAGCTCCGACTGAGAGGACACCAGCTACCGCAAGTAGTCCTCAACTGTAGTACGAAGTCGTTGTCTCACCAGACTTGGTGGGCTCTAGCTTCGAACCTCAGAAGAAGAAGTTTTGAGGCGACTGGGGTGGTAGCATCCCTAGGTAAGCATTGATTGCTCACCTTAAAATGCTAGTCTTGTTTTTGATGTGTCTTTAATCTTCTCTTCCCTTTATTTCTAGGGTGTCGAAGAAGGGGTCAGGAACCTCCACGTCTATCGCAGCGACCGGGGCTGCGCATGCCGAAGCTCCGGCTTCAAGCACCGAGCCTCCTCCTCAAGTGGTGGCAGAAGTCACGGCAGCTCCGGTGCCAGTTGTCGTGGACTTGGATTCAGAGTCCTCACCAGAAGCTCCCGTGGTAGCGCTGGACCACAGGGGAGAAGTTGAAGGTGTACCTCTGACAACGGTGCCGGAGGCTGATGTTCCGGTACTGGAGCCGGAGATGTTTGAAGCTCTGGTCATTGAACCGACAATCGTTGAAGCCCTGACCGCTGAGCCAAAGGAAATTGAAGCCCTAGCCATTGAGCCGAAGATGGTTGATGCTCCATCCCTTAGGCCAGAAGTTTTTGAAGGTCGGCGGCTGAG
Source organism: Tuctoria greenei (assembly GCA_036927565.1). NCBI lineage: Eukaryota > Viridiplantae > Streptophyta > Magnoliopsida > Poales > Poaceae > Tuctoria > Tuctoria greenei. The sequence continues at coordinate 40,661,098 of JAYESD010000006.1, read as the reverse complement.
CCGAAAATGTTTGAAGCTCCGATCACTGAATCGGAAGGAGCTGACGTGCCAGAGTCTGAGCCAGCGGCGGTAGAGGCCCCGGATGAAGCCCTTGCCATTGCCCCGGAGGTAGCTGAACTAGGGCCGGAGCTGCACGAAGAGGTGGCGACAGGTCCTCCGCCCTCAGAGCCGGCGACCGAAGACCCGGAAGCAGCGCCTTCAACTTCTGCTCTGGAGGTGGGAGTTCCCCCAGTGGGTTCTGCTTCTGCCGCTGCTGAAGGGCATCCGGAGAGCGGCCCTAGTGCTGCAGGAGCTCAGGGGACCACTCTTGTAGAGTGGGACCCAATTTTTGTGATGGAAAATCCTCTGGAACCTGCGGAGTTGGTCCCAGCAGGTCCAGAGCCTATCCCTTTGGCATTGTCTATAGACAACGCCCGCTCGAGCCTCCGACAAGTCCAACTCGCCTTCGATCATGAGAGCAAAGCCCTAGAGGAGGAGCGCAACACCTTGAGGCGTTGGCGCAACAGACTCCACTTCGAGACCAGGCTTGCCCAGATGAGGCTGGCTGACCAGAAGGAGAGGATTAAGAGGGAAAGTGCCCAGTTGGAATACTGGGAGAAGCTGCTGGAGGAGAAGGAAGCCGCCATTCGAGCGCTCGATGCTAATTCTAGGGAGATCGTTGAGCAAGCCAAGGAGAGGCGTGATGCTGCTGATGAGCATCACGAAAACCTTAATGAATTGAACAAGGTTCTCTTGAAGCGCTGGGCGGACCTTGAGGCGAGGGAAGAAAAGCTCCTAGAGCATCAAGAGGATGTTGTGAAAAGGGAGGCGGAGGCTACCCAAAAATTGACTCTTGGTGAACAGAATTTGGTAGATCGCAGCAAGAAGCTGGATCTATGGAGCAAAAAGGAGAAGGAGAAGTACTGGAAACTGGGGCAGGAGCTCTCGAAAAGAGAACCTGACGTTGCCACCAGGGAAGGGAAGGTGAAAGGTAGGGAAAAAGACTTGGCGGAAAGGCGGAACCGCATCTACCCCTGGGAGACAGAGTTGACCGATCGCGAGAAGCAAGTTGCTGAGAGTATGCAACAACATGCTAAATTGGTCGAGCGCCTCGCTCAGGATGGTTCGAAGCTTGTGGCCGCCCGGAAGTTGCTGGAGGAGCTGCAGAGCTTGAAGGAGACGGAGTCCATTCAAGTGTGGGACTTCTTGGGGTGGGCCAACGACGCGCTGACACCACTAGGCTTCAGTCCCGTACGTCCGAACAACCAAGAGCTGGACTTGGACCAAGCGCTGGTGGCCCTCAATGGTGCTGGCGGTAAACTCGACGCGATGGGCAACGTTATTGCGGACCAGCTCGAGACAAAGGGGAAGTATTTGGCTACGAATGTCGCAGAATATGTGCCGACGTGCTATGTAAGACGAGACCCCCAATTCTCCCTGGACCCGGTGCTTGAAGGTCCCATCGCTGAAGAGGAATAAGTTGCCAAGGCCAGCTTCCAAGAGGTTGCCAAGAAAGTTGCTTCATTCTTCCGCCGGTCTTAGAACCTCCAGTAGCTAGTACTTTTTCCTTCTGCCTTCTGCTGTAATCCTTTATTTTTGTCTTCAATATAGTGTGCTCTGTCTTGTTGGCCCCCTGGTATATGTGTACAATTGAAGTGTGTCCATGTACCTAAGGATTTGACAGTATATTAACGACTCGAACGCTTCACACTTGTAGATTTTATGTCTGAAATCTTCATTTTTGATGCATCGACAGCAGGCCCCTTGGGTTTGGCGGAGCTTGTTAGCTCCGACGGTACCCACTATCAACATATAAAATGCTGAAGGTGGGCCCCCTAGGATTTATCGGAGCTTGGTAGCTCCTGATGTTGCTGCACAAATAGTTGAAGTAGGCCCCCCAGGGGTTTCCGGAGCTTTGTAACTCCGACATTACCCACTGTCATCATATTAAATATTGATGGCGGGTCCCCTCAGATGATGTCGGAGCTTAGTGGCTCTGGCGTCGTGCACCATTGCTATGAATTTCTGTTTTTCCTGCACATTAAATACAAGAAAAAAGGAAAATTCGTCCTCTTGTCTATAAATCGTTTGTGACTTATTGTTCTTACTTGAGTTTTTATTACGAAGTAACTCAATATGGTAACAAGTATATTGATGTAACCCTTCCGGACTCATATCTTTTTAGTACTCACCCTACTGATGCCTGCCGGAGTGTAGGTAGAGTGGCGTACTTAGGGTGCAGGACTAGGCTAAGTCGATAGCACACTCCGGACCTATGTTGGCTTAGCGTTTAGGCAAGTAGACTATATAGCATGTTAAGACCTAAAGAGATCAACAATATAACTTGCAACGCATATGAAGAACTTGGGTAAAAACTAAAAAAGAATTGCACAACTTCATTATAGACAAGAAGGTTAAAAACAATAATTTGATAGATCGAACCTTGTACAAAAATAAATGCACGTGGAGTCTGTTTTCACATAACAATGTCTTTCTTTATAGGTCTATATTACGGGGGAGACAAGGACACACTTAGGGTGCGGGCCCAAGCTAAGTGCGCTATACATCTTGTACTAACCCAGGGTAGGTAGTTACACTTTTAGTGCTGTGACTGTATGAAGTGTACTTGAACTTCCCAGACCTTCCCGAAGGGGTACATACATTCTCCCGGAGGACCTGCCCATGTGTGTTTAGCGACTCTATAACATACTTCATGTGTAATTACAGACTCACCTCCGTGATCCTAAGCATAAAACTTACGGAGGTAATCGATGTTCCAAGGATTAGGAAGCAGAGTCCCTTCCTCAGTTGCTAATCGAACGCATCCAGGTCAGGATACTTTGATCACTCGGAAAGGACCTTTCTAGCAGGGGGAAAGTTTGTTCATCCCTTCACGAGTTAATATCTTCCGAAGCACTAGATCGCCTTCCTCGAGTTGTCAGTTGCACACATGCCTTTGATGATAGCGCCGGAGTGCTTGGCGATAATGCGCATTCCGAATAGCTACTTGGCACCTTCCCTCATCGATGAGGTCAAGGTCTTCACGCCAGAGCTGATCCTGCGCGGCTTCGTTGAAGGTCCGGATGCGGAGGGACCCCAAGGTGATCTTCGGAGGAAGGACTACTTCAGCTCCTTACACCAGGAAGAAAGGTGTTTCTCCAGTTGACCGGTTAGGTGTTGTCCAGTTCGCGCACAATGTAACTGGAAGCTCTTCAATCCAGTTGGCTCTGTGCTTTTTCAGGCGCTCATATGTGTGCGTCTTGAGTGCTTTTAATTTTTTTGCATTTGCTCTCTCGGCTTGGACATTACTTGCTGGATGAGCTACTGATGCGTAGCTGAGTTGAACGCCGAGGTCTTCGCAATATTCTTGAAATGCAGCACTTGTGAATTGGGTTCCATTGTCAGTTATGACTTTGTTTGGAACTCCAAATCTGCATATAATAGACTTCAAGAACTTGATTGCTGATTGCTTGTTGATTGTCACAACTGGAGTTGCTTCCGACCACTTAGTAAACTTGTTGATGGCGACATACATGAACTTGTAACCTCCGACGGCTTTTGGGAAAGGTCCCAAGATGTCCATGCCCCACGCAGCGAATGGCCATGTAGGAGGTATCATTTGTAGTGACTGAGCCGGTGTGTGAATCTGTTTTATGTGGAACTGGCACGCTTCACATTTTTTCACTAGCTCAACCGCATCTTGGAGTGTAGTAGGCCAGTAAAAGCCATGACAGAAGGCTTTACCGACCAGCGTGCGAGAAGAAGCATGGTTCCCGCACTCGCCTCCATGGATTTCTGTGAGGAGATCGCGGCCTTCTTCCCTTGCATTGCACCGCATTAGGATGCCATTAGCACCGCGTCGGTAGAGATCCCATTCTACCAACGTGTATATTTTAGCCAATCTGACAATCCAGTCAGCGGATACACTATCTTCAGGAAGGATATTGTCCTTCAAGTCACTCCAGATCTCCAAGATCCATGCATCAGAGGTTACTTGAGATTCTGAGTCTTGCGTGGTGGGTTGCTCGGAGCTTCTGACAGCAGCTACGACCCTTAGTGGACGCCATAGTAACAGGGCCACCGGACTACCAGCTTTATGGTTCTGGTCTCGCCCCCTTCGCTCAGTTCGACAGACTGAGCTGTTGGTCTTGACAAACTCCGGATGAAGATTTCGATAGGAGCTGGAGTTCCAGTTGAGGCTTTCAGTGAGAGTTCGCCAGCTTCAGCGTTGTGAAGACGCTGAACATGGTGGAGATCTAGAACTTTGAAGTCCTTCTTAAGCCTCTAGACTTCAAGGAGATAAACAGAAAGTTGAGGATTGTTGTTGGAGCATTCACCTTTGACTTGTTTGATGATGAGTTTTGAATCTCCCTTCACCAACAGCTGTTTGACACCATAAGATAGTGCCACCTTGAGTCCATAGATGAGAGCTTCATACTCTGCCATGTTGTTGGTCACCTTGAAATCAAGGTCAACCATGTACTTGACCTTCTCCCCAGTCGGAGCAAGGAGAAGGATTCTAGCTCTGACCCCCTGCTTCTGCATGGAGCCATCGAAGTATAGATTCCAGTGAGGTCCGTTGAATACTGGAACCTTGGGTTCTGGTTTCTTCTCACTGTAGCCCCCAGGGTTTGATGGAGAGGGAGTCCATTCCTTCACGAAGTCGGCCAAGGCTTGACTTTTGATTGATTGTCTTGACACGAATTCTAGATCGAACTCGGCCAGTTCCGCTACCCACTTTGCAATGTTCCCAGTAGAGTTTGGATTATGCAAAATAGCACACAGTGGAAAAGAAGTTACCACTGATATTCTGTGGGCTTGGAAGTAGTGATGAAGCTTGCTTGAGGCAATAAGAACTGCATAAAGCAGCTTATGCACCTCAATGTATCTCGTCTTGGCGTCATGGAGTACTTCACTAATGAAGTACACTGGGCGTTGGACGGTTCGGACCCTTTCGGAAGGATCCAGAGCTTCTCCTCCATTGACTCGGGCCCTCCTGGAGGAGTCCGGACCTTCATGCTGTGTTTCTTGGACCCTCCAAAGGGGTCCAAAACTCCTTCTTGTTCGACCCAGACCTTGTTAGAAGGATCCAAATCGTCTTGGTAGGCCAGGTGAACCCTCTCAAGCGAATGAGGTTGATCTCCTAGCATCTCATTGTGAGGTTCCGTGTCTGGGAGATGGGACCCAGACACACCCTTATTTAACTTCGGACCCTCCCAGAGGGGTCTGGGTTCCTGGACTGGATGTGGCTCTGGTCTTTCTGCAACCAGAACCATACTGACGACTTTGGTGGTTGCCGAAATGTAAAGCAGTAAAGGCTCACCAGGATTCGGAGCTACCAATATCGGTAGTGTGGTGAGGAGCTTTTTGAGCTCTTGAAACGCCTTTTCTGCTTCTTCAGACCAATGAAATGGTTCAGACTTCCTCAAGAGCTTGAAGAAGGGTAGCGCCCATTCTGCCAGTCTTGAAATAAATCGACTGAGCGCAGCTAGACATCCAGTTAACTTCTAGACATCCTTGATGCGGGCTGGGGGCCGCATATCTTCTATAGCCTTGATCTTCGCCGAATTTGCTTCAATTCCTCGGTGAGTCACCAAGAACCTAGAAGCTTTCCGGAGCTAACCCCGAAGACACATTTGTCTGGGTTCAGCTTGTTGTGCGTAGGGTACAACTTATCGAAGACATCTTGTAAATTGTCAAGGAGTGACTCCTTGTTCTTGATCTTCACTATGATGTCATCGACGTACACCTCCACCAAGTCTCTAATTAGCTCTCCAAATGTTTTGTACATAGCTCGCACAAATGTTGAAGCAACATTTTTAAGACCAAATTGCATGGCCGTGTAATAGTACAATCCATCTACTGTTATGAAGGCAATATGCTCTTCATCTTCCTTAGACATTTGGATTTGATGATATCCAAAATATGCATCTAAGAAACATAGTAGCTCACACTCGGAGGTGGAGTCCACTATCTGATCTATTCTGGGTAGTGGAAATGGATCCTTTGGACATGCCTTATTTAAGGTGGTGTAGTCGATACACATCCGAAGCTTCCCGACGGCCTTGGGTACGACAACTGGGTTTGCCAGCCATTTTGGATGGATGACTTCTCGGATGAATCCAGCTTCAAGCAACTTCTCGATTTCCTATCAGATGAAGTTTTGTCTCTTGATTGATTGCTTCTGGGGCTTCTAGTGTACAGGCCATGCGTCAGGGCAAATCTTCAGATTGTGCTCAATCACCTCCCTAGGGATCCCAGGCATTTGTGATGGTTGCCAGGCAAACACATCGACATTAGCCCAGAGGAAAGTGATGAGCACGAGTTCCTATTTGTTTTTTAGACCTCCCGATATACGGGTAGTCTGAGCAGCATTGGAATCAATTTGGATGACTTTGACGGGAACGCCGGTGTCGCCGCTTGGTTGCACACAGGGTGCGGAGGTAGAGCCTTTATGGTGAATGCTCGAAGGGTTCAAAGTTGGCTCCTTAGCAGATGCTTCCTCTTGCGCTGCGGTAAGCGCATAGAGTTCTTCTAAAGCAGTAACTCCTGCAGTGCGATCTCCGCGGATCCGGAGAACGCCCGTGGGTGTTGGCATCTTCAACACTAAGTAACCATAATGAGTGGCGGCCATGAACTTGTACAAGGCTAGCCTGCCAAAAATGGCGTTGAATGGTATACTAATCTGTGCGACGTCGAAGACCAACTTCTCAGTCCTATAGTTCTCCCGAGTCTCGAAAGTTACTGGGAGTGTGATGGAACCGAGAGGAGTAATGGTCCCCGGACCTACCCAAGAGAAAAATCGAGAGGGGCGAAGGTTCGAAGGTCGGAGATGAAGCTTGACAAATGCTTCGAAGCTTATGAGGTTCAGTCCTGACCTCCGTCCACCATTACATGGTGGAGTTGAATATTGTTAATGGTGGGTGACACCATCAACGGGAGTTGGCCTGCTACGATCATGTTGCAGGGGCAGTCTGAAGCATCAAAAATGATGGGAGTATCCATCCACTTCCAATGAGGCTCCGCCCTTGCAATGGGAGCTGCCACGACCGTGTCCCGCCGCATTGTCTTGAGGATGCGGTGAGAGGTGATGTCCCAAGAACCCCCATAGATGGTGTTTATGGTCTTCCGACACTTGTTGTTAGAGACGTCAGAATCATCGTCGACAGTGTTGTAGATAGCTTTCAGGATATTCTTGGTATCATGAAAACCTAGCTCCTCCTCAGTCGGAGCTTCGTCGATTTTATTTTTTCCTTCCCGCTGACAGAAAGGAGCTTCTTCCCAACGCTTGTTATAGCGCTCAGCAAGATTCTGGACCTCCCGGCATTCTTCCATGCTGTGTCTGTCCATCTTGTGGATCGTACACCACGCTTTGGAACTATTACCGTCTTCTGATGAAGGTCAAGGTCATTTCTTGGGGCGTGGCCCCCGGCCACCCGGAGCTGCAACAGCTGCAGCGGCTGGTGCGCCAGCTGACGACTTCTTCTTGCCGTTGGGCTTCTTCTTCTTTTTGCCACTACCGGAGGTAGTGCTTCAGTTTTGGAGGACTTCTTGTTGGCCTCCGAAGCTGGCTGGGAATGCATTTCACGGCCCTCCGCAGCTCTAGCACATTTGTTTGCTAGGCTAAAGAGTTCTGTGACGCTGGTGACTTCTTTGATGGCCAGCTTCTCCAACATGTTTTTATCTCGAACACCCTGTCTAAATGCAATGATAATAGAAGAGATCGAGATTGAAGGAATAATATTCCATACCTAAGAAAACTGCTGGATGAAGGATCACAGCGATTCCCCTGTTGTTTGCTTTATAGCAAACAAATCCAATTCAGTGCCGGGCCGGGTGTAAGAACTCCCGAAGTTGGCGGTGGATTGTTGGCATAGCTCCACCCAACTATTAATGGAGTCGGGTGGAAGACTCATGAACCAGGACCTCGCGGTCCCGGTCAGAGCCACTGAGAAATAGTTGGCCATCACGGCCTCGTCACCCCCCGCTGCCAGTATAGCAGTGGAGTAGATTTGAAGGAATACGGCGGGGTTGTCAGTCCCATCGAATTTTTCTAGCAAGTGAGGCCGGAACTTCTGTAGCCATCTAACCATGCGTAAATGCATGGCCGGGGCAGAACATCCTCCTCCTACTCCCTGTGGAGCAGGGTTGTCTCGAGCTTCTCGCCTCTCGCGAGCACGCTCAATATGGACGCGGCTGTCCTGCTACCGGTAACGGCGATCCAATTCCGACCGCAGGTCATGAGTCGGAATCCTGGTAATGGTGTGGGTGCGTCCTGTCTTGGGAGGCAACAAAGTCACCTGCTGGGATGCAACACGTCTCCTCTGCTACGAGGCTTGTGGACCAAGTCGGCTCGATAAGGTCCTTCGTTGTGATGGTGCTCACCCCAAAGGAGGAGGACCTTGATTGCTGATGCCAGCGGCTGCAGCTGCAACCAGATGGTCAACATCAGCTCTCCACTATTCCATAGCACCCTGGGGTGCCCTTGGAGGCAGTGGATTTTGTAGAAGAGCTCGTGCAGCAATGAGTGCGTGTTCAGGGTTGTTGTTCGTCGATGCAGTGATCGATGCAGTCATCCCATCTTGTTGTCCAGCATTGTTTGTCGGAACAGATGGTGGCTGTGGTGCCATAGTGTCTGCTGGAACAATGGCACCTGCTGGCTGCTGCACGTTGGAGAGATTGCCTCTAGCAGGTTGTTCAACATGATTGCCGTTGGAATATCCTGCAGCAGAATTCACCATCTTGAGATCTCGGGTGACGACCCCCCTACCTGGCGCACCAGATGTCGAAGTGTAGCAACGACACTTCACCTGGTACAACTAAAGTGTAGCCCGCGGAGGTTCTTATTTCGGTTGGGGCACGCAGAGATCAGGATCAAGACGGCAACATTAGAGATTTACGTGGCTCGAGCTGCCTGAGCGTAATACCCTACTCCACGGGGTGTGTCTATCTGTTGTATTATGAATTGCTAGAAAGCGTAGTTTTTGGCTTCGCTTTGAGTTGTCCTGTATCGTGCGGCTCAGTCCTTTTGTAGTCCAAGGACTGACCGTTACATCATTAGCCTGGCCCGACATGTGGCCCTGGCGTATTAAATAGCCTAATACACTGTCTATGAGTATTAAGCTTGGTTAATATTGTGATAACGTGCCTTAATAGCTGTGTTACCTCTATTAACAGTGCTTTGATCGTGTCTCATTAATACAACATTAACGACACGTATTCAAGTCTTGTAACTGCCGCTTTAACAATCCATTAAATGTCTGTGCTGAAGGAGATCCATCAATATATTCGTTGGTAGTGAAGGTCCAGAGGCTCCACACGTGGCAGCTTTGGAGCTTCCCCTTGCGGGGAGGTAGCTCCGGAACTGCTATACACGTGTCAACACCGGAGCTTCTCTCTGCTGGGGGTTAGGTCCGGGGTCATTATACATGTGTTGATCGCGGAGCTTTCCTGCGTTGGGAGTTTAGCCCCGAATTTACATTACACGTGTCAATCTCCGGAGCTACCCATATGAGGGATGCAGGTCCGGTGTAATATGACATGTGTGGCCTGAGGAGACCTTTAACTTTGACGGGTAGAACTCTTTTGCACTTCTTGCGGTATCAAAGGGTACCCGGTACGCAGGGTACCGACAACAATGAAGATGAGAGTCCAAACACTGTTGATAAGACTGGAACATCATCAGGCTATAGGTCTAATAAAAGATCAAAAACTGTTGAAATTGAAGACACGGGATTGGTTGAAGCATTCAAATACAGCAGTGCTATGCTTGCAAAAGCTATAAAGGAGGCCTCGACAGGAAGTATGGATTTGCCACTTGATTTGTTTGATAGGGTCAATGAACTTCCTGGTTCCGATGCCACACACAAGTAATTTTACTATGCTCACTTGGTGGAAAACCCACATATTTGTAGAGCTTTCTACAACTTACAGTTTGAGCACAGATTGAATTTTCTTGCAAAGTGGATTAGTGAGAGGTTTCAGGGTTGAAGTTTGTCAAACCATTTGGTTTAACTATGTGTAACGTTCATTAATGTCTGTAGTGTTTGAACTATGTACTTGTTAATCCTTTGATTTCAGTTGTCTGAAACATATGTATGGGACATATTTGTTTCTGTTCAGCCCTACTTATAAAACTTGTGTTATGTGAAATTTGTTATGTTACAATATTTTTAGCCTGCAGCCTCAAGTGTGCAAAAGGTGTGGACAAATTTTATTTTGAAATCTGTTTTGTGCACAAGGCAGTTGGAGCATCAACTGCAATAGTAGTCGTGATAGGATTGTGCTTAATTAAAATTTGTGTTTGTAAATTTAGGATTACTGTGCTAGTAACAAAAAATCAGAAACTATACACTGCAAAAAAATCACTTGCAGATTTGTGAACAATAGTATAGAGGTAAGCTCACCAAATTTATAAAGAGGTGACCATATTCACATGCATCTGTCCCCAGCCCACGGTACAAACAAGAGACGGGATCATTCCATCCTGCATCATCCTCCTAAGCAAACAAAAAACAGGGACCATCCCATCCCTTCAAACAAACAAAAAATGGGATCATCCGATCCCTGAAAAGTGGGGCGAGTCCATCCCATCTCACTTTGACTCCCAACTAAACACATCCTAAAAAATGGGAAACCAGGTCCAGCCCTGATGCTACTTCCTGGTAGTATGCCTCAAAAACAGTGTTGCTTTTGATCTGATATAAGTAAATATAAATTAAGCTTGATCAGTTTATACTATAAACTGCTCCACGTGAAAGATCGTTGGGAAATGTGTGCATGTTAAGACAAAGACATTTATATATGGAGCTCATCCGAAGTTGCAAAGTTTTGGATAGTCAACAAATATTAACGATCTTCGTCTACGAAACCCGTAGCCCACCGGAGGGAAGCATAACAGACTGAGGCTTGTGCGGCGCAACACGTCTTGGCCTGATCTGTGCGCTTCACGCCCACGGATTTGCCTCTCATTGCTCACGCCCCGATTCTGAAGCGCGAGTCAGAAGGTCAATCTAAAACCCATTCCGGCAATGCGTAACTTGTGACTGTTATTTGTGACTGTTAGTGATTCTTCAGCGGCACGTAACTTGTCCATACAGAGTAAGGTAGGTTGCGGATGTCCACATTGTTTGAGAGAAACAGACTCACAGTACTTGAAACTTGAGCGAGTCACGAAAAATAGTGTACATGAGATATCAATGCTACATTCCAATGAAACACATGTTTCAGAGTATGAAGGATAATTTCAATGGTGACACTGAGAAGAGGCATCCTCTACCTCACATCACGGGTCATGAAGTCTATGAAATAGTCAAGAATATTCATGTCGTCCTTGGTAAGCGCAAAAGGATTGAAAAAAATACTGGCGAATATGACATGTGGAAAAAGCAATCGATTTTTTGGGAGCTACCTTATTAGAAAGACTTAGACGCCTGTCATTTGATTGATGTGATGCATGTTGAGAAGAATGTGTGCGAGAGCCTACTCGGAACATTGCTTAACACAGATGGGAAAACTCGGGACCATGGACATGCACGGGCAGATCTAAAGAAAATGAGAATTAGACGTGAGTTGTGGATCGATGACTCAGTAAAAGGAACAGAACTACCCACAACATGCATCACACTTTCAAAAAATGAAAAAAAAAAGAGTTTTGTGGGTTCTTGAAAAATGTGAAAGTACCATCCGGCTACTTGACGAACGTCTCAAGGCTTATTTCATTTCCAGATCTAAAAGTAGCTCCTAGTGTGAAATCTCATGATTACCTTGTATTGCTTACTCAAATGATTGCTGTTGGAATTCGGAATATCCTACCGGTCAATGTTCAGGAGGCTATCATGAACTTTTACTTTTTCTTCAATGCAATTGGTCAAAAAGTACTATGTGAAGAAGATCTCGATTCATTGGAAAAAAGGCACTATGAAATTTTATGCTTCCTTGAGATATATTTTCCACCTGCCTTTTCTGACATAAGCATCCATTTCACAACTCATCTTATTAAGGAGATAAAGCTACTTGGCCCTGTGTTCCTTCACCAGATGTATGCTTACGAGAGATTCAACGACATACTAAAGTCCTTTGTTAGAAATCGAGCTTACCCTGAGGGCAGCATGGTACAAGGATACTCGACAGAGGAAGCTGTGGAGTGGGCTCTAAACTACACTGACCCAAGTAACCCGATTGGTGTTCCCAAGTCTCGTTGTGAGGGGAGGCTCACAGGAAAAGGGACCATTGGTAAGAAGGCTATAACTCCAGATTCACATTTATTCTTCTGCGCTTATTTCCACGTGTTGCAACACATGTCCATTGTGTCGGAGTACCTCAATGAGCACAAGGAGGTGGTGCTTAGAGACAATCCTGGCCGCAATGAATCATGGTTAGCAGATGAACACAAGAGAAAATTCATTGGCTGGCTCCGGGATCAGATTTCTCACTCATCGAATACTCAAACAAGTGAATACCTAAAAAAGTTGGCTCGTGGTCCTATATTCAAAATTATTACATATCAAGGGTATGAAATAAATGGATACATGTTGTACATTGTGGAACAAGATAAGAAAAGCACGTATCAGAATAGTGGTGTCCGTGTTGATGTTTATAATGCTGCAGACCATGACAAAGAAATGTACTATGGTCAAATACAAGAGATCTAGGAGCTTAACTTTCAAGGATTCAAGATTCCTCTTTTCTGTTGCAACCGGGTTGATGGAATCAAAGGTGTTGTACAAGACAAGTACAGTTTCACTAGCATTGATCTTAACCATCAAGGATATAAGTGGGAGCCTTTCGTGTTAGCAGAACACATTGCTCAAGTGTTCTATGTTCCAGACACAACAAATAAAAGACTTAAGGTGGTTATACATGGAAAACGACGAATCGTCAGAGTCGAGAATGCCATCGATGAGGAAGAGTTTGACCAATTTGATTTTATTCCTCCTTTTGTCACCTCGATGATCAAGCTAAGAATACCATCGGCCAACAAACTTCCTTACTTGCAGAACGTTCACCATGAAAAAGTTAAGAAATTCAAAAAAACCAAGACCGCAACGTAAAGTACCAAATTGATTGTGTGTAAATATGTTCAAATATGGTCGATTGAGTGTAAAATGGACTTCAATTTGGATATTTGTGTGATATATGCTCAAATGTGTGAAAATATGCCATGTGCTCTATTTCTTATGGAGACGTACTGATGCCTTGTGTTCTGTTTCTTAAGGAATCAGTACCGAAATATAGCACTTGCTTTACCCTAAAAAATTGGGAAAGTTATGCAAGATGTGCCTCACAAAGGCGCGTCTGTCAGGCAAGAAAATGTGAGACGCTTTTTCAAAAAGCGCGTTTCCAATTTAGACCCTTGACGCGCCTCATGAAGACACGTCTGTCAGGTAAGTTAATGTGCTCTGTCTATGAAAGTGATGCGAGAAGCGTCTCATGAAGGATGCATATGCATCTGGTAATACAAGAAAGAAAAGGTCGCGAACGACGTGGGCGACAGACATTGTGACTGTTGATGAGTCCAATGATGAAGGCGTACCTTTGGACCATGATGTGAATACAAGACTGTTAAGAATTTGTGGTCTAGCTGGTTGGGAAAGGGTGCCGCTAAACCTGCAGAGATTCGATCACTTGACCGAAAATGGAAAGGATGAACTCTTCGAATGCTCTATCCAACCATATGTTCAATATCCGGAACATATGAAACAGAAGGGGTAGAAGCTATCTATGAAGATGATCGCTCCTGCATGGAGGACATACAAAACTAAGCTTCGCGAGTTTGCGAAGAATCGTGAAACCCCCTTCCATAAGTATCCACATGTGTCAGAAGAGGACTGGACAAGATTTGCGTGCGAATCATAGAAATTTGCCAAGAAGAGTGAACATATGAAGTGGCTCCGATTGCAGAACGAGCTTGACCACCACCTCAGCAACACCGGTTATGTCGGTAAAAAAAGGATTTGGGAAGAACAGGATTCAGCATTGCCCGAGCTAGGTTATTGGAATCCATATGACAATTTCAGTGGACGGCTGAAACCATTTATACGTGCTCGTTCACAGCTGTCTAACTCAGGCAGTATCATCTTCTACAGCCCGAGCACAGCAAACGTCGCTCAAAGATCCTGGAACCTAAGTAGCAAAGAGGAAAATGGTGAGAGGGAAAATGATACCCTAACTAAGGCCCTGCAAAGACCGGAGCAACGAGGCCGTGTTCATGGTGTTTCAAGTAAGTTGACCTGGAGGGAGGGTTTTCTGGAACACAAAACTACTTATCGGAAGCGGAAAACGCCCTCGAAATCATAGGTTGATTTCGAGGAGCTGAAAACATAGTTGAGAAGGGATCTCCCAGGAGACGTTAAGCAAATGTTGGAGGGAGCAGGTATACCAATCCCTAACGCGTTATTCAATGACGACGAGCGTAGGAGCATCTTTGCTTCTACAGCAGCTGGGGATGGGCAACCATAGGAGGATCTTCAGGCACCAGCGTCTGGACCTTCAATTGAGCTGACACGATAGATAACTTGGCTCAGCCAACAACATGCAACATTCTGCTAATGGTCACAGGAATCACTCAAATGGAGGTCGGGATAGGGATAGTGTATCCCGATCAGACCATGCTTGACAACATTCAGGTGGACACAACATCCTATGTTGTGGTCAAGGTGGACATGGTGCATGAAAATACAAAAAACCTGGAGCTCGAAGTGCCACCGGACGATACAACGCTGATTATGCGGGATGGAGTTACTAGAAGGGTTCAGTGGAGACGGAGCCTTATTGTTGTTGACCCAATAGCAGCAGCAGCAGCTTCCGCGTCGACCACTTCAATGTCTCCTGAGGCTTATCTGCTTCTGCATCTGTAGGATCGAAGAGCACGTGAAAATCTACCAGAGGGGGGGGGGGGGGTGAACGGTAGATTAAAAAATCTTACACAGCGGAAATAATTAAATCCCAACCCCTTTGGCAGAAAAACGATCTGTTAAGAAATCGTGTGTGAGACTAATCTAAACGTGTTTCACTGTCGGTACCCTATGTACCGGGTACCCCGCAATACCGCAAGAAGTGCAAGAAAGTTCCACCTGTCAGAGTCAAAGGCCCTTTCAGGTCCCACATGTCACGCTGCACCAGACCCACTCCTCTCACATGGCTGGCTACCGAGTTAACACGTGTAAAAGAAGACTGGAACTGAACTCCCAACCAAGGGAAGCTCTAGCAACTACACGTGTACAACAGCCCCGGACCTAGCCCCCGTCAGAGAGGAGCTGCGATGCCGACACGTGTGCAGTAGGCCCGGAACTACCCTCCCGCGAGGGAATGCTCTGGAGCTGTCACGTATGAAGCCTCCGAACCTCCATCACCAACAGAAGTACAAGCAGATCATGTCCATTACGGACATTCAAGGACGGTTAAAGCGGCAGTTACAAGGCCTGATAACATGTCATTAATGCCGTATTAATGACACACGATCAGTGCACTGTTAATAGGGGTAATGCTGCCATGAAGGCACATTATCACACTATTAATTATACTTAATACCCTTAGACATTGTATTAGGCCATCAAATACGCCAGGGCCACATGTCGGGCCAGGCAAGCTTTGTAATGCTCAGCCCTTAGAACTATAAAAGGGCTGTACCGCACGAACTCAGGGGACCCCTGAGCTAGACTGATTGGACCCGATCCCAACTGGCTAGCGAACATACTCGTGCAATACAACAACATAAAAACCCCGTGGAGTAGGGTGTTACGCTCAGGCGGCCCAAACCACATAAATCTCTGGTGTCATCATCTTGATATTGATCTCTGTGTGCCCCAACCACAAAAGAACCTCCGCGGGCTGCTTCTCACTGGGTCCTGGGGAAGTGTCGTAGCAAACACTTCGACATTTGGCGCGCCAGGTAGGGGGCAATCCCACGATCACAAGATGGTGAATTCAGCTGCTGGATCCTCCAATGGCAACTGCACTGGACAACCTGCAGGAGGCAATCCCTCCAGCGTCCCACAACCAGCAGGTGCCATTGTTCCAGCAGGCGCTGTGGCACCACAACCACCATCTGTTCTAGAAAACAATGCTGGTCAACAAGATGGAGCATCTGCATCAATCACTGCATCGAAAAATAACAACCCCGAGCACACTCTTATTGCTGCACGAGCCGTTCTACAATGCCCATTGCCTCTAGGTGCACCCCAGGGTGCTATGGAGCAGTGGAGAGCTGATGTAGACCACCTGGTCGCAGCTGCAGCTGCAGGCATCAGCAACCAAGGTCCTCCCCCTTCGGTGTGACCACCCTCATAATGACGGACTTTAACTAGACGACTTGGTCCACAATCCTCTCAACAAAAAAGACATGCTGCCTCCCAACAGGTGACTTCGTTGCCTCCCGGGGCACGACACACCCACACAATTACCAGGATTCCGACTCATGACCTGCGATTGTAAGTGGATCGCCGTTACAGGCAGCAGGACTGCCGTGTCCACATTGAGCGCGCTCATGAGAGGCGAGAAGCTCAGGACAACACCGCTCCTCAGGGAGTAGGAGGAGGCTGTTCTGCCCAGGCCATGCACTTACGTATGGTCAGGTGGCCATAGAAGTTCCAGCCCCACTTACCGGAGAAATTCGACGGGACTGTCAATCCCGCTGAATTTCTTCAAATCTACTCTACTGCCATACTGGCACCGGGGGGTGATGAGGCTGTAATGGCCAATTACTTCCCGGTTGCTTTAACTGGGACTGCAAGGTCCTGGTTCATGAGTCTTCCACCTGACTCCATTAATAGTTGGGCGGAACTATGCCAGCAATTCATTGCCAACTTCGGGAGCTCCTACACCTAGCCCGACACTGAATTGGACCTATTTGACGTTAAGCAAACATCGGGGGAATCGCTATGGTCCTTCATCTAGCGGTTCTCTCAGGTACGAAATACCATTCCCTCAATCTCGAGCTCCTCTGTTATCGTTGCATTCAGACAGGGTGTTCGAGATAAGAATATGTTAGAGAAGCTAGATATTAAAGAAGTTACCAGCGTCATGAAACTCTTCAGCCTAGCCGACAAATGCACTCCAAGCCAGCTCCAGAGGTCATCCAGAAGTCCTCAAAAACTGAAGCTGCTACCTCCGGTAGTGGCAAGAAGAAAAAGAAGCCTAATGGCAAAAGGAAGCCGTCGGGCGGCGCTCCAGCTACTGCTGCTGCAGCTCCTGGAAGTCGGGGGCCACGCCCCGAGAAGCGACCTCGACCTACATCAGAGGACGGAAACAGTTCCAAAGCATGGTGTCCAATTCACAAGATGAATCGACACGACTTGGAAGAGTGTCGGGAGGTCCAGAACCTTGCCGAGTGCTACAACAAGCGCAGGGAGGAAGCTCCTTTCCGTCAAAGGGAAGGGAAACAAAAAGTCGACGAAGCTCCGGTTGAAGAGGAGCTAGGTTTCCAGGACCCAAAAAAAGGTCTTGAAAGCCGTCTACAACACTATCGATGACGATATCTATGCTTCTGACAACGAACATTGGAAGACCTTGAACACCATCTATGGTGGTTCTTGGGACATCACTTCTTGCCGCATCCTCAAGACAATGCAGCGGGACATGGTTGTGGCAGCTCCTGCTTCTATGGTAGAACCACATCGAAAGTGGATGGATACACCCATCATTTTTGATGCTTCGGACTGCCCCTGAAACATGATCGGGGCTAGTCAACTCCCATTGATGGCGTCACCAACCATTAACAATATCCAAATCCATCATGTGATGGTGGATGGAGGTTTCGGGCTAAACCTCATAAGCTTCAAAGCTTTTGTTAAGCTTCAGCTCCGACCTTCGGACCTTCGCCCATCCTGACCTTTCTCTGCGGTAGGTCCGAAAACTATTACTCCTCTCGGTTCCATCACACTCCTGGTGACCTTCGGGACCCGGGATAACTACATAACCGAAAAACTGGTCTTCGATGTCGCACAGATCAGTCTACCTTTCAATGCCATTTTGGATAGGCCGGCTTTATACAATTTTATGGTTGCTGCCCATTATGGCTATTTGGTGTTGAATATGCCAACACCTACGGGCGTTCTCCGGATCCGTGGAGATCGTACCGCAGAAGTTATTGCACTAGAAGAACTCTATGCGCTTACCATAGCGCAAGAGGAAGCATCCGGTAAGGAGCCAGTTCCGAATCCTCTGAGCATTTGTCAAAAAGGCTCTACCTCCGCACCTCGCGTGCAACCAAGCGGCGACACTGACATTCCCGTCAAAGTCGTCCAAATTGGTTCCGATGGTGTTTAAACTACCCGTATATGGGGAGGTCTGAACAACAAATAGGAACTCACACTCATCACTTTCCTCCAGGCTAATGTCGACGTGTTCGTCTGGCAACCATCATAAATGTCCGGGATCCCCAGGGAGGTGATTGAGCATAATCTGAAGATTTACCCATACGCTCGACCTGTACACCAGAAGCCCTGGAAGGAATCAATCGAGCGACAAAACTTCATCCGACAAGAAATCAGGAAGTTGCTCGAAGCTGGATTCATACGAGAAGTCTTCCATCCAAAATGGCTGGCAAACCCAGTCATTGTACCCAAGGCCGGTGGGAAGCTTCGGATGTGTATTGACTACACCACCTTAAATAAGGCATGTCCAAAAGATCCAATTCCACTACCTAGAATAGATCAGATAGTGGAATCCACCTCCTGGTGTGAGCTACTATGTTTCTTAGATGCATATTCTGGATATCATCAAATACAAATGTCTAAGGAAGATGAAGAGCATACTGCCTTCATAACAGTAGATGGCTTGTACTGTTACATTGCCATGCCATTCGGTCTTAAAAATGCTGCTTCAACATTTGTGCGATCTATGTACAAAATATTTGGAGAGCTAATTAGAGACTTGGTGGAGGTGTATGTTGATGACATTTTCGTGAAGATCAAAAACAAGGAGTCACTACTAGACAACTTACAAGCCGTCTTCGGTAAGTTGCACACCACGCGCACCAAGCTGAACTCGGACAAGTGTGTCTTCGGTTAGCTCCGAGAAGCTTCTGGGATTCTTGGTAACCTACCGAGGAATTGAAGCAAATCCGACGAAGATCAAGGCTATAGAAGATATGGGGCCACCAACTCGCATTAAAGATGTCCATAAGCTAACTGGATGCCTAGCTGCACTCAGCTGGTTTATCTCAAGACTGGCAGAACGGGCACTACCCTTCTTCAAACTCTTGAGGAAGTCCGAACCATTTCATTGGTCTGAAGAAGCAGAAAAGACCTTCCAAGAGTTGAAACAACTCACCACACTACCAATCTTGGTAGCTTCGAATCCTGGTGAGCCTTTACTGCTTTACATTTCGGCAACCACCGAAGTTCCAGGTCGATTGAAAGGAAACTCTGGGACCTTCTGAAAGGGTCCAGACCATCCAATGCCCTGTGTACTTCATCAACAAAGTACTCCATGACGCCAAGACAAGATACATTGAGGTGCATAAATTGCTTTATGCAGTTCTTATTGCCTCAAGAAAGCTTCGTCATTACTTCCAATCCCACAAAATCTCAGTGGTAACCTCTTTTCCACTGCGTGCAATTTTTCATAACCCTAATTCTACCGGGAACATTGCAAAGTGGGCAGCGGAACTAGCCGAATTTGATCTAGAATTTGTGTCAAGACAAGCAATTAAAAGTCAAGCCTTGGCTGACTTTGTGAAGGAATGGACCCCCTCTCCATCAAACCCTGGGGGCCACAGTGAGAAGAAACCAGAACTCAAAGTTCCAGTATTCACTGAGCCTCACTGGACCCTCTACTTCAACGGCTCCGCACAGAAGCAGGGGGCCGGAGCTGGAATCCTTCTCTTGGCTCCGACCGGGGAGAAGGTCAGATACATGGTACACCTTGATTTCAAGGCAACCAATAATATGGCAGAGTATGAAGCCCTCACCCATGGACTTAAGGTGGCACTATCTTATGGTGTCAAACAGCTATTGGTGAAGGGATATTCACAACTCCTCATCAAACAAGTGAAAGGTGAATGTTCCTGCAACAATTCTCAATTAGCTGCTTACCTCCTTGAAGTCCACAGCCTTCAGAAGGACTTTGAAGTCCTGGATCTCCATCATATTAACGTCTTCACAATGCTGAAGCTGACAAACTCTCGACGAAAGCCTCAATCAGAGCTCCAGTTCCTAATGGAATCTTCGTTCGGAGGTTGTCAAAACCAACAGCTCATCCTGCCGAACTGAGTGAAGGGGGCGAGACCAACACCTCGAAGCTGGCAGTCCTGGTAGCCCTATTACTGTGGTGACCACCAAGGGTCGTAGGTGCTGTCGGAAGCTCCGAGCAACTCAGCACACAAGAGTCAGAAGCTCAAGTTAGCTCCAACGCATGGGTCTCGGAGATCCGGAGCTACTTGAAAGACAACATCCTTCCTGAAGACAGTATATCTGCTGACCGGATTGTCAGATTGGTTAAAAGATACACGTAGTTAGAAGGGAATCTCTACTGACACGGTGCCAATGGCATCCTAATGCGGTGCATTACAAGAGAAGAAGGCCACGAGCTCCTCGAGGAAATCCATGGAGGCAAGTGCGAGAACCACACATCTTCTCGCATGCTGGTCGGTAAAGCCTTCCAGCATGGCTTTTACTAGCTTACAACACTTGAGGATGCAGTTGAGCTAGTTAAGAAATGTGAAGCATGTCAGTTCTATGCAAAACAGATTCATACACCGGCTCAATCACTACAAATGATACCTCCTACATGGCCATTCGCTGTGTGGGGCATGGATATTTTGGGACCTTTCCCAAAAGCCATCGGAGGTTATAGGTTCCTGTATGTCGCCATCGACAAGTTCACCAAGTGGTCGAAAGCAATTCCAGTAGTAATAATCAACAAACAATCAGCAATCATGTTCTTGAAGTCCATAATATGCAGATTTGGAGTTCCTATCAAAGTCATAACTGACAACAGAACTCAATTCACAAGTGCTGCATTCCAAGAATATTGCGAAGACCTCAGTATTCAACTTAGCTACGCCTCAGTAGCTCATCCAGCAAGCAATGGCCAAGCCGAGAGAGCAAACACATAAATTTTAAAAGGACTCAAGACGCACACAGATGAGTGCTTAAAAAAGCACGGTGCTAACTGGATTGAAGAGTTTTCGTCCACATTATGGGCGAACTGGACAACACCCAACCGGTCAACTGGGGAAACTCCATTCTTCCTGGTGTACAGAGCCAAAGCAGTCCTTCCTCCGGAGATCACCTTGGGGTCCCTCCGGGTCCGGACCCTCGACGAAGCCACACAGGACAAGCTCCAGCGTGAAGACCTTGACCTCATCGACAAAAGAAGGTTCCAAACAGCTGTTCGGAATGCATGTTATCGCCAAGCGCTCCGGCGCTATCATCAAAGGCATGTGCATGACCGACAGCTTGAAGAAGGCGACCTGGTGCTCCGAAAGATACTAACTCGTGAAGGGATGAACAAACTTTCCCGTAGCTGGGAGGGTCCCTTCCGAGTAATTAAAGTATCTCGACCAGGATGCGTTCGCTTGGCAACAGAGGATGGGACCCCGCTTCCCAATCCTTGGAACATCGAGCACATCTGTAAGTTTTATTCTTAGAATCATGGAGGCAAGTCTGTAATTACACACAATGCATGTTGTAGAGTCATTATACAGAGACGGGCAAGTCCTTCGGGAGAACATACGGACCCCTCCGGGAGGGTCCGGGAAGTTCAAGTAACACTTGAGACAATCAGAGCACTAAAAGTGTAACTACTTACCCTCGGTTAGTACAAGATGTATAGCACATTTAGCATGGTCTAGCACCCTAAGTGTGTCCTGTCTCTCGTGTAATTCGGATCTAGAATGAAAGGCATTGTTGTGTGAAAAAAGACTCCACGTGCATTTACCTTTTGTGCAAGGCTCAATATATCAAACTATTTTCACCCCGCCTGTCTATAATAAAATTGTGCAAATCTTTTTGAGCTTTGTTCCAAGTAATTCACATGTATTACAAGCCTTATTGATAGTCTTTTTGGATCTTAACATTGCTACATAGTCTACTTGCGTGAACAACAAGACAACATAGGTCCGGAGTGTGCTATCAACTTAGCCTGGTCCTGCACCCTAAGTACGCCGCTCTACCTACACCCCGGCAGGCCTCAATAGGGTGAGTACTAAAAAGGCATGCAAATATAAAAAGATTATATCAAAACACTCGTTATCATCCTGAGTTTCTTCGGACTCAAAGTTTAAATAAGAACAATAAGTCACAACCAATTTATAGACAAGAGGACAAATTTTACGTTTTCTCTTGCCTTTAATGTGCAGGAAAAGCAAAAATTCATAGCGATGGTGGACGACATCGGAGCTACTATGCTCCGACATCTTCCAAGATGGATCCGCCGTCAACGTCTAATATGTTGACGCCGGAGCTACCAAGCTCCGACCATCCCAGGGGGCCTGTCTTTGATGCTTCAAAATTGAAGACTTTGGACCTAAAATCTACAAGTGCGAAGCAACCAAGTCATCAACATACAGTCATAACCTTTGGTACATGTACACACTCCAACTGTAAACATGTACCAAGGGGCCAACAAGATACGACACGGTATATTGAAGACAAAAGTGAAATTGAAGGCAGAAAGGAAGATTTCATTAATTTGAGATACTGGATTACAAAATGGAGAGAGTATAGCAAAAGGCAAAAGAAAGAAAGTCCTAAGCCACTGGAGAACCTAAGACCTGCGGAAGAACGAAGCTATTCTTTGGGCAACTTTCTCGAACACTGGCTTTGGCGGCGTCTTCCTCTTCGGCAACGAAACCTTCGAGCATCGGGTTCAGTGGGAATTGGGGATCTCAGGTTACATAGCACGTCAGCACGTATTCTGCGACGTTTGTAGCCAGAGTTTTCCCCTCCATCTTCAGCGGATCCGCGATGATGTCACCCATCATGTCAAGTTTACCGCCAGCACCGTTGAGGGCCACCAGCACTCGGTCCAGATCCATCTTCGGGTTGTTCGGACGTACTGGACTGAAACCCAACAGTGTCAGTGCATCGTTGGCCCGCCCCAAGAAGTCCCATACTCGAATGGCTTCAGTTTCCTTCAGGCTCCACAGCTCCTCCAGTGACTTCCGGGCAACCGCAAGCTCCGAACCTTCACGAGCAAGGCGCTCAGCCAACTTAGCATGCTGCTGCATTGAAAGTGCATCTAGGACTCCCTTGTGGGTTTTGGATGATTTATGACAAGCAATTGGGATCCTAATCCTTTTGTTGAGATGAATGCAGGAAAATGATGAAAAATGAGCAAAGTACCAAAAAGAGGGAAATTGAGAAGGAAAATGAATTTGAGCTCAAGGAGAAGAAATTAGTTGTTTAGTATGTATGGAGTGTGTTAAGGAAACACACCCAAGAGCTCAATCTCACTTAATAACACACACACAATGCACAAAACTATAAAGGACCGGACTAGTCCGATATCAGCCAGACTAGTCCGATATCACATTCTGCACCAGATCGGACAAGTCCGGTCACCACCGGACTAGTCCGATATATTTTCTGTTCCACTTCGGACTAGTCCTCCCCAGTGCGGACTAGTCCTTTTCAATGCACAAGTCACACAAAATCGGACCAGTCCGTTGTGACCCGGACTAGTCCGATATTCATTCTGATCCACTTCGGACAAGTCCGGTGTCCACACGGACTAGTCCGATATACACCCTGATCTAAATTGGACAAGTCCTCCAAGTGCGGACTTGTCATCCTAAACACTTAGGGTTTCATGTGTCCGTACAAGTCCGATGTCAATCGGACTAGTCCGAAGCTTTCCAATGACAAAATCGGACAAGTCCGTTTTGAACCGGACTAGTCCGAGATTCCTAGACACTTAGGGTTTGCTTCACACAGCACACCGGACTAGTTCGGTCACCACCACGGACTAGTCCGATATTTCTGAACCCTAACGGTAACTTCCAGAAACCCATATAAATAGAGGTGCATGGCCCACTTTTAACCTCTCTCGAACCCTAGCGCCGTCACACCTCCCAAGAGACTCAAAAACCATCTCTCTCCACGAAGTTAAGTGAAAAATCAATCAATCCATTGAAGATCACTTCTAGATCATTGGAGAGGCACTTGGCACACGATTGAGCTCTTGGTTTGAATCTCTAACACACTCTTGCATCTCAATTTGTATATTTCGAAGTGTGTTATTGGTGGTCTTGAAAATTGTAATCAAGGGAGCTCTCAACTTGTGAGATCGCCCCTTCAACTTGGTGATTTACCCCTGTGTGGTTAGTGGAAGAGGATTGGCCTTCGTGGCGATCCGACGAGGGAAGGGTTGGTGAAGACCCGGTCCTTTTGTGGGCTCCTCAACGTGGACGTAGGTTGCCTTCGTGGTAACCGAACCACGGGATAAATCTTGTGTCTTGTTCGTTTGTGTTCATCATTCTAGTTGATCAACATTATCTAGGGTTTGATTCGTCTTGTTGAATTTAAGTTAAATAGTTAAACAAGAATCATACTTACAATAGAACTTGACATACAATCATTGTACTGTTATTGAAGTTTATATTTCTGCTGCAAACGTCAACTAAACAATCAAATTGACCTAGCTTGATCAACCTAGTCCGTGAAATCCGGACTAGTCCGCACTTTACCGGACTAGTCCGATATATCTGGATTTGACCTTTTTGTTGAAGTACTACAGGAACCGAGAAAATCAAGAAGGCCTATTCACCCCCCCTCTAGGCCTACATTCAATTGGTATCAGAGCAGGTTCTTCAAGAAAGAGTGCAACCACTCGAAGAGATCATGTCGGACATGAAGGAAGTCCAGAAAATCAACAACCAGGAAGAGATGAACAATGACAAGCACCAAAAGCTTGAAAAGTATCTCGAAGCCATTCAAGACTTCGATGATGATGATGATGAGACATTGGAGCTGAAAGCACTGCTCCGAAAGAAAGCACTTTCCAAAGGGAAAGCTAAAGTTGAAGAAAAGAAGAAGGGGAGTAGTCACACCGACTACTCTCGATATCCTTTTAATTATGACCGTTTAAATTCTAACAGCAGTCATTATCTATCCATTCCTCTCGGAAAGGCCCCACACTTCGATGGGAGTGATTACTCCATGTGGAGGCAAAACATGAAGATGCACTTGATTTCCCTTAACCCAAGTTTATGGCATATTGTGTGCACAGGAATAAACATCCCTGATGACGATGATGAACTCACGCCAAGTCAAGAGCAAGCCATCCACAGGAATGCCCAAGCCGCAGCCGTTATCACCTCATCTCTAAGTAGATATGAATTCACAAAGGTGGACGGATTGGAAATTGCTAAAGAAATCTGGGACACACTACAGACAGCACATGAAGGTGACCGGCATGTGCGGGAGGCAAAGATTGAAATGATTGAAGGCGAACTAGGAAGGTTCGCGATTGAGGAAGATGAATCTCCCCAGAACATGTACAACAGACTGAAGACTCTTGTGAACAAGGTTCGATCGTATGGTAGCAAAAAGTGGAATGACCACGAGGTTGTAAAGCTCATCCTTAGAGCCTTTATGCCTCGCAACGTCACACTCTGCTCTATGATCCGAGAAAGTCCCGGGTACAAGAAAATGACTCCGGATGAACTGCTTGGCAAAATCATCAACTTTGAGATGATGGAGAAGCAAGCCAAGCACGTCAAAGAAATAGCTGACCTCACATCGGCCAAGAAGAAGGGAGTTGCCTTAAAATCCACACTCAAACCTCAATCCAAAGAAGCAAGAGAAGCTCAGTTTGAGGAGGACAGTGATGGTGAAAGCAGCGAGCTGGACGAAGAAGATATGATTTTGTTCATGAAGAAGTTCAAAAGAATTATGAAAAAAAGACAAGGAACAAAATCGAGTGAAGGAAAATACAAGGAGAAGACAAAGCCGAAGATGAGGCGGGCATGCTATAATTGTGGTGAGTACAATCACTTCATAGTTGATTGCCCATATGAGGACAACAAGAAGAAGAGTAAAGAGTCCAAGCCTCAACCGAAAAAGTTCTTCAAGAAGAAGAAACAAGCTGAACAAGCACACATCGGAAAGGAGTGGGACTCAAACGATGAGTCCTCATCGTCCGATGAAGAAGAAATGGCTAGCATAGCCATTGAAAGCATGCCCAAGAAACCCACACTCTTCCCCACGCTCGGTGCAAAGAAGGCAAATGGAACTTGCCTCATGGCTAAGGAAGGTAAACGCAAGGTAAACATCAAAACCCCTTCCTTGCATTCTTACTCAAGTGATGATGATCTAGACAGTGATGATGAAGATATGCTAATTGGTTTAGATAGAAAAACTGCTGCAAAAATGAAATTCTTGCTTAACCAACTTATTGAGAAGGAAGAGCTAATTGATCGTCAAGAAGACATGATTATCTCCCAAAAGGAGAAGCATGTCGAACTTGACAATCTTCTAGTTCTTGAAAAGGAGAAAAATCACTCACTAGAGCTTGAGCTAGCTTCAAGCAAGAAAACTTGCTTGGAGTTAACCAACTCAAATGTTGCAATCAAGAATCAACTTGATGACCGAATCAAGGTCAACAAGATCCTTGAAGTGCAGGTTGAGTCACTCAAGCTTAGTGAACCTTCCTCCTCTTCAACCCTACCTTCTCAACCCACTTTAACTAATATCGCTCATGTTTGCAAATGTGATAAAACTAACACCAGGTTGAAGGAAAATCGTACCTCCACGAAGGACAAAAATCTTACCCAATGTGTAATATTTGACAAGGAGAGGATCAACTATGCACGTAGTGCATATTTGGTCCAAAGACCTCCAAATGTCAAGTATGGCATTGGTTACTCTTGTGATGGAAAGCAAAGAGCAGGAAATCATAAGAATAACAAGGGAAGGATCACCTTTGTGAAGGGAGGACCCTCACATCCTGGTAACTCGAAAACTAAAAATCTGAACTCTCATGAAAATCGGACTAGTCCGGTTGTGGTCCGGACAAGTCCGGTCATCCGGACAAGTCCGGTCACACAGACTAGTCCGACCCATAATCAACAGCAACTTCTGTTTAAAACATTTGATGCCTCTTATGTATTAATGAGAAACAATCTTGGTAAAGTTTATGCTTATTATGCTGGGCCACGCCATGGGAACACAAAATCCCATGTGTGGGTGCCCAAATGTATCGTTACTAACCTCCAAGGACCCAAGCAAGCTTGGGTACCTAAAACCAAGGCGTAATTTGTTTTTGCAGGCCTACTCCTCCGGTGGATCCAAATGGGTGCTGGACAGTGGATGCACCAACCACATGAGCGGAGAAAGGAGGATGTTTGTGGAGTATGAAGTGAACCAGGACCCAAACGAAGGCATCTACTTTGGGGATAACTGTCAAGGAAGGGTCCTCGGTACCGGTAAAATTGCAATATCCTCTGAACATACTCTTTCGCATGTTTTACATGTTGAATCTTTAGATTATAACCTGCTGTCCATATCTCAGTTATGTGACAAAGGTTATAATTGTCTGTTTACTAACGAGGGTGTGACCGTCTCAAGGAGAAGTGATGGTTCCGTTGCATTCAAGGGTATGTTAAAGGGAAAGCTTTATCTTGTTGACTTCAACAAGGATAAAGCCGAACTCGACACATGCTTGATTGCAAAAACCAACATGGGTTGGCTGTGGCATAGACGGCTAGCACATGTTGGTATGAGGAACCTTCAAAAACTCCTCAAGGGCGATCACATCCGAGGTTTGAAAGATGTTGTGTTTGAGAAAGACAGGCCTTGTAGCGCGTGCCAAGCAGGAAAGCAAGTTGGAGCACAACATCCCGCGAAGAATATCATGACCACGACAAGACCGCTCGAACTACTTCATATGGACCTCTTCGGTCCAATTGCTTACATAAGCATAGGCGGTAACAAATACGGTTTAGTCATTATTGATGATTTTTCCCGCTTCACTTGAGTGTTCTTTTTGCATGACAAGTCAGAAACACAAGGAACACTCAAGAAATTCTTCAAGCGAGCGCAAAACGAGTTCTCACTATCAATCAAGAGTATTCGGAGCGACAACGGCACAGAGTTCAAGAACATACAAGTGGAGGAGTACCTTGATGAGGAAGGAATCAAGCACGAATTCTCAGCACCATACTCTCCACAACAAAACGGAGTTGCCGAAAGGAAGAACCGAACGCTCATAGAGATGGCAAGAACAATGCTCGATGAATACAAGACTACGGATCGATTTTGGGCGGAAGCAATCAACACCGCTTGCCATGCCACAAATCGACTCTACCTTCATCGACTACTAAAGAAGACTCCCTATGAGCTACTCACCGGTAACAAACCGAACATTTCTTATTTTCGAGTTTTCGGTTCTCCTTGCTATATTTTGAACAAGAAGCCCAGGACTTCAAAGTTCGCTTCGAAGTCCGATGAAGGTTTCTTGCTTGGTTATGATTCGAACACTTACGCCTATCGTGTTTTCAACAAGGCCTCCGGACTTGTTGAAGTGGCACGTGACGTAGTGTTCGATGAAACTAATGGCTCCCAAAAGGAGCAAGTTGATCAATGTGAATTAGGTAAAGAGGAAGCCCCCTATCAAGCAATAAAGAGGATGGCTCTAGGCGAAGTACGACCACAAGAGTCATCAGCACAAATACAAGAGGAAAGTGAACCACAAGAGGAGATCAACAATCAAGGGGGAGCCTCGATACAAGATCAATCACAAGAATATGAACATGATCAACAAATCAACGAGGACAACAACTCAGGGGGAGAAGAAGATGAACACCAACATACGACCCCCCAAGTGCCACACCCAAGAGTACACCAATGCATTCAAAGGGATCATCCAATCGACAACATCATCGGCGACATCCAAAAGGGAGTAACCACCAGATCTCGTATAGCAAATTTCTGTGAACATTACTCGTTTGTCTCCTTTTTAGAACCCCGCAGGACTGAGGATGCATTGAAGGATCCGGACTGGGTGGTGGCAATGCAAGAAGAGTTGAACAATTTCAAGAGAAACGAGGTTTGGGAACTTGTGGAAAGACCCAATGCAAATATTGTGGGCACCAAGTGGGTCTTCCGCAACAAGCAAGACGAACACGGAGTGGTGACAAGAAACAAGGCACGACTTGTGGCCAAAGGTTACTCACAAGTCGAAGGTTTGGATTTCGATGAAACTTTTGCCCCAGTAGCTAGGCTTGAATCAATTAGAATATTACTTGCATATGCTACTCACCATGATTTCAAGCTGTACCAAATGGACGTAAAAAGCGCCTTCCTCAACGGACCGATCAAGGAAGAGGTGTACGTGGAGCAACCACCCGGATTTGAAGACGAAGAGTTCCCCAACCACGTGTATAAACTGCGTAAGGCTCTCTATGGCCTCAAACAAGCTCCCAAAGCTTGGTATGAGTGTCTTAGAGATTTTTTTAATTGATAATGGCTTTCAAATTGGCAAAGTAGATTATACACTATTCACGAAAAATCTGGATAATGATCTTTTCATTTGCCAAATCTATGTTGATGATATAATTTTTGGATCAACTGACCAATCTTTCTGTGAAGAGTTTAGTAAAATTATGACAGACAGATTTGAAATGTCAATGATGGGAGAATTGAAGTACTTCTTTTGATTCCAAGTGCGGCAACAAAGGGAAGGAACATTCATAAGCCAAACCAAGTACACACAGGACATCCTCAAGAAGTTTGGCATGGACAAGGCAAAACCCATAAAGACTCCCATGGCAACGAATGGTCACTTGGATCTCAATGAAGATGGACCGAGCGTCGACCAAAAGGTATATCGCTCCATGATTGGATCTTTACTTTACTTATGTGCATCTAGGCCAGATATTATGTTGAGTGTATGTTTGTGTGCAAGATTTCAAGCCAACCCTAAGGAATGTCATTTGACAGCCGTAAAGAGAATCCTAAGATATTTAGTTCATACACCCAAACTTGGTCTTTGGTACCCAAAAGGCTCAAAATTCAATCTCATTGGGTATTCCGATGCAGATTATGCCGGGTGCAAAGTTGATAGAAAAAGCACTTCTGGCACTTGCCAATTCCTAGGAAGATCCTTAGTTTCTTGGTCATCCAAGAAACAGAATTCCATTGCATTATCCACAGCCGAAGCGGAGTATGTTGCAGCCGGGAGTTGTTGTGCACAACTCCTTTGGATGCGACAAACTCTAAGGGATTACGGTTACAATATGAACCGTATTCCTCTTCTTTGCGACAATGAGAGTGCCATTAAAATAGCCCACAATCCAGTTGAGCACTCTAGAACTAAACACATTGACATAAGACACCATTTCTTGAGAGACCATTCCATGAAAGGAGACATATCCATCTCTCATGTCAACACCCAAAAACAATTGGCCGACATATTCACCAAGCCACTTGATGAAAAACGTTTTTGCGAACCCCGAAATGAGCTAAACATTCTTGATTCTCGGAGTGTGGCTTGAAAAGTTGCATACCTGTATGATTGCTTCAAAATATTGATTGAATTGTGAAAATTATTCCTCCCCATTTTTCTCTCGAAAAACTATGTCAATTATTAGATCTTGATGAATTTTTGATCATAGTATGATTGTTGTTTGCTTACTGATCAAATTCATCAGGATTATTTGAATTGTTTTGCCTCTCTACTCTCAATTATTGGACCTTCAAATATATATGAACGGGCTATGCAATTCTCTCCTGGTGACCACGGACAAGTCCGTGGTTACCCGGACTAGTCCGCCATTGCAGACTAGTCCGCAGTGTGCCGGTTAGGCTGGACTAGTCCGACAGACCACAGACTAGTCCGATTTAGGTTTCTGGAGGACTTCGGACTAGTCCGGCCTTGTCCGGACTTGTCCGATTTTTCGTGTCCATAACCCTAGCCGCCACCAAACCCTAATCCCTTCACCCCACACTCTCCCCCAAGCTTTCTCTCTCTTGCGCTCGAGCTCCCAAGGCGAATCCTTGATTCCTCCGTCGAAAAGCCTCAATCTTGGGCGGAGATCAAGCTTGAAGACTCGGGGATTGAAGTTAGCGGACAAGTCCGGCCTCCAACCCCCACATTTTCAAGCTTCCTTGGATTTCTTGGTAAATTTTCCTCAAAACCCTAAGAGATCACAAATTTCTTTATTGCTTATCGTTTGGCCTAGCATTCTTCACTAGTTGCATGTCCAGTTGATGTACTATGTGTATGCTAGACTAGTTATTTCATTAGGGATCAATTTTTATCCAGTTTGTTAGGTTTTTGCGGATGAACACCGGACTAGTCCGGTCCAGGTACGGACAAGTCCGGTCCCCCCGGACTAGTCCGTGCCTGTGCACCGGACAAGTCCGTTGTTTCTGAACCAAAACCTAATTCTTTAATTCCCTACTGCCTTCCATTGCCATCTTACCTCACCAATACCTTGTATAACTTGTCCTTTCTCTTGATCACTCATTCTCAGATCATGTCGAGCTCCGACAACGAAATCTCCGATTTCGAGGCCGAGTTGGACCACGAGGTGGCACCTCGGTCCTCGGCGGGTCTTGGCAAGAAACGCCAAGAGAGACCCTCCGAGCCTGCTCCCTCACCTCCCCAGGTTCGGAGGAAGGTGTGTGTCAAGAAGGCCGCCTCGAAGGCTGCTCCTCCTTCAAGTGGCCCTCGCCAAGCTAAAGGGAAGGGCAAGGGGGTTGCCACAGGGCCTGTTGGGCCCCTAAAGCTGCATACTCCCAGAGAAGGGGTCCGGGACCCCAACGAGGAAAGATTCAATGGCAAGGGCAGCGATGTGGCTATGAAGTTGAGAAGTGTTGATTGCTATGCAAGGCCCAAGCAAGCAGCTGATGGCAGATTCTGGTCAAATTTCCATGCTGACTTCTACAAGCTGGTCTACTTACCGATGAAGACCCCGGTGGTGCGCAGTCAATGGATTGACTGGGCCCACCTTGAGAAGAGGAAATGTGCAGCTTTTGATGAAGTGATACAAGCTGTAGAGAGACATGGGCTGAAGGATTTGTTTGCCTTCAGATATAATTGGAATGATGAAGTGATTGCACAATTCTATGCAACGTGTCACTTCTCAAGTGAAGACGAAGAAAGTGTGACTTGGATGACTCATGGATCCAAGTATTCCATTACCCAGGAAGAGTTTGCCCGCTTGCTGCACCTTGACTCTGAAGGACAAGACCAACTCATTATCCACAACATTGGGGTCATTGAGAGGGATGGAATGAAGTTCATGTATGAGCCCACCTCCAAGTATGTCCCTCCCTCCACAAAGAACATGAAGCCTTTCTTTGTGGTCCTCAACAGAGTCCTCAGGAAGACGATTGCTCCCAAGGATGGGGATGCAGGGAGTGTGCAAGGCTACCTCCGGACCCTGATGAGGGTCATCAGCAAGAAAAGGCAATTCGATGTTGTAGACTATATCTGGAATGATATGGTCAATATCTCAAGTACCCCCAACCGATCCTGTGGCTATGCCCCTTACTTGATGTTCATGATTGAGAAGGTCACAGGGATCGAGTTTGTGAAGGATGTGGAGCACACTCCACTGAGGCCTCAAAAGCCTCAGTCCGTGAGTGTCCAGGCTGCTCCATCGCCGGCCTCAAGCCCCGAGGCACCGGCAAGGCAAGAAGAAGCTGCTAGGGCTACTCCTCCCTCCAGGGAAGCCCCTCAGAAAGGATCCGCCAGTGGGATCCTCAAGTACTTGGCTGCAATTTTCTCCTCATGCAAGAAAACTGAAGTGAAGCTTCACAAGCTAAATCAGAAGAGGAAGGAGGACATGAGATACATAAAAGCCAATGTGAAGCAGCTGAGTGAGAAGCTGGAGATCAATCCAATTGGATCTCCAGTACTTTCTGAAGATTCTGATCCAGACATCACCGAGCTCAGCCCCTTGACTCCTTCCGAGCTTGCCTATTTTGGCATTGGGGGCTCGAGCAGCTCCGCGCCTCCTCCTACCTCTCAACCTCGTCAAGCCGAAAGCGATGAAGACGATGAAGACGACGAGAGGACTGACAGCGAAGAGTGAAGCCCTAGGACCTTCCTCTCTCTCTTTTTGGTGTCTTGATGCCAAAGGGGGAGAGATTGAGGGGGAGTCTCTAGTCTAAGCTTTAGCTGAATAGGATGCGAGGAGAGAGCTCTCTATGTTTTTTAATTGTGATTGTATTTGCTTAACTCTCTTTTCATATCATGTTTGGTCCTGTGATGAATTGCTCAATTAATTTGCAAGTGTGTGATGAAATCTGAGTTTTTGCTCCTGAAGTGCCATATTCACTTGATATTAGTTGGTAAATGAAAATTCTGTCATTCTTAATGCATTCATGCTTTTAGTATGCATCCCACCATAAAGAATGCACATATGAATAATTATCTTGTTGCCTGATGCATTTTTGAGTCATATGTGCATACATTATGAAAATCTCATTTTATACCTCATTTTGTGAAATCTCAATTGGTTGTCATCAATCACCAAAAAGGGGGAGATTGAAAGTGCATCTAGGACTCCCTTGTGGGTTTTGGATGATTTATGACAAGCAATTGGGATCCTAATCCTTTTGTTGAGATGAATGCAGGAAAATGATGAAAAATGAGCAAAGTACCAAAAAGAGGGAAATTGAGAAGGAAAATGAATTTGAGCTCAAGGAGAAGAAATTAGTTGTTTAGTATGTATGGAGTGTGTTAAGGAAACACACCCAAGAGCTCAATCTCACTTAATCACACACACACAATGCACAAAACTATAAAGGACCGGACTAGTCCGATATCAGCCAGACTAGTCCGATATCACATTCTGCACCAGATCGGACAGGTCCGGTCACCACCGGACTAGTCCGATATATTTTCTGTTCCACTTCGGACTAGTCCTCCCCAGTGCGGACTAGTCCTTTTCAATGCACAAGTCACACAAAATCGGACCAGTCCGTTGTGACCCGGACTAGTCCGATATTCATTCTGATCCACTTCGGACAAGTCCGGTGTCCACACGGACTAGTCCGATATACACCCTGATCTAAATCGGACAAGTCCTCCAAGTGCGGACTTGTCATCCTAAACACTTAGGGTTTCATGTGTCCGGACAAGTCCGATGTCAATCGGACTAGTCCGAAGCTTTCCAGTGACGAAATCGGACAAGTCCGTTTTGAACCGGACTAGTTCGAGATTCCTAGACACTTAGGGTTTGCTTCACACAGCACACCGGACTAGTCCGGTCACCACCACGGACTAGTCCGATATTTCTGAACCCTAACGGTAACTTCCAGAAACCCATATAAATAGAGGTGCACGGCCCACTTTTAACCTCTCTCGAACCCTAGCGCCGTCACACCTCCCAAGAGACTCAAAAACCATCTCTCTCCACGAAGTTAAGTGAAAAATCAATCAATCCATTGAAGATCACTTCTAGATCATTGGAGAGGCACTTGGCACACGATTGAGCTCTTGGTTTGAATCTCTAACACACTCTTGCATCTCAATTTGTATATTTCGAAGTGTGTTATTGGTGGTCTTGAAAATTGTAATCAAGGGAGCTCTCAACTTGTGAGATCGCCCCTTCAACTTGGTGATTTACCCCTGTGTGGTTAGTGGAAGAGGATTGGCCTTCATGGCGATCCGACGAGGGAAGGGTTGGTGAAGACCCGGTCCTTTTGTGGGCTCCTCAACGTGGACGTAGGTTGCCTTCGTGGTAACCGAACCACGGGATAAATCTTGTGTCTTGTTCGTTTGTGTTCATCATTCTAGTTGATCAACATTATCTAGGGTTTGATTCGTCTTGTTGAATTTAAGTTAAATAGTTAAACAAGAATCATACTTACAATAGAACTTGACATACAATCATTGTACTGTTATTGAAGTTTATATTTCCGCTGCAAACGTCAACTAAACAATCAAATTGACGTAGCTTGATCAACTTAGTCCGTGAAATCCGGACTAGTCCGCACTTTACCGGACTAGTCCGATATATCTGGATTTGACCTTTTTGTTGAAGTACTACAGGAACCGAGAAAATCAATAAGGCCTATTCACCCCCCCTCTAGGCCTACATTCATGCATGCTCTCAGCAACTTGCTTTTCCCGATTGGTTAGCTCTGTCTCCCAGAGGTGGATGCGGTTCTGCCTTTCAGCAAGGTCTTTTTCCCTGCCTTTAACTCTCACCTCCCTAGCGGCGATGTCAGACTCTCTTTTCAAAAGCTCTTGCCTTACCTTACAGTTCTTCTTCCTCTCTTCCTCCTTTCATAGATCCAGCTTTTTGTTGCGATTCGCCAATTTTTTCTCACCCAAAGTCAACTTCTGGGTGACCTCCGCCTCTCTCCTCACCACATCCTCCTGCTGCCCCAGGAGTTTTTCCTCCCTCGCCTCCAGGTCCGCTCGACGCTTCAGGAGAGTTTCATTCGATTCAGTGAGCTTTTCGTAACGCTCGTCAGCAGCAAAACGTCTCCCCTTGGCTTGCTCCAGGATTTCCCTGGAGTTAGCATTGAGCGGCCGGATGGCGGCTTCCTTCTCTTCCACCAACTTATCCCAGTATTCTAACCGAGCTTTCTCCCTCTTCATCCATTCCTTCTAGTCAACCAGCCTCGTCTTGGCAAGCCTGGTCTCAAAATGGAGTCTGTTGCGCCACCGTCTCAAGGTATGGCGCTCCTCCTCCAAGGCTTTGCTCTCATGATCAAAGGCAAGCTGGATCTAATGGAGGCTTGAGCAGGCGTTGTCTATGGAGAACGCCAGAGGGATAGGTTCTGGGCCTAATGGGATCATTTCCGCAGGCTCAAAAGGGTTTTCCATCACAAAAATTGGGTCCCACTCTACAATAGTGGTCCCCTGTACTCCTGCAGCGCTAGGGCCGCTTTCTTGGAACCCTTCAGCGGCAGTAAAAGAACCCACGGGGGGAACTTGCACCTCCATAGCAGCTGAAGGCGCCACTTCAGGGTCTTCAGTTGACAGCTCCGAAGAAAGAGGACCTGCCGCCACTTCTTTGGGCTGCTCTGGCTCTGGCCCAGGTACCTCCGGGATCTCTACTTCCAGAGTGGCAGTCGGGGCTTCAACTGGGGCCTCAACCATCACTAGCTCAGGTTCACCTATTGGAGCTTCAGGTGCCTCCGGCTGAACCGACGAACTTTCAACTACTTCCGACACAAGGACCGGAGCTTCGGTGATTTCCGGCTCAATAGCCGGAGCTTCCTCTACTTCTGGCTCAGCAGCCAGGGCTTCGACAACCTCCGGGTTGAAAGTCGGAACTTCTGGCATCGTTGGTGCTGGAGCATCAGCCTCCGCCACCAGGGGTACCTCTTCAACTTCTCTCCTGTGGTCTCGCGCTACCATAGGATCTTTGGGTGAGGACTCCGAGTCCAAGCTCACGACAGCTGGCGTTGGAGCTGTCGTGACTTCCACCTCCGCTTGACGAGGAGGCTCAGTGCTTGAAGTTGGAGCTTTAGCAGGTACAGCCTTGGCCGCTGCAATAGGCGCTGAAGCTCCCGGCCCCTTCTTTTACACCCTAGAAATAAAGGGAAGAGAAGATTAAAAACATGTCAAGAACAAGATTGGCATGTCAGGACAAG
Source organism: Tuctoria greenei (assembly GCA_036927565.1). Classification (NCBI taxonomy): domain Eukaryota; kingdom Viridiplantae; phylum Streptophyta; class Magnoliopsida; order Poales; family Poaceae; genus Tuctoria; species Tuctoria greenei. The sequence goes on along the minus strand of JAYESD010000006.1, from coordinate 40,624,613 downwards.
CAAACAATGCTTACCTAGGGATGCTGCCACCCCAGTCGCCTCAGAACCTCTTGTTCTGAGGCCCGGAGCTAGAGCCCACCAAATCTGGTGAGACAACTGCTTTGGACCTCAGTTGAGGACCACTTGCAGCAGCCGAAGTTCTTTCGGCCGGAGCTCCTCTGGGCCGAGAAGAACTCCCAGGTCTGGAGCCTTCAGCCAGCACTAAGGCCACAGTTGATTGCTTGGAGCTGGCGCCTCTTGAAGGATCTTGCACCAGGGCAGGGGTAGTTGCAAAAGACCTCCCCCGTCGTGGAGAAGGAGCCGTCATGGAAGGAGAAGGTCTGACGGACCTTCTGCCAGTGTGCTTCAACTTCCTCTTCTGGCTGGATGGCTCAGCTAGCTCTTTGCCCTTGCCCTTGTCGATATCTTCAGTCTTTTGGCTTGGGGTGGAGGCAGGACCACCCTCGGATGCTCCGAGGACCACCAATCTGGTGGTTGGATGCCTCTCTACCTCGCCAAGATGTCAAGCACCGGCATACTCCTCCGGAGCTCCCTACTGAATTGCGCCTCCATGTTCAGGGGGAGGAAGGCTGCTGGTGGAGCTAAGTCATCGCCGTTGATGTTAATCCCATGCTGGAATTTCTTCAAATGAAACTCCAAGGATTCATCATCCAAGTTAGACTTCAGACCGGTTTCAATCCGGTCGTCCTCCATCATGTTGTTGAGGGCCCACACATGCTTCTCCCTCTTCTTCAGCGGAGCCCACCTGTTGACTAGGAAGTTGCAGAAGACCATATGGGGGGTCACTCCTCCTTCCACGCACTCACGGATCCTGGTCAAAACAGGGTTGAAGGCATCTCACAGCACCGGAACCACACTCCAAGAGTCAGTGTCAACATTGGGGAGACCTTCGGGTAGCTCCAATTTCTCGTGCTCCTCCGCCGTTACGATGATCCAATCCTTCTTCCAGTCGTCCCACTTGCCGGAAGGAAACAACTTCAAGTATTTGTAGGGGCAGTTCTTGCGCTTCACAAAATAGTAGAAGCCAAGAAACTCAGACGCCTTGCCGGTGGTGTGGATGGTGAAGAAGATGCGGAAAAGCTCGACACAGGGGGGAATACCCACCCACATCTCGCAAAAGTGGATGAATGTCGCCACGAGAAGAAGAGAATGGGGGCCAAGGTTATACAGCTGCAGACCATAAAAGTCTAGCAGCATCAAGAGGAAAGAAGATAAAGGTGGAATAAATCCCACCATGGCTTACGCTGTGAAGTACACCATGTCGCCGTCGTGCTCCTTCTTGAACAAGAGCTTGCCAGCACAGACCAAATGGTTGAAGGAGTCGCTGGACCACCCCATGTAGGTTCGGACCTTCTTCAGATCACCATCACTCTTGAGGCGGCTCTTGGGGAGACCCAACTCCACCGCAGCAAAGCAAAGCGAAGGAAGGAAAGCTAGGCAAAGTTTGGGAGGCTCTAAGCGTATGATTGATCAAAGGCGTAAAGAGTCCTCAAACCGTGCGCACTTTCCTTCTTATGTAAGCCTTTGCGATGCTTGGATGGAAACTGCAGCAAGAGTGAAATTACTTTTCAAAAAATCTACCCCGTCAATGACGGGTGGACACGAGGCCACCCCGATGTAGAGATCGAGGTCCTTACCCAAGGTTAACCATTACCATGAGGAGCGGCGGGAAACCCAAGGTCGGCGCTCTGACAGGGCACGCGAAACCGATACAGTTTTCATATTGGGAACTGGCAACCTTCAATTGCGTGAGATCCGCACTCAAAGATCTCATCTGCCGCATTCATAACAAGCCATGCGTCGAAGGTTCAGTCCTGGACCGTCACTCCGTCAGCGCATCAGAGGACTTTTGAAAATCAAAGCGCGGGAATCGAGAATAGCCCCACCTCCGGCAGAATAATTTAACCCAAAGGGTTTCTCCCAGAGGTGGGCCCGGGGGCCACTGTCGGTACCCTACGTACCGGGTACCCCGCGATACCACAATAAGTGCAGGAAAGTTCCACCTGTCAGAGTCAAAGGCCCTTTCAGGTCCCACGCGTCACGTTGCACCAGACCCGCTCCTCTCACATGGCTGGCTACCGGGTTAACACGTGTAAAAGAAGACCGGAACTGAACTCCCAACCAAGGGAAGCTCCGACAACTATACATGTACAGTAGCCCCAGACCTAGCCCCCGTTAGAGAGGATCTTCGATGCCGACACATGTACAGCAGCCCCGTACCTACCCTCCCGCAAGGGAAAGCTCTGGAGCTGCCACGTATGAAGCCTGCGGACCTCCATCACCAACGAAAGTACAAGCAGATCATGTCCATTATAGACATTCAAGTACGGTTAAAGTGGCAGTTACAAGGCCTGATAACATGTCATTAATACCGTATTAATGACACACGATCAGTGCACTGTTAATAGGGGTAATGCTGCCATGAAGGCACGTTATCACACTATTAATTGTACTTAATACCCTTAGACAGTGTATTAGGCCATCAAATACGCTGGGGCCACATGTCGGGCTAGGCAAGATTTGTAATGGTCAGCCCTTAGAACTATAAAAGGGCTATACCGCACGAACTCGGGGGACCCCTGAGCTAGACTGATTGGACCCGATCCCAACAGGCTAGCGAACATACTCGCACAATACAACAACACAAAAACCCCGTGGAGTATGGTGTTACGCTCAGGCGGCCTGAACCATGTAAATCTCTCGTGTCATCATCTTGATCTTGATCTCTGTGTGCCCCAACCACAAAAGAACCTCCGCGGGCTGCTTCTCGGCTGGTCCAGGGGAAGTGTCGTAGCAAACACTTAGACATTCACCATGACAAAAGTGATATATATCATAGAGAATCAGGTCAAGAAGACAATACAACAAGAATCACTCAAATCCGTCTAGAGAAGCTCAAGTTACGATCGAAAGATCGAACAAAGGTCAATCTGTCCTACCCGAGAAAAACAGTTCTAGAACACTGCAAAGTAACTCGTGTAGATCAAAAACCACAAATCCAATGTAACACCCTCATTTTCATGCATCATGCCCTACGTACACTCATATACATGTTTAACATTAACCCACAACAAGAGGAACAAGTTTAAATTTGATTTGGAGCAAAACCGCACTTAAAATGCAGGAAAGTGCGGACTAGTCCGATTTTGCTGGGGACTAGTCCGATTTCTCTCTGACTAAAAACGGACTTGTCCGTTTTTGCTGCAGACTAGTCCAATTTTGGCCCCTGGAAACTTTCAGACTTGTCCGATTTTGTGCGGACTAGTCCGATATTCCATGAATCATTGAAAAATTGCTAAGTCTCTGGACTTTCCCAGACTATTCCGTTGTTCCAGCGGACTTGTCCGTTTTCCTCTCTGTTTAAAGTCGGACTTGTCCGATTTTTGGCCAGACTTGTCCGATTTTCTCTCTGGACGACTTCGGACTAGTCAGGTCCTTTTCGGACTTGTCCGATATTTCGTGACTCCGAGTTGATCTTTTGTTTTACGACTTGTTTCTTGGGTTTCACGTTAAGTGGGCCTAGGGACGTCATGCCTAACTCTTTTAAAGCCCATGTGGGACTCTAAGCCAGCCTCTACTCATCCCAAAACTCGAAATCCATCTAACCCTAGCCTCCACCTCTATATAAACAGCCCCACCCCTTGGTTTGACATCTATTTGCCACTTTTCCACCCACCCAAACCCTAGTTCGTGGGGAGCCACCACCAAGGAGGGAGGAGAAGATCCCAAGCAAGAAGAAGAAGAGGAGGAAACGAAAGAGGATCAATATCTCCACCAAGTTTTGTTCTTCATCACCAATTCATCCCCAAGTTCATCACCAACCCTAGATCATCAAGATCCAAGTGTTACCTCCAAGTTTCTTGATTCATTGGAGTCCTAAACACCTGGTATATCTTCTATTCTCTTTTCCTTACATGAATTCGACCCCTAATCTTCGAATTCACGTCGATCTAGAAAACCCTAATCTGCTGATCTCGTAGAGTGCGGACTTGTCTGGTCCTTAGCAGACTAGTCTGGTCTTCCTGGTTAAATTGCATCAAGTTAATTATGAAATTTGATCTAATCGAATCCAAACCTGTATGAACTTGTTAAAAGTTATTAGAACTCGTTGGTGATCATTAAAAGCAATCTAGTAACAAGTTCTACCTTGCATTTGCATCAATCATGCATGTCATGTCATATTGAGTAATATTTGTGCACTCTTTGATTGTGTTTCTTGTCTTGTATGTTTATTGTGTGGATTAGACGGATTTGTGCTAGAGAGTGCCACGGAGGATCTACAACACCAAAAGTTTGAAGGCTTTGATCCTAATCAACAGCAAGAGCAAGGCAAGTGTCCTTGAAGCATATTGATCCTGTTTTAAAATAAATGTTTTGTTTGCAAAACTGCATGCCTGTGTCAATTTTGCTGGGAATCCTATGATAGGAAGTTGACTAGCTTTGTTTAACCACCCTTGTCACCTGGAATACATGGTAGAGAGTCGGGAAGGATTTTTACCTTTTGCTTCGCTTAATCAACTGGGATGGGAAAAAAACTATACCGCTCAATTTAATTATACATGGATGAGATTATGGTTAATGTGAACTGGTTAAATATGATATGGTAATGGGTGATCTAAGCAAGCCTGGTATGTGGATGGGTTGGATGTTATGGTGGTTTGCTTGCTTTAGATCTAAGGACCGGTTCATGCGAGAATAAGCCAGGACTACAGTGCCACCACGAGGCCAAGTATGGGTGCGGCGTAGCTGATTAATTAGGGCCTTGCTAGTGCTGTTTGGACCATTGTGGATGCTCGGGGAAGGGGTAGTCGGATTGGGTTTGTTGATGATTGGCGGGACTACCCTGGGATTCGAATGGCTCAAGAGGGGGCCCTTGGTTGAAGATGTGCTCAGTTGGAGGCATCGCCACTGGTGAAACCTCAGTGGGGTCTAAATAGGCTAGTAATCCCTTTGTAAAGGCTATTTTGTGATCTCTTAGCCATACATCAAAGGAAGTGTAATTGACAGCAGGGAGGTTCTTTAGTCGCCGATGGGTGATGAAATCACAAACACGTGGGTAAAGAGGTACAAACTCTGCAGAGTTAAATAAAACTATCATGATAGCCGTGCTCCCGGTTATGAGCACCTGGACAACTTCCATGATTAGAGGGAACTCGATATTGGGATGGTATTGGGATGGTTATGGTTGGTATTATGGTTATGGTTGGTTATGGATTTATTTCTGGTTTTAATATGGTTATTGGCAATGGTGAAATCTGGAATTATTGATGATGGTAGTGAGTTCAGATTGGTATTGTGATAATACTTATGATTATGATGGGTTTACTTCACATACATATAATATATTGCTTTTCAAATGTTTTACTGTACTTTTCAGTACTTTGCCATTATTATTGTCGTCATTTGAATCAACCACATGTCATATTTTCCACACTTGCTGAGTACGACATGTACTCACTCTTGCAATCCCCCCCAACAGTTGCAGGTCAGGATTGGGATTTTAATGGTGATAATGCGGAGTTCTAGGCCGTGTCTACCGTCAGCTTTGTCTGTGGTGTTTTTGGAGCTGCGCTATACCCTATTGCTTATGCTGCTTAGTTGCTTAGTTTGCTCAATTAGTTTATTTCCGCTGCATTAGTTGAACTTGTCATAAATATTCAATAGAGCTTGTATTTGAGGATAATCTGGTTTGTGTAATAAAATTTGGTTAATTAATCTTGTTCTGTGGTAATTTTCTGTATATCCTTTCGTGATTGCACTCGTGTATGTGTGATGAACATCCTGGGCACACATATGCATTAGCTTGGTTCATTTTTGGAACTGGGCGTCACATCCAACGACCACATGAAATCCTATCATAACAAACTCAAATCTTTCCATATTTGAGTCAAACATGACTCAACCGCAGCTTGGGTCCATAACCTAGTCGGTTGGACCTTTCCGACGGTTTCTTTACATACACATCTCTTCATCATGCCTTGGAACCATGTAGCCACGTCCATGCACTCCTTGAATATGTGCAAACATATTCCAACGATGTCCACAATACCTTCTTATGCATTGTTCTCGATTCAAACATGCTGCACAACCTCCCGATCAACTCAACCACAATTCCTCCCAAACTTGGTTGTTGAACCTCATCTTTTCCCTAAGACTAGTTCAATGGATACCGTCACCAGACATGTCTTGTACTCAAGCAACACCTGCACATTAATAAACAACCAATACTTCCGAGCACAAGTTCTCGACTTGACTCTTGTTAGTTCCGAAACTACAACATCTTACGTGAACACCTCACGCATGTTGCAAACCATAGCAAAATGATATCAGCCTTAACCACCAAAACACACCAAAAACTTAGTAAAAGAATACTAAGCATCCTTTCCATAAGTGTAAAGTAAGTTCGAAACATTGCAAGATAAAAGCAGAAACACTGCGATCAAGCACCGGACCTTGCCAAAGCTAGTCGGACCTAGAGTCAGACCTTGATGATAAAGGTGCTTTGGTAGTATTCAAAACTTTTATCGCCATATCCAATGTATTCAACACACATAGGTCTCACAATCTCCCCCTTGATGAATGCATTGGCAACACCACTTAAGATCCGAACATTGGCTTATTCACATTAAAAGTTTTGAAAACAATTTCTCCCCTTTTGTAAAACGAAAATAAAATGAGAAAAAGAAATTCTCCCCCGGAGAAGAATCGTGCCAAAAACAATTGTGAATATGTGCAATGTGTAATCAATTTCTTCCCCTTGCATACTTATCTTTAAAAATTCATATATTATCTCTCCACCTTTGACAATGTATTCATCAAGGTTTATAAGACAAAATTTAATTGTTATGAGCATATTATAACATATACATATAAAGCAAAGCTCATACAAGTCATACTATCAAGTAACTCACACTATCACATCAATGAAATACATAAAGTAGTGTGAGCCATGCTAGAGATCAAATGTAATTTCCAATTAGCAAGTCATGAGCTCACACACTTAACTATTTCAAAACTTGAAAGCATGACACTTGTTGCTTCATTTTATTATTTTTCAAAGCACAAATTTAGATCATATGATATTTGCAAGAGATTATATGCGCATCTACCTTATTCTAAACAACCAAGCCAAGCCTATGTCATTTGACAATCAGAAGCTTAAGGACATGGTTTTAGTCATACACAACTTCTTCCAAGTTCATATCTAAGTGCAATGATGTAACACCCTCATTTTCATGCATCATGACCTACTTACATTCATATACATGTTTAACATTAATCCACATCAAGAGGAACGAGTTTAAAATTGATTTGGAACATTTAAAATTGATTTGGAACAAAACCGCACTTAAAATGCAGAAAAGTGCGGACTAGTCTGATTTTAGTGAGGACTAGCCCGATTTCTCTCTGACTAAAAATGGACTTGTCCGTTTTTGCTGCGGACTAGTCTGATTATGCCTCTGGAAACTTTCGGACTTGTCCGATTTTGTGCGGACTAGTCCGATATTCCAAGAATCATCGAAAATTTGCTAAGTCCCTGGACCTTTCCGGACTAGTCCGGTGTTCCAGCGGACTTATCCGTTTTCCTCTCTGACTAAAGTCGGACTTGTCTGACTTTAGGCCATACTTGTCCAATTTTCTCCCTGAACCTTTTTGGACTAGTCCGGTCCTTTTCGGACTTGTCCGATATTTCGCGACTCCGAGTTGATTTTTTGTTTTACGGCTTGTTTCTTGGGTTTCACGTTAAGTGGGCCTAGGGACGTCGTGCCTAACTCTTTTAGAGTCCATGTGGGACTCTAAACTGGCCTCTATTCATCTCAAACTCAAAATCCATCTAACCCTAGCCTCCACCTCTATATAAACAACCCCACCCTTTGGCTTGACATCTATTTGCCGCTTTTCCACCCCACCCAAACCCTAGTTCGTGGAGAGCCACCATCAAGGAGGGAGGAGGAGATCCCAAGCAAGAAGAAGAAGAGGAGGAAACGAAAGAGGATCAAGATCTCCACCAAGCTTTCGTTCCTCATCACCGGTGCATCTCCAAGTTCATCACCAACACTAGATCATCAAGATCCAAGTGTTTCCTCCAAGTTTCTCGTTTCATTGGAGGTCTAAACACCTGGTATACCTTCTATTCTCTTTTCCTTAAGTGAATTCAACCCCTAATCTCCAAATTCATGTCGATCTAGAAAACCCTAGTTCGCTAGTTCTGCGAAGTGCGAACTAGTCCAACCCTCTGCAGACTAGTCCAATTTTCCTAGTTAAATTTTGTTGAATTGATTCTAAAGGTAGATATAATCAAATCCAAAACTGTATAAACGTGTTAAAAGCTATTAGAACTAGTTAGTGATCATTTAAAAGCAATCTATTAACAAGTTCTACCTTGCATTTGCATCAATCATGCATATCATGTCATATTGAGTAATATTTGTGCATTCTTTGATTTTGTTCTTGTCTTGTATGTTTATTATGTGGATTAGATGGATTTGCTAGAGAGTGCCGCGGAGGATCCACATCACCAAGAGTTTGAAGGCTTTGACTCTAATCAACCGCAAGAGCAAGGCAAGTGTCCTTGAAGCATATTGATCCAATTTTAAAATAAATGTTTTGTTTGAAAATTGCATGCTTGTGACAATTTGATGGGAAATCCTATGATAGGAAGTTTACTAGCTTTGTTTAACCACCCTTGTCGCATGGAATTATGGTAGAGAGTTGGGAAGGGTTTTTTACCTTTTTGCTTCGCTTAATCAACTGGGATGAGAAAACAACTATACCACTCAACTTAATTATGTATTTATGAGATTATGGTTAACATGAACTGGTTAATATGATATGGTAATGGGTGATCTAAGCAAGCCTGGTACGTGGATGGGTTGGATGTTATGGTGGTTTTGCTTGCTCTAGATCCAAGGACCGGTTCGTGGACTGACCATCCAAGATTTACAGTGCCACCACGAGGCCAAGTATGGGTGCAGCGTAGTTGATTAATTAGGGCTTTGCTAGTGCTATTTGGATCATTAAGGATGCTCGGGGAAGGGGTAGTCGGATTGGGTTTGTTGATGATTGGTGGGACTACCCTGGGATCCGAATGGCTCAAGAGGGGGCCCTTGGTTGAAGATGTGCTCAGTTGGAGACATCGCCACCAGTGAAACCTCAGTGGGGTCTAAATAGGCTAGTAATCCCTTTATAAAGGCTATTTTGTGATCTCTTGGCCGCTCACCTACAGAAGTGTGAGACGACATAATTGAGATTCTATAGTCATCGAAAGGTGATGAAATCACAAACATGTGGGTAAAGCGGTACAAACTCTGCAGAGTGTGTCTAAAACTATCATGATAGCCATGCTCCCAGTTATGAGCAACCAGGACCCTCACATGATTATAGGAAAATTCAGATTTTGGAATGGTTATGGTTTTGGTAATGTTTATGGCTGGTTATGGATTAATTTCTGGTATTGAATATGGTTATTGGCAAATGGTGAAATCTGGAATTATTGATGATGGTAATGGATATGGACTAGTATTATGATGACTATATGGTTTATGATGGGTTTACTTCACATACATATAATATATTGCTTTTCAAATGTTTTTTTGTACTTTTCATCACTCAACCATTATTATATTCGTCATTTGAATCAGCCACATGTCATATTTTCCACACTTGTTGAGTACGACATGTACTCACTCTTGCAATCCCCCCAAACAATTGCTGGTCAGGATTGGGAGTTTAATGGTGATAATGCGGAGTTCTAGGCCGTGTCTACCGTCAGCTTCGCCTGTGGTGTTGCATGGAGCTACGCTATACCCTTTTGCCTATGCTGCCTAGCTGTTTAGTTTGCTTATTAGTTTATTTCCACTGCATTAATTTGAACTTGTCATTAATATTTGTTAGAGTTTGTATTCGAGGATAATATGGTTTGTTTAATAAAATTTGGTTAATTAATCTTTTGTTGTGGTAATTATCTGTATATCGTTTGTGATGCACTCGTGTATGTGTGTTGAATGTCCTGGGCACACATATGCGTTCACTTGGTTCTTTTTCAGAATCCGGGTGTCACAGATTGGTATCAGAGCCACATGTTGACCGTAGGATGCAGCCTAGATAGAATGGACACTTTAGAGCACATAGGAGCACCCAGGAATCAATGTGTTTTTGGTTGGTGTGCTGTTTGCTATATATTGTTTGCTTGTGTGCTTAATAGAGGATTTTGGGATGCTTTAGCATTGCCAAGTCCACCTAGGCTTGTTAGTTGTTCAGTTTCATATCCCTTGATGCATATAGTTGGGGACGTTTTCTAATTCTTATCTCTTGCTATTCTTCAGATGGTGAGGACTCGCAACCAGAGGGATGTCAATGATGAGGAGGAGAACCATGGAGCACCTCCAAACAACAATGGACAAGGACCTGCTCATGGTGCTATGAGTATCAAGCAACTTTTGGCCATGCAAAACCAGCTTATGCAGACCATGATACAGACTATGGGACACCTGCAGGCTGGCAATATCAACAATCAGCCCCACATGCCTCCACCGCCACCCCCACCTCCTCATAACCGGTTGGGAGAGTTTATAAGGACTAGGCCGCCAACCTTTGCTTAAGCCGTCGACCCTATGGATGCCGACGATTGGCTCAAGTCCGTGGAGAAGAAGTTAGTTATTGTCCAATGCAATGACCGGGAGAAGGTGCTATTTGCTTCTCTTTAACTCGTTGGAGCAGCTGCGGATTGGTGGGATTCTTATTGCAATGCTCATGAGAACTAAGAGAGAATTACTTGGGACGAATTCAAAGAGAGCTTCCATTCTCATTATGTGCCGGAAGGTGTTATGATTCTGAAGAGGCAAGAATTTGAGAACTTGAGGCAAGGAAAATCAAGCGTGAGTGAATATCTCAATAAATTCACTCAACTCTCAAGGTATGCGCCTGAGGATGTGAGTCGGGATAGCCGGAAGCAATATTTGTTCATGAGAGGCCACAACAATGAGATTCACGTGCAATTGCTCAACTGTGATTATGCCAACTTCCAGAAGCTTGTGGACAAAGCAATCGTGGTTTAGAACAAGATCCGTGAGATGGAACAAGACAACAAGAGGAAGGCGCCATATATGGACAGCAACAAGGAAGTAATGTGCGCCTCCTAATGTGCCATACTACAGCTCCTCCACTCCTATACAGCGCCCTGGCTATGCACCGCGCCCAGCTCAGTTTGTGCAGCAGCGCCCTTGTAAAATCCCACTTTTTCCTTTCATGTGAAGTTCAGCTACAAGTTGTTTATCAAACATAATGGGGGTCAATATAGTTGTGCACATGAACTTGACCTCACTAAAAAGTTTTCTTTCTACTCATGTTTAATCTTATTAACATGAGGACTGGACTTCACCCTAATCCTAGAACATTTTAATTAAACCTTTCTGCAATGTTGGGAATTTAATTGATTGAAATGGATAAGGCAAATTATATTGCAACCATATAAAAATCAAAACAAATGTAATTTGATTATGTTGCTATGCATATTTGGCCCTGCCAAAAAGATTCAAATCCAAGGCTCCAAATTTTTCCTTGGCCTCTTAAATATCTTAAATAGCTTATCGGAAAATTTTCAAGATTTGTGAAGTATGTCTTCCACTTAATTTGACACGTACAAAGGATTCATTTCGCGCGATCTCAAATTCAGCTTTGCACTGAGCCTTCCCCAAATCAACCCCCAATTTTTCCTAAGACCTTTTATGGTTCAAGGAGCTTTGTTTCAAAGTTTGGAGATTTATGGACCTCAGCTACTATTTATTTCAATAATATTTATAAACATGTTTGAATTCAAATTTGATTTTGGATTTGAAACAAAATATGTCGAAATTGAAATCTGATTGCAGATTTGGGTTCCTCATATTTTTCTTAGCCTGTCTGTAAAATTTGGGAATTTTTGGACAATGTTTGAGGTGGAATTTAGAGGAACAAATAAGGGAGAGCGGTGGGGCCCACATGTCAGCCGGGGAGACCGTTTAACCACCGCTTTTTCTTTCTCCGCGCGACACCGCGACAGCTGCATGCCGCCAGCATGCCGGTCGGCCCTCGGTCGCCTCCAGCTGCCCCCGGCCTCCTTATCTACTGCAGTAAAGTCTATAAATTCACCCTCCGTCGACCAAAGTCCCTCCCCGATTCACTTTTCGTCGCGCCGTGCCATTTCTCGCCGCCGCGACCACCTCAGTGCCACCCGACGACACTCAGCCTCGCCGCCGATACAAGCCACCCCGTCCTCTGCAGTCTATATGAAAAAGGTGCACAATGATCTCGTGAAGCTTCTGGTTAAATTTGAACTCCTATCGTGCATCCTAGCATCTGTATTCCGTAAATTACCGAAGCACTTTTATAGCTTCGAAGCTAGTTCGTCGGTTTAATTCCAATTGTATGCACAATAATTCTTTGATCCAGTTAGACAACATGATCTACGTATCCTAGCGCACCTTCTCTCAAAAAATCAGAAAGAACCATTGACTAATTAACTAGCTAACCGATTTTTCCCCTTCCGCCATTGATGGAGCTCGGTTCACCGTTGACCTTGGTGTTGCCGGCTATGGCACGAGCTCTAGACCCTCCTAAACTCTTTCTCATGCTTCCAAGATGCTTCCCAAGCTTTCAAATGAGAGTTTTAGCTAGGGAATTGAGGGTCTCGACATAACTGAAACCCTAGCACCCGCCGTCGCTGTCGGGAGTGGTTTTCCGGTCACCCATCACCGTCGGGAGTTAGTCTACCGTGTTCCCCACGCAAAAATAGGGTGGGGCGGCGAGTACCGAGACCTCCCGTGGGCTGGAAGCCATCGCCGGTGAAAGCGCCACCGCGCACCGGCGAGAGTGCCGCCGCCCGAGCCGTGGCCAGAGGTTGAAGAAGGCAGGGACACGGGTCCCACCTGCAGCGATTGCAAAGGCGCCCATATCAGTCTGTGGCCAGGGATCTAGTGTGGCCACGTGGAAGTATTTATGGCCTCCGATGTGGCTAGCTCTTAGTTGGCTGGTTTTAAATCCGGTGGGCCCAGGCGCCAAGTTTAAAAGCTGCAATTTCCAAATATATGCAGAACAATTTCCAAAGTTGAAAAATCAATATCTCTCTGTAGACTGCTCCAAAAATATTCAAACAAATTTTGTTTGAAAGCCATTGAGCTCTAGTTTCTGTTAGTACCAATTAGGTTCTGTGCAACTCAAAAGTAAATTCTATGGAAAAAAATCTTTCCTAAGACCTTTTATGGTTCAGGGAGCTTTGTTTCAAAGTTTGGAGATTTATGGACCTCAGCTACTATTTATTTCAATAAGGTTTATAAACATGTTTGAATTCAAATTTGATTTTGGATTTGAAACAAACTATGTCCAAATTGAAATATGATTGCAGATTTGGGTTCCCCATATTTTTCTTAGCCTGTCTGTAAATTTTGGGAATTTTTGGACAATGTTTGAGGTGGAATTTAGAGGAACAAATAAGGGAGAGTGGTGGGGCCCACATGTCAGCCGGGGAGACCGTTTAACCACCCCTGTTTCTTTCTCCGCGCGACACCGCGACGGCTGCATGCCGCCAGCGCGCCGATTGGCCATCGGTCGCCTCCAGCTGCCCCCGGCCTCCTTATCTACTGCGGTAAAGTCTACAAATTCACCCCCCGTCGACCAAAGTCCCTCCCCGATTCACTTTTCGTCGCGCCGCGCCATTTCTCGCCACCGCGACCACCTCAGTGCCGCCCGACGCCACTCAGCCCCGCCACCGATACAAGCCACCCCGTCCTCTGTAGTCTATAGGAAAAAGGTGCGCAACGATCTTGTGAAACTTCTGGTTAAATTCGAACTCCTATCGTGCATCCTAGCATCTGTATTCCATAAATTACCGAAGCACTTTTATAGCTTCGAAGCTAGTTCGTCGGTTTAATTCCAATTGTATGCACAATAATTCTTTGATCCAGTTAGATAACATGATCTACGTATCCTAGCGCACCTTCCCTCAAAAAATAAGAAAGAACCATCGAGTAATTAACTAGCTATCCAATTTTTCCCCTTCCGCCATTGATGGAGCCCGGTTCACTGTCGACCATGGTGTTGCCGGCTATGGCACGAGCTCTAGACCCTCCTAAACTCTTTCCCATGCTTCCAAGATGCTTTCCGAGCTTTCAAACGAGAGTTTTAGCTAGGGAATCGAGGGTCTCGACATAACCAAAACCCTAGCACCCGCCGCCGCTGTCGGGAGTGGTTTTTCGGTCACCCATCACCGTCGGGAGTTAGTCTACCGTGTTCCCCACGCGAAAATAGGGTGGGGCAACGAGTACCGAGACCTCCCGTGGGCCGGAATCCATCGCCGGCAAAAGCGCCACCGCGCCCGGCGAGAGCGCCGCCGCCCGAGCCGTGGCCAGAAGTTGAAGAAGGCAGGGACACAGGTCCCACCTGCCAGCGAGTGCAAAGGCGCCCGGATCAGTCTGTGGCCAGGGATCTAGTGTGGCCACGTGAAAGTATTTATGGCCTCCGGTGTGGCTAGCTCCTGGTTGGCTGGTTTTAAATCCGGTGGGCCTAGGCGGCAAGTTTAAAAGCTGCAATTTCCAAATATATGCAGAACAATTTCCAAAGTTGAAAAATCAATATCTCTCTGTAGACTGCTCCAAAAATATTCAAACAAATTTTGTTTGAAAGCCCTTGAGCTCTAGTTTCTGTTAGTACCAATTAGGTTCTGTGCAATTCAAATGTAAATTCTATGGAAAACAATCTTTCCATATGCAACTACAATTTTTCCAGGTGAACTGGACACTGGAAAAATCCCCAAAATTCACATAAAATACACTGAGCTATTCTTGATCACCAGAAAAAGTTTGGGAGCCATTGCACCTGTATAACCGTCTGTATAGTTTCATAACCTTTTTCAGTTATTGAATTTTTACAGATGCTCAGTTGCTTTATTATGTCCCAAATTTGGACTGAACCTTCCTTTAGTCGTACACTAGTTCCTGTAAAAATCTTGGATTTAATTGACCTAATCGCCTCGTCCTAATACAGTTGCAAACTGAATATTAATTGAAAAGCTAAAAAAAATTCAATTATAAAATAATTCCAGAAATTCTTGCCAACTTTGAAATTCAATAACTCCTTCACCAAGGCTTAGAAATTTATGAAACCAAATTTTTCTAGAACCGGGACAACTTCCTCTATCATGATTATCAGCTGGCAGCTATGTTCAAGCAACACTTTCTTCTCTAAAATTCTTGGAAGTTTATTGCTTGCCATAATTTTAAAGACAACAAACTACTTTGATCATCTCCTGTTCTTTGCAAGAGCTTCTATCATATTCCTTAGTATCTACCATCAAAATTCCAAAGCCAATTAAGTCATTATCATATAATTATCACCATAGATTAAATTATGGTCTTAGTAGTAATTATTTTTCAAAGTCATTCATATACATATTATATGCATATCGTGTAGTGACCGAAGTTGAAGAGGAACCAGAGGCCTTGGAAGTACACCTGCCGGATACTAACACAGACTCAGACCTTCAACCAGGCAAGCCCCGGTTTGCATTTAAGCCGTTTAAAAAGTTTTACTTTATCACTATGATGATTAGCATATGAATTGTGCATTAAGTTTTGGATGCTTGAATACTCCAGATGCATGACCCACAATCCCATTGGTTAATTGGGTAAGTTGATAACTCGATGTGTAGAATTGCTATGCTAATATTGTAGGTAAACCAGTAGAAGTCGAGTAGTTGGAATCTACTCGCGAGATAGAAATTTACACTCATCTACACTGGGATAACACTTATAGAAAATAATGGTTAAATCTAAACTTGAGAACGGTCAAAGATGGATAGGAAGCGGCAAGACGTGGTCTTGGTTGCATAGCTCTGACTGGTCAGTTAAGGCCCGTCTGTATGCGGCCCCTTCGAAGAAGCTTGACTTGTACCGGCGACACACTGGACATATGGACTCCAGTAAACTGACGTAACTCGATAACTGGGATGTCGAGGCCCATTAACTAACCATCGATAGGGGTGGGTTGAGGACAGTAAGATGTAAATTGGTCGGCGGGCACAAGAGGTGTTCCGTGCGGAGACCTTCTATTCGCGGAGGTGAGACGGGTTTGGCGTTCGGGTTTCTTGTGAAAGGTGGCCATATATGACTAGTACTGAAGTGTTACGTAGGTACTGGAGTGCTCGCTGACACTTCCGAACATGCATATGTGTCCGGGTGTTGTCCGAACATCCGTACGTAGGTACTCGTGTTGTCTGGGTGTGTCCTGATTGCAATCACCGTCCCTCGCAGTAATAGAGTACCACTTGTTCACTGTGCCGTGATGTAGTAAATACTAAAGAAGCTAGAAAATTATATTGTATTGAATTATAATTGCTTTGCAACCTTGTGTGACTTAGAGATAGCAAAAATTAAAGTTTTCAGTTTCCCCATACTTTAGCTATAATAGCATTATGTGCTCTGGGCATGTCATATCATCGGCAAAGCATTTCTTGTTTGATTGTGGAGTCTATGATGTGCTGTGCTTAGAGAATGTCATTTGCTACTTAAAACATGATTATAAGGACCCAATTGTAGGCGAGTCATTTATGCTTCACCTTACCTATGCTTAGTATCCACCCTTGCATATGTCTAGTGAGACGGGTTAGTCTTGCTGAGCCTTATGCTCATGTTTGCAGTTAACGAGTTTTTGCAGGTTATATGATTGATGAAGGGTTTGATGATGAGACTGCACCCCCTCCAGGGTGTACAGCCGAGTGGGAACCCTGCACGCCGCCGTGATTTGAGTGTTGCTAGTGTGAAGTATCCAGGGCATGGATGACTTTGCTTTTGCATAGCTAGTGCTGAGAGCGTAGCTATGATATATATGTTTTCTTTCCTTCCGCTAGTATTGTAAAACTTCCGCTGTATGATAACTAAAAGACTTCGTCTTGTATTTTATTCTAGTTCTGTTCTTGTATAC
Source organism: Tuctoria greenei (assembly GCA_036927565.1). Taxonomy (NCBI): domain Eukaryota; kingdom Viridiplantae; phylum Streptophyta; class Magnoliopsida; order Poales; family Poaceae; genus Tuctoria; species Tuctoria greenei. The sequence goes on along the minus strand of JAYESD010000006.1, from coordinate 40,607,660 downwards.
TGTTGGGTGTCGCATCGCACGACACCACCCAATGAGATCCTCGGATGTCGGGATTTCGGTTCCCCATAACCCTGTTATGCAAGCACCTAGGCCTCCAATGCCTTTTTCACCTCGTGCTAATTTTCCTGGTGCAAATGTTCAAAATCAAGTCCGTCCAAATTCTGGTGTAGTTAAGAAGTGCTATACTTGTGGAGAAGTTGGACACTTTGCACATCAATGTCCCAAGTCATGCCTTGGTCAAGGAAGCAATGCGCCGAGGCAAAACCCAAGACCCAATGGAGGACAGCCACAAGGGAACCGTGGACAGCAGGATTTTTCTCGTGGCAACGTGAACCATGTCTCTACGGAGGATGCTGAACAAGCGAATGACGTGGTCATTGGTATGTTTCTCGCCAACTCCAACCCCGTGACTATGTTATTTGATTCTGGAGCATTGCAATCATTCATTGCATCGAAGTATGTTGCCAAGTATAGTTTGCCTCTCTCTCATATGAAGTTTACTCTATTGGTTAAGTTTCCTGGAGGAGAGATGAGGACAAATATAGTATGTTCAAAAGTAAGCCTTAGAGTAAGGGGGGTAGACTTCTCCGCCAACCTCATTGTTTTGGATTCTCAAGGATTGGACATTATACTTGGTATGGACTGGGTGAGGAAGCACAATGGAGTTATTGAGTGTGCCATGAAGATGGTAAAGTTGACCAATGAAGAGGGGATCACCGTAGAATTTGAAGCATCTCAAACCGCACCGAAGCAATTGGAGCTGAATCATATGGACGGTGCCACAATTGAGGAGATTCCGGTGGTGTGTGAGTTTTTGGATGTTTTTTCGGATGAGTTGCCAGGTATGCCACCTGATCGAGACATTGAGTTTGTTATTGATTTAATACCTGGAACTGCACCTATAGCTAAGAGGCCGTATAGGATGCCTCCTATGGAGTTAGCGGAGCTCAAGAAGCAAATTCAAGAGCAACTAGAGAAAGGTTTTATTCGCTCCAGCTCTTTTTCACCTTGGGGAGCACCCGTTGTATTTGTGGACATGACCCAAAGGATGTGCGTAGATTACCGAGCTCTCAACGAGGTGTTAATCAAGAACAAGTACACCTTGCCATGCATAGAATACTTGTTTGATCAGATGAAGGGTGCTTGTGTCTTCTCTAAGATTGATTTGAGGTCAGGATACTTTCAAATGAAGATTAGACCATCAGACATACCCAAGACAGGTTTTAGGAACCGGTATGGATATTATGAGTACATCGTGATGTCCTTTGGATTGACCAATGCCCCTGCGTACTTTATGTACCTCATGAATAAGGTCTTCATGGAGTACTTGAATACGTTTGTTGTGGTGTTGATTGATGACATTATGATCTACTCGAAGGATGAGAAGGAACATGAGGAACACTTGAGGCTTACGTTGCAGAAATTAAGGGAGAATCAATTGTATGCCAAGTTTAACAAGTGTCAGTTTTGGTTGAGAGAGGTGTTGTTTTTGGGTTACATCATCTCAGGAGGAGGAGTATCGGTTGACCCCGGAAAAGTGAGAGACGTGTTGAAGTGGGAACCGCAGGAAAATGTCAAGGAAATAAGGAGTTTTCTTGGGATGGCTAGATGTTAACGTCAATTCATCAAGGACTTTTCCAAGATAGTCAAGCCAATGACAGAATTGCTAATGAAGGGAATGGTATTCCAATGGACTCAAGCTTGTCAAAACAGTTTTGAGGAGTTGAAGAAGATGTTGACAACAACCCCAGTATTGATATTGCCGGATGTAGGCAAGAGTTTTGATATTTATTGCAATGCATAGAGACAAGGACTTGGATGTGTATTGATGTAAGAAGGTCAAGTGGTCGCCTATGCATTGAGACAATTAAAGAAACATGAGCAGAATTACCCAACACATAATTTAGAGCTTGCAGCTGTGGTACATGCATTGAAGATCTGGAGACACTATATCCTTGGACATAGGTGTGAAATTTATACGGATCACAAGAGTCTTAAGTATATTTTCACACAAACAGGTCTGAATCTGAGGCAACGGAGATGGTTGGAGCTCATCAAAGATTATGATTTTGGGATCAACTATCATCCGGGAAAAGCCAACATAGTGGCCGATGCTTTGAGTAGAAAAGGAGTAAGTCATCAACTAACAATTCGAGAGTTACCATCCGAGTTATGTAAGGAGTTCAAACGGTTGAACCTTGGATTCGTAAATGAGATGGAGATGATGGAGTTAAACCCAACCTTGGAGCAAGAAAATCGAGAAGGCCAAACAAAGGATGAGGAAATTCAGGAAATCAAGGAAAGAAGCAGAGAGGGGAGATAATTCAGATTTGATGAGGATGAACATGGTACCCTATGGCTTGGTAAGAGGATTGTTGTGCCTAATGTGAAGCATATTCGGGAGACAATAATAAAAGAGGCACATGACTCATCATACTCAATTCATCCTGGTTGTACAAATATGTACAAAGACTTGAAGACGTGTTATTGGTGGGCTACCATGAAGAAGGACATAGCTGAATACGTAGCATTGTGTGATGTGTGCCAACGAGTCAAGGCAGAACATCAAAGGCCAGCTGGACTATTACAACCATTAAAGATTCCAGAATGGAAGTGGGAAGAAATCGGTATGGACTTCATAGTTGGTTTACCACGTACTCAATCCGGTTACGACTCAATTTGGGTAATTGTGGATCAGTTAACTAAGTCAGCTCACTTTATTCCTGTCAATACCACCTATAATGGAGTGAAATTGGCGGAACTATACATGGGAAGGATAGTATGTTTGCATGGAGTTCCAAAGAAGATAGTCTCGGATAGAGGTTCACAATTCACTTCCAGATTTTGGCAGAAATTGCATGAAGCTTTGGGAACGAGGTTGAATTTTAGTTCAGCGTATCATCCTCAAACGGATGGACAAACCGAGAGGACCAATAAGATTTTAGAGGACATGTTAAGAGCTTGTGCTTTAAAGCATGGGAAAAGTTGGGACAAAAGCCTGCCATATGCGGCATTTTCATACAACAATAGCTACCAAGCAAATTTGAAAATGTCACCATATGAAGCGCTTTATGGAAGGAAGCGTAGGACACCTTTATTCTGGAATGAGGCAGGAGAAACTCAAGTATTTGGTCCGGATGTGTTGCAAGAAGCCGAAAAGCAAGTCCAAATAATTCGTTAAAACATGAGGGCTGCCAAATCAAGACAAAAAGGCTATGCGAACAATAGGAGAGGGAAAATAACCTTTGAGGTGGGAGATTTTGTTTACCTCAAGGTGTCACCGATGAGAGGTCAAAAGAGGTTTAACATAAGAGGCAAGCTAGCACCTTGCTACATTGGACCATTCAAGATTTTGGACAAAAGAGGAGAAGTAGCATATAAGTTGGAGATTCCAGCTCATCTTTCGGATGTACATGATGTCTTTCATGTTTCCCAGCTCAAAAAGTGTTTGAGAGTACTGGAAGAACAAGTGCCAATGGAAGAATTGGAACTAGAGGAATATTTGACTTATGCCGAGCAACCGGTAAAAAATTTGGAAACCAAGGAGAGAGTCACAAGGAACAAGTTTATTAGATGGTTTAAAGTTCATTGGAAGCACCACACAGAAAAATAAGCAACGTGGGAATTGGAGAATGATATCAATAAGGAATTTGCCTATCTCTTCTCTTCCCCGTCGAATCTCGAGGGCGAGATTCATTTTAAGGGGGGTAGGTTTGTAACACCCTCATTTTCATGCATCATGACCTACTTACATTCATATACATGTTTAACATTAATCCACATCAAGAGGAACGATTTTAAAATTGATTTGGAACATTTAAAATAGATTTGGAACAAAACCGCACTTAAAATGCAGAAAAGTGCGGACTAGTCCGATTTTAGTGAGGACTAGTACGATTTCTCTCTGACTAAAAACGGACTTGTCTGTTTTTGCTGCGGACTAGTCCGATTTTGCCTCCGGAAACTTTCGGACTTGTCCAATTTTGTGCGGACTAGTCCGATATTGAAAGAATCCTTGAAAATGTGCTAAGTCCCTGGACCTTTCTGGACTAGTCCGGTATCCAGCAGACTTGTCCGTTTTCCTCTCTGACTAAAGTCGGACTTAGGCCAGACTTGTCTGATTTTCCCACTGTACCTTTTCGGACTAGTCTGGTCCTTTTTGGACTTGTCCGATATTTCGCGACTCCGAGTTGATTTTTTGTTCTATGACTTGTTTCTTGGGTTTCACGTTAAGTGGGCCTAGAGACGTCGTGCCTAACTCTTTTAGAGCCCATGTGGGACTCTAAACCGGCCTCTATTCATCTCAAACTCGAAATCCATCTAACCCTAGCCTCCACCTCTATATAAACAACCCCACCCCTTGGCTTGACATCTATTTGCCACTTTTCCACCCCACCCAAACCCTAGTTCATGGAGATCCACCATCAAGGAGGGAGGAGGAGATCCCAAGCAAGAAGAAGGAGGAGGAAAGGAAAGAGGATCAAGATCTTCACCAAGCTTTTGTTCCTCATCACCGATTCATCTCCAAGTTTATCACCAACCCTAGATCATTAAGATCCAAGTGTTGCCTCCAAGTTTCTCGTTTCATTGGAGTTCTAAACACCTAGTATACCTTCTATTCTCTTTTCCTTACGTGAACTCAACCCCTAATCTCCAAATTCACGTCGATCTAGAAAACCCTAGTTCACTAGTTCTGCGAAGTGCGGACTAGTCCGGCCTGATGAGAACATCACAACAGCGGAGATGCACATTGAACTGCAAGGACCAATCACAAGAGCACGAGCACGGTTATTAAATCAGCAGGTGAATTCTTTGCTAACTTCTTTTGCATGTGAGTTTGATAATATATTGCTATGTGATGATTTAATTGTTATTAGGAACAATGGAGAAGATCAACAAGTGAAGGAAAGAGGCCTTGGGAGCATGGAGAACCAGCTGGGACGTCCACAAGTTGATGGAAACAGTTTACAACTCGGACTCGAGTTCAACTCGGAGTCCAGGAGCAGTCCACCTTAAAACGGACGCCCAGGAGGCATATGTACTTTGTTTTCAACGTTCTACATATGAACAGAAAGATAAGAAGATAAACTTTCCAATGGTTCTAGTACCACCTCAAAATTCCTCTGGAGTCATTGGGAATCGTCAAAACAAGTCGAGCCCAGATTTCTGTCCGGTGTTGCACCACCAAATCGGGCCTTTGGGCCTTGTATCCCGTAAGAGTCCATTAGGGACGCATCTAATCGTGTTTTGGTCGAACCCTAGCCTATAAATACTGCAGCCGGTCATATTCGGTGGGTTTTGCTTAGATCAATAATATCGCCGTTCTACGGTTTGTGAGACCCCAACTTCGTGATTTCCGATTGTGTCTTCGACGTTCTTGCTCGTGTTCTCGGTTGCACTTGTAGGGATTAGCCTTCTTGGCGAGGTCAAGCGTGTGCAGAACGGTTGATAACCAATGGAGCCGTGGTGTAGTGATTGCAGGGGTACTCGAACCGCTCGAGTGCCGCGGATCATCAACGTCGAGTTCTCCACCCCAATCGACATACCTTTCGAAAGATCAGGCCTAAACCTACTCATTAATTGGTATTAGATTTCCAGGTTGCCCGTGAGGTATCTTTGTTTTCCTTCCATTAGATCAATTTTGTTTCGTACCTAGAGTCCACAGAAAAGCCACAAAAGAAATTAGATCGTTTTTACCGCTTCCCAAACTATAGTGCTTGCAGTTTTGTTTTTCAGTTTGCATTGTTGAGTTTGCATTCGTGTGGTCGAGTCTTGTTGCTGGTTTAGCCTTGTGTTTTGGTTCCTAGTTATCGTGTTTCATCCTTGTTTTCTTGCTATTCGACATCTATTCCACAATCCCTAAATAACAAACCGATCCACCACGTTCATTGGTTTGCCCTAGCTAGCCGCCTTGCGTGAACTCCTGCATCGCCAGCCCTAGATTAGGTGACAAACCTTTGTGCCATTCATCCTTGAATCATCACACACCACCCCATTAGTTGATGTGCAAATTCCCGATCGTTTTCATATCTGATTGCGAGTTTTATTCTCAAACCGAGTTGGAATCAACATCCAAAAAAAAAACATAACTTAGACAGCCTACCTTAAAACGGCCATAACTTTCGCATACAAACTCGAAATCGGGTGAATTATTTTTTCAAATTCATCGACGCGAAATTTTGCATCTGACTTTCCGCCGCGTATCCGCGTTCGGCGAAATTAGATTGTCCAAATTCCCCTCGGAAGATAGGCTATCCAGCCTCCAAAGTTTCAACCTGAATCTTAAAGAATCTTCTTGATTTTCTATAGGCCGCATATTACATCAAATTTGTGTGCTTCCTATATTTGTGCTCCTTAGTAAAGAAAAAATATCAAAAAAATATTACAAAAAAGAAAAAAAATTGTGAAGAGCACGCATATTAAAGCAATTGGCCTATACCACTTGGTGCTGTTTTGTTGGCTATATCATCCTGTCTTTCTTTTGCCTTGATACTTCCTTGTGTTGTGCTAGGCTCTAGGGCACTCGGTTGACCAGCAACAGTTTCCTACATTGGATACTTATTCAACTTTGTTTAGCTGTTAACGATTTTCTGCTAATTAGCCACCATATTGTGCCATCCAAGCTCCACCTTTCTCTTGAGCATAACAGGTACCTTTGCAATCACCCCACGCTTCATTGGTTCATCTCACCGTCCACACCACCTGCTGTGTCAGTAAGAACACTTGTAAGAGCATGGTAAGACGCTTGAGCGAGAGAGATTGTTTTCTTCCACCTTCCACATTGTCACTGTAGTTGATAGGGATAACATATTTTGTTGTTGTCTTTTGTTTCCTACTAACAATGGCAGGAGAAGACAATGATGACGAATGTGTTCAACATGCTGAGTTACGTGATATGATGAACATGACGGATATGTTCGCCAAATACAACGCAGCAACAAAGGAGTCATTGGAGAACTTGACTCGCCAACTGGATGACCTTGCTCTTCGGATGAATACTTTTGAGGATCGGTTGCCTCTCGCTGGAAGACAAGAAAACAATGCTTATGATGAATTGGAAGATCACAATAATCAGCCAAGACTGCCACTTTATCGTCGAGGTATGGGAGGTAATAATCATAACAATTATAGTCGTCCTCCTGATGATCCTTTTGCTAAAGTGAAATTTACTATACCCTTTTTTTTGGTGCTTATGATGCTGAGGCTTATCTTGATTGGGAGATGACAGTAGAGCAAAAATTTAATTCCTATCTTGTTGCTGAGCAACATAGAGTTCGTCAAGCCACTAGTGAGTTTAAGGACTTTGCTATCATATGGTGGAATGAACTTGTTAAAACTAAAACTGATCCTCCAACATGGGATAGATTAAAGGAAGCTATGCTTGTTCGATTTGTTCCTCCTTCTTTTCAACGGGATCTTCGCAAAAAATTGCAGTGCTTAGACCAAGGTAACATGTCCGTAGAGGAGTATTATCAAGAGTTACAAAAGGGTATGCTGCGTTATGGGGTAGTAGAGGAAATGGATGATAAAATAGCTCGTTTTTATGGGGGGTTGAGGCGTGAAATTCAGGACATTGTTGATTACAAGGAATATGATACTGTTAACAGATTATTTCAGCTTGCTATGTTGGCAGAAAAAGAATTGCAGGGCCGACAACTATAGCAACATCGCACAAGGAGCAACTTCACGCCGCGTGCAGTGACTACACAATCCAAAACAGCACCATCTTCGACCCCCCGTGCAGCGACTACACCACCCAATGGCGGCCAACGAACTATACCTGCTGCTCCACCTTCTTGCATGCCGGAAGGCAGCAAGGCAACATCATTCAAGCCTTCGTCGTCCACTCCTTCTACGTGTCGTACTTCCAACATTAAGTGTCACCGCTGCCAGGGACTTGGTCATATGATGAGAGATTGCCCGAGAAAACGAGCATACATAGCACACGACGACGGCGGGTATGATAGTACTTCGGATGTTGAAGATGAATATTCTCTTGCTACTGACTTTATAGATCCAAATGACGAACACACCAAATAAGAGGTACTTGGTATAGCGACAACGGAGAACTATAGGAGCATCATTGTGTAGCGTGCCTTGAGCTCCAAAGTGGAGACCGACGACAAGCTACAACGACACAACCTCTTCCACATGTTTCTCGTCGTCAAGGACTGCCGTGTACACACTATAATTAATGGAGGTAGCTGCAATAACTTGGTGAACATGGACGTCGTCAAGAAACTCGTTTTGACAACAAGGGCACACCCTCATCCGTACCACATTCAATGGTTCAACAATAGCGATAAGGTTCGGGTAACACAAACAGCAAGAATACATTTTTCAATTGGTTCATACCATGATTTTTCTGATTTTGATGTTGTTCCTATGGATGCTTGTTCTCTTTTATTGGGTCGTCCTTGGGAATTTGATACAGATGCTATTCATCATGGTAGAACTAATAAATATACTCTCATGCATAAGGGAAAGAAAATCACTTTGCTCCCCATGACTCCTGCTGAAATTGTGCATTTTGAGAAGAGTAAAATTCGTGATGGCAAAACAGCAAGATTAGAATCTGAAAAACAGCAAGTTATTAAGTTAAAATCACCATCGTTGCTCGCAACTAAATCTGAACTTGCTGATTTATTCGATGCTAAGGGGATGTGCTATGCTTTAGTTTGCAAAGAAGCCATGTTTTCACTTCATGAATTGTCTATTGCATTGCCCCCTGCTGTTGCTAACCTTTTGCAGGAGTTTGAGGATGTTTTTCCCTTCGAGATACCCCCTGGTTTACCACCGATGAGGGGCATTGAACACAAGATCGATTTGATTCCAGGAGCAAGTTTGCCAAATCGTGCAGCATACAGGGCGAATCCACCAGAAACTAAGGAAATTCAGCAACAAGTCCAAGATCTTTTGGACCATGGGTACATTCGTGAAAGCCTTAGCCCTTGTTCCGTTCCTGTTCTTTTGGTTCCTAAGAAAGATGATAGTTGGCGCATGTGTGTTGATTGTCGAGCGATTAATAACATCACCATTCGATATCGTTATCCTATTCCTCGTTTAGATGACATGCTTGATGAATTGAGTGGTGCTATCATCTTCACAAAAATTGACTTGCGTAGTGGTTACCACCAAATTAGAAAGGCACTAGGAGATGAATGAAAAACTGCATTTAAAACCAAGTTTGGACTTTATGAGTGGTTTAGTCATGCCTTTGGGTTTAACTAATGCACCCAACACCTTTATGCGATTAATGAACGATGTTTTACGTGCTTTCATTGGACAATTTGTGGTGGTTTACTTCAATGATATCCTCATTTACAGCAAGTCATATGATGAACATCTTGATCATTTACGTGTTGTTTTTACTGTTTTGAGAGATGCATGTTTGTTTGGTAACCTCGAAAAGTGCGTCTTTTGCACCAATCGAGTCTCGTTTCTTGGCTATGTCATTTCCTCGCAGGGAATTGAGATGGATGAGGCAAAAATTGAAGCAATCACCAGCTGGCCAGCCCCAACAACTGTCACACAGGTTCGTAGTTTTCTTGATCTTGTAGGTTTTTATCAGCATTTTGTGTGGGATTTGAGCACCATTGCAGCACCTCTACATGAGCTAACGAAGAAGGGAGTTCCATTTCGATGGGGCGAACAGCAGCAACAAGCTTTTGATGCTCTCAAATCAAAGCTTACACAAGCACCGTTGCTACAACTTCCTGATTTTGACAAGACCTTTGAGCTAGAATGCGATGCAAGCGGCATTGGTATTGGAGGCGTTCTCATACAAGGAGGTAAACCCGTTGCTTTCTTTAGTGAAAAACTTCATGGTCCTTCTCTGAATTATTCTACTTATGATAAGGAATTGTATGCCTTAGTGCGTATATTACAAACTTGGCAACATTATCTTTGGTCTAAGGAGTTTGTCATACATTCCGATCATGAATCATTGAAGTATCTTAAGTGTCAAACCAATCTGAATAAATGACATGCTAAATGGATTGAGTTCATAGAGTCATTTCCATACATCATGAAGCATAATAAAGGGAAGGGAAATATCATTGCCGATGCATTATCTAGGCGTTATACCATGCTGTCCCAACTTGATCATAAAATCTTTGGTTTGGAAACAATTAAAGCATTATATCCTACTGATTTGGACTTCAAAGATGCTTTTTGAAAATTGTAGAGAAGGAAGAATTTGGAATAAATATGTGCTGCAAGAGGGTCTCCTCTATCGTGCTAACAAGCTATGCGTTCCAGCTAGCTCCGTTCGTCTATTACTTTTGCAGGAAGCACATGGAGGAGGTTTGATGGGACATTTTGGAGTGAAGAAAACTGAAGACGTGTTGTCCACACACTTCTTTTCGCCAAAGATGAGGCGTGATGTCGAGCGCTACGTGTAACGATGCACTACTTGCAACAAAGCTAAGTCTCGCCTTAACCCACATGGTCTTTATATGCCTCTTCCTGTTCCTTGTGTACCTTGGGAGGATATTTCTATGGACTTTGTTTTGGGATTCCCTAGGACTAAGATGGGGAGGGATAGTATTTTTGTAGTTGTCGATCGTTTTTCCAAAATGGCACACTTTATACCTTGTCATAAAAATGATAATGCCTCACACATTGCTGATTTATTTATGACGGAAATTGTTCGTTTACATGGTGTGCCAAGTACCATTGTTTCTGATCGTGATGCAAAATTTTTAAGTCATTTTTGGAGAACTTTGTGGTATAAATTGGGAACCAAGTTGCTGTTTTCAACTACATGTAACCCACAAACGGATGGACAGACCGAGGTAGTTAATTGTACTTTATCCACTATGTTGCGGGCTGTATTGAAAACAAATTTGAAGTTGTGGGAGGAGTGTTTACCACATATAGAACTTGCTTACAACAGATCCGTTCACTCCACGACAATGGTAAGTCCAGTCCAGGTAGTGTATGGTTTCAATCCCCGTGCTCCTATTGATTTATTACCTTTGCCTCCTTCTGAAACTATAAATTTGGATGCTACACAACAATCTGAATTCATTCTTAAGATGCATGAAACTACAAAGAAAAATATTGAAATGATGAATGAGAAGTATAGGATTGCAGGTAGTAAAGGTAGAAAAGAAGTAAAACTTGAACCGGGTGATTTGGTGTGGTTACATTTGAGAAAAGAGCGATTTCCCGACTTAAGAAAATCTAAACTTATGCCACGAGCTGCTGGTCCTTTTAAGATCATTGAAAAGATTAATGATAATGCATATAAGCTTGAATTGCCTCCCGATTTTGGGGTTAGTCCTACATTTAACATTTCAGATTTGCGACCATACTTGGTAGAAGAAGATGAACTTGAGTCGAGGACGACTCCCATTCAAGAGGGGGAGGATGATGAGGACATCACAACAGCGGAGGCACACATTGAACTGCAAGGACCAATCACAAGAGCACGAGCACGGTTATTAAATCAGTAGGTGAATTCATTCCTAACTTCTTTTGCATGTGAGTTTGAGAATAGATTGCTATGTGATGATTTAATTGTTATTAGGAATAATGGAGAAGATCAACAAGTGAACGAAAGAGGCCTTGGGAGCGTGGAGAACCAGCTGGGATGTCCACAAGTTGATGGAAACAGTTTACAACTCAGACTCGAGTTCAACTCGGAGTCCAGGAGCAGTCCACCTTAAAACGGACACCCAGGAGGCATACGGACTCCGTTTTCAACGTTCTACATATGCACGAAAAGAGAAGAAGATAAACTTTCCAATGGTTCTGGTCCCACCTCAAAATCCCTCCGGAGTCATTGGGAATCGTCGAAACAAATCGAGTCCAGATTTCTGTCCAGTGCTGCGCCACCGAATCGGGCCTTCGGGCCTCGTATCCCGTAAGAGTCCATTAGGGACGTGTCTAATCGTGTTTTCGTCAAACTATATCCTATAAATACTGCAGACGCCGGTCATATTTGGTGGGTTTTTCTTATATCAATAATACCGCCATTCTATGGTTTGTGAGACCCCAACTAAATGTTTTGTTTGAAAATTGCATGCTTGTGTCAATATGATGGGAAATCCTATGGTAGGAAGTTTACTAGCTTTGTTTAACCACCCTTGTCACCTGGAATTATGGTAGAGAGTCGGGAAGGGCTTTTTACCTTTTTGCTTCGCTTAATTAACTGGAAAACAACTATACCACTCAACTTAATTATGTATTTATGAGATTATGGTTAACATGAACTGGTTAATATGATATGGTAATGGGTGATCTAAGCAAGCCTGGTACGTGGGTGGGTTGGATGTTATGGTGGTTTTGCTTGCTCTAGATCTAAGGGCCGGTTCGTGGAGCAACCATCCAGGATATTCAGTGCCACCACGAGGCCAAGTATGGGTGCGGCGTAGCTGATTAATTAGGGCTTTGACAATGCTATTTGGACCATTAAGGATGCTAGGGGAAGAGGTAGTTGGATTGGGTTTGTTGATGATTGGTGGGACTACCCTGGGATCCGAATGGCCCAAGAGGGGGCCCTTGGTTGAAGATGTGCTCAGTTGGAGACATCGCTACTGGTGAAACCTCAGTGGGGTCTAAATAGGCTAGTAATCCCTTTGTAAAGGCTATTTTGTGATCTCTTGGCCACACACCTACAGAAGTGTGAGACAGCATAATTGAGATTCTATAGTCATCGAAAGGTGATGAAATCACAAACACATGGGTAAAACGGTACAACCTCTGCAGAGTGTGTCTAAAACTATCATGATAGCCGTGCTCCCGGTTATGAGCAACTTGGACCCTCACATGATTAGAGTAAAATTGGGATTTTGGAAAGGTTATGGTTTTGGTAATGGTTATGGCTGGTTATGGATTAATTTCTGGTATTGAATATGGTTATTGGCAAATGGTGAAATCTGGAATTATTGATGATGGTAATGGATATGGACTAGTATTATGATGACTATATGGTTTATGATGGGTTTACTTCACATACATATAATATATTGCTTTTCAAATGTTTTTATGTACTTTTCAGCACTCAACCATTATTATATTTGTCATTTGAATCAGCCACATGTCATATTTTCCACACTTGTTGAGTACGACATGTACTCACTCTTGCAATCCCCCCCAACAGTTGCAGGTCAGGATTGGGAGTTTAATAGTGATAATGCGGAGTTCTAGGCCGTGTCTACCGTCAGCTTTGACTGCGGTGTTGCATGGAGCTGCGCTATACCCTTTTGCTTATGCTGCCTAGCTGTTTAGTTTGCTTATTAGTTTATTTTCACTGCATTAATTTGAACTTGTCATTAACATTCATTAGAGTTTCTATTCGAGGATAATATGGTTCGTTTAATAAAATTTGGTTAATTAATCTTGTGTTGTGGTAATTATCTGTATATCGTTTGTGATGCACTCGTGTATGTGTGTTGAACGTCCTTGGCACACATACGCGTTCACTTGATTCTTTTTCGGAATCTGGGTGTCACAGATTGGTATCAGAGCCACAGGTTGACCGTAGGACGCAGCCTAGATAGAATGGACACTTTAGAGCACATAGGAGCACCCAGGAATCGATGTGTTTTTGGTTGTTTGCTGTTTGCTATATATTTCTTGCTTGTGTGCTTAATAGAGGATTTTGGGAAGCTTTAGCATTGCCAAGTCCACCTAGGCTTGTTAGTTGTTCAGTTTCATATCCCTTGATGCATATAGTTGGGGACGTTTTCTAATTCTTATCTCTTGCTATTCTTCAGATGGTGAAGACTCGCAACCAGAGGGATGTCAATGATGAGGAGGAGAACCATGGAGCACCTCCGAACAACAATGGACAAGGACCTGCTCATGGAGCTATGAGTATCGAGAAACTTTTGGGCATGCAAAACCAGCTTATGCAGACCATGATACAGACTATGGGACAGCTGCAGGCTGGCAATATCAACAATCAGCCCCACATGCCTCCACCGCCACCCCCACCTCCTCATAACTGATTGGGGGAGTTTATAAGGACTAGGCCGCCAACCTTTTCTCAAGCTGCCGACCCTATGGATGCCGATGATTGCCTTAAGTCTGTGGAGAAGAAGTTAGCTGTTGTCCAATGCAATGACCGGCAGAAGGTGCTATTTGCTTCTCATCAACTCGTTGAAGCAGCTTCGGATTGGTGGGATTCTTATTGCAATGCTCATGAAAACCAAGAGAGAATTACTTGGGCCGAATTCAAAGAGAGCTTCCGTTCTCATTATGTGCCGGAAGGTGTTATGATTCTGAAGAGGCAAGAATTTGAGAACTTGAGGCAAGGAAAATCAAGCGTGAGTGAATATCTCAATAAATTCACTCAACTCTCAAGGTATGCGCCTGAGGATGTGAGCCGGGACAGCCGGAAGCAATATTTGTTCATGAGAGGCCTCAACAATGAGATTCAAGTGCAATTGCTCAACTGTGATTATGACAACTTCCAGAAGCTTGTGGACAAAGCAATCGTGGTTGAGAACAAGATCCGTGAGATGGAACAAGACAACAAGAGGAAGGCGCCATATCAAGGACAGCAACAAGTTAGTAATGTGCGCCCTCGTTTTGCGCCTCCTAATGGGCCATACTACAACACCTCCACTCCTATACAACGCCCTGGCTATGCACCGCACCCAGCTCAGTTTGTGCAGCAGCGCCCTGTTATGCAAGCACCTAGGCCTCCAATGCCTTTTGCACATCGTGCTCATTTTCCTGGTGGAAATGTTCAAAATCAAGTCCGTCCAAATTATGGTGGAGTTAAGAAGTGCTATACTTGTGGAGAAGCTGGACACTTTGGGCATCAATGTCCCAAGTCAGGCCTTGGTCAAGGAAGCAATGCGCCGAGGCAAAACCCAAGACCCAATGGAGGACAGCCGCAAGGGAATTGTGGACAACAGATTTTTGCTCGTGGCAACGTGAACCATGTCTCTTCGGAGGATGCTCAACAAGCGGATGACGTGGTAATTGGTATGTTTCTCGCCAAGTCCAACCCCGCGACTATTTATTTGATTCTGGAGCATCGCATTCATTCATTTGCATCGAAGTATGATGCCAAGTATAGTTTTCCTATTTCTCATATGAAGTTTACTCTATTGTTTAAGTCTCCTGGAGGAGAGATGAGGACAAATATAGTATGTCCAAAAGTAAGCCTTAGAATAAGGGGGTAGACTTCTCCGCCAACCTCATTGTTTTGAATTCTCAAGGATTGGACATTATACTTGGTATGGACTGGTTGAGGAAGCACAATGGAGTTATTTAGTGTGCCACGAAGACGGTAAAGTTGACCAATGAAGAAGGGATCGCCGTAGAATTTGAAGCATCTCAAACCGTACCGAAGCAATTGGAGCTGAATCATATGGAAGGTGCCGCAATTGAGGAGATTCCAGTGGTGTGTGAGTTTTCGGATGTTTTTCCGGATGAGTTGTCAGGTATGCCACCTGATCGAGACATTGAGTTTGTTTTTGATTTAATACCTGGAACTGCACCTATAGCTAAGATGCCGTATAGGATGCCTCCTATGGAATTAGCGGAGCTCAAGAAGCAAATTCAAGAGCAACTAGAGAAAGGTTTTATTTGCCCCAGCTCTTCACCTTGGGGAGCACCCGTTCTATTTGTGGACATGAAGGATGGAACCTGTCGGTACCGTAGAAACCGTACACCCCTTGATGTTATAAAGATCTCAAAGTAAAATCATCTACTTGGTTTGAAGACCCTCGAAGGCCCACATGTCAGACATAACCGGACCCGCTTCTCCAACATGGTTAATCCCTGGGTCACCACGTGTACTACCAAACCGGAGCTACCGCCCACAAGGGGGAAGCTCCGGGCCATGTACCAAAATGGCACCTCCGGACTTAACCCCAGACCGAGAGAAGCTCCGGACCTGACACGTGTCGGGTAGCCCCGGAGCTACCTGTTTCCCACAGTATGCTCCGGAGCTGCCACATGTCCAACCGTCGGATCTTCAGCCCCTAACCTCCGGAAGACTTGCAACGGCTCCGGATCTTCAAAGGGGAATCAAGGACTTCAAGACCCGATTAAGTGTCATTAATGCCATATTAATGACACTTAAACGGACGATCTTAACACCAGTAATGGTGCTGTCAAAGCCCGTTACAGGGTCATTAAGAGCAATTAAATGTGTTAAATAAGTGTCAATACTAGTAACCGCCGGGCCACATGTCGGGCCAGGCTAACTTGTAACGGCCTGCCCTTGTACTATAAAAGGACAGGCCGACTTCACGTTCAAGGGGAGAGACACACGCCATTAACGCTCAACACAAGCTCATACAGCTAATACAACACGAACACACCCGTGGAGTAGGGTATTACGCTCAGGCGGCCCGAACCACGTAAACTCTTGTGTCTCCTGTGTCAATTCCTACTCACCTTCTTGAATCTCCGCGCGCCCATACCGAACATCAAAACTCCCCTATCACTTTAGCAGTGTAGGGAGATCTACCGGTTCCAAACCACCGACAGTTGGCGCGCCAGGTAGGGGCGCATGAGATTTTGAGAATGGTGAACTCAGCTGCTGGATCATCCAATGGTCAACCTGCTGCTCAGGCTGTTGGGGGCAATCCCTCCAATAGGCAGCCGCCAGCAGGAGCCTCAACACTAGCAGGAGTTACACTCCCACCACCACCGTCTCCTCCAGCAAATCGTGCTGGGCAACGTGATGGTGCGTCGGCAAATCATGACAACCCGGAACACACGCTCCATGCCGCGCGTGCTCTTCTCCAACGCCCACCACCTCCGGATGCATCCCGGGATGCACTGGAGCAGTGGAGGGCCGATGTGGAGCATTTGGTTGCAGCAGCA
Source organism: Tuctoria greenei (assembly GCA_036927565.1). Lineage (NCBI taxonomy): Eukaryota > Viridiplantae > Streptophyta > Magnoliopsida > Poales > Poaceae > Tuctoria > Tuctoria greenei. The sequence continues at coordinate 40,590,863 of JAYESD010000006.1, read as the reverse complement.
GCCGAACGCCTCAGCAACCAGGGTCCTCCTCCTTCAGGACAAGCCCCATCGCAGCGGCGGACTTTGTCTGGAAGACTTGGTTCGCACGTCTCCAACAGCAGGAGACGTGCTGCGTCACAACAAGTGACGTCATTGCCCTCCGGGGCACGACGTACTCACAAGGTATCCAGGCTTTCGACTCATGACCTCCGGGCGGAGCTTGATCGCCGATACCGCCAGCAGGATGGCCGAGTCCATATTGAGCGTGCCCGTGAAAGACGGGAAGCTCAGGACCTTTCTGCTCCTGAAGGAGTGGGAGGAGGCTGTTTAGCCCTGGCCATGCATCTGCGTATGGTCAGGTGGCCACAGAAGTTCCGGCCTCACCTGCCGGAAAAATTCGACGGGACTGTTAATTCCGCCGAATTTCTTCAAATCTACTCCACTGCAATCTTAGCAGCTGGAGGAAACGAGGCCGTGATGGCCAATTACTTTCCAGTTGCCTTAACTGGGACCACCAGGTCCTGGTTTATGAGCCTTCCACCCAATTCTATCAATAGTTGGGAGGAGCTGTGCCGGTAGTTCACCGCCAACTTCGGGAGTTCATACACCCGACCAGGCACTGAACTGGACCTTTTTGCAGTCATGCAAAAAGGGGGAGAATCCCTGCGATCGTTCATCCAGAGGTTCTCTCAGGTACGAAATACTATCCCTTCTATCTCTAGCGCCTCTGTCATTGTGGCATTCAGACAGGGTGTACGGGACAAGAAGATGTTGGAGAAACTGGCGATCAAGGAGATCACCAGTGTCACGGAACTCTTCAGCTTGGCTGACAAATGTGCCAGAGCTGCAGAGGGCCATGAGATGCACTCCAAACCAACCTCGGAGGGTCACAAGAAATCCTCCAAAGAAGAAGCCGCTACCTCCGGAAGTGGTACAAAGAAAAAGAAGACCAACGGCAAGAAGAAGCCGTCGGCCAGCACATCCAACGTTGCAGCTGCTGCAAGTCCGGGTGGTCGGGGGTCACGCCCCGAGAAGTGACCTCGACCGTCTTCTGAAGACGGTGGCAAACCTAAAGTGTGGTGTCCCATTCATAAAACGGGCAGCCACAGTTTGGAAGACTGCCGGGAGGTCCAAAACCTTGCCGAGCGCTACAACAAGCGCCGGGAAGAATCTCCTTTCCGACAAAGGGAAGGAAAGCAAAAAGTCGACGAAGCTCCGGCCGAAGAGTAGTTGGGGTTTCAAGATCCCAAAAAGGTCCTGAAGGCCATCTACACCTCCGTCGATGATGATTCTGACGTCTCTGACAACGAGCGTCGGGAGACCATGAACACCATTTTTGGTGGATCATGGGATATCACCTCCCGTCGCGTCATCAAGACTATGCGTCGGGATATGGCCACTGTAGCTCCTACGGTCAGGCCGGAACCTCAACGAAAGTGGATGGACACATCCATCACTTTTGACGCTTCGGATTGTCCCCGGAGCATGGTTGGAGCAGGACAGTTACCCTTGATGGTATCTCCTACCATCAACAACATCTAGCTCCACCATGTCATGGTAGATGGAGGTTCGGGGCTTAACCTCATCAGCTTCGAAGCTTTCACTAAGCTTCAGCTCCGACCTTCGGATCTCCACCCCTCTCGACCTTTCTCCAGAGTAGGTCTGGGGGCCATCACCCCACTCGGAGCTATTACTCTACCTGTTACCTTCCGGACACGGGAGAAGTACCGCACCGAGAAGTTGGTCTTCGACGTCGCTCAGATCAACTTACCCTTCAATGCCATCTTGGGTAGACCTGCCTTGTATAAATTCATGGCAGCTGCTCATTATGGCTATCTGGTGTTGAAGATGCCAACGCGAGTAGGCGTTCTCCGGATCCGCGGAGATCGCACTGTCAGAGTAACTGCACTGGAAGAACTCCATGCACTCACCACGGTGCAAGAGGAGGAATCCAGGCAGGAGCAAGCTCCAAAACCCCCGAGCATTCGTCAACGAGGCTCGACTTCTGCACCTCGAGTGCAGCCAAGCGGCGACACCGACATTCCCATCAAAGTCGTCCAAATTGGTTCCGATGCCGCTCAAACCACCCGTATATCGGGGGGATTGAATGACAAATAGGAATTCGCGCTCATCACTTTCCTCTGGGCTAACGTTGACGTGTTTGCCTGGCAACCGTCACAAATGCCTGGGATCCCTAGGGAAGTGATTGAGCACAATCTGAAGATTTACCCCGACGCCCGGCCTGTGCATCAGAAGCCTCGGAAGCAATCCGTAGAGCGACGGAACTTCATCCGACAAGAAGTGAAGAAGTTACTCGAAGCCGGATTCATCCAAGAAGTCTTCCATCCAAAAGGGCTGGCAAACCCAGTCGTTGTGCCCAAGGCCGGCGGGAAGCTTCGGATGTGCATCGACTACACCACACTAAATAAGGCATGTCCAAAAGATCCATTCCCACTACCTAGAATAGATCAGATAGTGGATTCCACCTCCGGGTGTGAATTACTGTGTTTCCTAGATGCATATTCCGGATATCATCAAATCAGGATGTCTAGGGAAGATGAAGAGCATACTTCATTCATCGCAGTAGATGGATTGTACTGTTACACAGCCATGCCCTTTGGTCTCAAGAATGCAGCTTCAACTTTTGTACGAGCTATGTACAAAACTTTCGAAGAACTCATTAGAGACATAGTGGAAGTGTACGTCGATGACATCGTAGTCAAAGTCAGGGACAAGGAGTCACTCCTAGACACCTTGCAGGCTGTCTTCGACAAGCTGCAGGCCACCCATATAAAGCTAAACCAAGACAAGTGTGTCTTCGGGGTTAGCTCCGGAAAAATTCTTGGTTTCCTGGTATGTCACCGGGGCATAGAGGCTAATCCGGCGAAGATTAAAGCCATTGAAGACATGCGACCACCAACTCGCATCAAAGACGTCCAAAAGTTGACTGGATGTCTAGCAGCCCTCAGCTGGTTCATTTCAAGACTGGCGGAACGGGCACTCCCCTTCTTCAAGCTATTGAGGAAGTCCGGGCCATTTCAATGGTCCGAAGAAGCAGAGAAGGCATTCCAGGAACTGAAACAGTTCCTGAATGTAGGCCTAGAGGGGGGGGGGGTGAATAGGACTTTTTGAATTTTCTCGGTTCCTGTAACACTCAACAACAAAGTCAATACCAGAGATATAGGACTAGTCCGGTAAAGTGCGGACTAGTCCGGTTTTCACGGGCTAAGTTGATCAAGTTCAGTCAATTTGATTGATTCGTTAATGTTTGCAGCGGAAATATAAACTTGAATGACAGTTTAATAGTTGTATGTCAAATTCTATTACAATTAAGGCTCTTGTTCAACAATTTAACTCAAATTGAACAAAGTGAATCAAACCCTAGATTAAGTTGATCAATTAAGATGAAGAACGCAAAAGGACAAGACACACGATTTATCCCGTGGTTCGGCTACCACGAAGGCAACCTATGTCCACGTTGAGGAGCCCACAAAAGGACCGGGTCTTCTCCAACCCTTCCCTCGTCGGATCGCCACGAAGGCCAATCCTCTTCCACTAATCACAAAGGGTAAATAACCAAGTTGAAGGGGCGTTCTCACACGTTGAGAGCTCCCTTAATTACAACTTACAAAGCCACCAATAACACACTCGAAAATTACAAATTGAAATGCAGGAGTGTGTTAGAGAATCAAACCAAGAGCTCAATGATGTGTGCCAAGTGTCTCTCCAATGATCTAGAAGTGATCTTCAATAGATTGATCGATTTTGCACTTAATTTCGTGGAGAGAGGTGGTTTTTGAGTCTCTTGGGAGGTGTGACGGCGCTAGGGTTCGAGAGAGTGTAAAAGTGGGCCGTGCACCTCTATTTATATGGGGTTTCTAAAAGTGACCGTTAGGGTTCAGAAAGATCGGACTAGTCCGTGGTGGTCGCCGGACTAGTCCGGTGTGATGTGTGTAGCAAATACTAAGTGTCCAGGAATATCGGACTAGTCCGGTTGAAAACGGACTTGTCCGATTTCACTACTGGAAATCTTCGGACTAGTCCGATTGCCATCGGACTTGTCCGGACATATGAAACCCTAAGTGTTTAGGATGACAAGTCTGCACTTGGAGGACTTGTCCGATTTAGATCAGTGTGTATATCGGACTAGTCCGTGTAGACACTGGACTTGTCCGAAGTGGATCAGAAAGAATATCGGACTAGTCCGGATCACAACGGACTTGTCCGATTTTGTGTGACTTGTGCATTGTGTTGAGGACTAGTCCGCGTTGGGGAGGACTAGTCCGAAGTGGATCAGAAAGATATCGGACTAGTCCGGTGGATACCGGACTTGTCCGATCTAGTGCAGAAAGTGATATCGGACTAGTCCGGCTGATATCGGACTAGTCCGGTCCTGTATAACTTTGTGCAATGTGTGTGTGTGCTTGAAAGTGATTGAGCTCTTGGGTGTGTTTCCTTAACACACTCCATACATAATAATCTACTATTTTCTTCTCCTTGAGCTCAAATTCACTTTGCTTCTCATTTCCCTTCTTTTTGGCATTTTGCTCATTTTTCATTATTTGCCTGCATTCATCTCAACAAAAGGATTAGGATCCCAATTGCTTGTCATAAATCCAAAACCCACAAGGGAGTCCTAGATGCACTTTCAATCTCCCCCTTTTTGGTGATTGATGACAACCAATTGAGATTTCACAAAATAAGGCAAAAAATGAGATTTTCATAAAGTATGCACATATGACTCAAAAATACATCAGGCAACAAGAGAATTATCCATATGTGCATTCTTTATGGTGGGATGCATACTAAGTGCATGAATACATTGAGAATGACAGAATTTACATTAATCAACCGATACCAAGTGCATATGACATTCCAGGAGCAAAAATGCAGTTTTCATCACATACTCGCAAATAAATAGAGCAATTCATCACAAGACCTAACTTAATATGAAAACAGTGTTAAACTATTACAATAACAAATAAAAGTACAGAGAAGGCTCTCTCCTCGCATCCTATTACAGCTAAAGCTAAGACTTGACTCCCCCTCAATCTCTCCCCCTTTGGCATCAAGACACCAAAAAGAGAGAGAGGAAGGTCCTAGGTTCTTCACTCTTCGCTGTCTGTCCTCTCGTCATCTTCTTCGTCTTCTTCGCTCTCCGCTGGACGAGGAGGAGATTAGGGTTTGGTGGCGGCTAGGGTTATGGACACAAAAAATCGGACAAGTCCGGACATGACCGGACTAGTCCGAAGTCATCCAGAGACCTATATTGGACTAGTCCGTGGTCTATCGGACTAGTCCGGCCTAACCGGCACTCTGCGGAATAGTCTGCATGGGCGGACTAGTCCGGGTAACCACGGACTAGTCCGTGGTCACGAGGAAAGAATTGCATAGCCCATTCATATATATTTGAAGGTTCAATAATAGAGAATAGAGAGGCAGAACAATTCAAGTAATCTTGATGAATTTGACCAGTAAGCATACAACAATCATACAATGATCAAAATTCATCAAGATCTAATAATTGACATAGTTTTTTGAGAGAAAAATGGAGAGGGATGATTTTCACAATTCAGTCAACATTTTTTGAAGCAATCATACAGGTATGCAACTTTTCAAGCCACACTCCGAGAATCAAGAATATTTAGCTCATTTCGGAGTTTGCAAAAACGCTTTTCATCAAGTGGCTTGGTGAATATGTCGGCCAATTGTTTTTGGGTGTTGACATGTGAGATGGTTATGTCTCCTTTCATGGAATGGTCTCTCAAGAAATGATGTCTTATGTCTATGTGTTTAGTCCTAGAGTGCTCAACTGGATTGTGGGCTATTTTAATGGCACTCTCATTATCACAAAGGAGAGGAATACGGTTCATATTGTAACCGTAATCCCTTAGAGTTTGTCGCATCCAAAGGAGTTGTGCACAACAACTCCCGGCTGCAACATACTCCGCTTCGGCTGTGGATAATGCAATGGAATTTTGTTTCTTAGATGACCAAGAAACCAAAGATCTTCCTAGGAATTGGCATGTGCCAGAGGTGCTTTTTCTATCAACTTTGCACCCGACATAATCTGCATCGGAGTAACCAATGAGATTGAATTTGGAGCCTTTTGGGTACCAAAGACCAAGGTTGGGTGTATGAACTAAATATCTCAAGATTCTTTTTACGGCTGTCAAGTGACATTCCTTAGGGTTGGCTTGAAATCTTGCACACAAACATACACTCAACATAATATCTGGCCTAGATGCACATAAGTAGAGTAAAGATCCAATCATGGAGTGATATACCTTTTGGTCGACGCTCGGTCCATCTTCATTGAGATCCAAGTGGCCATTCGTAGCCATGGGAGTCTTTATGGGCTTTGCCTTGTCCATGCCAAACTTCTTGAGTATGTCCTGCGTGTACTTCGTTTGGCTTATGAATGTTCCTTCCCTTTGTTGCCGCACTTGGAATCCCAAGAAGTAATTCAATTCTCCCATCATTGACATTTCAAACCTGTCTGTCATAATTCTACTAAATTCTTCACAGAAAGATTGGTTAGTTGACCCAAAAATTATATCATCAACATAGATTTGGCAAATAAAAAGATCATTATCTAGATTCTTTGTGAATAACGTATAATCTACTTTGCCAATTTGAAAACCATTATCAATTAAGAAATCTCTAAGACACTCATACCAAGCTCTAGGAGCTTGTTTGAGGCCATAGAGAGCCTTACGCAGTTTATATACGTGGTCGGGGAACTCTTCGTCTTCAAACCCGGGTGGTTGCTCCACGTACACCTCTTCCTTGATCGGTCCGTTGAGGAAGGCGCTTTTCACGTCCATTTGATACAGCTTGAAATCATGGTGAGTAGCATATGCAAGTAATATTCTAATTGATTCAAGCCTAGCTACTGGAGCAAAAGTCTCATCGAAATCCAAACCTTCGACTTGTGAGTAACCTTTGGCCACAAGTCGTGCCTTATTTCTTGTCACCACTCCGTGTTCGTCTTGCTTGTTGCGGAAGACCCACTTGGTGCCCACTATATTTGCATTGGGTCTTGCCACAAGTTCCCAAACCTCGTTTCTCTTGAAGTTGTTCAACTCTTCTTGCATTGCCACCACCCAGTCCGGATCCTTCAATGCATCTTCAGTCCTGCGTGGTTCCAAAATGGAGACAAACGAGTAATGCTCACAAAAATTAGCTATACGAGATCTAGTGGTTACTCCCTTTTGGATGTCACCGATGATGTTGTCGATTGGGTGATCCCTTTGAATGCATTGGTGTACTCTTGGGTGTGGCACTTTGAGAGTTGTGTGTTGGTGATCATTTTCTTCTCCCCCTGAGTGGTTGCCCTCGTTGATTTGTTGATCATCTTCATATTCTTGTGATTGATCTTGTATCGAAGCTCCCCCTTGATTGTTGATCTCCTCTTGTGGTTCACTTTCCTCTTGTATTTGTGACGATGACTCTTGTGGTCGAACTTTGCCTAGAGCCATTCTCTTCAATGCTTGATAAGGAGCTTCTTCTTTACCTAATTCACATTGATCAACTTGCTCCTTTTGGGAGCCATTAGTTTCATCGAACACTACGTCACGTGCCACTTCAACAAGTCCGGAGGCCTTGTTGAAAAAACGATAGGCGTAAGTGTTCGAATCATAACCAAGCAAGAAACCTTCATCGGACTTTGAAGCGAACTTTGAAGTCCTGGGCTTCTTGTTCAAGATATAACATGGAGAGCCGAAAACTCGAAAATATGAAATGTTTGGTTTGTTACCGGTGAGTAGCTCATAAGGAGTCTTCTTGAGTAGTCGATGAAGGTAGAGTCGATTTGCGGCGTGGCAAGCGGTGTTAATTGCTTCCGCCCAAAATCGATCCGAAGTCTTGTATTCATCGAGCATTGTTCTTGCCATCTATATGAGCGTTCGGTTCTTCCTTTCGGCAACTCCGTTTTGTTGTGGAGAGTATGGTGCTGAAAATTCGTGCTTGATTCCCTCCTCATCAAGGTACTCCTCCACTTGTATGTTCTTGAACTCCGTGCTGTTGTCGCTCCGAATACTCTTGATCGATAGTGAAAACTCGTTTTGCACTCGCTTGAAGAATTTCTTGAGTGTCCCTTGTGTTTCTGACTTGTCATGCAAAAAGAATACCCAAGTGAAGCAGGAAAAATCATCAATAATGACTAAACCATATTTATTACCGCCGATGCTTATGTAAGCAATTGGACCAAACAAGTCCATATGAAGTAGTTCGAGCGGTCTTGTCGTAGTCATGATGTTCTTTGCGGGATGATGTGCTCCAACTTGCTTCCCAGCTTGGCACGCGCTACAAGGCCTGTCTTTCTCAAAAACAACATCTTTAAAACCTCGGATGTGATCGCCCTTGAGGAGTTTTTGAAGATTCCTCATACCAACATGTGCTAGCCGTCTATGCCACAGCCAACCCATGTTGGTTTTTGCAATCAAGCATGTGTCGAGTTCGGCTTTATCCTTGTTGAAGTCAACAAGGTAAATCTTTCCCTTCAACATACCCTTGAATGCAACGGAACCATCACTCCTCCTTGAGACGGTCACACCCTCGTTAGTGAACAAGCAATTATAACCTTTGTCACATAATTGAGATATGGACAGCAGGTTATAATCTAAAGATTCAACATGTAAAACATGAGAAAGAGTGTGTTCAGAGGATATTGCTATTTTACCGGTACCGAGCGCCCTTCCTTGACTATTATCTCCGAAGTAGATGCCTTCGTTTGGGTCCTCATTTTCTTCATATTCCACGAAAATCCTCCTTTCTCCGGTCATGTGGTTGGTGCATCCACTGTCTAGCACCCATTTGGATCCACCGGAGGAATAGGCCTGCAGAAACAAATTATGCCTTGGTTTTAGGTACCCAAGCTTGCTTGGGTCCTTGGAGGTTAGTTACAATACATTTGGGCACCCACACATGGGATTTTGTGTTCCCATGGCGTGGCCCAGCATAATAAGCATAAACTTTACCAAGATTGTTTCTCATTAATACATAAGAGGCATCAAAGGTTTTGAACAAAAGTTGCTGTTGTTTATGGATCGGACTAGTCTGGGTGACCGGACTTGTTCGGATGACCGGACTTGTCCGGACCACAACCAGACTAGTCCGGTGTTCATGAGAGTTCAGGTTCTTAATTTTTGAGTTACCAGGTTGTGAGGGTCCTCCCTTCACAAAGGTAATCCTTCCCTTGTTATTCTTATGACTTCCAGCATTTTGATTTCCATCATAAGAGTAACCAATGCTATACTTGACATTTGGAGGTCTTTGGACCAAGTATGCACTACGTGCATAGTTGATCCTCTCCTTGTCAAATATTTCACATTGGGTAGGATTTTTATTCTTTGTGGAGGTAGACTTTTCCTTCAACCTGGTGTTGATTTTACCACATTTGCACATATGAACAAGATTAGTTGAGGTGGGTTGAGAAGGTAGACTTGAAGAGGAGGAAGATTCACTTATCTTGAGTGACTCAACTTGCACTTCAAGGATCTTGTTAACCTTGATCAGGTCATCAAGTTGATCCTTGATTGCAACGTTTGAGTTGGTTAACTCCAAGCAAGTTTTCTTGCTTGAAGCTAGCTCAAGCTCTAGTGAGCTGTTTTTCTCCTTTTCAAGAACTAGAAGATTGTCAAGTTCGACATACTTCTCCTTTTGGGAGATAATCATGTCCTCTTGACGATCAATTAGCCGTTCCTTCTCAACAAGTTGGTCAAGTAAAAATTTCATTTTAGCAGCAGTTTTTCTATCTAATCCAATTAACATATCTTCATCATCACTATCTAGTTCATCATTGCTTGAGTAGGAATGCATGGAAGGAGTTTTGATGTTTACCTTGCGTTGACCTTCCTTTGCCATGAGGCAAGTGCCATTTCCCTTCTTTGTACCGAGCGTGGGGAAGAGTGTGGGTTTCTTGGACGTGCTTTCAATGGCTATGCTAGCCATCTCTTCTTCATTGGATGATGAGGACTCATCATTTGAGTCCCACTCCTTTCCAATGTGTGCTTGTTCACCTTGTTTCTTCTTCTTGAAGAATTTCTTCGGTTGAGGCTTGGCTTCTTTATTCTTCTTCTTGTTGTCCTCATACGGGCAATCGACTATAAAGTGGTTATACTCACCACAATTATAGCACGCCCGCCTCATCTTCGGCTTTGTCCTCTCCTTGTACTTGCCTTCACTTGATTTTGTTCCTTGTCTTTTCTTCATTATTCTTTTGAACTTTTTCATGAACAAAATCATATCCTCTTCGTCTAGCTCACTGCTTTCATCATCGCTGTCCTCCTCAAGCTGTGCTTCTCTTGCTTCTTTGGATAGAGGCTTGAGTGTGGACTTTAAGGCAACTCCCTTCTTCTTGGCCGATGTGAGGTCGGCTATTTCTTTGACGTGCTTGGCTTGTTTCTCCATCATTTCAAAGTTGATGATTTTGCCAAGCAATTCATCTGGAGTCATCCTCTTGTACTCGGGACTTTCTCTGATCATAGAGCATAGTGTGACATTGCGAGGCATAAAGGCTCTAAGGATGAGCTTTACAACCTCGTGGTCATTCCACTTCTTGCTCCCATATGATCAAACCTTGTTTACAAGTGTCTTCAATCGGTTGTACATGTCCTGGGGAGACTCGTCTTCCTCAATTGCGAACCTTCCTAGTTCGCCTTCGATCATTTCAATTTTCGCCTCCCGCACATACCGGTCACCTTCATGGGCTGTTTGTAGTGTGTCCCATATTTCCTTGGCAATTTCCAGTCTGACCACCTTTGTGAATTCATCTCGACTTAGAGAGGAGGTGATTACGGTTGCGGCTTGAGCATTTCTGTGGATGGCTTGCTCTTGACTTGGGTTGAGCTCTTCGTCGTCATCTGGGATGTCTATTCCTGTGCACACAATATGCCATAAACTTGGGTTAAGGGAAATCAAGTGCATCTTCATATTTCGCCTCCACATGGAGTAATCACTCCCATCGAAGTGTGGGGATTTTCCAAGAGGAATAGATAGGTAATGGCTGTTGTTTGAATTTAAACGATCATAGTTAAAAGGATATCGCGAGTAGTCGGTGTGACTACTCCCCTTCTTCTTTTCTTCAACTTTAGCTTTCCCTTTGGAAAGTGCTTTCTTTCTGAGGAGTGCTTTCAGCTCCAGCGTCTCCTCGTCATCATCATCGAAGTCTTGAATTGCTTCGAGATACTTTTCTAGCTTTTGGTTCTTGTCGTTGTTCACTTCTTCCTGGTTGTTGATTTTCTGAACTTCCTTCATGTCCGACATGATCTCTTCGAGTGGCTGCACTCTTTCTTGAAGAACCTGCTCTGATACCAATTGAATGTAGGCCTAGAGGGGGGGGGGGTTGAATAGGCCTTTTTGAATTTTCTCGGTTCCTGTAACACTCAACAACAAAGTCAATACCAGAGATATCGAACTAGTCCGGTAAAGTGCGGACTAGTCCGGTTTTCACGGGCTAAGTTGATCAAGTTCAGTCAATTTGATTGATTCGTTAATGTTTGCAGCGGAAATATAAACTTGAATGACAGTTTAATAGTTGTATGTCAAATTCTATTACAATTAAGGCTCTTGTTCAACAATTTATCTCAAATTGAGCAAAGTGAATCAAACCCTAGATTAAGTTGATCAATTAAGATGAAGAACGCAAAAGGACAAGTCACACGATTTATCTCGTGGTTCGGCTACCACGAAGGCAACCTACGTCCACATTGAGGAGCCCACAAAAGGACCGGGTCTTCTCCAACCCTTCCCTCATCGGATCGCCACGAAGGCCAATCCTCTTCCACTAATCACAAAGGGTAAATAACCAAGTTGAAGGGGCGTTCTCACACGTTGAGAGCTCCCTTGATTACAACTTACAAAGCCACCAATAACACACTCGAAAATTACAAATTGAAACGCAAGAGTGTGTTAGAGAATCAAACCAAGAGCTCAATGATGTGAGCCAAGTGTCTCTCCAATGATCTAGAAGTGATCTTCAATAGATTGATCGATTTTGCACTTAATTTCATGGAGAGAGGTGGTTTTTGAGTCTCTTGGGAGGTGTGACGGCGCTAGGGTTTGAGAGAGTGTAAAAGTGGGCCGTGCACCTCTATTTATATGGGGTTTCTAAAAGTGACCGTTAGGGTTCAGAAAGATCGAACTAGTCCGTACTGGTCACCAGACTAGTCCGGTGTGATGTGTGTAGCAAACCCTAAGTGTCCAGGAATATCGGACTAGTCCGGTTGAAAACGGACTTGTCCGATTTCACTACTGGAAATCTTCGAACTAGTCCGATTGCCATCGGACTTGTCCGGACATATGAAACCCTAAGTGTTTAGGATGACAAGTCCGCACTTGGAGGACTTATCCGATTTAGATAAGTGTGTATATCGGACTAGTCCGTGTAGACACCGGACTTGTCCGAAGTGGATCAGAAAGAATATCGGACTAGTCCGGATCACAACGGACTTGTCCGATTTTGTGTGACTTGTGCATTGTGTTGAGGACTAGTCCACATTGGGGAAGACTAGTCCGAAGTGGACCAGAAAGATATCGGACTAGTCCGGTGGATACCGGACTTGTCCGATCTAGTGCAGAAAGTGATATCGGACTAGTCCGGCTGATATCGGACTAGTCCGGTCCTGTATAACTTTGTGCAATGTGTGTGTGTGCTTGAAAGTGATTGAGCTCTTGGGTGTGTTTCCTTAACACACTCCATACATAATAATATACTATTTTCTTCTCCTTGAGCTCAAATTCACTTTGCTTCTCATTTCCCTTCTTTTTGGCATTTTGATCATTTTTCATTATTTGCCTGCATTCATCTCAAAAAAAGGATTAGGATCCCAATTGCTTGTCATAAATCATCCAAAACCCACAAGGGAGTCCTAGATGCACTTTCAGTTCCTCACCACCCTACCGATTCTGGTAGCTCCGAACCCTGGTGAGCCTTTGTTGCTTTATATTTCAGCTACTGACGAAGTCGTCAGTATCGTTCTGGTTGCGGAGAGACCAGAACTACCCCACACTCAGGAATCCAGATCCCTTCGGGAAGGTCCGGAGGTTCCTGAAAGCGAGTCTGGGTCTCAGCTCCCAGATTCGAATCCACAAGAAGTCACTTCAGGAAACCTAGACCCCTCCGAGAGGGTCCACGTCATTTCTGAAGAAGCTCCGGGTTCCTCCAGCCAGAACCCGGAGGTCCCCGAAGAAAATCCGGACTCCTCCGAGAGGATCCGGGTCAGTGAAGAGGAAGCTCCGGACCCCTCCGGGAGGGTCCGGACCATTCAGCACCTAGTGTACTTCATTAGTGAAGTACTACATGATGCCAAGACTCGATACCTAGAGGTGCATAAGCTGCTCTATGCAGTTCTTATTGCCTCCAGGAAGTTTCGCCATTACTTCCAAGCTCACAAAGTCTCAGTGGTGACCTCTTACCCACTTCGAGCAATTTTGCATAATCCTAATTCAACTGGGAATATTGCAAAATGGGCAGCGGAATTGGCTGAATTTGATCTTGAATTTATTTCAAGGCAAGCAGTCAAGAGTCAAGCATTGGCAGATTTTGTGGCAGAATGGACTCCCTCTCCATCAAACCCTGTGGGCCCCAGTGAGCAGAAGACGGAGCATCAAGCTCCAACCTTTACCGAGCCTCACTGGACCCTCTACTTCGACAGCTCCATGCAGAAGCAGGGGGCCGGAGCTGGAATTCTTCTCCTTGCACCGACCGGGGAGAAGGTAAAATATATGGTGCACCTTGACTTCAAGGCGACCAACAACATGGCGGAGTATGAAGCACTCATCTACGGACTAAAGGTGGCACTGTCATATGGTGTCAAGCAATTGCTGGTCAAGGGAGATTCACAGCTCATCATTAAGCAGGTGAAGGGTGAATGCTCCTGCAATAATCTCCAGCTAGCTGCTTACCTCCTTGAAGTCCAGAGGCTTCAGAAGGACTTTGAAGTCCTAGATCTCCACCATGTTCAGCGTGCTCACAACACTGAAGTCGACGAACTCTCGACGAAAGCGTCAACCGGAGCTCTGGCTCCTGATGGAACTTTTGTCCGGAGATTGTTGAAACCCACAGCTCAGCCTGCCGAACTGAGCGAAGGGGGCGAGATCAGCATCCCGAAGCTGACGGTCCCGATGGCCCTGTTACCATGGCAGCCATCAAGGGTCGTAGGTGCTGCCGGAAGCTCCGAGCAACCCAGCACGCAAGACTCAAATGCTCAAGTTAGTTCCGATGCATGGATCTCGGAGATCCGGAACTACTTGAAAGACAACATCCTTCCTGATGATGATGTATCCGCTGACCGGGTAGTCAGATTGGCTAAAAGATACACGTTGGTAGAAGGGGATCTCTACCGACGCGGTGCCAACGACATCCTAATGCGGTGCATCACAAGGGAAGAAGGCTGCGGGCTCCTCGCAGAAATCCATGGAGGCGAGTGTGGGAACCACGCGTCTTCCTGCACGCTGGTTGGTAAAGCCTTTCGGCATGGCTTCTATTGGCCTACAGCACTCCAGGATGCAACTGAGATGGTGAAAAAATGCAAAGCATGTCAATTTCATGCAAAGCAAATTCACACTCCAGCTCAGCCCTTACAAATGATTCCTCCTACATGGCCTTTCGCTGTGTGGGGGATGGACATCTTGGGACCTTTCCCAAGAGCCGTCGGAGGTTACAAGTTCCTATACGTCGCCATTGACAAGTTCACCAAGTGGCCGGAAGCAACTCCAGTTGTGACAATCAACAAACAATCTGCTATCAACTTTTTGGAGTCCATTGTATGCAGATTTGGAGTCCCAAACAAAATCATCACTGATAATGGGACCCAATTTACAAGCTCCGCATTCCAAGGATATTGCGAAGACCTCGGCATACAAGTTTGCTACGCCTCCGTAGCTCATCCAGCCAGCAATGGCCAAGCCGAGAGAGCAAATGCTGAAATCCTTAAAGGACTTAAAACGCGCACTTATGAGCGCTTGAAAAAACATGGAGCCAACTGGATCGAAGAGCTTCTGCCCACTTTATGGGCCAACAGGACATCCCAAAACCGGTCAACTGGAGAGACACCCTTCTTTCTGGTGTACGGAGCTGAAGCAATCCTTCCTCCGGAAATCACCTTGGGTTCACTCCGGGTCCGGACCTTCGACGAAGCCGCGCAGGACTAGCTCCGGCATGAAGACCTAGACCTCTTTGAGGAGGGAAGGTGCCAAGCAGCTGTTCGGAATGCCCGATATCGCCAAGCCCTACGACGTTATCACCAGCGGCATGTACACAACCGACAGCTCAAGGAAGGCGACCTGGTGCTACGGAGAATACAATCTAGAGAAGGGTTAAACAAACTCTCCCCCGGCTGGGAGGGGCCCTTCTGAGTGATTAAAGTATCCCGTCCCGGAAGCGTTTGCTTGGCTACTGAGGATGGGACACCTCTCCCAAATCCTTGGAACATCGAGCACCTCCGTAAGTTCTACACTTAATACCACGAAGGTGAGTCTTGAGTAACTTGAGATGTATGTTATAGAGTCATTGTACAGAGTTGGGTAGTTCCTCCGGGAGAGCAGTCGAACCTTTCCCGAAAGGTCCGCAAAGTTCATGCAACACTTGTCACAGTCTCCGGACTAAAAGTGTGGCTAACTACCCTGGGTCAAACGAGAAATGAAACACGCTTAGCCTGGTTTCGTACCCTAAGAGTGTACTTGTTTCCCCTGTACCCCAGACCTATAATGAAAGACAATTTCATGTGAAATAGACTCCACGTGCATTTATTTTGTACAGGCTCAACATTTTTATTTTTCTCTTTCTTGTCTATAACAAAGACGTGCAATTCTTAAGAAATTTTAGTTCAACCGGTTTATATACGGTTCGAGTTGTATTGTCAATTCTTTTGGATTCAAATATTGTTCATGGCCAACTCGCCTGAAAGCCGCCAAGCCAATCTAGGGCTGGAGTGTGCTATCGACTTAGCCTGGTCAAGCACCCTAAGTACGCCACTCTACCTACACCCCGGCAGGCCGAAGTAAGGCGGGTCCGTGTACAGTTGGATCTGGAAGAAAAGACAACGCATTCGGTTGTATATAGAATTGCGTTCGACTTAAAATCTTCTTGAGAATCGTAAGCCGCGACGAAATTATAGACAAGAAACGAATTTTACTATTTTTCTTGGCTTAAGTATGCAGGAAAAATAAAATCTACGTTGATGGAGAAAAGCCGGAGCTAACCAAGCTCCGACTCCCCTAGGGGGGCCAGCCGTCGACGCTGAATAAAAGATGGTGAGAAGACCCCATAAATGGAGTCTGCTGCCAACAAACTGAGTGTTGGCAAAGGTCACTGCCGGAGCTACTAAGATCCGACACCCCGGAGGATTAACTATCGATGCTCTACGCGTTGATAGAGACTGTTGCTGGAGCTACTAAGCTTCAGCGATAGACAATGCCGGAGCTTCTAAGCTCCGACAACCTCAGGGGGCCTTCACTATCGAAGACTTCGAACCTAAATTCTACAAGTTCGGAGCAAAAGAGTCTTCAACAAAATGCAATATCCTCTTGGTACATGTTCACAATCAAATTGTGTACATCTACCAGGGGGCCAAGTGAAGATAAAAGTGTTGAAGACAAAAATTGAAATTCACAAAAATTTTGGGGATTTCATTTATCTGGAGACAAGGGATTACATCTGGAGACAAGGGATTACAAAATTGAGGAAGAATAAGAGAAAATACAAGTGAGAACTACAGAGATGGTCCTAGACCCTATGGAAGAATTGGGGGACCTTCTGGGCAACCTCCGATACGCTGGCTTGTGTAGCTTCGCCTTCCCCTTCGACGGGGCCTTCAAGCACTGGGTCCAGAGGAAATTGGGAGTTCCGGCTGGTGTAGCACGTAAGCACATACTCTGCGACGTTCTTCGCCAGGGATTGCCCCTCAACCTCCAGTTGGTCCGCGATGACATCGCCCACCTTGGAGAGCTTGCAACCTGCTGCGCTCAACGCCTGCAGCGCTAGGTCCGGCTCCGGCTCTGGATCATCCGGGCGCACGGAGCTGAAACCCATCGGTGTCAGTGCATCATTGGCCTTGCTCAAGAACTCCCAAATCTATAGGGAGTCCTCAGCCCTCAAGCCCTTCATCTCTTCTAGGGATCTTCTGGCCGCCACCAGTTCGGAATTCTCGCGGGCAAGGCGCTCAACTTCTTTGGTGTTTTGCTGAATCTTTTCAGCAACCCGCCTTTCGAGTTTTCCGAGATCCTCCTCCCGGAGGTGGATCTTGTTCCGGCGGTCGACCAGGTCCTTCTCTCTACCCCTCACTTTCTTCTCCCTGGCAGTAAGGGCACACTCTTGTTCGTAGAGTTCCTGCCCTCGCACCGAGGTCTTATCCTCTTCCTCTTGGCAGCGCTCTTCCAATTTTTTGGCGCGCTCCTCGAGACCATTGTCAGCCAGAGCTACCTTCTCGGCGAGCTCCTCCTCCCTCCTCAAGACGTCATCCCGCAGCTCTAGGAGTTTCTGCTCTTCATCTTCGAGCCGTTTCTCCCTCTCTTCAAGTGCCTCTCGGCGCTTGATGAGTGCAGTGTTAATGGCCTCAAGCTGCTCGTGGCGTGCATCGGCCGCATTATTGGCTGCTTTGGCCTGATCGTAGATCTCCCAGGATTGAGCATCGAGGGCACGAGTCATACTCTCCCTGTCATCCAGTAACTTGCCCCAGTACTCCAGGCGGATCTTCTCCCGCTTGATCCATTCTTTGTCGTCCTCTAGCCTCGACTGCGCCAGCTTGGTCTCGAAGTAGAGCCGGTTACGCCACCGCCTAAGGGTTTGGCGCTCCTCTTCAAGAGCCTTGCTGTCGTGGAAGAAGGCCAGTTGGACTTGATGCAGACTGGAACATGCGTTGTCAATGGACAGTGACAACGGGATGGGCTCCGGACCTGCTGGGGTCTCCTCCGCTGGTTCCAGCGGGTCTTCGGATACAAAAATTGGGTCTCCATGGCACTAGGGCCATCCTCCAGGATGGCCTCAGTCGCCATCGAGGAAGGCCCCGCCGCCAAATCTTCGTTCACCCCCTCGGGCAGGGGGCCAGCGACTTCGCCTGGGCACTCCGACTCGGTCGCAGGTACCTCCGACGTCGTCGCTTCCGGAGCAGGAGCCGCTACTGGCCCCGGTCTGGGCACCTCCTCCGATGGGGGCTCAAGCTCCAACACCTATTCAGCAACCGGCTCAGGGGCCGGACGATCTTAAACATCAACCGGCCCTGTGACCGGAGCTCCAACAATGACCAGCTTAGTGGCCGGTGCTTCGGAGGTAGCCAGCCCAACTGCCGGAACTACCTCAGTTTCCGGCGCGCACGCCAGAGCTTCAGTCACCTCCGGCTCAACTGCCGGGGCTTCGACAATTTTCGGCTCAGAGGCCGGGATTACTGATTCCTCCGGCTCAACAGCCGGAGCTTCCATCATCTCAGCACCAGGACCCGAAGCTTCAACCTCCGGGACAGGTGCCGCTAGCGCATCTTCACTCCCGTGGTCCGGCGCTACCACGGGAACTTCTGGGGATGAGTCGAGGTCCATGACCACGACAGCCGGCGCCGGAGCTGTCGCAGCTTCAGCCACCACTTGGGGCGGCACCAGGACAGGAGCAGAAGCTCCCACCCTCACAGCCTCAGACACTATGGCTGAGGGTGGAGCCTCACTCCCCTTCTTGGGGACGCTGCAAATGATGAACGAAGAAAATTAAAAAACAGTTGTTACATTAAAACAATTATCCAAGGTAGAAATCAAAAATTACCTTGGGAGGCTTCCGCACCAGCTTGCGCGGAACCTTTTTCCCGGGCGTTCTGGGCTGGTCATAGCTGGCGTGGAAGCTCCGGAAGGGCCCCCGGAACTTGTCGCAGCCACGGGCGTTTCCCGAGTTGAGGCTCTCCTCGATCGGAAAGAATCCCCGGACCTGGAGGCCTCCACCGGCCCAGGTGCAGGAGTCGCTCGCCCGGAGCTAACACCCCGGGAGGACCCCACTGCGGGAACAGACGCACTCCGGGAGGACCCCACTGCGGGAACGGTCACGTTCCGAGAGGACCCCATTACGGGAACAGTCGCCACGGTTGTAGAAGACCTTCCCCTCTGGGGAGAAGGAGCTGAGGCAGAAGTAGCAGGCCTGACGGACCTTCCATCGGCATGCTGCAGCTTCCTCTTCCGACTCTCGGGTTCATCCGCCAGCTCCTTGCCCTTGCCGATGACCTCGAACCTCGGCTTTCGGGCAGGGACAGAGCCATCTTCGGGCATTCCGGGGATCGCCACCCGGGTGGTTGATCTTCTCTCAACGACACCAAGGTCGTCAAGCACGGGCATCTTCCGCCGGAGCTCCCTGCTGAACTCCACTTCTACGTTCAGAGGAAGAAAAGCAGATGGTGGAGTCAAGTCGTCGTCGTCGATGTCGATGCCGTGCTGGAACTTCTTGAGGTGGAACTCCAAGGTTTTCCCCACCATGTTGGACTTCAACCCTGTCTCAACCCGGTTGTCGTCCATCACGCTGTTGAGGGCCCAAGCGAGTTTCTCCCTCCTCTTCAGCGGCGCCCACCTGTTGACCAAGAAATTGCAAAATACCGCCTGAGGAGTCAATCCTCCCTCCACGCATTGGCGGATCCTGGTCAAAGCAGGGTTGAAAGCTTCCGCCAGCACCGGAGCTTCACTCCAGATCGTCGTGTCGATGCCGGGAAGACCATCAGGCAGCTCCAACCTCTCGTGCTCCTCCACCCTGATGACTATCCAGTCTTTCTTCCAGTCATCCCACTTCCCAGAGGGAAATGACCGGAGGTACTTGAATGGGCACTTCTTGTGCTTCACGAAGTAGTAGAAGCCAAGGTACTCATTGCTCCGGCCAGTGGTGTGGACGTTGAAGAAGGTCCGGAAGAGTTCAATGCAGGGGGGGATGCCCACCCACATCTCACAGAAGTGGACGAAGATAGACACGAGGAGAATGGAGTGAGGTCCAAGGTGGTATAACTGCAGACCATAGAAGTCTAGCAGCATCAAGAAAAAGGAAGAAAAAGGTGGGATCAACCCCACCATGGCGTACGAGGAGAAGAACACCATTTCGCCGGCGTGCTCCTTCTCGAATGGGAGCTCTCCACCGGCATGGACCGAGCGGTTGAAGAAGTCCGAGGACCACCTCATGAGGGCCCGGACCTTCTTCAAATCGCCGTCGGTCTTCAAGCGACTCTCGCGAAGACCCAACTCCATCGCGACACAGCTAGGCAAGAGAAGAAAAGCGAAGCACAAGTTGGGAGTTTGATCGCAAGAACAGATGAGAGGTGTAAAGAACTCCCGACGGTGCCCACTTTCCTTCTTAAGTAAGCCCTCGCAATGCTTGGATGGAAACCACAAGGAAGTCGAAGGTACCACCCAAAAATTCCACACAGCCGATGACAAGCAGGCCCGGGACCACCCCGACGATCAAGTCGAGGTTCTTACCCAGGTGAACGGTTGTCATCAAGAGGCGGGAAGCCCAAAGGCAGCGGCCTGACAAGGCGCGCGGAACCGATACGGTTTTCGTATCGGGAACCGGCGACCTTCAATTGCGTGAGATCCGCACGCCAAAGATCTCATCTGCTGCACGCGGGATGCGCCACGCGGCGCGGATTTAATTCCAAGTCCTTGCCAACGGCACCGTCAAAGACCCTTGAAGACTCAGTTCAAAGGTCGCGAGGATGGACCCACCTCCGGCGGAATGACTTCACCCCAGTGGTCTTCCCCGGAGGTAGGTCCAGGGGGCCACTGTCGGTACCCTAGAAACCGTACACCCCTTGAGGTTATAAAGATCTCAAAGGAAAATCATCTACTTGGTTTGAAGACCCTCGAAGGCCCACATGTCAGACATAACCGGACCCGCTTCTCCAACATGGTTAATCCCTGGGTCACCACGTGTACTACCAAACTGGAGCTACCGCCCACAAGGCGGAAGCTCCGGGCCACGTATCGAAATGGCACCTCCGGACTTAACCCCAGACCGAGAGAAGCTCCGGACCTGACACGTGTCAGGTAGCCTCGGAGCTACCTATTTCCCACAGTATGCTCCAGAGCTGCCACGTGTCCAACCGTCGGATCTTCAGCCCCTAACCTCCGGAAGACTCGCAACGGCTCCAGATCTTCAAAGGGGAATCAAGGACTTCAAGACCCGATTAAGTGTCATTAATGCCATATTAATGACACTTAAACGGACGATCTTAACACCAGTAACGGTGCTGTCAAAGCCCATTACAGGGTCATTAAGAGCAATTAAATGTGTTAAATAAGTGTCAATACTAGTAACCGCCAGGGCCACATGTCGGGCCAGGCTAACTTGTAACGGCCTGCCCTTGTACTATAAAAGGACAGGCCGACGACACGTTCAAGGGGAGAGACACACGCCATTAACGCTCAACACAAGCTCATACAGCTAATACAACACCAACACACCCGTGGAGTAGGGTATTACGCTCAGGCGGCCCGAACCACGTAAACTCTTGTGTCTCCTGTGTCAATTCCTACTCACCTTCTTGAATCTCCGCGCGCCCATACCGAACATCAAAACTCCCCTATCACTTTAGCAGTGTAGGGAGATATGCCGGTTCCAAACCACCGACAGAACCCAAAGGATGTGCGTAGATTACCGAGCTCTCAACGAGTTGACAATCAAGAACAAGTACACCTTGCCACGCATAGAAGACTTGTTTGATCAGATGAAGGGTGCTTGTGTGTTCTCTAAGATTGATTTGAGGTTGGGATACTTTCAAATGAAGATTAGACCATCGGACATACCCAAGACAACTTTTAGGACACGGTATGGATCTTATGAGTACACCATGATGTTCTTTGGATTGAACAATGCTCCTGCGTACTTTATGTACCTCATGAATAAGGTCTTCATGGAGTACTTGGATAGGTTTTTTGTGGTGTTTATTGATGACATTATGATCTACTCGAAGGATGAGAAGGAACATGAGGAACACTTGAGGCTTACGTTGCAGAAATTAAGGGAGCATCAATTGTATGCCAAGTTTAATAAGTGTCAGTTTTGGTTGAGAGAGGTGTTGTTTTTGGGTTATATCATCTCAGGAGTAGGAGTATTGGTTGACCCTGAAAAAGTGAGAGACGTGTTGAAGTGGGAACCGCCGCAAAATGTCAAGGAAATAAGGAGTTTTCTTGGGATGGCTGGATATTACCGTCGGTTCATCAAGGACTTCTCCAAGATAGCCAAGCCAATGATAGAATTGCTAATGAAGGGAAAGGCATTCCAATGAACTCAAGCTTGTCAAAACAGTTTTGAGGAGTTGAAGAAGAGGTTGACAACAGCCCCAGTTTTGATATTGCCAGATATAGGCAAGAGTTTTGATATTTATTGCGATGCATCGAGACAAGGACTTGGATGTGTATTTATGCAAGAAGGTCAAGTGGTCGCCTATGCATTGATACAATTGAAGAAACATGAGCATAAGTACCCAACACATGATTTAGAGCTTGCATCCATGGTACATGCATTGAAGATTTGGAGACACTATATCCTTGGACATAGGTATGAAATTTATATGGATCACAAGAGTCTTAAGTATATTTTCACACAAACGGATCTGAATCTTAGGCAACAGAGATGGTTGGAGCTCATCAAAGATTATGATTTGGGGATCAACTATCATCCGGGAAAAGCCAACATAGTGGTCGATGCTTTGAGTAGAAAAGGAGTAAGTCATCAACTCACAATTCAAGAGTTACCATCCGAGTTATGTAAGGAGTTCGAATGGTTTAACCTTGGATTCATAAATGAGATGGAGATGATGGAGTTAAACCCAACCTTAGAGCAAGAAATTCGAGAAGGCCAAACTAAGGATGTGGAAATTCAGGAAATCAAGGAAAGGAGCCAAGAGGGGAGAAAATTCAGATTTGATGAGGATGAACATGGTACCCTATGGCTTGGTAAGAGGATTGTTGTGGCTAATGTGAAGCATATTCGGGAGACAATAATAAAATAGGCACATGACTCACGATACTCAATTCATCCTGGTTGTACAAAAATGTACAAAGACTTGAAGACGTGTTATTGGTGGGCTAGCATGAAGAAGGACATAGCTGAATACGTAGCATTGTGTGATGTGTGCCAACGAGTCAAGGCGGAACATCAAAGGCCAACTGGACTATTACAACCATTAAAGATTCCGGAATGGAAGTGGGAATAAATCGGTATGGACTTCATAGTTGGTTTACCACGTACTCAGTCCGGTTACGACTCAATTTGGGTAATTGTGGGTCGGTTAACTAAGTCAGCTCACTTTATTCCCGTTAATACCACCTATAATGGAGAGAAATTGGCGGAACTGTACACGGGAAGTATAGTATGTTTGCATGGAGTTCCAAAGAAGATAGTCTCGGATAGAGGTTCACAATTCACTTCCAGATTTTGGCAGAAATTGCATGAAGCTTTGGGAACGAGGTTGTATTTTAGTTCAGCGTATCATCCTCAAACGGATGGACAAACCGAGAGGACCAATCAGATTTTAGAGGACATGTTAAGAGCTTGTGCTTTAAAGCATGGGAAAAGTTGGGACAAAAGCCTGCCATATGCAGAATTTTCATACAACAATAGCTACCAAGCAAGTTTGAAAATGTCACCATATGAAGCGCTTTATGGAAGGAAGTGTAGGACACCTTTATTCTGGAATGAGGTAGGAGAATCTCAAGTATTTGGTCCGGATGTGTTGCAAGAAGCCAAAAAGCAAGTCCAAATAATTCGTGAAAACTTGAGGGCTGCCCAATCAAGACAAAAAAGGCTATGCGAACCATAGGACAAGGAAATTAACCTTTGAGGTGGGAGATTTTGCTTACCTCAAGGTGTCATCGATGAGAGGTCATAAGAGGATTAACATAAGAGGAAAGCTAGCACCTCGCTAAATTAGACCATTCAAGATTCTGGACAAAAGAGGGGAAGTAGCGTATAAGTTGGAGATGCCAGCTCATCTTTCGGATGTACATGATGTCTTTCATGTTTCCCAGCTCAAAAAGTGTTTGAGAGTACCAGAAGAACAAGTGCCAATGGAAGAATTGGAACTAGAGGAAGATTTGACTTATGCTGAGCAACCGGTAAAAATTTTGGAAACCAAGGAGAGAGTCATAAGGAACAAGGTTATTAGATGGTGTAAACTTCAATGGAAGCACCACACAGAAAAAGAAGCAATGTGGGAATTGGAGAATGATATCAAGAAGGAATTTCCCTATCTCTTCTCTTCCGCGTCGAATCTCGAGGGCAAGATTCATTTTAAGGGGGGTAGGTTTGTAACACCCTTATTTTCATGCATCATGACCTACTTAACATTAATCCACATCAAGAGGAACGAGTTTAAAATTGATTTGGAACATTTAAAATTGATTTGGCACAAAACCGCACTTAAAATGCAGAAAAGTGCGGACTAGTCCGATTTTAGTGAGGACTAGTCCGATTTTAGTGAGGACTAGTACGATTTCTCTCTGACTAAAAACGGACTTGTCCATTTTTGCTGCAGACTAGTTCGATTTGGCCTCTGGAAACTCTCGGACTTGTCCGATTTTGTGCGGACTAGTCCGATATTCCAATAATCCTTGAAAATTTGCTAAGTCCCTGGACCTTTCCGGACTAGTCCGATGTTCCTGCGGACTTGTCTGTTTTCCTCTCTGACTAAAGTCGGACTTGTCTGACTTTAGGCCAGACTTGTCCGATTTTCTCTCTGGACCTTTTCGGACTAGTCCGATCCTTTTTGGACTTGTCTGATATTTCGTGACTCCGAGTTGATTTTTTGTTTTACGACTTGTTTCTTGGGTTTTATGTTAATTGGGCCTAGGGAAGAGCCCATGTGGGACTCTAAACCGGCCTCTATTCATCTCAAATTCAAATACCATCTAACCCTAGCCTCCACCTCTATATAAACAACCCCACCCCTTGGCTTGACATTTATTTGCCACTTTTCCACCCCACCCAAACCCTAGTTTGTAGGGAGCCACCATCAAGGAGGGAGGAGGAAATCCCAAGCAAGAAGAAGAACAGGAGGAAACGAAAGAGTATCAAGATCTCCACCAAGCTTTTGTTCCTCATCACCAATTCATCTCCAAGTTCATCACCAACCCTAGATCATCAAGATCCAAGTGTTGCCTCCAAGTTTCTCGTTTCATTGGAGTTCTAAATATCTGGTATACCTTCTATTCTCTTTTCCTTACGTGAATTCAACCCCTAATCTCCAAAATCACATCGATCTAGAAAACCCTAGTTCGCTAGTTCTGCGAAGTGCGGACTAGTCCGACCCTCTGCAGACTAGTCCGATTTTCCTAGTTAAATTGTGTTGAATTGATTCTAAAGGTAGATCTAATAAAATCCAAACCTGTATAAACTTGTTAAAAGCTATTAGAACTAGTTAGTGATCATTTAAAAGCAATCTATTAACAAGTTCTACCATGCATTTGCATCAATCATGCATATCATGTCATATTGAGTAATATTTGTGCATTCTTTGATTGTGTTCTTGTCTTGTATGTTTATTGTGTGGATTCGACGAATTTGCGCTAGAGAGTGCCGCAGAGGATCTACAGCACCAAGAGTTTGAAGGCTTTGACCCTAATCAACCACAAGAGTAAGGCAAGTGTCCTTGAAGCATATTGATCCAATTTTAAAATAAATGTTTTGTTTGAAAATTGCATGCTTGTGTCAATTTGATGGGAAATCCTATGGTAGGAAGTTTACTAGCTTTGTTTAACCACCCTTGTCACCTAGAATTATGGTAGAGAGTCGGGAAGGGCTTTTTACCTTTTTGCTTCGCTTAATCAACTGGGATGGGAAAACAACTGTACCACTCAACTTAATTATGTATTTATGAGATTATGGTTAACATGAACTGGTTAATATGATATGGTAATGGGTGATCTAAGCAAGCCTGTTACGTGGATGGGTTGGATGTTATGGTGGTTTTGCTTGCTCTAGATCTAAGGACCAGTTTGTGGAGCAACCATCCAGGATTTACAGTGCCACCACAAGGCCAAGTATGAGTGCGGCATAGCTGATTAATTAGCGCTTTGCCAGTGCTATTTGGACCATTAAGGATACTCGGGGAAGGGGTAGTCGAATTGGGTTTGTTGATGATTGGTGGGACTACCCTGGGATCCGAATGGCTCAAGAGGGGGCCCTTGGTTGAAGATGTGCTCAGTTGGAGACATCGCCACCGGTGAAACCTTAGTGGGGTCTAAATAGGCTAGTAATCCCTTTGTAAAGGCTATTTTGTGATCTCTTGGCCACACACCTACGGAAGTGTGAGACGGCATAATTGAGATTCTATAGTCATCGAAAGGTGATGAAATCACAAACACGTGGGTAAAGCGGTACAACCTCTGCAGAGTGTGTCCAAACTATCATGATAGCCGTGCTCCCGATTATGAGAAACCTGGACCCTCACATGATTAGAGGAAATTGGGATTTTGGAATGGGTATGGTTTTGGTAATGGTTATGGCTGGTTATGGATTAATTTCTGGTATTGAATATGGTTATTGGCAAATGGTGAAATCTGGAATTATTGATGATGGTAATAGATATGGACTAGTATTATGATGACTATATGGTTTATGATGGGTTTACTTCACATACATATAATATATTGCTTTTCAAATGTTTTTATGTACTTTTCAGCACTCAACCATTATTATATTCGTCATTTGAATCAGCCACATGTCATATTTTCCACACTTGTTGAGTACGACATGTACTCACTCTTGCAATCCCCCCTCAACAGTTGTAGGTCAGGATTGGGAGTTTAATGGTGATAATGCGGAGTTCTAGGCCGTGTCTATCGTCAGCTTTGCCTGCGGTGTTGCATGGAGCTGCGCTATACCCTTTTGCTTATGCTGCCTAGCTGTTTAGTTTGCTTATTAGTTTATTTTCGCTGCATTAATTTGAACTTGTCATTAATATTCATTAGAGTTTGTATTCGAGGATAATATGGTTTGTTTAATAAAATTTGTTTAATTAATCTTGTGCTGTGGTAATTATCTGTATATCGTTTGTGATGCACTCGTGTATGTGTGTTGACCGTCCTGGGCACACATACGCATTCACATGGTTCTTTTTGGGAATTCGGGTGTCACAAATGATAAGCCATCTCAAAAGAAGAAGTGCGATGCATGCATATTCTCTCGATCTTTTCTCGATTTTTCATTTGATCATAAAAACTCAACACATGAGTTGATTATTTGATTAATTTTTTATGATTAAAAGCACTCGTGAACATGCAACAAGTTCAAAATAGCAAGAAAGTTTGATCATGACTAGATTTAGTGTAAGTAATCATTCCAATGACTAGACACGGCAAAAACTACAAAATGTATAACACGAGTAATGTAGTAAGAACTTTTAGCATGTAAAAGGAATCACAAATTCATATATGTATGAAATACTATGCTCATATTATTTTAAGTTTAGATTCACACATAGACTTCCTAAGTTTCAAAACTCCCCCTCAATTTAAGCCATGAGGATGCATAACCCCTATTTCACTACAAATGAAACAAAAATGAGTGAAATCCAAAGGTTTTGTAAAAATGTCAGCCAATTGTTGTTCGGTATCTACATGGTGAAGTACAATGTTTCCTTTTTCAACATTATCACAAAGAAAGTGATACCGAATGTCAATGTGCTTAGTTCTAGAATGTTGCACAGGTTTTTTAGCAATGCAGATGGCACCAGTGTTATCACAAAACAGTGGAAGACTATGTAGATCAACCAAAGAGTCCTTAAGTGTTTGAACAATCCATAGAATTTGTGAGCAAGCACTAGCAGCAGTTACATATTCAGATTCAGCTGTGGATTGTGCAACTGAGTTTGTTTTCTAGAGGACCAAGTAACAAGTGAATCACCAAGAAAATGACAAGCACCAGAAGTACTTTTCCTATCAATCCTACAACCTCAAATATCAGCATCCGAAAAAGCTTTCAAAGTAATGGTTGATGAAGAAGGAAGAAAAATGCCAAATTCTTGAGTTCCATGTAAGTACCCGAGAATCTTTTTGATGGCTTGACGATGTGAAGCACGTGGGGAGGCTTGAAACCGTGCACAAAGACGTACGCTGAATTGTATGTCCGGTCTTAATGTCGTGAGGTACAAAAGTGATCTGATCATGCTTCTATATTCTTTTTGTTCCACGGGTTCACCATCTTCATCAAGTTCAAGTGTTGCTGTTGTTCCCATTGGTGTCCGAAGAGGCTTTCTTTTGTCCATGTTGAAGCGCCTTAGGACGTCTTTTGTATACTTCGTTTGATGCACAAAGGTACCCTCCTTGGTTTGCTTTATTTGCAGCCCCAAAAAGTATGTGAGTTCTCCCATCATACTCATCTCAAATTCTGAACTCATCATAGCTAAAAACTTGAAGATAAGATCATGAGAAGCATAACCAAAGATAATATCATCCACATACACATGAACAAATAATGAGTCATTGCCATGCTTAAGCACAAAAAGAGTTTTATAAACCTTGCCCATGATAAACCCCTTTTCAAGTAAGAATGTTTTTAACCTATCATACCATGCTCTATGGGCTTGTTTGAGACCGTACAAGACTTTGGACAGTTTGTAAACATGATTAGGAAAATCTGAATTTTCAAAACCCAGTGGTTGTTTGACATAAACCTCCTCATCTATGTATCCATCAAGAAAAGCACTTTTAACATTCATTTGATAAATCTTAAAACCTTTAGATGCAGCAAAAGATAACAAAATTCTTATGGCTTCTAATCTAGCAGCAAGAGCAAAAGTTTCATCAAAATCTAGACCTTCAACTTGAGTGAAACCTTGAGCAACCAACCTAGCCTTATTCCTAACCACAACCCCATCCTCACTTTGTTTATTTTTAAACACCCATTTAGTTCCAATTAAAGTGTGACCTTGGGGTTGAGTTACAAGTTCCCAAACATTATTTCTTTCAAAATTTCTAACTCTTCTTGCATGGTAATAATCCAAGATTCATTAGTGACTGCGTGTGATATATCTTTGGGTTCAAAAGAAGCAACAAAAGCAGAATGAGCATGAGAGTTTGTATCGCAAAACCTGGACCGTGTGACTCGTTCGTGCAAGCTTCCAATAATTTGTTGTGGAGGATGACTTTTGAGAACCCGGAGGGGAGTGGATTTACCAGAAATCCCGCCGAGTCCTAGTGGGCCTAGATTCCGCGATAAGTTCTGATAAAGTTTTTGATTTTCTATTCACTCATGATCGGGCCCGACTCTTTGCCTTCTTCGCTTATTCAATTTTCCCAATGTCCCAAGAATAGGTTGAGTGAGAAACCGATTACTGTCATTCCAACTCTTCACAAAGCTGTAGATTCGGGTGCATCATCACATTTTACTCGTATGTTGGATGACGATTGGAATTCAAAGAAGAAAGAAGAAGGATTAGGGCCCAACAACAGATAGGAATAGAGAGTGAGTGGCCCATCTTTAAATAAAAACATGTCAGAATGGCCCTTATATTGATCTATATCGGCCTTATTTGATATCCGTAGACAATTTCAATCCAATGAAATTACACACTTCACAAGATTTTTCTTCTTCATGTTCATCAAAAATCGATGATCTTGTGACTTGAGGAAGATCTGGACCAACAATGGTGGTCGTCGGTGCTGGCTGTGAATCAAAATTAGGAGCTGGAACAATGTCATTAGCTGCTGAATTTTCGGGCAGCAGCTCCACCTCTTCCTCATCTTCAACGAAAATGCTCTCCCCCCTGCGGATATGGATCTGGACCTGCAATGTTTGAGCTACCTGGGCTAGCTTCATAAAAAGACACCTCACAAGTCTTCACAATTTTGTTAGTGTCAAGTAAAAGCACACGGTAGCCTCTAGTATGAGATGGATAACCAAGAAACATGTCATCAAAAGATCTAGGTTCAAATTTATCAAGATTACCATGTTTATTAACAAAGAATTTGCAACCAAAGACCATAAAGTGTGTAACACAAGGCCTATGTCCAAACCGGAGCTCATATGGTGTTTTACCTAGCTTAGCACGCGAGAAAACACGATTTGAGACATAACAAGCAGTTGCAATCGCATCAGCCCAAAATTTCCTAGGAGTTTGATATTCATCAAGCATAGTCCCAGCCATCTCAACTAAGGTTCTGTTCTTTCTTCCTACAACACCGTTTTGTTGAGGTACATATGGTGAAGAAAATTGATGATCTATTCCATTTTCAGCACAAAAGTGATCAAAAGATTGATTTTTAAATTCAGTTCCATTATCACTTCTAATTGCTTTTAAAGATCATGGGTGATCAATTGATAATCTAAGAAATAAAGTTCTAAAGTGACTAAAAGCTTCATTCTTAGATGTCATAAAGTAAACCCAAGAGTATCTAGAATAATCATCAACAATCATAAGAACATACCATTTACCTCCGAAGGATTGAACGCGTGAAGGTCCTATGGTGTCAAGGTGCAAAAGTTGACGCGGTTCAGTTGTCATGATCACTGTGAGAGGAGTATGTGAACCTGCAACCATCTTATCATGTCTACAAGAAGAGCACACAATTTCTTTGCTCCCTTTAAGCTTAGGCAGCCCACGTATGTGATCAAGAGTACTAACACACGTTAGATGATCAAAGCCTACGTGACCAAGTCTACGATGCCAAAAATATAAGTCCTTTGAATCATTAGCAACTAGACACCTTTTCTTAGAGGAAGAGATATCAAAATCAGCTTTAAAAACTCTTCCAAACCGAGACATGTTAAAAATAAGCTCACTATTTGAATTTACAACTTTGCAGCAATTTTTAGTGAAAATAATTTCCAGATTTTCATCTAGTAGTGGTGAAACAGAAAGCAAGTTGTATTTAAAATTTTAACAAGTGCCACATCCTTCAAAGTGTAGTGCTTATTTACTCTAACCGAACCCTTAGCAATTATAGAAGTTGAAGAATTATCGGCAAAAGTAACATTCTCTACACGTGACACAAAAGAGAGGGAGGAGAACCATTCTTTATTACCGGTAATGTGGCGTGAGCAACCTGAATCCACAATCCAAATGTTCTCCTTCCTCAAGCGTGTAACCTACATAGAAGCACAATACGTCGATGACTCAATACTGGGGTTAGTCAAAAGGCATTTAGGAATCCAATGCCGAGTTACACGATGTCCAGTAGGAATAACACGCAAAAGCTGAGATAAAACAACAGGTTTATGAGCCAAAGGTTGAGGATTTTTGTACCCAACTACTGTCCTAGGAGATGTTACATGTGTAGCACAAAAAACATTAGGTTTGGGAGCAACCTTTGCATGTTTTCGACTCATTACATCAGATTGCATGTTCCTATCATTCGATTTAGCAAGTGCAGCAAATTTTGCATGAAAGTTATGAGATCTAGCAATCATTCTTTCCTCTTTCTGTTGTTAAGCTAGTCTATAACAAAAATCTATGACATGACCATTTCTACCAGAGTAGATACAATGAAATTTAACTTTGTGTTCATGTCTAGATGAGCAAGATACATTTTTATTTGAAACCGAATGAGACAACACTCCTGCAGATTTGAAAACCATTTCTTTTTGTTTAGAAACTGTTTGAATCAAACCACTTCCTAATGACTTTATAATTTTAGGTGGATGTGCCTTAGCATGAGCATGAGAATCAAAAGCTAAACCAGTTTTATCATTGCAAGACTTGGAAGAATTCAGCAGCAAGTTTAGGTTCTTATTCCCATTACAAAACCGATCTAATGTCCTATGCATGTTATCAAGTTTATTGGAAAGATCAAGGCAATTTTCACATGAAGTTTTTCCTTTTAATTTGCAATTGGAACAAAATTTAACTTCATAAGAACGTAAAGCATTGTTCAATATAAAAATTTCATTCATAGCATCTTATCAAGATCATCACAAGTAGAACAATGCAAATCAAATGTAGAACAACTTGCTTCTTTCAAGTTTTTATCATTATGTGCAGCAAGCTCTCTATTCTTTTCAACTTCTAACTCAAGTTTATCAAGTGTGGAGGTGTGCGCACTTCTTAATGAGGACAATTGTTCATATATTAAATCACATGAGGGACATGCATCATCACTAGGAATCAATGTTTTTAAACGGTTGATTTCAGATTCTAGTGATTCAATTTTAGCAACACTATCCCTATGCTTTTTGTCCTTTTTCTTAACTATAATAGTGGCACGAGAAATAGCATCACACATTTCTTTGTAACTAGGTCATACCTCTTCATTGTCGCCGTTGTGTTCTGCATCCTCCATACTTGATCGTGATTTGCCCGCCATGAAGCACAAGTTTGCCAAATCATCTTCATCTTCATCACTTCCAATGTCCACATCGCTTGAGCCAAGTTCTTGAACTGCAGAGATAAAAATGCTCACCAATTGATGTCCTGTAAAACCCTTCTTTTTCTTCTTATCGTTTGTAGAGAAGTGCTTCGTCCTTGTTTTCTTTTCAACCCGGGAAGTAGGACCTGAAAGGTTAGAGCAATCTGAACGAAAATGTCCTGTGTTACCACATTCGAAATATCGTTGAGGTCCGGAGCTTCCTCTCCTTCTAGTTCTCACATTTTGCAATGCTTTTGAGAACCAAGGAGAGAGAAGTACTAGCTCCTCCTCTGGAAACTCCTCAATCTGTTCAAGGTTTAGAGAGGTCAACAAAGCAAGTGTACCACAGGATGAAGATTGACCGGAGCTAGGCATGTCACGTTGAGAAACAAAAGCAATAGACTTGTTGGGGTTCTTACGTGATATTATGTCAATTTCATGAATTTTTAACTTGGAATATAGGACATCTAAAGTAAGTGTACTCATGACAGTAGATGCACGAATAGATGTGACTTTCATCTCCCAAATTGACATGTCTAATGCACTTAACAATTGCCTATCATTTTCAGCATCTAAAAAATTAACATTAATGCTACGCAAGTTGCTGAGAATTTATTAAAGGGAGCAAAGAGATCATCAATGGACTCACCGGGTTGCATCTCGAAGTGCATGTATTCTTTCTTGAACATGTCTTGCCTTACCTCCTCGATTGTGTTGGATCCTTCGTGGTAGTCACAAAGTGCTTTCCACACATTGTATGCAGATTGGAGGTGTGCATCACGGTCGAAGTCGCTTTGAGTTAATCCTTGTATGATCAAGTTCCGAGCCTTTTTGTTGTTGTCGACATCTCTCAGATTTGTAGCTGTAACTTGATCATTTGACGGCACTTCGTAAGGTTTTTATACCTTCTCCCATATTGCGAAAACTTGAGCCTGGATGAAGGCTTCCATATGTGCCTTCCAAACCTGAAAATCAATACCACTAAACACACAAGGTTTGGCGGAGTATTTCTCCATGATGATTAGTCAAAAACACGTGCAAATCACAAAGATTAGAGCACCTTGCTTTGATACCAATTGTAGGATTGAAGAGCACGTGAAAATCTACCAGAGGGGGGGGTGAATGGTAGATTAAAAAATCTTACGCAGCGGAAACAATTAAATCCCAACCCCTTCGGTAGAAAAATGATCTGTTAAAGAAATCGAGTGTGAGACTAATATAAACGTGTTTCACCGTGAAAAAAGTGATATATATCGGAAAGAATCAAGTCACTAAGACAACACAATAAGAATAACTCAAATCCGTCTAGGGAAACTCAAGTTACGATCGAAAGACAGTTCTACCTGAGAAAAACAGTTCTGGAACACTGCAAAGAAACTCGTGTAGAGTAGAAACAACAAATCTAATGACCGTGAAATTTTCACAGATGGTAGAATATCAAGTTATGAAGACAACCCAAAAAGAATCACATCAATTGGATCCGTAAAACTCGAGTTATGATAAAACCACCAAAATAAGGTAGTGCTGTGCAGAAACTTGACGAGAAAAACTTGTCTGGAACAAGTCGCACGGACAAGGCACAAAAGTTCCTTTCAACTATGAATTTTATTCAATATAACACAAAAGGAACAGCCCAAAAGTTGTCTCCCATGAGCTCTAGCCACCCTTGCTTATATAACCAGCCCTTAGGCCAACCCAATCTCAACTAGGGCTCCAATCCTACTCAAATCACGAATCGAAACTTTCCATAACTGCTTAGGACTCTTCTATACGCAGATAGAAGCAATCTTAAGACTTACAAACACCTTAGGAACGTATCCCAAATTCCTAAGACAACTCAAATTCGTGACCCACATGAAATCCTATCATAACCAACTCAAATCTTTCCATATTTGAGTCAAACACGACTCGGCTGTAGCTTGAGTCCATAACCTAGTTGGCTGGACCTTTCCGACCAATTCATTACGTCCACATCTCTTCATCACGCCTTGGAACCATGTAGCCACGTCCATGCACTCCTTGCATACGTGCAAACATCTTCCAACGACGTCCACGATACCTTCATATGCATTGTTTTTGATTCAAACATGCTGCGCAACCTCCCGATCAACTCAACCACAATTCCTCCCGAACTTGGTTGTTGAACCTCATCTTTTCCCTAAGACTAGTTCAATGGATCCCGTCACCAGCCATGTCTTTAACTCAAGCAACACCTGCACATGAATAAACAACCAATACTTCCGAGCACAAGTCCTCGACTTGACTCTTGTTAGTTTTGAAACTACAACATCTTACGTGAGCACCTCACGCATGTTGCAAACCATAGCAAAATGATATAAGCCTTAACCACCAAAACACACCAAAAACTTAGTAAAAGAATACTAAGCAACCTTTCCATAAGTGTAAAGCAAGTTCGAAACATTGTAAGATAAAAGCAGAAACACTGCGATCAAGCACCGGACCTTGCCAAAGCTAGTCGGACCTAGAGTCGGACCTTGATGATAAAGGTGTTTTGGTAGTATTCAAAACTTTTATCGCCATAGCCAATGTATTCAGAGTACATAGGTCTCACAACATCCAAATCCAGAATAGATGGAGCTGTCTCCAATTCTAGAGCTATTGTTGCCTCCAATTATAGAGAAGCAACAGAAGTCTCCAATTGCAAAGCAGTTGCCTCTAGTTACAGAGAACCCGCATCTGTCTCCAACCGTAGAGCTGCCGCAAAACTCTCCACTTGAAGAGCAGCCGTGTTAGTCTCCACCTCGCACTCGAAGTGCCCTGCACCCTACACCTGATCAGTCGCCGGCAAAGCGTGCCCACAAAAAGGGTGTGCCGCAGCGGCGAGTATCGACGAAGGAAGGTTGGAAGAAACTAGTGTTACATTCGGAACCTAACCTGAGGGTGCCAAAATCTATGACGCATGCAAACCCAAAGTATGAAATGGGGAAGCCGATGTTAACTGCGGCCGCACTTAAACAAGTTCCTAAACCTTGTGTTCAGCTTCATCAATACTACAAGGAAATTGCAATAAGTGTGATACCATACTAGTTTCATTGAAGGATAAACACTTTCTCTCGGGTGATGGTGCTTTTGTCATTGCATGGTCCAATCTCTATGACCTTTTCAACCTCGACGCGTTGGATATCTCCCTAATACGTTGCTTCACACTTTAAGTCTCCTCAAAAACTAGGTTCTTCAATACATACTCAATACAAGTGTTATATGTGACAAAATTGGCATTTTGTGTGTAGGCACCAACAACAACATGCTCGCCATAACACGCGAAACGTGTCTGCTGCATATCTTGACCCGCAAATACCAGCACATCTGCAAAGGTTGAGCGGCAAAAAAGAGGTTATTCAATATTTGGTGAAGGCAATGAAACGGTACTGTGATAAGGACCCGCTAGTCCTACCGTTCAACACGGGTAACCATTGGGTTACCATAGCAATATCTACAAAGTACGACCAGGTCTGGTACTGTGACTCCTCAAGGCCAACAGATGAAAAAACTTGCCAGCAAAAGACCCGGTCATGGAATGATATCTCTTCTGTTATTGACGAGTAAGTTCCTTCTTCACTTTGTTTCTTTGCACAATAATGTTATATTAACTGTGAATGTTTTTGTTTAGGGCTTTTGTGCAAGTAAAAGGAAACCACCGACATCTAACACAACATACTGCATTCAACGTCCAACAACAAGCTCCGGACAACACGTGCGACTTCCACGTCTGCTTACACATGGCTTTATTTGGAGAGCGACCTAATTGTAATGTATGTGTAAGTGCATTTATTTTACTTTATTACTAATCTTTTGCTAAATCTCATATTATCGTGTGGCAGGACTACGGACCCGCCTTCAGGAACGTTGAAGGTTGTAACCTTGAGCATGTTAGAGACGTCCTATGCAGGTTCATCGTTTCTGAAATCATTAATTCTAACGGAGAATTTCATTACCCAATAGATGATTAGTTGACAATTATTCTTTGTGTAAATTAGTTACATGTAGTTGGATGAACAGGGGAATTCTGTGTAAATAGTTACTTGGTATCCACAATTTACACTTGTTAGTATTTGATTGGTCAATGTGTGTACACTTTGTTAATATTTGATTAGTTACATTTTAAACTAGATGAACAGGAGACATTTGGCTACATATGTTTCTATATGTGTATGTCGCTGACAAAGGCAATGCAGCTGCCAAATCATGGCTAGCTCCAGGATGCAACCAAGAACCAACATAATCAGGGGCGGGGGCACCTAATAGTAGACGTGCGTCTAGCAGGGAGCATCTCCTGTGAGTGCCACACTGAAGTTTCCTGTAAACAATCCACAACGCACTATAACAGAGATTGTCTTGGATTACCTAAATAAAGGAGATAAGCTTTTTAATAGCTCGCCTCAAATCAGTCAACGAATGTGCGATGGACTATAATAAAGAACGTCTCGGATCAATCAACATATCTACAACGCGCTTCATAAGAGTGTGTCTCTCATTCAGAATGATGGGCGACGCGCACCATGTGCGTCTCCAATGACCTCGCAAAGCCCGTCTGTTATGACTCATCGAAGGGAGACCCACTACTTTTGAGTGTGTCACACACCTAGTATGATCGGCGACATGTCTTGCCGCCCGTCTCTGATGACAACGTAATGCGAGACGCGATGATGGAGACACACAGTTTGTTCGTCTCCCTTCTTCGTTCGGGAGCATCTCGTATGAGCCTTTTTTACGTAGTGATAGTTTACTTAAAGTTAGATTCATTAATCACCTAAGTCTAAAGCTTAGTTTAGTCGACCTTAATGACTCAGGTTAATAGATATGGAATCTCATTCTATACTAACATAGTATAATTGAGGGTAATATAGAACCTTATAAGTGACAAAGTAATAAGGAGCATTTGCAAAACTAACCCCATTTTGAACTCAAATTGCACGTTTGACCCTTATTTTAGGGTTTGTGTAAATGATCTTTTTTTTTTCAAATTGAACAAATGAAATTACCCTATCCCGTTTAGGCTTTTTAACGGTGTTAAGTCCACAACAAAAAGACATATTTACGCTTGCATCATTGGCCCTACTATTCATTGTAGTCTTCTTGTATGATCCTACTTTATACACCAAAACTCAGCATTATTCATATTATTGTATCAAAATTTTAGCATAAATTTAAACATATTTGACTGTAATTAAATTTTAAAAAAACCATACTTAATTTAAATTTTAGATAATCTCGACAATAATTTCACATAATTTGAATATTCTGGACAACAAACAGTTTCATATATTTGAATGCACATTATAAATAATATCACATATGTGACCATACATAATACTTAACATAATATCCAACAAAGAGATAGGTAATATATGAGTCCACCTATATAAAGTAGTTAAACATTACAAACATTTTATCAAGAAAGTAGCAACTAGCTTTTACATGATCATTCAAACACTGAACCATTCGCCTCTCTCTGCCTCTCCTTCCTTCTCTTCCTCTTCCTCCCCTTTCTCTTCCTCTCGTACCAGATAGTTTTATTACTTCTCTTCACATCACTTGCACTTGGTCTACATACAAAGGACGGAATACACTATTAAACAAGATTGGTAAAGTAATAAATAAGCAACAATATAGAACATGATAATGTGGTCACAAAATATTAGATAAGACAATTAGCGCATCAACCTAACTGGTCACAAAATCATATTGTTTTGACTTGACATACTTGATATAGTTGTAGCCACAGTTCACCACCATGTACTGAATTTATGATTCTTGGATTTGAGAAGCACAAATCAGATAACACAAAAAATTGTCACACTACCGGTGTCCACTAATTGCAGTAAAGCTTTCCGAATCTATTCATCCAGGATGAAGACGATAACTTGATGTTGAAGATAAGAAATTGGGGTGTATGCTAAGAACTGATTAGTCCTCTAGTTAGCATTAGCTTAAGTTTGTCAAGAAAATAAGGGTAGGATGTACATGCCTTCTAAAAGCGTGTCGCTTATGTTGATTCCGCTTCACAGTGCTATCTTCTCGAGTATTCCCGCCTCTCGTGATAAGAGGAGGCATGAGAGGGAAGCCGGCACATACCTGACCATCTCGCATAGAGGGAAGCCACCGCCCGCCACATTGCCCGCCCGCATTGCTAGTGCCTAATGTCGCTGCTGCGTTAGGTATGCGCCCGCCGCCGCCCATCGTGCTAGCCCGCCCATGTCGCATCAGCATCGCGAGCGCCCGACTACCACTGCCACCTTCACTCCTTTAGGGTTTGATGGCGCAGCGGCCATCCTCGCAGGCGCATCTGTCGTTGTCTCTCATGCCCGCTAAGGTTAGGAGAGTTGAGGCGATCTCGATCAGAGGAAGAGAGAAGAAGTACAGTTCATTTACAGCACTACCTATACAAAGTGTCGCGTAAGATAGTGGGCTGGCAAAGCAAGCTCCTCAATTTTGCCGGTCGAGGGGAACTAGTGAATACTTGTTAAAGTTAAGAATAAAATGGCATTATGAAAGATAGAATGACATCCTAGCCTTTTACATACACGCGTTCCCTGTATGGCAGTGCTCGATATTACTGGGATCTATTTCTATAAACCAGTTGTTTAGATACGGCAAGCACTACTATATATTGTAAGCCTCGGTCATCAATCCTATAATGTGTGCGATTACATGAATTAATCATGCTTTCATGGTATCCGATGTTGTCGCTCCTGCGTTCTTCCTGCTTCCACTGTAATTCCTAGTTGCCGCCGCCGCCACCTGCTCGTCATGGCCAAGACCGATGCTGCACGCGTCACCAGGGAGCAACGAGAGAAGGCAACGGCTGACATAGAGGCAGAACACATGCTCATCGTTGTCAACACACAAGCCCTCACTGCTTCTCTCCGCGCTCAAGCTGTCGCAGTCGAGAACTTCTGAGCTATGGTACCCATTGTTCTCGATCCCCACTCGACTCAATACAACCAGTGGCGCGACCTCTTCCCCAACACCCTGGGCAAGTATGCCCTCGCTAATCACGTCAATCTCGATTCCAGGCCGCAAGATGCCAATGATTGGGACACCATGGAGTGCACGGTGCGCATCTGGATGTATGCCTCCATCACCCCCGATCTCCTCAGCGACGTCATGACACCAGGTGCATCCGTGCATCGCGTCTAGCTCTCTATTGAAGAACACTTCATCGAGAACAAGGAGACCCGCGCGCTCATCCTTGATGCAGAGTTCCATAACTTCATGCAAGGAGACCTCCCCATCTTGGACTACTGCCGCAAACTCAAGTCTATGGTGGACTCACTTTGCGATTTTGGCGAGCCTGTCCCTGACCGAACACTTGTTCTCTCAGTCCTACGCAGCCTGAATGAGAAGTTCGCATACATGGGCTCCATCCTCAAGCGACAGAAGTCATTCCCCTCCCTCACCAAGGTAAAGAATGATCTCCTGGCCAAGGGGATGTCTATGGCCAAGCTTGCGGTGCCACCGCAAGCGCTCGTCGCCTCTGTCGTGTATCTTCTGTCGGGCCTATTACGGGTGCCACAGCTCCACTAAACCACCCTGCTCTTAATCCCGAGCCCAAGAAGAAAATAAAACAAAATAACAACAGTGCTCTAGTCTGGCCTTCGCTCTACAATCCGTGGACAGGACTCATTCAGATGTGGCCCGGAGCGCTGCGTGGGCCACTTCCTGGTTATTGCCCCCTGGCCCTGCATAGCAGCAGCAACAGGGGTTTGCTCTGCCATTCCAGAAAGGCCTGCCTCTTCACCAGCAGGACTTCATTGGTGGGCCAGTTGGGTCTGCTTTTGCCGGCCCCGGTGGGTTGTTGCTAGGCCAGCTTGGCCTTCTGCCCATACCGGCTGAGGCACCGTTTGGGTTCGGTGCACCGCTCCTCAGCATGCTTGCGCCGTCGCTGTGGCTGTCTCCACAAATTGTGCCGTTTCTGAGTCTTCTGCAGGCTTCACCCTGTGCGGTCTAAGACCACAACATCCTTGTCCCCAACTTCAACACGATGACGCTGACACCTCCATCGAACACATAATGGTACATGGATTCATGGGCCTCCTCGCACATGGTTTCAAACTCCGGTAGTCTTTCCCGTGTCTTTTCTCCTAATTATTCAACCCCTCCCAGCATCATCGTTGATAATGGGTCTTTGCTGCCTGTCACCTCCACTAGCCATACTTACTTTCCATCTGCCAATCGTCCCCTTTATCTTTATGATGTTTTTGTTTCTTATGATATCATTAAAATCTTGTATCCGTCTATCACTTTTACAACTGATAATCTTGTCCCTTTTGAATTTAACCCATTTGGCCTTTCTGTGAAGGACCTCCAAACCAGGAACATGATTGTCAAGTGCAATAGCTCCGGACAGCTGTACCCCCTCTTCCTCTCGGCAGACAAATCAGCTCCTCAAGCCTTTCTCGTGGATGCCCATTCATCCACCATATGGCATTGTCGTCTTGGTCATCTCAGCGATGAGGCTTTTTCCACCTTAGTTCGTAGCTCTTCTATCTCCTGTAACAAGTTTGATCATTCACCATTTTGTCACGCTTGTAAGTTAGGCCGTCATACCCGTTTGCCTTTTTCTACTTCTAGCTCTCGAGCATCTCAGAATTTTGATTTAATACATTGTGATTTGTGGACATCTTCTGTGCCGAGCATTTCCGGTTACAAATATTATCTCATCATTCTTGATGATTGCTCTCACTTTGCATGGATGTTTCCTCTTAAGTTTAAGTCGCACACATTTTCCACTCTCGCTATTTTTTTCTCCTTTGTCTCCACCCATTTTAGCCGCACCATCAAGAGTGTCCAGTGCGACAACGGACGCGAGTTGGACAACTCTAGCGCTTGCATGTTCTTCATCACCCATGGTGTCACCCTTCACATGTCTTGCCCCCACACCTGTCCAAAAATAGTAAAACCGAACGCATCCTTCAGACACTTAACAATATCACACAATCTTTATTATTTTAGGCTATCCTTTCGCCTTTCTATTGGGTTTAAGCACTTCACACTGCCACTTATTTGCTTAATCGTAGGCCCTCCAAAACACCAGCTCAACAGACCCCCTACGCCGCCCTCCACGACTCTCCACCATCTTATGACCATATACATGTTTTCGGGTGTAAGTGTTATCCCAATACATCTGCCACGGCTGCCCACAAACTAGCTCCGCTCTCTTCCCTTTGTGCTTTTCTCAACAACTTAGAATATCACAAAGGATATCATTGCTTAGACGTTGCCTCCAATCGTCTTATTATTTCCCGTCATGTCGTGTTTGATGAGTCACCTTTTCCTTTTGCTGAGAAATCTAATCCTCTTCCATCATCCAACTTTGACTTTCTTGTGAAGTTTAATGTCGTGCCGCTCCCTATTGGATGATGTTTTCTTTCTCATGTTTGTGCAGGAACAGACTCCACCAATGTCGGCGTCGCACCTGCGCCTTCGGCTCCCGTTGCCCTGGCTCCCACTTGTCCGGGGCCTATCGATTCACCTTCCTTGCAGGCACCTCTGCACAGCAACGCCCCTGAACCTGAGTTGCCTGGTCAGGGCGTGTCGACTCCAGCTTTCGGGAGCTGTTCCCTTGGGCTGCTTCCCGTGGATCCATGTGACGACCATAGTGCACACTTGCTCGAGTCGATCGGACCGATGGTTGCTGGTCCCAACGCATTTTTGGCCTCTGCAACAGCTAAGGCCGGGCATAACAGCACCCTTGCGTTGGCTATACCCAATGCACTGCGTATCACTCTTGTGTAGAATGATCACGTCATGGTCACAAGGGGCAAGCAGGGCTTTCGCGAGCCAAAGGAGCACCTCAACTTCCATTTAGCCACTTTTTCACCTCTGCTGAAGACATATCATGGTGCATTTACTGATCCTAATTGGCTTGATGCCAT
The DNA here is from genome assembly GCA_036927565.1 of Tuctoria greenei. Lineage (NCBI taxonomy): Eukaryota > Viridiplantae > Streptophyta > Magnoliopsida > Poales > Poaceae > Tuctoria > Tuctoria greenei. Next base: position 40,548,687 of record JAYESD010000006.1, on the reverse strand, counting down.
GTGTGAAGAATTCATAGCTTTGCAGACCAATGACACCTTGTATCTTGTCCCCCGGCTAGCTGGTACTAATGTGGTTACTAGCAAATGGGTTTTTGGCACAAGTTTCTTTCTGATGGTGCTCTTGGTTGCTACAAGGCTCGTTGGGTCCTTCGCGGTTTTACTCAACAACATGGGCTTGATTAAGGTGAGACTTTTAGCCCTGTCATCAAACCAGCTACTATCCAGATGGTTCTCCCTGTTGCACTCTCTCACGATTGGCCCACTCATCAGATGGATGTGAAGAATGATTTTCTCCATGGCACTCTGACATAGACTTTTTATTACGAGCAACCTTATGCTTTTGTTGATTCCTCTGATCCGGACTTTGTCCGTGTTGGTATTTATTAACATCTATAGTTCATCCTAGCAACAAATGCTAGTTATGAAGTTGACACTAGGCTAACCTAAGGCAAAGCAAGATGAGTTCTGCAAGCGCACAAAAGTACCGCCGTAGCGTTTCACCCAAGAGTATTCTTTGGGGTATCGTATTTATTTTATCCTAAAGGAAGAGAAGCGAAGAGTGGTAATATCATAGGAAGAGTAGGGTGTTCTAGTGTGGATTCCAGTAGGATGGGTAAATGATGTAGTGGGGGTAGTGTGACACACACCTAAGCAATCTACTCTAATGGGTAAGAATGTCCTAGTGAATTTCAACTTACGAGATAGAGCTACTCCTACTGTACTCTACATACTTGTAGACATAGCCTATTAGTGTACATATGAGTATCCTAACGATGAATAAAGGGCTTAGTGGTCCAACAACTCGGGCATGAGTTTACTCCCGGCAAAACCAGGATGATTCCAGCAAAGAGCATGTGGTGTAGCCTAACGTGGCAGAGTGCAAAAGATGGACAGGACTGTCACCACCTGCCGCCTACCCCTACAACCCGTGGGTCTACGAGATATCCAACGCTACTTAACTATCGAAGCACCATGCTTGCATGTTAAGTAAATATCTTAAGAATCCGATACAAATATCATCCTAAGATAATGACTAACCTAAATATTGTTGAACCAATGTTGGGACCAAACACTAACTTTTCCATATTAACATAGTCATATTATTACCTAATTAGACTATTGTGGTGGTGTATGGTGATTATGATTACATAAATATGACATTAACTTCAAATAATAATAACACCTTGTTGACATTTCTTACGTCACAAATCATCTCTCGAAAGAGAAGAGGTCCGCAAGCGCACTGAAACTATCGTGTAGCATTTCACCCAAGGTATTCCCAAGGGTATCGTATTTATCCCAAAGGAAAGCAATGGAGTAAAGTAAACACTACTCTTATGATGAAACTATGGGATACTAATCAATTATCAAGACAGGGGTAAGTCGATAATATATTGGTAGTGTGACACACACCTAAGCAATCTATTCTAAAGGGTAGATGGGTCCTAATGGAGGTTAGACTAAGACTTGGGGAGTTGCTCCTACAGTGCTTCTAATATACATATACATAGCCAAGGTTAGATACTAATGATCATGTCAATGGTGAATCCTTATGCTAAGTTGTTCAACATATCGGGCACGGGTTTACCCCTAGCAATACTAAGACGACTTCCGCCAAGAGCCTATGGCATAGTTGAACGTGAAGGATTACAAAGGACATATAGGACTGTCACAACCTACTGCCTACCTCTTCAATCTGTGGGTCTACGAGACATCCAACACTACTTACTATCCTAGCACCATGCTAGCATACTAAGTAAATACCTTAAGAATCATGACATCCTAAGGCAATGACTAACCTAAACATCGTTGTACCAATTTTGATACATAGCATAACTTATTCATATTAACATGATCATATCATAACTAATTAGACTATAGTGGGGGTTGGTAGTGTTTATGATGATTGATTAAGAGTGATATGACATAATCATAAAGACTACTCCCATTACATACACGGAGGAGCAACCATCCTATATCATGGCTCTTACATATTCATAGAACCCATTGGTTGTTCATGGAGGGTTTCCATGTCAAATCTCCGGCCTCGTATAGTTATAGTTGACCTTTGAGATTAATTTCTAGTAGGTAGCAACCATACTAATTTACTCTTTTGCCAAGAGATGTTGAAATGGAATCCTCTAGGGATTCCAACATTCGGATATTTTAATGCATGCATAGTAATATTACTCCTACAAACTTTCCATCTATGATATAGAGGGATGGTTAGCTCCCGATACTTGTACAAATGAATCTTTCGGGTTAGGTAACCAAATATTCATTTGAACGCATGGGGTAAAACAAGACCAAAGATGCATTGGGTCCAATTTCAAGTGTATCCATGAACAATGTATGAATCATTGCTAGGAGTGGGGCTTTATGGATAAATCAAGTTGAACATTTTCTAAAGCTCCTACTCATAGCAATGCAAGTGATATAAATACACTATATGGATCCCTTCATCCTGTAAATTCCTAACCACCATAGTTTTTTTACAAGAGAAAATATTTATCATTTAGGTCATGACAAAAAATATTCTCAATTTTATCCTCCTGAACATTGTTAATTTTCTTGCCTAGGAATTTTAATTTTAGTGATATATGCATGAATGAATTTGAAATCAATATTATGGACATCACTATTCCCAGGTTGCTACATACCAATTCAACCATTAAGTCATTACATAAGCATTACCTAGGCAAAAAATGTTTAAGTCAATTTTAACAATGCTTATAAAATTCTGGGTACTTGTTTAAATTTATTCTCAAGTAAGGTGACATTCCTCCTTGAAGAATCAAAAAGAGTAATGCTAGCACTTACTCTCGTGAGGATGCATAAGAATTGAATGAAGAGAAGGTGTAAACCTTCCTTACCAATGTAAGAAAAAATTATTCAATCCTAATGCAATTCAAACAATGGAAAATTTGAACTTGTACCTCAATTGTAGAGCAGTCCGGGTTGAATGTCGTTGTGTGAGAAGCTCACGACCATGAATTTTAGTGTAGCCTTCATGTTCAATGTCTTCTGCCAGGTTGAGGCGTTGGAGTTGAATGACCTTTATCTTGTTCCTCCATTGGGCCACCATCTTGAGCATTCCTCCACCATGAACTCAAAATAAGATCGATGGATGGATATGCGCTTGATGGGGCCTTCCAACCTCTTCACAAATTTTGTCCTGGCTGCACTAAAATCAAGAACAAACAAAACAACTCAAAAATGTGTTACATTAGCTAGAAAGCATGTTGTACCCTTTGTCAAATTGTTTTGCCCACCTTGAAACAACTTGACAATGCAATGAATGAATATCAAGGGAAACATTTTTGGTTTGAATTAGGTCGATGAATTCAGGTGGTTATGCCCAAGGTTCATATCCAAATAAATTTATTTCCTAATTCGAAGTTTTAGTTTTATGATGGTTGGAAATTTTACTTTCCAACATGCAAGTGTGAGAATTCAAACATGCTAAATGCAAATGCAAAGATTGATGGGAAACTCAAATATGAAATTGAGAAAACAAATATGAGATGACTACCAATTAGTCTATTGGCAAGGACTCATCGAATTTTTGAAGTCTGATGAGTGGGACTTACCTTCGTCCATTTTAGTGCGATGATTTGTTGTCCAATCCCGGAGTTGAAGATGTGGACAACTCCTCTTAATTTACATGCCATGTCTCCCTTGGCATGTTATTTGGACATGTGGGCCACATGGTGGCCCTAGCCTCTCCGTCATCTTGATGAAAACTTGATAATGTAGTGACAACTTCTCCCACTTGAAGATATTCTCTTGTGAGCATTGTGAGGCTTGTCCTCTTTAGGGGTGTCACTTTGACCTTGTTGATATTCCTTAAGGTCAACCCATACTTTCATCATGGATCAAAAGCTTCCTTGGGCATGATGACATGTGGACTCACAAATCAAACAAGAAACTCTTCATCGACAATGTCACTTGTCCTAGGTTGCATGGGCTTGGTCGAAGGGTAGGAATCCCAACAAGTGATTATGGGATATCTTGGATCTAGAATGCTCTTTAATTTTCTTGTCCTTGGCCAAGGGCTTCATGTGGATATTGTCTTAATTTCTAGCTCGGCCATAGATAAGATACTTCAAGGTAGGCCAGTTAATCTTAAATCTCTTGAAATCCTAATAGCCTCCTTGATTATAAGGATGATGTTGATTCACCCTTGACCTCCTTGTAGGTGATAGCCATTGGTGTTGTGTTTGGAAGGAAGAATCCTCATGGGTTTTTAGGGAAATGATTCCCCAAGTGGCCCATGATCACATGGATTTTTCACAAATCATGTGAATGTCCATGGCCTGGATCATCCAAATACTTCTCCGTTAGCTTGATCTTCATGATATTTCAATGGGAGGTGTAGTTCCTTAGCTAGCATGTCCACCTTGTTAAGTGGTGTGCATGCCAATCTAAAGGAACTAGAGCATTCTTCAATCCATGATGAATGATAATAGGACTCCTTCAGCTCCAACATGAATGTGGTCATGGATTGGTGAGGCCAACCCATGACATGAGTGTTGGATGAAGAGCCAAATATCCATTTCATGGTGGAGGCAAATCAAGAAAAACTTCTTGGAGCCTCCCCCAAGCATGGGGATGGATGACTTTTGGCTCCTAATGCAAGCTAAATTCTTCCGCGAAAGGCAATGGTGTTTCCTTGCGGACATTTGTTGAGGTACGCTTTGAATCATCTTGTAGTTGAGCACTAGCGTCCTTGTTGGTCATCCCATGGAATGGGTTAGCCAACACTACCCTTTTTCACCACAAAAGGAGAAAACAAACAAGGGTAATCCTATCTAATAACTATTAGAAATTATAGCTTAATCACAAGTGATAGTTATCCTTCACTTCCTTTTCCTTCCCCAGCAACGGTGCCAGAAATGCTTGCTAGCATTTCTTACGTCATAGATCATCTCTCGAAAGAGATGAGGTCCGCAAGCGCAGGGAAACTATCGTGTAGCATTTCACCCAAGAGTATTCCCAAGGGTATCGTATTTATCTTAAAGGAAGGCAATGGAGTAAAGTAAACACTACTAATCAATTATCAAGACAGGGGTAAGTTGATAATATATGAGTGTGACACACACCTAAGCAATCTATTCTAAAGGGTATATGGGTCCTAATGGAGGTTAGACTAAGAGTTGTTGGGTTGCTCCTACAGTGCTTCTAATATACATATACATGGCCTAGGTTAGATAGTAATGAGCATGTCAATGGTGAATCCTTGTGCTAATTTGTTCAACATATCGGGCACGAGTTTACCCCTAGCAATACTAGGACGACTCCTGCCAAGAGCCTGTGGCATAGCCGAACGTGGAGGATTACAAAGGACAGATAGGGATGTCACCACCTACTGCCTAACTCTTCAATCTGTGGGTCTATGAGACATCCAATGCTACTTACTGTCCTAGCATCATGCTAGGATACTAAGTAAATACCTTAATAATCATGACATCCTAAGGCAATGACTAACCTAAACATCATTGAACCAATGTTGACACATAGAATAAGTTATTCATATTAACATGATCATATCATAACTAATTAGACTATAGTAGGGGTTGGTAGTGTTTATGATGATAGATTAAGAGTGATATGGCATAATCATAAAGACTACTCCTACCACATACTAGGGGGGTCGGCAGACCTGGCCCTGGCTCCAAACGACCAGTTCTTCCTCCAGGTGATTGACAGGTGGATCCCATTCAATGATATGGGTGCTACACCGTTACATGGCCTCAAATATTTCTGTTTATGGGCCATTTGATCCATGTGGTGCCACATGTCGATGCTTGATTGGCTGGGATGATATTTTAAAGGATCTATCCTCTTGTTTCACTTCAGTTCTGTGTAGAATGCCTGCATGCACAAATTTCTCCAAGTACAAGTGGAAATAGGTTAAATAGAAAGGTGATGTGTGCAAGATATGATATTTCCTTCACATAATTGAGTTGTATTGATGGGTGAAATTGGTATATAACATCCGTCAACACACCTACACCTATCACATACATGGACTTCACAATCAAACAAGAAACAATTTGCCCAAGTATATGAAAAAATGGAGACTAATAATAATATTATTATGAAGCATAAACTCATAAAAGGAAAGAAAGATACATGATCCGTACCTTTTGCAATTTGTACTTGGGACTAGAGACTCCTCTCTACAACCTAAACTCCACTAAGGACTTGGAGAATTGAAGTATACAAGAGAGAATGCTTGAGCGGTGTGTGTGTGTGTGAAGTGAGGCATCTCCCCCCTATTTATACATGGAGTAGAGGCAGTCTCCACCATCTTTTGTGCGCGAATCAGTTTCAACTGGCTTCAGGGCATCATAGAGAGTCAACACGTGTCGGCTGACTAGGTTTGGCGGCAGGAAGAAGTCAGTCGAACCCCTGGTTCGACTGACCTGGTCCTGGAGCTCCTCAGGGTGTGCTTCCTCTAGGTCACTATCCATTGGGCCCTGACCTTATCCCCGCGTGAATCGACGTTCGATACCCTCAGATATGCCTGGGAATGGGTCCATGGATCCATGTGATGCCACATGTCATTGCATGATTGGTCGGAATGCCACTTTTTAGGATTGCTCCCCTCATTCTTTATCATTTCTGCAACAAAATACCTGCATGCACTATTTCTCCAAGTACAAGTGGAATTATGTCAAATCTAAAGGTGATATGTGTAATAAATATTTATTCCTTCACATAATTGAGTTATACTGATGGTCCAAATTGGCATATAACGATCGTCAACAAACTCTCCCAAGCATACTCTTTGTTCGTCCTGAAGCAAAGATAAAGACTTAGGTTGTCAATCAGGAGTTGCTACAATTTCATGTCTTTCAAGAGTACCAAGTGGACAACAAAATATTCCACCTTGCATTGAATAAATTGGCTATGGTACCACACCCCTTTTTCTTAGTCATTATGGGGCTTATGCCTCATCCTTTTCTTGGATGGTTGAAGGATAGAACAGCAAAATGAGCATGCATCACCTTAGTGTTTAAGTTCCACACAAATTTTGGAGAGTTTTAAATGGTGTTTGAGTTTAAGTTCCTCAAATGATGCTCTCGATCACTCCTATGTGGTAAGTCGTATTTATATTCTCACCAAGGCAATGCCTTTCTTGTCTTACATCTAAATAAGGCTTATATGTGGAGCTTGGTAGGTATCAAGAGTAGGCATATTTGTAACACACTTATTGCTAAGCCAAAAGAGTAAGCTTTAGGAGCAAAACAAATCATACTTTTGATCAAGATTTGTGCAAGTGTGATGGAATTATTGTGGAGTGGAAATATGAATATGACTCCTTTCTATGCACTCTCTTTATTGTGAGGATGAAACATGGATACTTATTCTTTCTTTTTTTCTCATGCTCTTGTACATGAGCATGCATTTTTGTGACACTGGGTTTCGAAAATGAACCAAGTGCGACACATATGTGTGTCCAGGATGTTCATCACATACACGAGTGCATCACAAATGATATACAGAAAATAACCACGTCACAAGAGTTAATAGGTACCTTATTATAATAATCCAATGGTTCACGAATTACAAGTCTCTAATTATTACTATTGCAATGGAAAGATAACTAAACTAGGCAGCGGGGCTCCAATCCATAGGCAATTGACGATAGCACACAACCAAGAACTCCGCATGATCCTCATGATACTTCCAGACATCACCTAAAGCTGTTGGTGGGGGAATTGCAAGGGTGAGTACATGTCGTACTCAACAAGTGTGGGAAAGTATGACATGTAGCTTAAACAAGGATGATAACAAATGGCTAACTGCATAAAAGTACATTAAAATTCACAAATTTTGTAAAAGCAGCCCTAAATGTCCAGGTGAGATTATTCCAATCATATCCCAAGTAAACATCATAATTCATATCCATCATTCTCTATTACCATCATACTTCATCCATCAATTTAATAACCATCCATATGCCAATTTCTCAGCTTAATAACCAACCATGTCCATTCATCATAACCCGAACCATAACCATGTCCGAAACCATCTCAAATCCCAATCCCAACTCTAACCATGTAGGTCATCCAGGTGCTCTTAACCGGGAGCACGGCTACCATGATAGTTTTTAACACTCTGCAGAGGTTGTACCACTTTACTCACAAGTTCGTGATTCTATCCCCTTTCGATGACTAAAGAACCTCCATCATGCCTGTGACCCGTCGGTCGCATTACACACTTCCAACAGTGTGTGGCCAAGAGATCACAAAATAGCCTTTACAAAGGGACTACCAACATGTTTAGACCCACTAAGGTTTCACCGGAGATGATGTATCACAACCGAGCACATCCATTGATGAGGACATCTCTCCTTTGCATACAATACAAGGACCGATCACTAGAGCATGTGTACGACAATTGGATACCATGTATGTTCTAACCTTGTCAATTGTTTTTCAGAACTTACGCTTTTTTCCATGCATGTTTTATTGATTAGGAACAATGGAGAGGACCAGCAAGGGCTTGAAGGAGTCCAAGGAGTCAAGCAGAAGGAGATAGGACGTCCACCCCAAGGAGTAGTCCAAGCCCAACTCGACTTTGACTCCACCTCGGGGTCCAGGAGCCGCCTTCACCATAATTGATGTCGAACACATACAGAGTCAGATTTGGACGTTCTATATATGGTTGGAACCATGATTTCATAAAGCTTCCAATGGAACTAGCCCCACCTCAAAATTCCTTCTGAGTTGACAAGAATCAGCGAAACAAGTGGACGTCCAATATCTGTCTGGTGCTGTGCCACCGTCCTTTGGGCTGCTGGCCCGTGTATCGCGTGGAAGCCCATTAGGGTTGCGTCCAGGGGTCTTGCACGCCCCTAACTCCTATTTATACAGCAGCCCTTACCACTTTAGGGTTGAGTTTTGGTTAGATACAATCTGTCATTGAACAGTGTCACCGCTCTTCGATTGTGAGACCCCACTTCATGATCAATTAAGTTTTGATTGCAAATTCTCTGTTCTTGCTTGTGTTCTTGATTGCGCTTGCAGGGATAAGCCTTTGTGGCGAGGTCATTCGTGTGACACGGGTGATAACCAATGGAGGAGTGGTGTAGTGATTGCAGGGTTTCGTTCGTTCGGAGCCTTGGATCATCAATGTCGAGACCTCCACCCAATCAAGTTTACCATACCTCTCGGAAGATCGGGACTCCTCCTCCTATCAATTGGTATCAGATTTCCAGGTTCACTGTGAGGTATACTTGTGTGCCCTTTAGATTCATTTTTGTTTCAGTCCTTTCGTCCACAAAAAGCCACAAAATTTTTTACTTTCCCTGACCTACAAACCTCACCCAGCCTTTTGCACAATTTAGTTTTGGAGTCCGTAGTTCTGAGTTCGTGTCCTAGGTTGAGTCAGGTTGCTGGTTTAGATTTGTTTTGGTTCAGTTTTGTTTTTACCATCCGCTGCCATCTACAAAAAAACCAATCTACAAAAAAATTCCATCCACCGATTCGTTTCTGTTGCAGTTTCCACCACCACCAAAACCTGATTCGTGGTATCCTCCTTTAAACGGGCATAACGTTTCGCTCAGAACACCGATTGAGGCGCATTTTTTTCCCGGAAAGGTCTAAAAAAATCCATATACGATACACCACTACGCCGGTCATAGCGTTTTCAAAAAAATTAAAAAATTAATAAGGCCCTCGTTTCGAACTCCGAAGTTCCAGCACCAGTTTTTCCAAACGCTCCTGCATTTGTACCGATCACATCTTTCATCGGTTTGAGCTAATACTTGGTGCTGTTTCTATTCTTGTGCCCCTGGTGGAGAGAAATATCAAAAAAATAAAGAGAAAAAAAAGATTTTGATTTCTACTAGTCCTAAAAGACAAAAATAGGAGGCTCAAGGGGTTTTCTACTTGTGCTGTTTTCTTTGTGAATGCTGGATACTTGCTGACATTGTCCTTGTTGTTCATCATCATTCATCCTTGTTTCTTTCTTCTTGCCACAACTATTCTAATACATTTTTAGGCCAGAAACTAGGTGAAATTCATTGGACACTTATTCATCATTGCTATCTGTTACTAACTTGTGTGCCACATACATATACTACATTTGAGCCTTTCCAAGCTACACCTTCTCTCAAGCAGAACAGGTAACCTTTGCAATCACACCCACTCTTTGCTTGCTTTCACACCGGTCACCGTTAACCACCTGCAGTTCTGGTAAGAAACTTGTAAGAGCGGGGTAAGATGCATCTTACTGATCGATTTTCCACTTCCACTTTAGAGAGCGTAGTAATAGGGTTCTTCACGATCTTTTTGTCTTCGTTTCTGTTTTGTACTAACAATGAAAGGAAAGAAGCCTATGGATAATACCTCTGTTTCTACACCTCGGGATGATGATGAGTGCGTGTCCCATATGGAACTAAGGGACATGATGCAGGCGATGACCGAAGCTTTCAACAATTACCAGACCACTACAACAGCCACCTTTCAGAGGCTCCATACAAGTGTTGCTGGTTTGACCACAAGGTTGGACGAGATGGAGACTCGTCTTCCCCAACAAGCTACACCCTCTATCATCCTTGATGCTGATGCACATGCTCACTACGATACAAAGGATGACTTCAATAACTACGAGGTTGATGGACAGCAGCGCCGTCGCCCTCTACGAAATCGTCAAGGTATGGGAGGTAGACCTCGTCGTCATGCTCCTAAACAAGATAATGATCCTTACGCTAAGATTAAGTTTTCTATTCCACCATTTTACGGATCTTATGATGCTGATACTTACTTGGATTGGGAGATGACAGTAGAACAAAAATTTAGCTCTCATCTTGTTCCTGAGCGACATAGAGTTAGACAAGCCACTAGTGAGTTTAAAGATTTTGCTATAATTTGGTGAAATGAACTTGATCAATACACATAATGCACCACATACATGGGCTGCGTTAAAAGAAGAGATGCGCGCTAGGTTTGTTCCTCCTTCATATAGATGTGATCTTCTTAAGAAATTGCAACGCTTTGATCAGGGTGACATGACTGCCCAAGAGTACTACCAAGAGTTGCAGAAAGGTATGCTTCGTTCTGGGGTAGTTGAATATCAGGAAGACCAAATTGTTAGGTTTTATGGGGGCTTGCGGCGTGAGATCCAATACATAATTGACTACAACGAATATCATTCTATTCAACGTTTATTTCAACTTGCTATGTTAGTAGAAAAACAAGTGCAGAGTCGCCAACAGCGGCAGCGGAACAACACCTTCACGCTACGACAGCTTCCAGTGCCATCCAAAGCAGCGCCCTCCTCGAGCGTACGTGCTTCTACAACACCCTCCACTGGTGTTATTCGCATCAGCACCGCACCTTCTACATCACGGGGACAAGATAATAGCAAGTCTCAGATGCCTCCAGGTGTTGAAGCAAAGGCGGCTGCACCCAACACGTTGACAAGTTGCACCTCCGACATCAAGTGCCACCGCTGCCAAGGACTTGGCCATATGCAACGAGATTGCCCCAGCAAACGGGTGATCATTGCCACTGCTGATGGTGGGTATGTTTGTGCTTCTGATATTGAAGATGAAAATATTATAGCAACTAACATTTCAGGTTCTGATGATGGTGCTAAGGAGGTTCTTGGTACATCTGCGACCAACAACTATAGGACTTTGATTGTGCAGCGAGCTTTGAGTGCCACAGTTCAAGAGGACGACAACCGCCAATGTCACAACCTTTTCTACATGTTTCTCGTCGTCAAGAACTGCCGTGTACATACCATCATTGATGGTGGTAGCTGCAACAATTTGGTGAATGTTGAGGTGGTCAAGAAGCTTGGCTTGACCACACGGGAGCATCCCCACCCTTATCACATTCAATGGTTTAACAACAATGGTAAGGTAAAGGTAACACAAATAGCAAGGATACATTTTCCCATTGGTTCTTATTATGATTTTGCTGATTTTGATGTGGTACCTATGAATGCTTGCTCTCTTTTGTTGGGACATCCTTGGGAGTTTGATACTGATGCTATTCACCATGGTCGATCTAATAAGTATACTCTCATGCATAAGGGCAATAAAATTGTGTTGCTTCCTATGAGTCACACTGAAATTGTGCAATTTGAGTGGGAGAAAAAGAATAATGCTAAGCAAAAGGGTGTTCTCAATTCTGAAATTCAGAAACCTATTAAGTTGAAAAATCCTATTTTGCTTGCAACTAAATCTAATCTTGATGATTTATATGTCTCTAATGAAACTTGCTATGCTTTAGTCTGCAAACATGCTTTATATTCCATTGAGGATACATCCATTGCTTTGCCACCTGCTGTTGCTAACCTTTTGCAGGAATATATGGATGTTTTTCCATCAGAGATACTCCCTGGATTACCACCTATGTGGGCATTGAGCACAAGATTGATTTGATTCCAGGGGCGAGCTTGCCAAATCGTGATGCCTACAGGACCAACCACGACGAGACTAAGGAAATTCAGCGACAAGTCACAGATCTTTTGGACCGTGGGTACATTCGTGAGAGCCTTAGTCCTTGTTTTGTTCCTGTTCTTTTGGTTCCAAAGAAAGATGGCACTTGGCGCATGTGTGTTGATTGTAGAGCCATCAATAACATTACCATTCGTTATCGCTATCCTATTCCTTGATTGGATGACATGCTTGATGAGTTGAGTGATTCTGTTATTTTCTCCAAGATTGATTTGCGTAATGGGTATCATCAGATTCGTATGGCTTTAAGTGATGAATGGAAAACTACCTTTAAAACTATATTCAGACTTTATGAATGGTTAGTCATGGCATTTCATTTTACCAATGCGCCCAACACATTCATAAGGTTGACGAATGAGGTTTTACGTGCTTTCATGGGTAAATTTGTGGTGGTTTACTTTGATTATATCCTTATCTACAACAAGTCATATGATGAGCATCTTGAACATTTGCGTGCTGTTTTTAATGTCTTGCGCGATGCATATTTATTTGGTAACCTTGATAAGTGCACCTTTTGCACCGATCGTGTGTCTTTTCGTGGTTATGTTGTTACTTCGCAGCGCATTGAGGTGGACGAGGCAAAGATTGTTGCCATCACGAGCTGGTCACTTCCGACTAGGTCACACAGGTTTGGAGTTTTCTTGGTCTCGCAGGTTTATACTGACGTTTTGTGCGGGATTTCAGCACCATTGCAGCACCTCTCCACGATTTGACAAAGCACGGAGTGCCGTTTCGATGGGGAACAGCACAACAACAAGCTTTTGATGCTCTCAAGTCGAAGCTCACACAAACACCATTGCTGCAACTTCCTGATTTTGAGAAGACCTTCGAGCTTGAACGTGATGCGAGCGGCATTGGCATTGGAGGAGTGCTCATTCAAGGAGGTAAACCTATTGCTTTCTTTAGTGAAAAATTGCATGGGCCTTTGCTGAATTATTCTACATATGACAAAGAACTTTATGCTTTAGTGCGTGTCTTGTAAACTTGGCAATATTACCTATGGTCTAAAGAATTTGTCATACATTCAGATCATGAGTCTTTGAAGTAGCTTAAAGGTCAAGCTAATCGGAACAAACGTCATGCTAAATAGATTGAGTTCATAGAGTCATTTCCTTACATCATAAAACATAAGAAAGGGAAAGACAATGTGATTGCTGATGCATTATCTAGATGTTATACCTTGCTGTCCCAACTTTCTCATAAAATCTTTGGTTTGGAAACCATAAAAAGGTTATATGATACTGATTTAAACTTCAAAGATGCCTTTGCCAATTGTAGAGAGGGAAGAACGTGGCAAAAATTCCTGCTGCGTGAAGGCCTTCTCTACCGTGCTAACAAGCTGTGTGTTCCAGCTAGCTCCGTTCGTATTTTGTTGTTGCAGGAAGTGCACGAAGGTTGTTTGATGGGACATTTTGGTGTTAAAAAGTCAGAGTATGTGCTTGCCGCTCACTTCTTTTAACCACGAATGAGGCGTCATGTGAATCACTATGTTTCACGTTGCACGACATGCAACAAAGCTAAGTCTCGACTTAACCCACATGGTCTTTATATGCCTCTTCCTGTTCCCAGTGCACCTTAGGAGGATATTTCTATGGACTTTGTTTTAGAATTGCCTAGAACAAAGAGGGGGAAGGATAGTGTCTTTGTGGTTGTTGATCATTTCTCTAAAATGGCACATTTTATACCCTGCCACAAGACCGATAATGCTTCACATGTTGCTGATTTGTTCTTTAATGAGGTTGTGTGTTTGCATGGTGTTCCAAATTCTATTGTTTCTGATAGGGATGTTAAGTTTTTGAGTCACTTTTGGAGAACTTTATGGTATAAATTGGGAACAAAGTTGCTGTTTTCTACTACTTGTCATCCACAAATTGATGGGCAATCAGAGGTAGTTAGTCATACCTTATCTACTATGTTGTGGGTTGTTTTGAAAGATAATTTGAGGTTCTGGGAGGAGTGTTTGCCACATATTGAGTTTGCTTATAACAGGTCTATTCACTCCACAACCAAGTTAAGTCCATTTATGGTAGTCTATGGTTTCAATCCTCGTGCTCCAATTGATTTGCTACCTTTATCACATACTGAAATTGTGAACTTAGATGCTACACAATGGTCTGAATTTATTCTTAAGTTGCATGAATCTACTAAGTTACAAATTAAAAAAATGAATGAGAAGTATCGCATTGCTGCTAGTAAAGGCAGGAAGGAGGTAAAATTGGAACCCGGTGATTTTGTGTGGGTTCATTTGAGAAAAGATAGGTTACCGGAACTGAGAAAGTCCGAACTCATGCCACGTGCTGCTGGAACTTTTAAGGTTCTTGAGAAGATAAATGACAATGCATATAAACTTGAGTTGCTTCCTGAGTTTGGGGTTAGTCCCACATTTAACATTTCATATTTGAAGCCATACTTCGGTGAGGAAGATGAGCAAGAGTCGAGGATGACTCCAATTCAAGAGGGGGGGATGATGAGAACATCTCTCCTTTGCATACAATACAAGGACCGATCACTAGAGCACGTGCACGACAATTGGATCTCCAGGTACGTTCTAACCTTGTTAATTGTTTTTCAGAACTTACGCTTGTTTCGATGCATGTTTTATTAATTAGGAACAATGGAGAGGACCATCAAGGGCTTGGAGGAGTCCAAGGAGTCAAGGAGGTGGAGATAGGACGTCCACCCCAAGGAGTAGTCCAAGCCCAACTCGACTTTGACTCCACGGGGTCCAGGAGCCGCCATCACCAAAATTGACGTCCCAAACACATACGGAGTCGGATATGGACGTTCTATATATGGTTGGAACCGTGATTTTATAAAGCTTCCAATGGAACTGGCCCCACCTCAAAGATCTTTCTGAGTTGATGGGAATCGGCGAAACAAGTGGACGTCCAGAATCTGTCCCGTGCTGCGCCACCGTCCTTTGGGCTGCGGGACCGTGTATCATGTGGAAGCCCATTAGGTTTGTGTACAGGGGTATTGCATGCCCCTAACTCTTATTTATACAGCAGTCGTCACCACATTAGGATTGGGTTTTGCTTAGATACAATCTGTCATTGAACAGTGTCATTGTTCCTCGGTTGTGAGACCCCACTTCGTGATCAATTCAGCTTTGATTGCAAATTCTATGTTCTTGCTTGTGTTCTTGATTGCGCTTGCAGGGATAAGCCTTTGTGGTGTGGTCATTCGCATGACACGGATGATAACCAACAAAGTAGTGGTGTAGTGATTGTAGGGTTTCGTTCGTTCGGAGTGTTGGATCATCAACGTCGAGATCTCCATCGAATCAAGTTTACCATACCTCTCGGAAGATCGGGACTCCGACTCCTATCATCCATCCAAGGGCCCCCTCTTGTGCCGTTCGGATCCCAGGGCAGTCCCACCACTAATGCAAACGTAACCGACTCCCATTCCTCGAGCCTTCCATATGATCCGAACATGATGGCAATACTCCTAAACAATTGACTAAGCCACACCCATACTTGGCCTTGTGGTGGCATTGTAGTCCTGGCTTATTCTTGCATGAACATGTCCTTAGATCTAAAGCAAGCGAAACCACCATGTCATCCAATCCAGGTTACAAACCATGCTTGCCTAGATCTCCCAAGTCCCATGTTACTTAAATCATCATTATCATCAATTAACATAGTCCATTAGTTCATGATGAGTCATTTTGGTATTTTCAATTCCAATTAAGTTAAGCGAACAAAACTGTAAAATACCTTTCCCGACTCTCTACAATATATCCCAAGTGACAAGTGTGGTCATACAAGTCTAGTAAACACGTATCATTGGTTTCCCATCAATTTGACACAAGCATGCAAATTTTCAAACAAAACATAAAACATGATCAAAATGTTCAAGGACACTTACCTTGCTCTTGTGGCTGGTTTGGGTCAAAAGCTTCAAAGTTCTGGTGCTGGAGGCCCCGTAAGCACCCTCTAGAGCGTTACCTTCAATTCCGCGCGACGAACATGCAAAACAAGCATCACAATAAATAAATGCGCATATAGTACCAATATGCCATGATATGCATAAATGATGCAATTATGTAGTAACACATGTTATTAGGTTGCTATTGTTGCTTACTAACTTGTTACAATTAAGTTTTACATGTTAGGCCAAGTTTCAAGTCATTTTGGAGAAAACTAAAGAAGTTTCCTAGAATTCTAGAATTGAAAGACCGGACTAGTCTGCACCATGGGCTGGACATGTCCGCTCTGGATCGAAAAGTTCCACGGACTAGTCCATACTGGGCCGGACAAGTCCACTACGACTAGGGTTTTTGCAAATTTCCAATGAGAGCATAGTTTGAGTTAAGTATGGGACAAAGATTGACATAGGAAATATGGATCCAAGGTAATTATCGTGGACTCAAGGGTTCACTAGTCGAAGGATAGGTGAAACGCGAGAACTCGATGGTTAGATTGATAAAGACGAGGAACTGGCAAAGAAGAACGTTGACATCGAAGAATTGGTGAAGAGGATCACAGCAGCGGCGATGATCTTGATTGATCCTCTTCCCCTTCTCTTCCTTCTTCTCCACGTCCCTCCTGGTGGTGAGGGATCCTTCCCTCTTCAAGAACGGCAGCTCATGGCGTGAAAGGGCTAAAGGTTTTTTACCGTGGGGCAAAAGGGTGAAAGGTGGGTGGCGGGGTGTTTATATAGGGGAAGAGGTGGTAGGGTTAGGGTGGAATACAAGTATATTGCAGTGGCAATAAGTAGAAGACTTGGTGGGGTCCCACATAGGCTCCTCAAGGGTGGGGCACGACGTTCATAGGCCTAATTAAGGCAATTACCCAATAACTCGTCGTGGAGGAAAAATAGAATCCGAGTCGAAACCCTACACACCGGACTAGTTTGTAGCGAGGCCAGACATATTTGATCGGGTACAGAAAGTTCAATGGAAAAGTCTGATGCAATGCCAGATAAGTCCGTTCAAGTTCAAAAAGTCAACCGAACAAGTTTGGTGTCAAGTCGGACAAGTCCAGGATTGTCTAGTATTGGATCTGTTGAAGTGTAGCAATGACACTTCCCCTGGTACTACTAAGTCGTAGTCCGCAGAGGTTTGTATTCGGAGTGGGCACAAAGAAAAATCAAGCACAAGATGGTGACATGAGAGATTTACGTGGTTCGGGCCGCCTAAGTGTAATACGCTATTCCACGGGGTGTGTGTTTGTTGATTGTAGGAGATTATGGCTTGAAATCAGTAGAGATTGGCTGAGATCCCTTTCTACCGTGCATTGCAGCCTTTTCATATGCTAGGGACTGACAATTACAGTTAAGCCCAGCCCAACAAGTGACCCGACAAGGGTTAATTATGTGATAACGTGCCTTAATAGCAGTGTTACCAGTCTTAATATTCCCCTGAACGTGCGTCATTAATATGACATTAATGACGCGTTACCCAGGTCTTGTAATGGCTAATTGATAGCCCTTGAATATTCCCGCCATTGGGGATTCCGCTGTCCTTCTGTTGCTGACGTAGGTCCGAGTTTTGACACGTGGAAGATCTAGAGCTTCCCTCTACTTGGGGATAAGTCCAGTGCCGTTGGACACGTGGCAGTGTCGGAACTTCCCTGAGGAAGAAGGCAGGTCCCGCTCTGCAGGACACGTGGCAGCACTGGAGCTATCCTAACGAGGGGGGCAGGTCCGGCTCTTCCAGACACGTGGCTCTACCGGAGCTACCTTAATGAGGGATGTAGGTCCGGTTACGCAGGATGCGTATCCTCTTCGTACGTCAGCCACTAGGACATATGAACTCCTTGACTTTGCTTGCGATGTCAGGGGATACCTGGTACGCAGGGTACCAACGGTGGCCCCTGGGCCCACCTAAAGGAGAGGTCCTCAGGTAGAGGTTATGCTACTAGAGGTGGGGCCATAATCAATTCCCGCATTGCAACTTCAAAGTCTTTTCCTAGGCAGTTGGGACGGCGACACGCAGTTATGCTATCGCCCAGTGGCCCTTCTTGGTATGGTGAGTTGGATCCTGGTGTGCGGATCTCACGCAATTGAAGGTCACCGGTTCCCAATAAAAAATTCGTATCGGTTCCCAGTGTAATCTTTGTAGCCCTGTCAGGCTGCCGCTCTTGGGCTTCCATCTTCCCATCATGACATTGGTTCACCTGGTGCAACTTTTTTTTTAACAAAGTGGACCCGGGACCCCTTGTCATTGATTAGGTCATTTGAGATTCGGGTCTGGAGGTAGTTTCCATCCAAGCATTGCGGAGGATTACTAAAGGGGGAAAGTTTGCACGGGAAGAGAACTCCCTACGCTTTCATTTGATCTTGCGCTCAAAGCTCTCTACCCTTGCAAAATTTCCTCCACTTCTGCTCCACTTTGCGGCAATGGAGTTGGAACTTCCTCACAACCGGATCAAGAGAGATTAAGAGTTGTCGAGGGTCCGCACCTACATGGGGTGGTCAAGTGACTCTTTCAACAACTCGATTCGCCTCAACAAGCTCCCCTTCAAGAAGGAAAGCTCCAGTAAGATCGTGTACTTCATGGCATTTGCCATCGTGGGGCTCATCCTACCGTTCTCCAGCTTCTTGCTGATGCTGTTGGACTTCTACGACTTGCAGCTGCACCACCTCGGCCCTAACTGCTTCTTGCTAGTGGCGACATTCGTCCACTTTTGCGAGATGTGGGTGGGTGTGCCGCCTTGCATTGAACTTTTTTGGACCTTCTTCACGGTCCATGAAGCCGGGAATAGCAATGAGTGCCTTGGCTTCTATTACTTCGTAAAGCACAAGAACTCGCTCTTCAAGTATCTGAAGACTTCCCTTCCAGGAAGTCGGACGGCTGGAAGAAGGATTGGGTGGTCATCACAGTGGATCGCAACGACATGCTGGATATACCTGACAGCGTCCCCGCTGTTGACACCGATGCCTGGGAGGTGGTTCTGACGCTGTCAGAGGAGTACAACCCGATCTTGACAAGGATCTGGGAGTGTGTTGAAGGAGGAGTGACTCCCCTGATGGTCATCGCCAACTTCTTGACCAACCGGTGGGCTCTGATGAAGATGAGGGAATGGCCTGCATGGGCATTCAGTGGAGATATGGATCCATACCGGATTGAGACTGGTATCGGGTCCAACTTGGATGAAAAGGCATTGAAGCTTCATCTCCAAAAGCTGCACCACAGAGCCATTCACCCTGATGATCTAACCCCTCCGGCGGGGTTCCTGCCCCTGACTATGGTTTCAGAGTTCAGGAGGGAGCTGCAGAATAAGATGCCAACGCTTGATGACCTAGGCCTTGTGGGTAGGTGTTGGAGCACTCCTCCAACGGGGATTGTAATCCCTGGAGCTCCTTGGTCTCATAAAGGATCCAGGCCTACGTCAGTTAGTGGCAAAGGCAAATGTCCCGTAGATTCACCTCCCAAGAAATCTACCTCAAGCCGAGGTAAGGAGAAAGCTCTCGTCGAAGCTCCGAGTCGCAAGCGGAAGCTGACAAGAAGCAACAGAAGTAGCATGAGGGAAGCTCCAAAAGAAGTGACCCCTCAGCCTCGACTTAGATTTGTGGTGGTCATGCCCCAAGCTCCGGCTGGTCGTTCGGCTCCAGCGCCCACAGAGGGCGTTGGGTCAAATCGACTCCCTCCCCGGTGCTAACTGATGGCTCTGGGTCCGGGGTGCATCCTCTTATGACGAAGGTACCAGAGGTGGCAGTGCCGACAACCGCCCCAACACCAAGTTCAGGTCCTGGAGCGTTCGCCACACTGACGACAGCAGGCTCTAGCTCCAAGCTCCCAAGAATGAAGATCTATGTTGACTGGAGCGGCAACATCCCCAGGTAAGGACAAACCTTCAGCTTTTGTCTTGATTTTGTTTATTGCTTTATCTTGAATTCTTTATGTTCTGTTTCCAAAGTATCGAGGAAGGAGTGTAGGATCGAAGATCATGTGAAAAGCTAGCAAAGAGGGGTGTGAATGGTAGATTTAAAAAAATCTTACGCAGCGGAAACAATTAAATCCCAACCCCTTTGGCAGAAAAACAATCTGTTAAAGAAATCATGTGTGAGGCTAATCTAAACGTGTTTCACCATGACAAAAGTGATATATATCATAGAGAATCAAGTCAAGAAGAAAACAAAAGAAGAATCACTCGAATCCGTCGAGAGAAACTCAAGCTATGATCGAAAGATCGAACAAAGGTCAATCTGTCCTACGCGAGAAAAACAGTTCTGGAACGCTGCAAAGAAACTCATGTAAACCAGAAACCACAAGTCCAATGACAGTGAAATTTTGACAGATGATATATAATCAAGTTGTGAAGACAACCCAAAAAGAATCGCGTCAATTGGATCTGTAAAACTCGAGTTATGATAAAACCACCGACGAATGGTAGTCCTGTCCAGAAACTCGACGTGTATAACTTGTCTGGAACAAGTCGGAGGAACAAGGGACAAAAGTTCCTTCAAAATAAGAATTTTATTCAATAGAACACAAGAGGAACAGACCCCAAAGTCGTGCACCATGAGATTTGGGCTCCCTTGCTTATATAACCAGCCCTTAGCCAAACCCAATCTCAACTAGGAGTCCAATCCTACTCCGATCACGAATCGGAACTTTCCATAACTGCTTAGGACTCTTCTATATGCAGATAGAAGCAACATTAAGACTTCCAAACACCTTAGGAACATATCCCACATTCCTAAACAACTCAAATTCGTGACCCATACAAAATTCTATCATAACCAACACGATACTTTCCATACTGAGCCATAACCGACTCCGCCGCAACCAAAGTCATCAACCGGTATGATCCGATCCTTCCAACCAGAACTTCCCATCCATAAACCATCTTCGGAACCATGTTGCCACATCATGCACCGCATGCATACGTGCAAACACCTTCTTTTAACGTCCAGTAACCTTCATATGCACTGCCCTTGATTCAATCATCTTGCGCGACCTCCTGACCCGCTCAACCACAATTCCTCCTGAATTTGGTTGTCGAAACCTCATCTCCTCCATCAGACTAGGACAAAGGATCCTGTCACCAGCCATGACTTGAACTCAAGCAACACCTGCACATGAATAAACAACCAATCTGTATGAGCCCAAGTCTGCGACTTGACTCAAGTCAGTTCCGAACACAACACTTTACGTGAGCACCTCACATAAGCATGTTGCAAAGCATATCAAAACGATATCATCCATATCAACCAAAGCGCACCAAAAACATAGTAAAAGAATACTAAGCAACCTTTCCCTAAGTGTAAAGCAAGTTCGAAACATTTCACATGAAAATTTGGAACATTACGATCAAGCTCCGAACCTAGCCATAGCTAACCGGAGCTTGAGCTAGAGCTTATCAAAGCTAGTACAACCTAGCGCTGGAGCTTATCAAAGCTAGTCGGACCTAGCGCCGGAGCTAACCAAAACTAGTCGAAACTAGTCAATCCAAAAGCCAGAGCTAGAAAAACATGTCAGAGCTAACCAACATAAGCCGGACCTAGCAAAACATATCAGAGCTTAACAAAGACATGCCGGAGCTATTAAAGATATGCCGGAGCTAAAGACAAAGCTCACCGGAGCTACCCAAAAATATGTCGGACCTAGGCAAGGAAAGTAGGACCTATTGTCGGACCTTGTAGAAGCTTAGAGCTAGAGTTGGACCCTACTAAAGAGATGTTATGGCAGCATTTAAAACTTTTATTGCCATAGCCAATGTATTCAGCACACATAGGTCTCACAATCTCCCCCTTGATGAATGCATTGGCAACACCACTTAAGATCCGAACATTGGCTTATGCACATGAAAAAAATTTTGTGAACAATTTAAAAGTTTTGAGAACAGTTTCTCTCCCCCTTTGTAAAAATTCTCCCTTTTTGAAAATCTTGAAAATCAAATATCCCCCTATACATATTTCTCCCCCTTTCATAATTCACCATATTATCTCTCCCTGCACATTATCTCTCCCCCTTTGGCAATGTATTCAGCAAGGTTCAGAAGAGAAATTTTAGTTGTTATGAGCATATTATAACATATGCATATAAAACAAAGCTCATCCAAGTCATACTATCAAGTAACTTACACTATCACAACAATAAGATACATAAAGTAGTGTAAGCCATGCTAGAGATCAAATGTAATTTTCAATTTAAGCAAGTCATGATCTCACAAGCTTAACTATTTCAATACCTGAAGGCATGACACTTGTTACTGCATTTTATTATTTTTCAAAGCACAAATTTAGATCATGTGATATTTGTAAGAGATTATATGCGCATCTGCCTTATTCTAACCAACCAATCTAAGCCTATGTCATTTGACAATCATAAGCTTATGGACATGGTTTTAGTCATACACAACTTCTTCCAAGTTCATATCTAAGTGCAATGATAAGCCATCTCAAAAGAAGAAGTGCGATGCATGCATATTTTCTTGATCTTTTCTCAATTTTTCATTTGATCATAAAAACTCAACATTTGAGTTGATTACTTGTTTAATTCTTTACGATTAAAAGCACTGGTGAACATGCAACAAGATCGAAACAGTAAGGAAGTTCGACCATGACCAGATTTAGTGTAAGTAATTATTCCAATTACTAGACATGGCAAAAACTACAAAATGTATAACATGAGTAATGTAGTAAGAACATTCAGATATGAAAAAGGAATCCCAAAGTCATATATGTATGAAATACTATGCTCATATTATTTCAAGTTCAGATTCTCACATAGACTTCGCAAATTTCAAAACTCCCCCTCAATTTAAGACATGAGGATGCATAACCCCTATTTCACTGCGAATGTAACAAAAACAAGTGAAATCCAAATATTTTGTGAAAATGTCAGCCAACTGTTGTTCGGTATCTACATGGTGAAGCACAATGTTTCCTTTTTCAACATTATCACAGAGAAAGTGATACCTAATGCCAATGTGCTTAGTTCTAGAATGTTGCACAGGGTTTTTAGCAATGCAAATGTCACTAGTGTTATCACAAAACAGTGGAACACTATCTAGATCGACCCCATAGTCCTTAAGTGTTTGAACAATCCCAAGAATTTGTGAGCAAGCACTAGCAGCAGCTACATATTCAGATTTGGCGGTGGATTGTGCAACTGAATTTTGTTTTCTAGAGGACTAAGCAACAAGTGAATTACCAAGAAAATGACAAGCACCAGAAGTACTTTTCCTATCAATCCTACAAACACCAAAATCAGCATCGGAAAAAGCTTTCAAAGTAACAGTTGAGGAAGAAGGAAAAAAATGCCAAATTCTTGAGTTCCATGTAAGTACCTGAGAATCCTTTTGACGGCTTGACGATGTGAAGCGCGTGGGGAGGCTTGAAACCGTGCACAAAGACATACGCTGAATTGTATGTCCGGTCTTGATGCCATGAGGTAGAAAAGTGATCCGATCATGCTTCTATATTCTTTTTGATCCACGGGTTCACCATCTTCATCAAGTTCAAGTATTGTTGCTGTTCCCATTGGTGTCCGAAGAGGCTTGCTTTTATCCATGTTGAAGCGCCTTAGAGGTCTTTTGTATGCTTCATTTAATGCACAAAGGTACCCTCCTTGGTTTGCTTGATTTGCAGCCCCAAAAAGTATGTGAGTTCTCCCATCATACTCATCTCAAATTCTGAACTCATCATAGCTGAAAACTTGGACAAAAGATCATGAGAAGCACAACCAAAGATAATATCATCCACATACACTTGAACGAATAATGAGTCATTGCCATGCTTAAGCACAAAAAGAGTTTTATCAACCTTGCCCATAGTAAACCCCTTTTCAAGTAAGAAGGTTTTTAACCTATCATACCATGCTCTAGGGGCTTGTTTGAGATTGTACAAGGCTTTGGACAGTTTGTAAACATGATTAGGAAAATCTGAATTTTCAAAACCCGGTGGTTGTTTGACATAAACCTCCTCATCTATTTAGCCATTAAGAAAAGAACTTTTAACATCCATTTGATATAGCTTAAAACCTTTAGATGCTGCAAAAGCTAACAAAATTCTTATGGCTTCTAATCTAGTAACAGGAGCAAAAGTTTCATCAAAATCTAGACCTTCAACTTGACTGAAACCTTCAGCGACCAACCTAGCCTTATTCCTAACCACAACCCCATCCTCACTTTGTTTATTTTTAAATACCCATTTAGTTCCAATTAAAGTGTGACCTTGAGGTGGAGGTACAAGTTTCCAAACATTATTTCTTTCAAAATTTTCTAACTCTTCTTGCATGGCAACAATCCAAGATTCATTAGTGAGTGCATGTGATATATCTTTGGGTTCAAAAGAAGCAACAAAAGCAGAATGAGCATGAGAGTTTGGATCGAAAAACCTGGACCGTGTAACTCGTTCGTGCAAGCTTCCAATAATCTATTGTGGGGGATGATCTTTGTAAATCCATGTGGGAACAGATGTATCACAAGTTTCTTCTTCATTAGGTTTATCACAGAATGATGAGCTTGTGGCTTGTGGACGATCAGGACAAGCAGAGGTGGTGGTCGGAGCTTGTTCACAGTTTGGAGCTGGACACGTGTCAACTTCGGAACTACCAGGCAGTATCACTGGCTCTTCTTCATCTTCGAAAATACCCTCCCCCAGTGGATATGGATCTGGTCCCGTAATACCGGAGGTAGTACCTGGGCTAGCTTCATCAAAAGACACCTCACAAGTCTCCAAAATTTTGTTAGTGTCAAGCAAGAACACACGGTAGCCTCTAGTATGAGATGGATAACCAAGAAACATGCCATCAATAGATCTAGGTTTAAATTTACCATGATTACCATGTTTCTTAACAAAGCATTTGCAACCAAAGACCAGAAAGTGCGTAACACTAGGCCTATGTCCAAACCGGAGCTCATATGGTGTTTTACCTAGCTTTGCGCACAAGAAAACATGATTTGAGACATAATAAGCGGTTGCAATCGCATCAGCCCAAAATTTCCTAGGAGTTTGATATTCATCAAGCATAGTCCTAGCCATCTCAACTAAGGTTCTGTTCTTTCTTTCTACAACACCGTTTTGTTGAGGTACATGTGGTGAAGAAAATTGATGATCTATTCCATTTTCAGCACAAAAGTGATCAAAAGATTGATTTTTAAATTCAGTTCTGTTATTACTTCTAATTGTTTTTAAAGATCCTGGGTGATCAATTGATAATCTAAGAAATAAAGTTTTAAAGTGACTAAAAGCTTCATTATTAGACACCATAAAGTAAACCCAAGTGTATCTAGAATAATCATCAACAATGACAAGAACACACCATTTACCTCTGAAGGATTGAACACGTGAAGGTCCTACGGTGTCAAGTGCAAAAGTTGACCCGGTTCAGTTGTCATGATCATTGTGGGAGGAGTATGTGAACCTGCAACCATCTTAGTCTGTTTACAAGAAGATCACACAATTTCTTTGTCCCCTTTAAGCTTTGGCAGCCCACGTATGCGATCAAGAGCACTAACCCGCGTTAGGTGATCAAAGCCTAGGTGACCAAGTCTACGACGCCAAAAATATAAGTCCTTTGTATCATTAGCAACTAGACACCTATGCTTAGATGAAGACATATCAAAATCAGCTTTAAAAACTCTTTCAAACCGAGACATGTTAAAAATAAGCTCACTATTTGAACCTACAACTTTGCAGTAGTTTTTATTGAAAATAATTTCCAGATTTTCATCTAGCAATTGTGAAACAGAAAGCAAGTTGTATTTCAAATTTTTGACAAGTGTCACATCCTTCAAAGTGTAGTGATCATTTACTCTAACCGAACCCTTAGCAGTAATACGAGTTGAAGAATTATCGGCAAAAGTAACATTTTCTACACGTGACACAAAGGAGAGGGAGGAGAACCATTCTCTGTTACCGGTCATGTGGCGTGAGCATCCTGAATCCACAATCCATATGTTCTCCTTCCTCAAGCATGAAACCTACATAGAAGAATAATACGTCGATGACTCAATACTAGGGTTAGTCAAAAGGCATTAAGGTATCCAGTATTGAGTCACACGACGTTCAGCAGGAAAAACATGCGAAAGATGAGATAAAACAACAGATTTATGAGTCAAAGTTTGAGGTTTTCTGTTCTTAACCCCTGATTTAAGAGTTGTTACGTGTTTAGCATGAAAACCAGTAGCTTCGGAGGTGAACACAGAAGTTCCAAGAGAAAGTGCTGAAGCTCTAGGTGCAAAAACTGAAGTTCTGGAGGGAACAACAAAAGGTCCAGGAGCTCTCAGAGCTATTGCAACTACCAGAGCTGTCTTTGTAGATTTCTTACCAGAAGGTCCGGAAGCTACCTTTGCAAATTTCTAACTCATTAAAGTAGGCTGCATGTTCCCGACATTCGGTTTAATATGTGCAGCAAATTTTGCATGAAAGTTATGAGATCTAGCAATCATGCTTTCCCTTTTCTGTTGTTTAGCTAGTCTATAACAAAAATCTATGACATGACCATCTCTACCACAGTAGGTACAATGAAACTTAACTTTGTGTTCATGTCTAGATGAGCAAGCAATATTTTTATTTCAAACCGAATGAGACAACACTCTTGCAGATTTGAAAACCACTTCTTTTTGTTTAGGAACTGTTTGAATCAAACCACTTCCCGATGACTTTAGAATTTTAGGTGGATGTGCCTTAGCACGAGCATGAGAATCAAAACCTAAACCAGTTTTATCATTGCAAGACTTGGAAGAATTCAGCAGCAAGTTTAGGTTCTTATTCCCATTTCAAAACCGATCTAATGTCCTATGCATGTTGTCAAGTTTATTGGACAGATCAAGGCAGTTTTCACATGAATTTTTTCCTTTTAATTTGCAGTTAGAACAATATTTAACTTCATGAGAACATAAAGCATTGTTCAGAATGGAAATTTCATTCATTGCCTTTTTTAGTTTCTTATCAAGATTATCACATGCAGAGCAATGCAAATCATCTGTAGAACAAGAAGCATCTTTTAAGTTTTTATCATTAAATGCAGCAAGCTCTTTGTTCTTTTTAATTTCTTCATCAAGTCTATCTAGAGTGGAGGAGTGTGCACTTCTTAATGTCGACAATTGTTCATAGATTAAGCCACATGAGGGACATGCATCATCACTAGGAATCAAAGTTTTTAAACGGTTGATTTCAGATTCTAGTGATTCAATTTTAGCTGCATTATCTCTAAGCTTTTTGTCCTTTTTCTTGACAATAATAGTTGCACGAGAAATAGCATCACACATTTCATTGCAGGTAGAACATACCTCATCGTCGTCACTGTTGTGTTCTGCATCCTCCTGACTTGATCTTGATCTTGTTTTGCCCGCCATGAAACATTAGTTGGCCAGATCATCATCATCTTCATGACTTTCAAAGTCTACATCACTTGAACTGAGTTCTTGAAGTGCGGTGATGAAGCTGTTAATCATCTTGCATCCTATGATACCCTTCTTTTTCTTGTTGGGATTTCCAGAGGTGGTCTTGACCTTGTTCTGTTTTTATTCATGGGTAGTAGGACCTGAAAGGTTAGGGCATTCTGTACGAAAGTGTCCTGTCTTACCACATTCAAAATAGCGTTGAGGTCCGGAGCTTCCTCTCCTTCTAGTTCTCACATTTTGCAATGCTATTGAGAATCTAGTTGAGATGAGTGCTAACTCCTCTTCTGGAAATTCCTCGATCTGCTCCAAGGTTAGTGAGGACAACAAAGCAAGAGTATTGCAAGATGATGATCATCCGGAGCTAGGCATATCACGTTGTGAGACAAATGCAATAGACTTATTTGGGTTCTTACATGATAAGATGTCAATTTCATGAGTTTTTAGTTTAGAATAAAGCACATCTAATGTAAGTGTACTCATGACAGTTGATTCACGAATAGATGTTACTTTCATCTCCGAAATTGACATGTCTAATGCAGTAAGAAGTTGACTAGCATTCTCAGCATCAGAAAAGTTAACATTGACACGACGTAAGTTGCTGAGAATTTTATTGAAGCGAGCAAAGAGGTCATCAATAGACTCACCGGGTTGCATCTCGAAAGGCATATATTCCTTTTGGAACATATCTTGCTTTACCTCCTTGATTGTGTTGGAGCCTTCATGATAATCACAGAGAGCTCTCCAAGCATTGTATGCTGATCGGAGGTGCGTGACACGATCAAAGTCGCTTTGAGTGAGTCCCTGGATAATCAAGTTCCAGGCTTTGTTGTTGTTGTCGACGTCCCATAGGTTCATAGCCGTAACTTGATCGTTTGACGGCACATCATAAGGCTTGTACACCTTTTCCCATATGGCGAAGCCTTGGGTCTGGATGAAAGCTTCCATGCATGCCTTCCAAACCTGAAAATCAATACCACTAAACACACAAGGTTTTGCGGAGTATTTCTCCATGATGATTAGTTAAAAAGATGTGCAAATCACAATGATTAGAGCAACCTGGCTATGATACCAATTTTAGGATCGAAGAGCACGTGAAAAGCTACCAGAGGGGGGTGAATAGTAGATTTAAAAAAATCTTACGCAGCGGAAACAATTAAATCCCAACCCCTTCCGCAAAAAAACGATCTATTAAAGAAATTGTGTGTGAGACTAATCTAAACGTGTTTCACAGTGACAAAAGTGATATATGTCAGAGAGAATCAAGTCACGAATAAAAAACAATAAGAATCACTCAAATCCATCGAGAGAAACTCAAGTTATGATCGAAAGATCGAACAAAGGTCAATCTTTCCTACGCGAGAAAAACAGTTCTGGAACGCTGCAAAGAAACTCGTGTAGATCAGAAACCACAACTCCAATGACCGTGAAATTTTTACAGATGATAGATAATCAAGTTGTGAAGACAACCCAAAAAGAATCATGTCAATTGGATCTTTAAAACTCGAGTTATGATAAAACCACCGACGAAGGGTAGTGCTGTCCAGAAACTCGACGTGTAAAACTTGTCTGGAACAAGTCGGACGAACAAGGCACAAAAGTTCCTTCAAAATACGAATTTTATTCAATAGAACATAAGAGGAACAGCCCCCAAAGTCGTGAACTACGAGCTTTGGGCTCCCTTGCTTATATAACCAGCCCTTAGGCCAACCCAATCTCAACTAGGACTCCAATCCTACTCCGATCACGAATCGGAACTTTCAATATTTGCTTAGGACTCTTCTATATGCAGATAGAAGCAATCTTAAGACTTCCAAACTCCTTAGGAACGTATACCACATTCCTAAAGAACTCAAGTTCGTGACCCACACAAAATCCTATCATACCCAACTCGATACTTTCCATACCGAGCCATAACCGACTCCGCCGCAGCCAAAGTCATCAACCAGTACGATCCGATCCTTCCAACAAGATCTTCCCATCCATAAACCATCTTCGGAACCATGTTGCCATGTCATGCACTGCATGCATATGTGCAAACACCTTCCTTTGACGTCCAATAACCTTCATATGCACTGCCCTTGATTCAATCATCATGCGCGACCTCCTGACCCGCTCAACCACAATTCCTCCTGAATTTGGTTTTTGGAACCTCATATCCTCCCTGAGAATAGTCCAAAGGATCCTTTCACCAGCCATGACTTGAACTCAAGCAACACCCGCACATGAACAAACAACCAATCCGTACGAGGCCAAGTCCACGACTTGACTCAAGTCTGTTCCGAATACAACACCTTATGTGAGCACCTCACATAAGTATGTTGCAAAGCATATCAAATTGATATGAGCCATATCAACCAAAATGCACCAAAAATATAGTAAAAGATTACTAAGAAAACTTTCCATAAGTGTAATGCAAGTTTGAAATATTTCACATGAAAATTTGGAACATTACGATCAAGCTCCAAACCTAACCAAAGCTAACCGGAGCTTGAGATGGAGCTTATCAAAGCTAGTACAACCTAGCGCCGGAGCTTACCAAAGCTAGTCGGACCTAGCGCTGGAGCTAACAAAAACTAGTCGGAACTAGTCAACCCAAAAGCCAGAGTTAGAAAAACATGTCAGAGCTAACAACCATAAGCCAAACCTAGCAAAACATATCGGAGCTTAACAAAGACATGTCAAAGCTATTAAAGATATGCCGGAGCTAAAGACAAAGCTCACCGGTGCTACCCAAAAACATGTCGAACCTAGACAAGGAAAGTCGGACCTATTGTCAGAACTTGCAGAAGCTCGGAGCTAGAGTTGGACCCTACTAAAGAGATGTTATGGTAGCATTCAAAACTTTTATCGTCATAGCCAATGTATTCAACACACATAGGTCTTACAAGGAGGTTGCAGCTCCAGCGCCTGCAGCAGCTGCGGAGGCTATTCAAGTTGAAGCTCTTGCCTTAGCTCTAACTCCTCCCCTAGTGATTGTGGTGGACAACACGACAGCTCGAGCGCCGGCTGTCATGGAGACAAGTCCAGTACCAGCGATCGAAGAACGTATGGTAGCGTCGGACCACGTGGAAGAAGTGCTCAGGCAGGCTTCGGTGATTTCAGAGCCAGCTGCAGAGGTTCCGGTATCGTTGCCGGAAATCAATGAAGCCCCAGCGGGAGTCCAGACACCGGTCGAGGAGGTGGCAACACCGGAGATGACCTTGCTCGATCCTGCTCAAGAGGATGCAGCTGTTGGTGCTCCGACCTTTGAGCCGATGGCTGAAGGTCCGGCTGCGGATCCCTCCTCACCAGCTTCAGAAATTAAAGGTCCGACGGCTGAACCCTCCTTGCTAACTCCGACATCAGAGATTGACGAGCTCCCAAAGATCGACCTGGGTGACGTGGAGCTGCTGGAGAACACGCTTATGTTGTGGGGTCCTAATGTTATCTTGGAGGACCTATTGGAGCCTGCAGAGGCATCTCAGGTGGGTCTGGAGCCAATTCCCCTGGAGTTGTGAATCGACAACACCTGCCGAGGCCTCAGGGTCCAACTTGCTTTGGACTACGACCGCAAGTTTCTCAAAGAAGAGCGCAACACCTTGAGACATTTGCGCAATAGGCTGCTGTTCGAGACAATGTTGACACAGTCTCGGCTGGCGGGCCAGAAGGAGTGGGTGGCCAAGGAAAAAGCCTGGCAGTCGCGCCTAAATAGGGCGTTGGATGAGCGAGAGGCCGCTATTAAGGACCTCGACAAGAAGACTCAAGAGATCTATGAGCATGTGAAGAAGGCCCGTGAAATGGCCAACAGCAGCTCAGAGAGTCTTGAAGAGTTGAGGAAAACTCTCCTCAAGTGTCGAGAGTAGATCGATAATAATGAGGTTAACCTCCAAGAGAAGGAAGATAAAATCCAGCAATGGTAGAATGAGCTCTCCCAGAAGCTGGAACACGGTGAACAAGACATGGCTATCGTGTGGAGAAATTTGAAGCTAGGTGCAAACAAGAGATGCACCGAATGTGGCGGGCAGGTCAGGATGTCAGCTAAAGAGAAAGTGACATGTTTGCCCAGGAGGACAAGGTGAAGGCGAAAGAGAAATACCTTGCATATAGGCAAAACTGAGTACACCTCTGAGAGAAACAAGTCTCTGACCAGGAGAAGCTGTTGGCTGAACAAATTCAGCATCATGCTAAGGAGGTCGGGCGCTTCTCAAAAGAGGGTTCTGCGGAGCTTTCATCTGCAAGGAGGTCACTAGAGGAGCTTCACAGCTTAAGAGCAACTGAGTCCCAGCAAGTTTGGGACTTCCCTGGGATAGCAAATGAAGCTTTGGTGCTGTTTTGTTTTAGACCAGTTCATCCGACTGACCTGAAGCCAGAGATGGACAAGGCTCTAGTAGCATTGTGCTCTGCTGGCAACAAGCTGGATGATGTGGGAGATGTGATCATCGACAAAGTGAAGACGGAAGGAAGGTACCTGGCCAAAAACGTCGCCGAGTATGTGTTGACGTGTTTCAAGAGCGGAGACCCACAAATGTCTTTAGCACTGGTGGTCAAAGGACCCGTTGCCGAGGAGGAAGAAGCTGCTAGGGCCAGCATCCAAGAAGTTGCCTAGACAGTTGCCTCCTTCTTTGCTAGAAACTCCAGTAGTTAGAACTTCTCCTTTTTTGCCTTTAGCATGTAAACCTCCAATTTTGAATGAATAAAATCCTTTTGAATTCCATCTTTATGTCTTCAATGCATTGCCCTTTATATTGGCGGCCCCCTGGTTGATGTGCTCAATGAATTGAGGACATCTACCATGAGCATTTAGACACTGTCTTGAAAACTTGTTTGATCTGAACTCATGGCCAGTAGGATAGCTCTGAGATCTGATATTTTCTTCCGTACGCTCCATGGACACCTTGTAACGTCAACAGCAGGCCCTCTGGGAGGTGTCGAAGCTTGGTAGCTTCGATGGCGCCCACTCTCAACGCGTAGAACATCGACGATGGCCCCCTGGGGGTTGTCGGAGCTTGTTAGCTTCGACAACACCCACTGTCAACACATAGAACAGTGCCCATTGTCAACGCATAGAACATCAATGGTGGGCCCCTGGGGGTTGCCGAAGCTTGTTAGCTTCGATGGCACCCACACTCGGCACATAGAACGACGTCCATTGTCAATGCATAGAACGTCCATGGCGGCCCCCCTGGGGGTTGTCGAAGCTTGTTTGCTTTGACGGCACCCAATCTCAACACATAGAACAGCGCCCTTTGTCAACGCATAGAATGTTGATAGCAGGCCCTCTGGGGTTGTTGTAGCTTGGTAGCTTCGATGGCGCCCACTGTCAATGCATAAAATGTCGACAGAGGGCCCACTGGGGGTTGTCGGAGCTTGGTAGCTTCGACGGTGCCCACTATCAATGCTTAGAACATCGATGGTGGGCCCTTGGGGGTTGTCGGAGCTTGGTAGCTTCGACAACACCCACTGTCAACGGATAGAATGTCAACGGTAGCCCCCCTGGGGGCTATCGGAGCTTGGTAGCTTCGACGGCACCTACTGTCAACGCTTAGAACGTCGACAACGGGCCCCTTGGTGGTTGTCGAAGATTGTTAGCTTAGACAGTGGCCACTATAAATGCTTAGAACGTCGATGGCGGGCCCCCTGGGGGTTGTCGGAGCTATTTGCTCCGGCACCATCCACCATCGCCCATGTCACTTGCCGTCATTTGTTCATTTTTCCTGCGCATAAGAGACAAGAAAAAACAGTAAAATTCGACCTCTTGTCAATAGTTTTATTGCGTCTTGCTATACTTGTTTGAAATTTTAGGTCCCAACTAATTCTTTGAAAAATATAAGTATTCTGATTAAATTTCCAAAATTTTGAATGCTTTCCAGACCCGCCTTACTGAGACCTGCCAGAATATGTAGAGCGGCGTACTTTGGGTGCTTGACCAGACTAAGTCGATACCGCACTCTGGACCTGTTTTGGCTTTGGTTTCCAGGTGAGTAGACCATCTAGCAATAATTGGGATCTAATGGAAAATCATCAAAAAGACTTACATTTTTCTGACGTATTATTAGGACCTTAATTCCCATGAATTGCACAACATTACTATTAACAAGAAGGTATAAAATGAAATGAGCTTGTACAAATGAAATGCACATGGAGTCTATCTGTATAAAATGTTTCTCATTGAGGTCTGAATAACAGAGGAAGACAAGGACACATTTATAGTGCAAGACCAAGTTAAGTGTGTTATTCATCTAGATCTAACCATGGAAGGTAAATGCACACCTAAAGTGCAGGACCAAGTTAAGTGTGCTAGGGCCCTCCCAACTCTGTCCATAGACTTTAAGCGATACAACATATACAAATACAGACTCATCTTCGTGTAACTACGTGTAGAGCTTACGAAGGTTCTCGATGTTCCAGGGGTTCGGAAGTGGTATCCCCTCCTCTATTGCCAAGCGAACGCATCCAGGGCAGGAAACTTTGATAACCCAGAAAGGACCTTCCCAGCTGGGGGAGAGTTTGTTCATCCCTTCTCGAGTCAGTATTCGCCATAACACTAGATGTAACTACCGATTGAGCACGAACCTTTGATGATAGCGCTAGAGCACCTGACGGTATCGTGCATTCCGAACAGCTGCTTGTAAGATTGCCTCATCGACGAGGTCTAGGTCTTTACGCAAAAGTTGGTCCTGCGTGGCTTCATCGAAGGTCTAGACTCGAAGAGAACCCATGGTGATCTCCGGAGGAAGCACTGCTTTAGCTTCGTACACAAAGAAGAATGGTGTCTCTCCTGTGGCCTAACACGGTGTATCTGTCTCGCCCACAAAGCATACCAGAGCTCCTCTATCCAGTTGGTGCCATGCCTCTTCAAGCGCTCATAAGTGCGGTTCTTGAGTACCTTGAGTATCTTGGCATTTGCTTTATCGTCTTAGCCATTACATGCCGAATGTGGTACTGAGGCGTAGCTGACTTGTATGCCGAGATCTTTGCAGTACTCATGGATGCTGCACTTGTGAATTGGGTTCTATTGTTAGTGATGACTCTATTCGGAACTCCAAATCTGCAGACAATGGACTTCAAGAACATGAGGGTTGATTGCTTGTTGATAGTCACAACTGGAGTAGCTTCCAGTCACTTCGTGAATTTATCAATGCGACATACAAGAATCGGTAACCTCCGACTGCTTTTAGAAAAGGTCCCAAAATATCCACCCCCCACACAGAGAATGGCCACATGGGATATATCATCTGCAGTGACCGATTTGGTGTGTGAATCTGCTTTGCGTAAAACTGGCACGCTTCACACTTCTTTACTAGCTCGACTGCATCGTGGAGAGCTATAGGCCAGTAAAATCCATGCCGAAAGGACTTACCAACCAACGTGCGAGAAGACGTGTGGTTCCCGCACTCGCCTCCATGGATCTCTGCGAGGATCTCGCGACCTTCTTCTGGGGAAATGCACCACATTAGAATGCTATTGGTGCCACATCGATAGAGTCACGTTCTACCAACATGTATCTTTTAGCCAATCTGACAATTTGCTCAGCGGATACACTTTCTTCAAGAAGGATGTTGTCTTTCAAGTAGGTCTGGACCTCCAAGATCCATGCACCAGAGCTTACTTGAGCTTCTGGATCTTGCACACTTGGTTGCTCGGAGCTTCCTGTAGCGCCTACAATACTTGGTGGACGCCATGGTAATAGGGCCATCGGGACCGCTAGCTTCGGGGTGCTAGTCTCGCACCCCTCACTCAATTCTGCAGGCTGAGCAGCAGGTGATGACAATCTCCTGACAAAAACTCCATCGGGAGCTTGATCTCCTGTTGAAGCCTTTGTCGAGAGGTCATCGGCTTCAGCGTTACTAAGACGCTGGACGTGGCGAAGATCGAGGACATGGAAGTCCTTCTGCGGCTTCTAGACTTCAATTAAATAAGAAACAAGTTGAGGGTTGTTGCAAATGCATTTACCTTTCACTTGCTTGATAATGAGTTGCGAATTACCCTTCACCAGGAGCTATTGGATGCCATATGATAGCACCACCTTGAGTCCGAAGATGAGAACTTCATATTTTGCCATGTTGTTGGTTGCCTTAAAGTCAAGGCACACCATGTACTTGACTTTCTCTCTGGTCGGAGCGAGGAGAAGTATTTTAGCTCTGGCCCCCTACTTCTGCACGGAGCCGTCGAGGTAGAGTGTCCAGTGAGGCTCGATAAAGACTAGGACCTTAGGTTCCGACTTCTACTCATCAGGCCTCCCTAGAGTTGATGAAGAAGGTGTCCACTCCGCTACAAAGTCAATCATTGCCTAACTCTTGGTTGCATGTCGAGGTAGGAATTCGAGGTCGAATTCTGCCAACTATGTTGCCCACTTGGCGATATTTCCCGTAGAATTAAGATTATGTAATATAGCGCGCAGTGGATAAAAAGTTACCACTGATATCTTGTGGCCTTGGAGGTAGTGACGAAGCTTTCTAGAGGTAATAAGCACTGCATACAGTAGCTTATGTACCTCAATATATCGAGTCTTGGCGTCATGCAATACTTTGTTGATGAAATACACCGGCTGTTGGATAGTTTGGACCCTCTCAGAGGGGTTCGAAGCTTCTTCTTCATCAACTCGGACCCTCTCAGAGGGGTCTCGACCTTCTCCTTCTTGTTGAGTAGAAACTTCCTCGGATGAGGTAGGTTGATCCACAGGCACCTTGCCTTTAGGATCCGTGCATGGGGGCTGGGACCCAGACTCGCGTTCAGGTGGCTCTGGACCCTCCCAGAGGAGTCTATGCTCCTGAGTTGAAGATGTTTTTGGTCTGTCCGCAACTAGAACCATGCTGACAACCTCTGTAGTTTTAGCGTTGTAAAGCAGAAGAGGCTCACGAGGCTTCGGGGCTACCATGATTGGTAGTGTCGTGAGGAGTTGCTTGAGCTCCTGGAATGCCTTCTTTGCTTCTTCACACCAATGTAATAGTCCGAACTTTCCTCAAGAGCTTGAAGAAGGGTAGCACCCGCTCTGCCAGCCTTGAAATGAATCGGTTGAGCGAAGCTAAACATCCAGTTAGCTTCTGAACGTCCTTGATATGAGCTGGAGGCCGCATCTCTTTAATGACTTTGATTTTTGCCGGATTTGCCTCAATTCCTCGGTGAGTCGACAAGAAACCAAAGAGCTTCTCAGAGCTAACCCTGAAGACACACTTGTCAGGGATGAACTTCGTGCGTGTCAGGCGCAGCTTGTCGAAGACAGCTTGGAGATTGTCCAGGAGACAATCCTGCTTCTTCACCTTGACGACAATGTCATCGACGTAGACTTCCACCAGGTCCCTAAACAGCTCTCCAAAGATTTTGTGCATGGCTCGCACAAAATTTTAGGCAGCATTTTTAAGACCAAAAGGCATAGCTGTGTAAAAGTACAACCCATCTACTATAATGAGGGTAGCATGCTCTTCATCTTCCTTAGACATTGGAATTTGGTGATAACTAGAATAGGCATCTCAAAAACACAGTAAGTCACACCCGGAGGTAGAATCCACTATCTGATCTATTCTAGGTAGTGGAAATGGGTCTTTTGTGCATGCCTTATTGACAGGGTGTTGTCTCTGCACATATGAAGCTTCCCGCCGGCCTTGTACACAATGACTGGGTTTGCCAGCCATCATGGATGATGAACCTCCTAGATGAATCCAGTGTCGAGCAGCTTCTTGACTTCTTGTCTGATGAAGTTCTGCCGCTCAACATATTCTTTCTGGGGCTTCTGTTGTATGGGCCGTGCATTGGGGTAGATCCTCAGACGGTGCTCGATCACCTCCCTGGGGATCCCAGGCATCTGTGATGGTTGCCATGCAAACACGTCAACATTTGCCCGGAGGAAAGTGACAAGTGCAAATTCCTATTTATCACCCAGGCCTCCCGATGTACAGGTGGTCTTGTCGGCATAAGAATGTGACACCTGGTTCCAAAAATAAAGTAAGCGTAATACATATGTGTCCCCAAGATGTTTAACACACATACACAAGTGAATCACAATTGCTAAACAGATATAAACCATGTCTCCAATAATATTACTAATAATAGTACTTTATTACAAACCAAAAAGTCTTGAATACAACTCTAATGAAACTGCAGTGAAAAAACTGAACTCTAGTGACTTCAATCTCCACAGGCAAGTTTGACGGCAAAACACATGCCTAGAACTCCTCAAAGACCTCCTGGTACTCCACCTGGTCGCCTGCGTCTGGATTTGGTGGAGGAATAGCAAGGGTGAGCACATGTCATACTCAGGAAGTGTGGGAAAGTATGACATGTAGCTTAAACAAGGAATGTTAATAAAATGGGCTAATTGCATAAAAGTACATTCAAAATCAGTTGAAAACACAATTATATCATTATTTAGTGAGATCCATCCCACATAACACAAAAAATTATCAATTTCAACTTAAATAACCAATTCCAGCAATAATAAACCATATTCAACTCATAACTGCTCATATGTCTTAATTTCATCAATTTCATATACCAATGCCATTTAAATAACCAATACAAATTTCCAATTCAATTCCAACCATTAAACCATGTTAAAGTACAAATTCTAATCATGTGAGCGTCCAGGTTGCTCATGACCGGGAGCACAGCTATGATGATAGTTTTACTCACACTCTGCAGAGATTGTACCACTTTACCCACAAGTTTGTGATTTCATCACCTTTCGATGACTATGGAATCTCAATTATGCTGTATCACACTTGCTTAGGTGTGTGGCCAAGAGATCACAAAATAGCCTTTACAAAGTGATTACTAGCCTATTTAGACCCCACCGAGGTTTCACTGGTGGTGGTGTCTCCAACTGAGCACATCCGACCAAGGGACCCCTGTTGAGCCATTCGGATCCTAGGGTAGTCCCACCAATCTCTACCAAACCCAATCCGACTACCCCTTCCTCGAGCATTCTTAATGGTCCCAATAGTAATGGCAATTCACTAATTAGTCAGCTAAGCCGCACCCATACTTGGCCTTCAGGTGGCACTGTAAATCCTGGATGGTCGCTCCACGAATCGGTCCTTAGATCTAAAGAAAGCAAAACCACCAAAAACAGTCCAACCCATTCCACATAACTTGCTTGCTTAGATCCCTAGGCACCATGTTGCTAAAGGGTCATTATTACCAATTATCATCATTATAGTGTTTAATAGTTCATGATTATGATTATTTTCCAAACCAAATTGAGTAATGTGAAGCAAAAGTGTAAAATACCCTTCCCGACTCTCTATACTGTGTTCAAGCGACAAGGGTGGTCATACAATACTAGTAAACTCCTACAATTGGGTTTTCCCATCAATTGACACAAGCATGCAATTTTGCAAAACAAAACCTTTAAAACAGGATCAATATGGTCAAGTGCATTTGCCTTGCTCCTAAGCTTGATTTGGATCGAATGCTTTGAAACTCTGGTTCTGCAGGTCCTCGACAGCACTCTCTAAGGTGATTCCTTCTATTCCGAGCGACAAACATACAAAACACACAATTCAATCAAATAATGCTCATATAGTAGTCGATATGCCATGATATGCATGACTAATGCAATTGTGAGGTAAAACCTGTTAATGAGTTGCTATTAATGTTTACTAACTAGTTGCAATAGTTTCCAACAAGTTTGAACAAGGTTGGAATTGATTTGAGTTGATTTGGAATTTATTCAACACATTCCAGATTCAAATACTGGAGTAGGTTTTCTTGAACTAGGAGAATTTGGGTTGAATTTGCATGAAAACTTGAATGTAGAGGGTGTACCACGTGTTTAGAGATCCAAGGGTCAAGGTTTGGGCGTGAGACATCAAATCTTGGCGATTAGGGCTTGATGGAGATGAGTTGATGAAGATTGGTGATGAAGAACGTCAATTCATCAAAAAGTCAATGAAGATTGATCTTGAATGGTCCCTCTTCATGTGTCACCCCTCCTCCTTGCATGTGGACTTGATGTTGATGACGGCACAATGCGAAGGTTGCAGCAGGGGTTTTCAATTGTGGTGGGGAGGTGTGGGGTTTTGGGTTGTTTATATAGAGGTGGAGAATTAGGGTTTTGGGGTGAATTCCAAGTAGAATTCGATGGGGGACGTGTAGGGGACGAGGTGGGGTCCACTTTGGCTCCTCTAAGTTTGGGCATGAAGTTCTTGGGCCCAATTACGGCAATTACCCAATAACTAATCGTGGAGAAATAATAGAATCCGAGTTGGTTTCTGCAGGCCGGACTTGTCCGCATAAGGGACCGAACAAGTCCGTTTTGGAATAGAGTCTACATCATACTAGTCCGGTGTATAGGGCCTGACAAGTCTGGGGTTGTAGAATAAAATGCTTCTGGACTAAAATTCAACAAGGAACGGACTAGTCCGCTTGGACCACGGACAAGTCCGGGCTCTGAAGGAAACTGCTCTTAAGGAAACTGAATTTTTTGAACAGAGGATACTAAATTTTCTGAACAGGGAATAGGGATACCGAACTTGTCCGGTTTTAGAGGCCGGACAAGTTCGTACCCTGACAGACTAAAATTTCCAGTTTAGCCCTAAATTAATTTTAATCTTGTTCCTTTTTACATGGCTTAAGATTAAACATGTATGAGGATGTATGAAGTGCATTATGCATGAAAATGACCCCCCTTAAAATGAATCTCACCCTCGAGATTTGACGTGGAAGGAAAGAGATAGGGAAATTCCTTCTTGATATCTTCCTCTTACTCCCAAGTTGCTTTCGATTCTGTATGATGCTTCCATTGTACTTTACATCATCAAATCACCTTATTCCTTGTGACCCTCTCCTTGGTGGCCAAAATTTTGACAGGTTGCTCGACATAGGTCAAATCTTCCTCCAATTCCAATTCTTCCATTGGTACTTGCTCTTCCGGTACCTTCAAGCACTTCATGAGTTGAGAAACATGAAACACATCGGAAAGATATGCATGCATCTCCAGTTTATAAGATACTTCTCCCCGTTTGTCCAAAATCTTGAATGGTCCAATATAGAGAGGTGCCAACTTGCCTTTGACGTTAAACCTCTTATGACCTTGCATAGGTGATAAATTAAGATATACGAAGTCTCCCACCTCAAAAGATAAGCTTCTTCGTCTATTATCCGCGTAACCCTTCTATCTTGACTAAGCTGCCCTTAAGTTCCCGCGGATGGTATGCACTTGCTTTTCGGCTTCTTGGATCACATCAGGTCCAAATACTTGAGTTTCCCCTGTCTCATTCTGAAACAAGGGTCTTCTACACCTTCTCCCACACACTGCTTCATATGGCAACATCTTCAACTTCCTTGATAATTGTTGTTGTAGGAAAATTCAGCATAGCAAGCTCTTGTCCGAACTTCCTCCATACTTTAGCGCACAGGCTCTTAGCATATCCTACAATATCCCATTTGTCCTCTCGATTTGTCCATCTGTCTGAGGGTGATATGCAGAACTGAAATTCAATTGAGTTCCTATGGACTCGTGCAGCTTTTGCCAAAACCTCGAGGTAAACTGAGAACTTCTATCGGACACTATTTTCTTGGACACTTCGTGTAAAC
The DNA here is from genome assembly GCA_036927565.1 of Tuctoria greenei. Classification (NCBI taxonomy): domain Eukaryota; kingdom Viridiplantae; phylum Streptophyta; class Magnoliopsida; order Poales; family Poaceae; genus Tuctoria; species Tuctoria greenei. Next base: position 40,507,389 of record JAYESD010000006.1, on the reverse strand, counting down.
ACACTATTCTTGCCATATACAATTCCGCCAACTTGGCTGTACTATAAGTAGTCTTGACAAGAATGAAATGAGATGATTTCATCAATCGATCCACAATAACCCATATTGAACCATATCTTGCCGAAGTTTGAGGTAAACCAACTATGAAATCCATACCAACCTCTTCCCATTTCCATTTTGGAATCTTCAATGGTTGTAATAATCCAGCTGGTCTTTGATGTTCAACTTTGACTCGTTGACATACATCACATAGTGCAACATATTATGCTATGTCCCTTTTCATACCATCCCACCAGTAGCATGTCTTCAGGTCCTTGTACACCTTAGTACAACAAGGATGGATAGAGTAAAGCGACTCATGTGCCTCCTTCAATATCAACTGTCGAGGACTTGTCATTAGGCACAACAATCCATTTTCCAAGCCATAGAGTACCTTGGTCATCCTCATGAAATCTGAATTCTCTCCCTTCTTGGGTCCTTTCCTGTGATTTCCTGGATTTCCTTGTCCTTCGTTAGACCTTCTCGAATCTCTTGTTCTAGGGTTGGATTCACTTCCATTGCTCTTATCTCATTTACGATTCCAAGATTCAACCGTTCGAACTCCTTGCTTAGCTCGGGTGGTAGCTTGCCCCCTTTCGACTTAAGGCATTTGCCACTACATTTGCTTTCCCTAGAAGATAATTGATTCCCACATCATAGTCTTTAGTGAGTTCCAACCATCTTTGTTACCTCAAATTCAGATCCGTATGAGTGAATATGTACTTGAGACTCTTATGATCCGTGTAAATCTCACATCTATGGCCAAGAACATACTGTCTCCAAATTTTGAAAGCATGCACTACGTCTGCAAGTTAGAGATCATGCGTAGGATAGTTGTTGATGAGAAGGTTTAGGCCCGATCTTCCGAAATGTAATGGATAAGTCGATTGATGGAGATCTCGATGTTGATGATCCGATGCTCTCAAGTAGAACACGAAAAGCCCCTGCAATCACTACACCACTGCTCCGTTGGTTATTAACCGTGCTGCACACGATTGACCTCGCCAAGAAAGCTAATCCCCGCAAGTGCAACCGAGAAGACAAGAAAGAACATAGAAACACGATATGAAATCGCGAAGTTGGGATTTTACAAATCGTAGAACGGCGATATTATTAATCTAAGCAAAACCCAATTGTTTGTGGCGGCTACTATGGAGTATATATAAGTGGGAGGACGTACAAGAGGGTGTTGGGGTCGTAACCTAACCCTAAGACACGAAAATAAGAGATGTAGACTTGATACAAGGCTCAATGGCCCAATATGGTGGCGCAACACCCTGATAGATTCTGAACTCAATTTTGTTTCGAATATTCCTGTCGACTCGGAAGGATTTTTGACATGGGACCTGCGGCATTGGAAAGTTTATCTTCTCCCCTTTCTGTGCATATGTAGAACGTCCAAAACAGAGATCGTATGCGTCCTGGGCGTCCATTTTAGTGCGAACTGCTTCTGGACTCCGAGTTGGACACGATTTTGAGTTTGGCTCGGTTTCCATCTTCTTTGAACGAATTCTCTGGTCCTCCACATCCCTAATACTTCCTCCAAGTACTCCTTGAACCTCTCCATGGATCCAAATCACAATTAAACCATTAGGTAGCAATCTATACTAAAAACATATAAGGAAACATATAAGAACGAGCTCACCTCTGAAATTAATTATTGTGTATGAACTTTTTTTTATTGCATCTTGTATGTTCAATAGAGTGTTGTTCGTATCCATAGAAATGATCTCCTAATCATCCTACCCTTCTTGATTTGGAGTCGTCCTCGACTCAAGTTCATCTTCTCTCATGTGTTGGTGAAAATGTGCAACGCCATCAAATCTTTTTGTATGCATAAATGGAGGAGGCCAAGGTGGTGGACGACATAGTGCGCCATCTTGATCTTGTCCATCAAATAAGAGTGCACATTCACTTGAGCCAGGATGCCAAACAAATAAACACTGTGTCATGTTTGTAGGTGCAATGATAACGTGCATGATCTCATCATTTCCCCTTCTCTATGACAAGCCGTCCTAGGCTTGCTCGTATGTCCAGGAAAGAGGCTTTTGGGGATAGTATGAGCGCTGTCCATATTGCACAACTGCAGTGAACAATGCTTCTCTTTTATTTGTTGTCTCCACTGCAAGAAAAAAATACTAGAAAAATTTGACAAGGCATTATTAGCATTAGTGCATTTATTTACTTTACCATGTTGTTGTAGCACAAAAGGAGCTTGCACATTGGAACATATGTAAATTTTATGCACCATAAATTCACCACTATATTCATAGTTGCCTATAGCATGAAAAATATTTCTACTTAACAAAGGCAATTCAGATCGGGAAAAAATATTCTCCTCTCTACAATATCTAGATCACAAAGAGTGTCAAATTCAATATATCCCAAGGTATTTACAGAAGACAATAATTTTAGTTCATCATTTTCACAAGTAATTGGAATCAAATTCTTAATTTCAGCACAAGTGGGTAATAAAGTATCAAATTCATTGACTTTTTCTAGCATCGGTACAATATAATTATCATCATACAACTCATTTTTACCGTAAGAATCAGTAGGAAAACAACTAGGTATAATGGTGTTTTCAGAAAAGGCTCCTCGAGTTGTTGTTGTCCAATAGAATGACTGAGAGAAAAATTTGAGACATTCAAAAACTTCTCAACATCGATAAGTGTAGTATCAGGTGCATTACCTTCATTCTCATTTTTAGCAGTAATTGTTGGTGAAATATGAATGGATAAATCTGAAAGTTCAAAAAAATTGTGTATCGCCTCATTTTCTTTTGCACCAGCTGCATTCCTTTCTACATTGTCCTGCAAAAGATTAGCCACAGGAGAACGTACAACAAGGACCTACTCCTCAAATTGCTGAATTTCTTCTTTGCATATAGATACATTAGCAAAAGTTTCTCACATAAGAATTTTCGTTTCTTTCCATGTTCGAGGTTTTTCTAATTCATTTAAATTATTCTACCAAGTTAATGCACAATCTACTAATGCACTTGCAACATTTCTAATCTTTCTCCTCTCACACATATGACATTGTCCAAAACCTTTATCCAACTCTATTGCCCAAGCAATATATTCATCATAACCAAAAACATCATAAGAAGGAAGAGATGGGAGAATGTAATTACTTTCTGTGGAAGAATGGTCTGAATGTCATGTGAAACCTTGGTTGATGTTTGATTCTTAGCGAGCAACTCCATCGCCATCTTCATTATTTTAATCATCTCAGCATATAATGCATGATTCTTGCTTTTACCTGACATTATTAGTAGCAAACAGAAGATAACAAAAAATATGTTATCCAATCAACTACAAAGAATAATGGCAATGTGGAAGTGTAATCACACACACTCAAGCATCTTACCACGCTCTTACAAGTGTTCTTACTGACACTGCAGGTGGCAAACGGTGGCTGGTATGAAGAAACCAATGAAGCGTGAGATGATTGCAAAGGTGTACCGATTTTGCTCAAGAGTAAGGTGTAGCTTGGATGACACTTTATATGTAGCAACAATTAGCAACAATGCAATCAGATAGTAAAGTTGAATAAGTGTCCAAAGTACTTGTCAAAGTTGCTTGCCTAAATGTGTTCCTAGTGGTTCAAGCTAGCAAGACTTGAGACAAAACTAGATGACACAAAGAATGCAAGCACTTCTGTTTTTTGTTGTTGTTTTTTATCCTTTTTTTGTGCGGCTTTTCTATCTTGTTTTGCACTTGCCTTTTTATTTTTTCTTATTTTTTTAGAATGTGTTGCAAAAGAAGAACACAATGAAAAGCAATCAAAGATATCTCGTGAGTCTGCTACAGATTTTCTGCTCAATCGTCCAAGGACAAATAGGCACACTTAGAGGCTTCAAATCTAAAAACTTTCAACAGCAAGATTATATATCTATCTCTCCTCTTTAATTTCAGTATATGGAAGGCCTATTTTGGATCAGAACAGTAGGAGATATTGATCCGAAATACAGACTGTTCAGAATTTCTAGGTCAATAATAGATTCAGATCTAATGCAATTTCGACCTTGATAACTCTATTTTCTGGGAAATTGGTGAATAAAAAAATTATAGAGAACTTCTTAAGCTTCATGGGAAGTACAAAAACACCAAAATCGGAGTTCATATGAGTGAGATATGAAAAAAATACTAAACTGGACAGAGATGAATCTAATGTGGAAGTGGTGACTTGATTCAAGAGTATGAATCAACACAATGCAAAACTCAAACTAAGACCAAAAATACTTCTAAACCAGCAATATGACACAAACTCAACAAAATCAAACTGAATAACAAAGTTGCAAAGGCTTAATGGTGCTTTGGACAAAGTGATGAATAGATCTACTAAACTATAAGTTTTTTGTGGCTTTTTTGTGGACTCTAGGTATGAAAAACAAACAAATCGAAAGGATATATGAATTACCTAATGGGCAACCTGGAAATCTGATACCAATTGATGAGAAGGTTTAGGCCCGATCCTCCGAAAGTTAATGGATAAGTCGATTGATGGAGATCTCGACGTTGATGATCCGAGGCTCTCGAGTAGAACACGAAAAACCCCTGCAATCACTACACCACCGCTCCGTTGGTTATCAACCGTGCTGCACACGATTGACCAGGCCAAGAAGGCTAATCCCTGCAAGTGCAAGCGATAACACAAGCAAGAACATAGAAGACACGATCTGAAATCGTGAAGTTGGGGTTACACAAACCGTAGAACAGCGATATTATTAATCTAAGGAAAACCCAATTGTTTGTGGCGGCTACTATTGATTACATATAGGTGGGAGGACGACCAAGGGGGTGTTGGGGTCGTGACCTAAACCTAAGACATGAAAATAAGAGATGTAGACTTGATACAAGGCCCAATGGCCCAATATGGTGGCGCAACACCCTGACAGATTCTGAACTCAATTTGTTTCAAATATTTCCGTCGACTCCGCAGGTGTTTTGACATGGGACCAGCGGCATTGGAAAGGTCATCTTCTCCCCTTTCTGTGCAAATGTAGAACGTCCAAAACGGAGATCGTATGCGTCCTGGGCGTCCGTTTTAGAGAGAACTGCTCCTGGACTCCGAGTTGGACATGATTTTGAGTTTGGCTTGGTTCCCATCTTCTTTGAACGAATTCTCTGGTCCTCCACATCCCTAATACTTCCTCCATGTACTCCTTGAACCTCTCCATGGATCCTAATCACAATTAAATCATTAGGTAGCAATCTATGCTAAAAAACATATAAGGAAACATATAAGAACGAGCTCACCTCTAAAATTAATTGTTGTGTATGAACTCTATTGATTGCATCTTGTATGTTCAATGGAGTGTTGTTTGTATCCATAGAAGTGATCTCCTCATCAGTTATGCTCATGTTTCTTCAACAGTCTGGATGCATAAGCTACTACTCGCCCTTCTTGCATCAACACACAACAAGTCCTTGCCTTGAAGCATCACAATAGATGTCAAAACTCTTACTCACATCTAGCAATACCAATATAGGTGTTCTTGTCAATCTCTTCTTTAGCACCTCAAAACTGTCCTGACAAGCTTGAGTCCATTTGAAAGGCTTCTCCTTCATTAACAGCTCAGTCATGGGCTTCACTATCTTGGAAAAGTCCTTGATGAACCAACGGTAATATCCAGCCATCCCAAGAAAACTCCTTATCTCCTTCACATTCTGCGGCGGTTCCCACTTTAGCACGTCTCTAACCTTTCCTAGGTCAACTGACACTCCTCCGCCAGATATGATATGGCCTAGGAATGATATCTCCCTCAACCAGAATTAGCACTTGTCGAACTTGGCACACAACTAGTGTTCTCACAGTCTCTATAACGTCAACCTTAAATGCCCTTTATGCTCCTCTTCACTCTTCGAGTAGATCATGATGCCATCAATGAACACTACCACAAATTTGTCCAAATACTCCATGAAGACCTTATTTATAAGATACATGAAGTATGCAGGTGCGTTAGTCAACCCAGATGACATGACTGTATACTCATAAGATCCATACCGTGTCCTCAAGATTGTTTTGGGTATGTCTGATGGCCTGATCTTCATTTGGATGTATCATGACCGAAGATCAATCTTGGATAATATTCTATCTCCCTTCATCTAGTCGAACAGATCTTCAATTTGGGGCAGTTTGTACTTATTCTTTATTGTCACCTCGTTGAGTGACCGGTAATCTACACACATTCTCTAGGATCCATCCTTCTTATCTACGAAAATCACTGGTGCTCCACAAGGTGAACAGCTTCGGCGTATAAAACCCTTCTCTAACTGCTCTTGAATCTACTTCTTGAGCTCTGCTAATTCCTTAGGAGGCATCCTATATGGCCTCTTTGCTATAGGTGCAGTTCCAAGTATTAAATCAATGGCAAACTCGATGTCACAATCAGGTGGCATGCCCGACAATTCCTCAGGAAACACATTTGGATACTCACAAACAACTGAAATCTCCTCCAATGTCACTCTTTCTGCATGATTTACCATTGCCTTCTCGGTTGTCTGTTGAACTGCCTTGAACTCTATGCTGACTCCTTCCTCATTATCAATTGCACTGTCCGAGTAGCACACTGAATCACGCTGTTGTGCTTCCTTAGCCAATCCATTCAAAGTATGATGTACAAACCATGTGAATTCAGAACTATAAGGTTGGCGAGGAAATCTACCCCCCCCCCCTTATTTAGATACTTACTTTTGGACATACTATATTTGTCCACATCTCTCCTCTAGGAGGTTTAACCAACAAAGTAAACTTCAAATATGATATAGGCATGCTATGCTTTGCAACATACTTTGATGAGATGAATGAATGGGATACTCCAGAATCAAATAATATAGTCACGGGGTTGGAGTTAGCGAGAAACATACCAATCACAACATCGTCAGCTTGCTGAGCCTCTTCTGCAGATACATGGTTCACCTTGCCACGAGCGAAATTATGCGGTCCACGGTTGCCTTGAGTTGCTCCTCTATTGGGCTTTGTATTATGCCTTGGAACATGGTTCATCTGATGCTGACCTGACCTTGGGCATTGATTTGCAAAATGTCCCGTTTGACCACAAGCATAGCAAGTCTTTCCACCAGTGGCACCAACAAAGTTAGGGCGAGGCTGATTTTGAGCATAAGCAGGAATATTTGTGCATGGCGCAGGCTGCATAGGTAAGCGAGGTGCTTGCATAAGCTGGCATTGCTGCATGGTCTGTTGCGGTCATGGTGGATAAGCAGGGCGGTATGCAACAGCAGGCGGGTTGTAATATGGTGCAGCAGGTGGTGCATAGCGAGGGTGGACATTGCTTCCTTGCAGCTGTCCCTGATATGGCAGTTTCCTCTTATGATCTAGCTCCATCTCACGGATCTTGTTCTCAACCACAATGGCCTTGTCAACCAGCTTCTGAAAGTTTGCATAGTCAGCATTGAGTAACTGGAATTGAATTTTATTGTTGAGACCCCTCATGAATAGATATTGCTTCCTGCTATCAGTGTTGATGTCCTCTGGAGCATATCGAGGCAGTTGAGTGAATTTGTTGAGGTATTCACTCACACTCATGCTTCCCTATCTGAGTTTTTCAAATTCTTGCCTTCTCGGTATCATGACTCCCTCTGGCACATAGTTAGAACGGAACTTCTCCTTAAATTCAGCTTAGGTGATTCTCTCTTAATTTTACGGGCGTTGCATAGAGATTCCCACCAATCTACAGCAACTCCAACCAATCGGTGTGAAGCAAAAAGAAACTTTTCCCTATCACTGCACTGGACAATAGCAAGTTTCTTCTCAACTAACTTCAACCAATCATTAGCTTCCCTTGGATCTATGCCTTGAGCAAAGGTAGGCGGCTCTGGTCCTCATAAACTCTCCCAAACGGTTGCGGTGTGGCGGGGGTGGTGGCGGTGGAGGCATGTGGGGATGATTGTTGTTGCCAGCTTGCAGCTGTCCCATAGTTTGTATGATGGTCTGCATGAGCTGGTCTTGCATAGCTAATAGCTGCTCAAGGTTGATAGCTCTCTGGGTAGGTCCCTGGTTGTTCTGAGGTGCTTCATTGCTCTCCTCCTCACCATTGGCATTCCTCTAGTTACGAGTCCTTGACATCTGTTGGTGAATGAATAGTAGATACAGAAGAATTTAGAATTTGGAAAGAAACGCCCAAACCATATGCATCAAGGTATGTGTAGCTAACCAATTTCCTTTATTAATACTAATAAACCTATTAGAGGATGTGGACAATGATCCCACAACTCTCTACTACTCGTGGATGTGGACAAAACGCTAGACGTCCCACAACTCGCATCAAGCACACAAGCACAAGCACACACCAATAAATTCAGCACACCACACTAAATATGGCTTACACAATCTAAATGCTTTTTTAACATTTAAACAGGAGACGTAAACTCAATTATGTGATCCGTGGCTGTCCAGGCTGTGAGGTGGAGAAGGCGATGGCGGCGGCGAGGCATACATGGGTGTATGCCAACATGAGGTTGTCGTCCATGTAGGTACTAGAGAGGTTGCTACACCATGGACCTCCATAGTGGGACGAGTTTCTTCTTGCTTCTCCATGATAAACAACTTCTTACGGAGGTAGCGGATCTCTTCCATTACATTATCATAGCAATTTCCCAAGATCACCAATACTGCCTGAGATCTGTCGATGGCACGAGAACTGGCTTGAGCTCCATCCTGGGGTCTTAAGATCTCCCTTGTCCTCTTCGCGCGTTGCGGGTGTAGTGCAAAACTAGTACCTCTAACTTGTTCCCGATAGACGTGGCACAATCTATTAAGTGCATCCCAAGCAACATCATCCATAGCTTGCTCCCTGGTACATCTCCATGTGGATGCAAAGTGTCAGGTGATCACCTCATCTCTAGCAAGAACAATAACTTGAGCCCTCCATTCATCACGTCCATGGCGAGGAATCCTCTTGACATAGTACTCCGGGTGCATCTTGCATAAATCAAGGAACTCCGTAAATTGCTTGGCTGCAAAACCTGCATCAGTGCCATCGGAGCACAATTCTCGGGCATCACGGTAAACTATCCATTTATCCTCCTTCCTAGCTTCACTTGGCTTTCATGTGTTCCCCTGAGCTTCAGGTACCTCCTCTTCCTGCGCTTCATCTTCATTCCCCTCATGTGTTTCATCCTCCTCTTCTTCGCTATGATAGCATTCCACAATTTTAGGGTCTTCCTCTCACTACCAGGATTCCGGTTTATTGCGGCGAAAAAAATCGTTGCAATAGGTCGAAATTCATCGCGATAGGTTGTTGTCGCAACGAAATAGAACATCGCGATAGTTTTTCCGACTCGTGGCGATAACAGCTGTGGCAATAGGTTATTGCGACGACTTGACATTCGTGTCAAATAGTATGGTATTGCGATGACTCCACGTTCATTGCAAATAGTATGGTATTGCAACGGTTTAACCTATTGCGACAATTTAACGTATTGCGATGAAAATATCAGTGTCGCAACGATGTCACATTCGTTGCAAAAAGTATGGTATTGCAACGACTCCACGTTTGTATCAAATAGTACGGTATTGCAACGGTTTAACATATTGTGACGATTTAACGTATTGCAACGAAAATAACGGTGTTGCAACGATGCCACGTTCGTGGCAAAAAGTATGGTATTGCAACGACTCCACGTTCGTGGCAAATAGTATGGTATTGCAACGGTTTAACGTATTGCGACGATTTAACGTATTGCAACGAAAATAATGGTGTTGCAACGATGCCACATTCGTGGCAAAAAGTATGGTATTGCAACGACTACACGTTCGTGGCAAATAGTATGGTATTGCAATGGTTTAACATATTGTACCGATTTAACGTATTGCAATGAAAATAACGGTGTTGCAACGATGCCACATTCGTGGCAAAGAGTATGGTATTGCAACGACTCCACGTTCGTGGCAAATAGTATGGTATTGCAACGGTTTAACGTATTGCGATGATTTAACATATTGCAACGAATAGTACGTTATTTGCGACGATTTCACATCTGTGGCGATAAGTACGGTATCGCGACGATTTCATACTCGTGGCGAATAGTACGGTATCGAGACGATTTCATACGCGTGGCGAATAGTATAGTATCGCAATGTTTTCACATTCACAGCGAATAGTACGGTGTTGCAACGATTTCACATCCGTAGCGAATAGTATGGTATGGCAACATTTTTACATTCGTGGCAATAGTATGGTGTTGCAACGATTTCACATCCGTAGCGAATAGTATGGTATTGCGATGATTTCACACCCGTGGCGAATAATATGGTATCGTGACGTTTTCACATCCGCGGTGAATAGTACGGTATCATGACGATTTCACACTCGTGGCGAATAATATCGTATCGCGACGTTTTCACATTCGTGGCGAATACTACGATGTTGCAACGATTTCACTTCCGTGGCGAATAGTACGGTATCGCGACGATTTCACACTCGTGGCGAATAATATGGTATCGCGACGATTTCACAGTCGTGGCTAGTAATACGGTATTGCAACGATTTCACGTTCATGGCGAATAGTACAGTATTGCATTGATTTCAAAACCGTGGCAACAGTATTATATTGCAACATTTTCTGAAGTGTGGCAATAGGTTCGTAATGCAACATATTCAAATCTGTTGCAACAGGGTCATAATGCGACGTTCTCTGGGTGGTGGCAATAGCAGTCTAGTGCAACACTTTTTTGGTCGTAGCCGAATGTTTGTAGTGCAACGTTTTATAATTTGTGGCAATAGCTAGCTTCCTATTGCAACAGTTTATTTCGTCGCAATAATCTGTTAATGCCATGTTTTATAATTAGCGGCACTAGAATCCTAATGCATCAGGTTTGAAAATTAGTGGCAACAAAATCAATTTATTCACACATGATACGTCTATCGACTTAAAAACAAACATCCAGCAATTGATGCAACGCTCAAGGACCCTTGCATCGTTGCGAGATGATGTTATTTACAGTTTTTTCAGTTTGCAACATTGCACCCATTAAAATAGCACTGCGACGGGCTGTAGTACTAGGAATAGTTTCTTGAACATACAGCTTCGACTTGGTGCAAGCAGGAGGCTTTTGTGGAGTTTCTGCTAGCCGTTGTTGATTTTGCAAGCTCTCCATCATTCTGTGCATGTCTGCTAGCTCCTTTTCTTGCCGTGCAGAATTGGCTGCCATCTGATCATGTAAAGCCCGGACTTCCTGGTTGAGCTGTTCATTGGCCTGGATGAAGTCATCCATCTGGGAGGTCATATTATCATTTCTTCCTTCCAACTCTTGCACCTGAGAGCTGAGGTCTTCATTTCTATTTTGCAAGGATCGAACTTGCTGGCCGAGCTGGTCAGACATCTGGATACGTAGTCTTTCAGAAACATTAGGTTTAGCCATATAACCACACCCCCGAAATATCTTCCTCATCATCATCACAGGACTCCACCATTTCAGGGTCTTCCTCCGTTGTGTTGGAGTGTTCATGCTCAATTTCCTTAGCGGGAGAACTCACTCCTTCCTCCTCTTGGGCTGGTTCAATCCTCGGCTACTTGTGAGGCCTAAGTTTGCTTCCAAGGGATGGCAAACGAGCTTTCTTGTGGGTTGTCAATTTGGTGTGAGCCATCTACAAGAAAATATGAGAAAAATAGAGGAAAAGCATAAATATCAGTTCTGAAATTGCAGCAGCCATAAATTTAGATGAGAGGAAGTACATTTGCTCAAAAAGATGCAAAAACAGCAAAAATTGCAGCAGCAGCAAAACACAATTTTTTCCACTTTATATAGCTAGTGGAAGGCAAAATAGTGCAAAACAGGCAAATTTTGAATAGGAAAGAAGTCCTAAGTGGTTTGTGGTGTCCATTCTACCTAGGCATGCGTCCTACGGTCAAACATGGCTCGGATACAAACTATGACACCCAGTTCCGAAAATAAACCAAGCGTAATGCATATGTGTGCCCAGGATGTTTAACACACATACACAAGTGAATAACAATTGATAAACATATATAAACCATGTCTCGAATAATATTACTAATAATAGTATTTTATTACAAACCAAATAGTCTTGAATACAACTCTAATGAAACTGCAGCGAAAAAACTAAACTATAATGAGTCGATCTCCACAGGCAAGTTTGACAGCAAAACACACATCTAGAACTCCTCAAAGACTTTCTGGTACTCCACCTAGTCGCCTGCATCTGGATTTGGTTGGGGGAATATAAAGGGTGAGCACATGTCGTACTCAGCAAGTGTGAGAAAGTATGAAATGTAGCTTAAACAAGGAATGATAATAAAATGGGCGAATTGCATAAAAGTACATTCAAAATCAGTTGAAAACGCAATTATATCATTATTTAGTGAGGTTTATCCCAAATAACCCAAACAATCATCAATTTCAACTTAAATAACCAATTCTGGCAATAATAAACCATATTCAACTCATAACTGCTCATATGTCTCAATTTCTTCAATTTCATATACCAATGCCATTTAAATAACAAATACCAATTCTCAATTCAATTTTTATCATTAAACCATGTTAAAGTCAAAATTCTAATCATGTGAGAGTCCAGGTTGTTCATGACCGCGAGCACGGCTATCATGATAGTTTTAGACACACTCTGCAGAGGCTATACCACTTTACTCACAAGTTCGTGATTTCATCACCTTTTGATGGCTATAAAATCTCAATTATGCCATCTCACACTTCCTTAGGTGTGTGGCCAAGAGATCACATAGCCTTTACAAAGTGATTACTAGCCTATTTATACCTCACTCAGGTTTTACTGGTGGTGATGTCTCCAACTGAGCACATCCAACCAAGGGCCCCCTCTTGAGCCATTCGAATCCCAAGGTAGTACCACCAATCTCTACCAAACCCAATCCGACCACCCCTTCCTCGAGCACTCTTAATGGTCCAAACAGTACTGGCAATTCACTAATTAGTCAGCTAAGACGCACCCATACTTGGCCATGTGGTGGCACTGTAAATTCTGGATGTTCGCTCCAAGAACCGGTCTTTAGATCTTAAGCAAGCAAAACCACAAAAAATAGTCCAACCCATTCCACATAACCCGCTTGCTTAGATCATTAGGCACCATGTTGCTAAAGGGTCATTATTACCAATTATCATCATTATAGTGTTCAATAGTTCATAATTAAGTAATATGATTATTTCTCAAACTAAACTGAGTAATGCGAAGAAAAATTGTAAAATACCCTTCCTGACTCTCTATACTGTGTTCAAGCGACAAGGGTGGTCATACAAGACTAGTAAACTCCTACAATAGGGTTTTCCCATCAATTGACACAAGCATGCAATTTTGCAAACAAAACCTTTAAAACAGGATCAATATGGTCAAGGGCACTTGCCTTGCTCCTGAGATTGATTTGGATCGAAGGCTTTGAAACTCTGGTTCTGCAGGTCCTCGACAGCACTCTCTATGGTGATTCCTTCTATTTCGAGCGACAAACATACAAAACACACAATTCAATCAAATAATGCTCATATAGTACTCGATATGCCATGATATGCATGACTAATGCAATTGTGAGGTAAAACCTATTAATGAGTTGCTATTAATGTTTACTAACTAGTTACAATAGTTTCCAACAAGTTTGAACAAGTTTGGAATTGATTTGAGTTGATTTGGAATTTATTCAACACATTCCAGATTCAAATACCGGAGTAGTCTGTTTTTAGGGGCCAAACTAGTTCGCCCTGGATAGAATTGGATTTTAAGGTTTTCTTGAACTAGGAGAATTGGGGTTGAATTTGCATGAAAACTTGAATGTAGAGGGTGTACCACGTGTTTAGAGATCCAAGGATCAAGGTTTGGGCGTGAGAGTTCAAATCTTGGTGATTAGGGCTTGATGGAGATGAGTTGATGAAGAACGTCAATTCGTCGAAAAGTCGATGAAGATTGATCTTGAATGGTCCCTCTTAGTGTACCTCCCCTCCTCCTTGCTTCTGGACTTGATCTTGACGACAGCACAATGCGAAAGTGGCAGCAGGGGTTTTCAATTGGGGTGGAGAGGTGTGGGGTATTGGGTTGTTTATATAGAGGTGGAGAAGTAGGGTTTTGGGGTAAATTCAGAGTAGAATTCGGTGAGGAATGTGTAGGGGCCGAGGTGGGGTCCACTTGGGCTTCTTTGAGGTTGGGCACAAAGTTCTTTGGCCTAATTAAGGCAATTAACCAATAACCAATCGTAGAGAAATAACAGAATCCGAGTTGGTTTTTGTAGGCCGAACTAGTCCGCATAAGGGACCACACAAGTCCGTTTTGGACAGAGGCTACATCAGACTAGTCAAGTGTATACGGTCAGACAAGTTTGGGGTTGCAGAATAAAATGCTTCTGGACTAAAATTCAACATGTAATGGACCAATCCGCTTGTACCACGGACAAGTCCGGACAACATCAGAGACCAAACCGGACTAGTCCGTACTTTGTGCCGGACAAGTCTGGGCTCTGAAGGAAACTGCTTTGAAGGAAACTGAATTTTCTGAACGTAGGATACTGAGTTTTCTGAAAAGGGAATAGGGATATCAGACAAGTCCGATTTCAGAGGCCGGACAAGTCTACACCTTGACACACTGAAATTTCCATTTAGCCATAAATTCATTTTAATCTTATTCCTTTTTACATGGCTTAAGGTTAAACATGTATGAGGATGTATGCAGTGCATTATCCATGAAAATGAGGGTGTTACAAGGAACCAATTTGGACGACTTTGACGGGAATGTTGATGTTGCTGCTTGATTGCATACGGGGTGCCAAAGATGAGCCACATTGACATGAGCTCGGAGATTGAGCACCTTGCTCCTTGCCAGACCCTTCTTCTTGCATTGTAGCAAGCACATGAAGTTCTTCTAGCAAAGTTACTCCAGCAGTGCGATCCCCTCGGATCCGGAGGACGCATGTCGGAGTTGGCATATTCAACACCAGGTAGTCATAATGAGGTACGGCCATGAACCTGTACAGGCTGGCCTACAAAGGATGGCGTGGAAGGGAAGGGTGATGTGTGCCACATCGAATACCAGCTTCTTAGACCTATAATTATTTCCAGTCCCAAAGGTCATCATAAGAGTAACCGATCCAAGAGGAGTGATGGCTCCTGGACCTACTTCGGAGAAGGGACGTGAGGGGTGGAGGTCCGAGATATTGAGTTGGAGCTTCACAAAACATGCGAAGCTGAGGAGGTTGAGCGATGCACCTCCATCTACAAAGACATGATAGAGATGAATGTTAATGATAGTTGGAGAGACCATCAAGGGTAACTCACCAGCTCCGGTCATGTTCTTCGGGCAGTATGAAGCATCGAGGGTGATGGTAGTGTCAATTCACTTCCAATGAGGCTCTGCCTTGACAGTAGGGGCTGCTGCAACCATCTCCCGACGCATAGTCTTCAGGATGCGCCAAGAGGTGATATCCGAGGACCTTCCATATATCATATGAAGAGTCTTCTGACGCTCATTATCGGTGTTGTCAGAGTCGTCGTCTACAGTGTTGTAGACCACCTTTAAGGACTTCTTCGAATCTTGGAAGACCATCTCCTGATCAGACGGAGCTTCACCGACTTTGTGCTTTCCTTCCCATTGGTGGAAAGGAGGTTCTTCTTGACGCTTGTTGCTGCGTTCAACAAGCCTTTTGACCTCGCGACAGTCTTCAAGATTGTGAGTTTTCGATTTGTGAATCGGACACCACATCTTTTCACCATTGACGACTTGGGACGATGGTCGAGGTCATTTGTTGGGGCATGGCCCCCGGCCACCAGGTGCTGCAGTTGCGGCAGGGGTAGGTGTACCTCCCAATGACTTCTTCTTGCCGTTGGACTTCTTCTTCTTCTTTGCACTGTTGGAGGCAGTAGATTTAGCCTTGGAGGAAGATTTACCAGCCTCCGCAGATGGTTTGGAGTGCATATCTCGGCCCTCCGCATCCCTAGCACATTTGTCAGCTAGGATGAAGAGCTCTGTGACGCTGTTGACATTTTTGGTTGCCAGCTTCTCCAGCATCTTCTGGTCTATAACTCCCTGTCGGAATGCAACAACGACAAAGGCGCTGGAGATAGAAGGAATTTTATTTTGTATGTGAGAAAACCGCTAGATGAACAATCTCAGCGAATCTCCCGTCTTCTGCTGTACAACAAATAAGTCCAGCTCAGTGCCAGGCCGGGTGTTGGAGCTCCCGAAGTTGGCGATGAATTGGCGACAGAGTTCCTCCCAATTGTAAATGGAGTCAGGAGGTAAACTCATGAACCAGGATCTTGCAGTCCCAGTTAGAGCCACAGGGAAATAGCCGGACAGCACGGCCTCATTGGCTCCAGCTGCGAGGATGGCAGTGGAGTAAATCTGAAGAAACTCGACGAGGTTGACTGTCCCAACGTATTTCTCTGGCAGATGAGGCCGGAACTTAGGTGGCCTTTCGGCCATGCGAA
The DNA here is from genome assembly GCA_036927565.1 of Tuctoria greenei. NCBI lineage: Eukaryota > Viridiplantae > Streptophyta > Magnoliopsida > Poales > Poaceae > Tuctoria > Tuctoria greenei. The sequence goes on along the minus strand of JAYESD010000006.1, from coordinate 40,490,919 downwards.
GATGCATAGACAGAGCTGAAAATCCTCCCGCCACTCCCACGGGAGAAGGGTTTTCACGAGAAACTCACTTCTTGCGAGCACGCTCGATGTGGATGCGGCCGTCCTACCTCATGTAACGGTGGTTGAACTCTGATTGAAGGTCCTGCGTCAGAAGCCTCAATGTCGTATGAGTGCGGCGAGCCCTGGAGGGCAATGACATCACTTGTTGGGAGGACGCACGTCTCCTGTGCTGCGACGCCTGAGGACCAAGTCTACCAGACAAGGTCCTGTTTGAAAAGTTGCCTGCCCTGCGTGGGACGGACCTTGGACGTTGATTGCATTGGCTGCAGCTGCAACCAAATGCTCAAGATTTGTGCGCCATTGCTCCATAGCGGCCGGAGGAGCTCTGGGTGCTGGAGGACGCTGAAGCAGAGTCTACGCTGCATTCAGCGTGTTCTCTGGGTTGTTGGTCGATGCGGTGACCGACACAAATTCATCATCCTGTTGTATAGTGTTGTTTGCTGGTGCAGGTGGTGGGAGTGGTGCGGCAACACCCGCCGGAACAACGGCGTTGGCTAACTGTCTGCTGCACATTGGAGGGATTTCCTCCAGCAGGCTGCTCAGCCAAACTGTTGGATGAAGTGGCGGCGAAATTCACCATCTTGAAATCTTGAAAAGCTAATGGCCCCCTACCCGGCGTGCCAAATGTCGAAGTGTAGCAATGTCACTTCCTCTAGTACTACTAAGTGGTAGTCCTCGGATGTTCATATTCGGAGGGGGCGCACAGCGAAATGAAGCATAAGATGGTGACACGAGAGATTTACATGGTTTGGGCTACTTAAGCGTAATACCCTACTTCACGGGGTTTGTTTTTGTTGATTGTAGGAGTTTAGGTGTCTTGAGATCAGTAGATATTGGCTGAGAACCCTTTCTACCGTGCAGCGCAACCTTTTTATATGCTAAGGACTAGCTGTTACAGTTGAGCCCGGCCCGACAAGTGGCCCCAGCTGTATTAACTACTCTGTACATGATCTATAAAGTAACAAAGAGTTACTTGTGTGATAATGTGGCTTAATAGAAGCGTTACCAGTCTTAATATTACCCTAACCGTGTGTCATTAATATGGTATTAATGATGCGTTACCCAGGACTTGTAACGGCGAATTGATAGCCCTTGAATGTTCGCATCGTTGGAGATTCCACTGTCCTCCCTTTGCTTACGTAGGTCTGATGTTGACACGTGGAAGCTCCGGAGCTTCCCTCTGCTGGGGGATAGGTCCGGTGCCATTGGACACATGGCATTGTCGGAGCTTCCCTGAGGAGGGAGGGCTCTGCAGGACACATGGCAGCGCTGGAGCTATCTGAATGAGGGAAGCAGGTCCGACTCTTCTAGATATGTGGCTCTACCGGAGCTACCTTAATGAGGGATGTAGGTCCGGTTACGCGGGATGCGTATCCTCTTCGTACGTCTGCCACTGGGACATAGGAACTCCTCGACTTTGCTTGCAGTGTTATGGGTACCCGGTACGCAGGGTACTGACAGAATCTAGACCAAGTTTTTGGGAGTTTTCAGGAGCGATCTTCGGGCTAGACCTTATGAACAACGGACAAGTCCAGACGGGAGCAGAAACAAAATCGGATTAGTCTGCAAGAATTAAGGGACAAGTCCGGAGACATCTAGAATGATTTCCAAACTAATCCTTAGTAATTAGCAGAAAAGTCTGGGGGACAACAATAGCTGAATCAGACTAGTCCGAGGTTCAATCCGAACAAGTCTATGCTAAGCCAGGTTTTTAATTGCTTTTTTGGCTATAATTTATTTTAATCTTGCTCCTTTTTATGTTGCATCATGTTAGATATGTATAAGAATGATGCAATGCATGATGGATGAAAATGAGGGTGTTACAATTTTATTTTTTGTAGCCATGCCTTCTACTCCTCTTTTTTTTTTTAAATATTACGAAGAGAGTATTATGCATGAAAGGCATGGAGTATTTTTTGATGGTGTAATGGTATTATGAAATTTTGGTAACTTTTAGTGTAGAAGTTTAGCTTATGCTCGTGAAATCTTGATCATAAAAGCATGAAAAGATCTTACATAGGTCTATGCTAGTTTGACCTAGATAAATTTAAATGCAAATAGCATATGCATGGGGTTTATCAAATTTGAACCATCATATGGCTTTGGTAGCTATCAAATAAGGAACTTCCATTCAAATTTCTCCAAAAAATCAAGTTTCACTTTCAAGTATGATTTTAGCAGCTCTTATCACTATATCATATCCCACAACAACCTAGAATTGGACTAAGCTTTTGCTACCCACAATTTCAAAATTTTAAGGCTAGAATATTCTAAGCTAATAAATGCAATACTTGGAGAATACTAAGTTGTATACAAGGGACTATGGAAAAATAAAACAGAACAACTATTCATTATTTCAACTTATGCAAAGTAAAAATATTCTTATGCACAACTTTTATTTTTTTTAAACTAACCAATACTACATTACTTTTTTAGATGCAAATGATGTGGAAAGAAAGAAATAAAATAATAGAATGCAAATGGATTGTGATACAAGTTACCTCAAGTGGGGATCCTCCTCCAATCCTGTTCTTCATCAATCTCCGTTACAAGGATTGAACCCTTGATGATGGAAATAGGCCATGAGGTCGGCCTGTTGTTGTTAGAGTGTGGTGTTTACGTTATTGAACTGTGCATCGATTTGTTGCTGCAATCGAGGTACCTTGAATGTGATCATCAAGGGTGTTGAGGATGTCTCCCGTCCTCACTTCAATGTCTCCCATCTTTCGAGTGAGTTCCGCCATTCCTTGGCCAAGGTCACGAGAACCTTGGGCCAAAAAGAAACAACGTGTACTCATCAGTGGAGGAGGCAAACTACTAGAGCTCATGTTGGAACTGCAAGGATCCCAACTCCCTCCAGTGGTAGTCCACTCTTGCCACGGCGATTCTCTGGCCTCATACGTTTGAGGTTGGTTCCAACCGGGTGCATCACCCGTCAGATCCACTCCCTCTTGGTACTCATAGGACGATGTAGATCGTGGTAGCATCTCCATAGCTACTTTTCTTGAGTGGCTTCTTGTGACCTTGCCAAAAACGTTACTCCTACGAACCTCTTCGATATGTTGAAGAGCAATGGTTAGTTGCCAGCATTTGTATAAATAAAAATCCAGATTAGGTAACTAAATCTCATTTATATATCCGAGATAGAAGGACACTAATGATCTATCTAGATCAATTTTAAGAGTGTATCCTTTCACTAGATAGTCCCTATCTATCAAGTTGCGGCTCATTCAAAATATATTCAGTTGAAGCATTTTCTAAAGCCCTACTTTCATAGCAATGCAGGTAATAATGAAGTACTTACAGTTGGACCTGTCATTTTAGTGTTTCCCATCCATTGTGACATCATAGCCTTGATAGGAGCAATTTTAATTTTTCTAACCATGGCAAAAGGGATCCTAAGTTCATCTTCACGCACAACCCTAACATCTCGCTAGGGAACATAGTCATAGCCATCCATCTATGCATGAAGCGTAAAGTGAGATTTTGAAAGCGGCTATTCCTTGGACCCCTACATGCTATCTCACTAGTCAATTCTTGCCAAAAACCTTGTTTATTAAATTTAGGCAAAGTGTCTAAATCTATTAAATGTCTATGGAAGCCTAGGATTTTAGTTTATTCTTTCCATAGGATAAAGTATTCTTTTCAGAAGAACCTAAAAGCAATACCTTCACATCCTTTGTTTACTGGGCATAAGAATTGAATATTGAGGAGGTGTGAACCTTCCTCAATTATTTGAGCAAAATTATCTCATCCTAATGCATGCCAAACGATAAATAATTCGGAATCCATACCAATTTTGGAGAGTAGCACCAATCTATTAAACGTCAGAGGAGGTCGTAGGCTTGTCGTTTAACATTGTGCTCTAAGTCGAGGTCGTAGTCATTGAGAAGACGGAGTGGAACATTGCCTTCTTCAATCGGGACGTCGTCTTGTGCACCTCCCCACCGTGGACTTGGTGTAGTCTCAGAGAAGAGGTGTGAGCTTGAGTCTCTCCCATGGCTTGAACTTGATGACGCTCCCTTCATCTTCCAAAAAAACCTAGTTATGCCGTTCTTCATGGCTGCAAAAAAACTTTAGAACAAACAAAAACAAACTCAAAACGAGTTACATTAGTGAAGACCAAACAAAAACCTCCGACAAATTGTTTTGTCAACCTGAGAGGAAATTGAGAATGCAAATGCAAAATGCAAATGGGGATGGAAGCAAATATTTTTGACATGAAAATTGGTAGAAGTCTTTCAACAAAGAGCAAAACAATTCTTTAGCAAGTGACTGAGTGAGTTGGGGAGGTGAAAATTGAGGTGAAGTGTGAAGAAACACACTCACCCAGACATGTATAAATAGTGTAGCACCCCCCAATGGTCATGAAAAAAGGGTATATAGCCGTTGGAGGAGGAGAGCCAAAATGGCACTCCCTCCAAGTCGGCAGACCAGGGGGTTCCACTGCCCTGTGAGGTGGGCCCCTAGTCGCCCTTTTGGCATGTGGCTCCCCAACGGCTATATTTCGAGTTGTTGGATGAATCAATCACAAATTTGCTTCAAAAAATTGTTTTTCAAATAAAACTTCCCCAAATAAAACTGTTGAAGTGTTAGAGTGACACTTCCCCCAGATCTGCTAAGGAGCAGCCCACAGAGGTTCTTGTTCGGCGGGGCTTAGGCCTCAATCAAGTGTTCTAGCGGATGGAAGTATGAGACAGTGCTTTTTACATGGTTCGGGCCACAAGGAGCGTAACACCCTACTCCACGGTGGATGGTATTGGTAGTATGTGTGTATGATGTGATGTTTCGGTCTGGTCTTTTGTAACGGTGGCGGTCCAGGCCTTTTATAGTCAAGCCCCAACGCCTTACAAGTGGGGGTCCCATGCATTGCATACATTCTAATACATGTTTAAAATTAAGTGACATAAAAAGGAATAATTTAAAAATGAATTAGAAACAAAACTGCACTTAAGAATTCTGAAAAGTGCGGACTAGTCTGAATTTGGTGCGGACTAGTCTGATTTCTCTCAGACTTCAAATGGACTTGTCCGTTTTGCTGCAGACTTGTCTGTTTTTCCCTCTGGACATTTTCGGACTTGTCTGGTCTTGTGCGGACTATTCTGGTGTCCCAATTCCTTGAAAATTTCACTAAGTCTCTGGACTTGTCCGGTGTCCTAGCGGACTTGTCCATTTTCTCCTCTGACTAAAGTCGGTCTTGTCCGATCTTGGCCAAACTTGTCTGTTTTTCTCCTCTGGTTAAGTTCGGACTTGTCTGACGCAAAGTCCAGACTTGTCCTATATCTCTCTGTCCAACTTCAGACTAGTCCGGCCCTTTTTTGGACTTGTCCGATAAATCGCAACTCCGATTTGATCTGTTGTTATACGACTTGTTTCTTGGGTTTCATGTTAAGTGGGCCTAGGGACATCGTGCCTAACTCTTTTAGAGCCCATGTGGGACTCCAAATCGACCTCTACTCATCTCAAACTCGAAATTCATCTAACCCTAGACTCCACCTCGATATAAACAACCCCGCCCCTTGGCTTGACATCTATTTGCCACTTTTCCACCACACCCAAACCCTAGCTCGTGAATAGCCGCCACCAAGGAGGGAGAAAGAGATCTAGAATAAGAAGAAGAAGAGGAGGAAACGAAAGACGATCAAGATCTCCATCAAGTTTTGTTCCACATCGCCAATTCACCATCAAGTTCTTCATCAATCCTATATCGTCAAGATCCAAGTGTTGCCTCCAAAATCATTGATTCATTGGAGTTCTAAACATCTGGTATACCTTCTATTCTCTTTTCCTTACGTGAATTCAAACCCAAATCTCCAAATTCATGTCAATCTAGAAAACCCTAATTTGTTGTTCTTGCTCAGTGCGGACTTGTCCGGTCCCTAGCGGACTAGTCCGATTTTCCTGGCTAAATTGTGTTGAATTGATTCTAAAATTGTTTTGAATCAAATTCAAACCTGTATAAACTTATTAAAAGCTATTAGAACTAGTTAGGGATCATTAAAAGCAACTCATTAACAAGTTCCACCTTGCATTTGCATCAGTCATGCATGTCATGTCATATTGAGTAATATTTGTGCACTCTTTAATTGTAATCCTTGTCTTGTATGTTTATTGTGTGGATTAGACGGATTTGTGCTAGAGAGCGTTGCGGAGGATCTCCAGCACCAAGAGTTTGAAGGCTTTGACCCGAACCAATCCCAAGAGCAAGGCAAGTGTCCTTGAAGCATATTGATCCTGTTTCTAAAATAAATGTTTTTGTTTGCAAACTGCATGCTTGTAACAATTTTATGGGAAATCCTATGATATATAGTTTACTAGTTTTGTTTAACCACCCTTGTCACCTGGAATTCATGATAGAGAGTCGGGAAGGGCTTTTTACCTTTTTGCTTTGCTTAATTAATTGGGATGGAAGACAACTATACCACTTAACTTATTTATGCATTTATGAGATTATGATAAACATGAACTGGTTAATATGATATGATGATGGGTGATCTAAGAAAGCATGGTGTGTGGATGGGTTGGATGTTATGGTGGTTTCGCTTGCTTTAGATCTAAGGACCGGTTCGTGGAGCAACCATCCAGGATTTACTGTGCCACGACGAGGCCAAGTATGGGTGCGGCGTAGCTGATTAATTAGGTCTTTTCTAGTGCTATTTGGACCATTAAGGATGCTCAGGGAAGAGGTAGTCAGATTGGGTTTGTTGATGATTGGTGGGAGTACCCTGGGATCCGAATGGCTCAAGAGGGGGCCCTTGGTTGAAGATGTGCTCAGTTGGAGGCATCGCACCGATGAAACCTCAATGGGGTCTAAATAGGCTAGTAATCCATTTGTAAAGGCTATTTTGTGATCCCTTGGCCACACACCGACAAAAGTGTGAGACGACATAATAGAGGTTCCAGTCACCGCACGATGATGAAATCACAAACACGTGGGTAAAGTGGTACAACCTCTGCATTGTGTGTTTAAAAACTATCATGATAGCCGTGCTCCCGGCCATGAGCAACCTGGACCCTCACATGATTAGGGGAAACATGGTATTGGGATGGTTTGGTTATGGTTATGGTTTGGTAATGGATATGGTTAAAAATGGTTATGGCTGGTTATGAATTAAATTCTGATATTGATTATGGTTATTGGTAATGAGAAATCTGGTATGATGGTGATGGATATGGAATATGGACTGATACTTTGTTAGTAATTATGTTTTATGATGGGTTCACTTCATACGCATATAATATATTGCTTTTCAAATGTTTTAATGTACTTTTCAGCACTTAGCCACTATTATATTCGTCATTTGAATCAGCTACATGTCATACTTTCCACACATGCTGAGTACGACATGTACTCACTCTTGCAATTCCCCCACCAACAGTTGCAGGTCAGGATTGGGAGTTTAAAGACAATAATGCAGAATTCTAGGCTGTGTCTACCGTCAGCTTTGCCTCTGGAGTGTTGGAGTTGCGCTATACCCTATTTGCTTAGTTTCTTAATTAGATTATTTCCGCTGCATTAGTTCAAACTTGTCATTAATAATCATTAGATCTTGTATTCGATGATATTATGAATTGTGTAATAAAAGTGCTTAATTAATCTTGTTCTGTGGTAATTTTCTGTATACTCTTTTGTGATTGCACTCGTGTATGTGTGTTGAACGTCCTGTGCACACATATGCATTCACTTGGTTCATTTTTCGGAACCGGGTGTCACAAATTGGTATCAGAGCGAGGTTGACCATAGGACACAACCTAGATAGAATGGACACCTTAGAGCACATAGGAGCACTCAGGAATTGATATGTTTTTTGTTTGGTGTGTTGTTGCTATATATTGTTTGCTTGTGTCCTTAATAAAGGATTTTGGGATACTCTAGCATTGCCATATCCACCTAGGATAGTATAGGTAGTTGTTTAGTTTCATATCCCTTGATGCATATAGTTGGGGAGGTCTTCTAAATTCTTATCTCTTGCTTTTCTTTAGATGGTGAGGACTCGCAACCAGAGGGATGGCAATGATGAGGAGGAGAACAATGGAGCACCTCGGAACAACAATGGACAAGGACCTACTCAGGGAGCTATCAACATTGAGCAGCTTTTGGCTATGCAGAACCAGCTCATGCAGACCATGATACAGACTATGGGACAGCTGCAGGCTGGTAACGTCAACAATCAGCCCCACATGCCTCCAAACCCCACCACCACCTCCTCATAACCAGTTGGGAGAGTTCATGAGGACTAGGCCGCCGACCTTTGCTCAAGCTGTCGACCCTATGGATGTTGATGATTGGCTCAAGTCTGTGTAGAAGAAGCTAGCTATTGTCCAATGCAGTGACCGTAAAAATGTTCTTTGCTTCTCATCAACTTGTTGGAGCAGCTGCCGATTGGTGGGACTCTCTACGCAATGCTCATGAGAACCAAGAGAGGATTAATTGGGTCGAATTCAAGGAGAGCTTCCGTTCTCATTATGTGTCGGAAGGAGTTATTATCTTGAAGATGCAAGAATTTGAGAACTTGAGGCAAGGGAGATCGAGTGTGGGTGGATATCTCAATAAATTCACTCAACTTTCAAGGTATGCGCGTGAGGACGTTCATGAGAGGCTTGAACAATGAAATCCAAGTGCAATTGCTGAATTGTTACTACGCCAACATTCAAAAGCTTGTGGACAAGGCGATTGTGGTTAAAAACAAAATTCGTGAGATGGAGCAGAACAGCAAGAGGAAGGAGCCATATCAAGTACAGCAACAAGGAAGTAATGTGCTCCCTCGCCTTGCACCACCAAATGTGCCATACTACAGCTCCTTTGCTTCTGGAAATCGCCCTGGATATGCACCGCGTGCAACTCAGTTTGTGCAGCAACACCCTATCATGCAAGCACCTAGGCCTCCAATGCCTTATGCACCTCATGCCAACTTTCCTGGTGCCAATGTGCATAACCAAGCTCGTCTCAATAATTCTGGTGGATTTAAGAAGTGCTATACTTGTAGAGAAGCTGGACATTTTGCACATCAATGTCCTAAGTGAGACCTTGGTCAAGGAAGCAATGCGCCGAGGCAAAACCCTATACGCACTGGAGGACAGCCACAAGGAAATCGTGGACAGCAGCATTTCGCTCGTGGCAATGTGAACCATGTCTCTATGGAGGATGCTCAACAAGCGGATGACATGGTGATTGGTATGTTTCTCGCAAACTCCAAAGTGGCGACTATGTTATTTGATTCTAGGGCATCACATTCATTCATTGCATCAAAATATGTTGCCAAGTATAGTTTGCCTATCTCTCATATGAAGTTTACTCTATTGGTTAAGTCTCCTGGAGGAGAGACGAGGACAAATATAGTATGTCCAAACATAAGCTTTAGAATAAGGGGGTAGACTTCTTTGCCAACCTCATTGTCGTGGATTCTCGAGGATTGGACATTATACTTGGTATGGACTCGTTGAAGAAGCACAATAGAGTTATTTAGTGTGCCACGAAGACTGTGAAGTTGACCAATGAGGAAGGGATCACCGTAGAATTTAAAGCGTCTCAAATTGCACCAAAACAATTGGAGCTGAATCACATGGACAGTGCCGCAATTGAAGAGATTCTAGTGGTGTGTGAATTTTTGGATGTGTTCCTGGATGAGTTGCCAGGTATGCCACCGGATCAAGACATTGATTTTGTTATTGATTTAATACCTGGAACCACACCTATAGCTAAGAGGCCATATAGGATGCCTCCTAAGGAATTAGCGGAGATCAAGAAGCAGATTCAAGAGCAACTAGAGAAGGGTTTTATTCACCCCAGTTCTTCACCTTCGGGAGCACCCGTTCTATTTGTGGTCAAGAAGGATGGGTCACAAAGGATGTGTGTGGATTACTGAGCCCTCAACGAGGTAACAATCAAGAACAAGTACACCTTGCAACGCATAGAAGACTTGTTTGATCAGATGAAGGGTGCTTGTATTCTCTAAGATTGATTTGAGGTCGGGATACTTTCAAATGAAGATTAGACCATCGGACATACCCAAGACCACTTTTAGGACACGGTATGGATCGTATGAGTACACCATGATGTCCTTTCGATTGACAAATGCGCCTGCCTCTTTATGTACCTCATGAATATGGTCTTCATGGAGTACTTGGATAAGTTCATTGTGTTGTTTATTGATGACATCATGATCTACTCGAGGGATGAGAAGGAACACGAGGAACACTTGAGGCTCACATTGCAGAAATTGAGGGAGCATCAATTGTATGCCAAGTTTAACAAGTGTTAGTTTTGGTTAAGGGAGGTATCATTTTTGGGTCATATCATCTCGAGGGGGGGGGGGATGAGTATCGGTTATCCTCGGAAAAGTGAGAGACGTGTTGAAATGGGAACCCCTGCAGAATGTAAAGGAGACCCGAAGTTTTCTTGGGATGGTTGGGTATTAATGTCGATTCATCAAGGACTTTTCAAGATATCCAAGCCAATGATGGAGTTGCTAATGAAGGGAAAAGCATTTCAATGGACCCAAGCTTGTCATGAAAGTTTTGAGGAGTTGAAGAAAAGGTTAACAATAGCCCCAATTTTGGTATTGCCGTATGTAAGAAAAAGATTCGATATATATATTGTGATGCGTCGAGACAAGGACTTGGATGTGTGCTCATGCAAGAAGGTCAAGTGTAGCATACGCATCGAGGCAATCGATGAAACATGAGCAGAATTATCCTACACATGATTTGGAACTCGCAACCGTGGTACACACATTGAAAATTTGGAGACACTACATCCTTGGACATAGGTGTGAAATTTACATGGATCATAAGAGTCTTAAGTATATTTTCACACAAACGGATCTAAATTTGAGGCAACGAAGATGGTTGGAGCTTATCAAAGATTATGATTTGGTAATCAATTATCATCCAGGAAAAGCCAATGTAGTGGCCGATGCCTTGAGCAGGAAGGGAGTAAGTCATCAACTCGCGGTTCGAGAGTTGCCATCCGAGCTATGCAAGCAGTTTGAACGGTTGAACCTTGGATTTGTGAATGAGATGGGAATAATGGAGTTAAATCTGACCTTGGAGCAACAAATTCGAGAGGGTCAAACAAAGGATGAGGAAATCCAAGAAATGAAGGAAAGGACCCAAGAAAGGAGAGAATTCAGATTTGACAAGGATGAACATGACACTCTATGGCTTGGAAAAAGGATTGTCGTGCCCAATGTAAAGCATATTCGGGAGACAATACTAAAGGAGGCACATGACTCACCCTACTCGATTCATCCTGATTGTACAAAGATGTACAAAGACTTGAAGATATGCTATTGGGGGGATAGCATGAAGAAGGACATAGCTGAATATGTAGCGTTGTGTGATGTGTGCCAACAAGTCAAGGCGGGACATCAAAGGCCAGCTGGATTATTGCAACCATTGAATATTCTGGAATGGAAGTGGGAAGAAATCAGCATGGACTTTATAGTTGGTTTACCGTGTACTCAGTCCGGTTATGACTCAATTTGGGTAATCGTGGATCGATTGACCAAGTCAGCTCACTTTATTCCCGTCAATAGCACCTTTAATGAAGAGAAATTGGCTGAACTATATATGGGAAGGATAGTATGTTTGTATGGAGTTCCAAAGAAGATAGTATCAGATAGAGGTTCTCAATTTACCTACAGATTTTGGTAGAAATTGCACGAAGCATTTGGAACAAGGTTAAATTTTAGCTCAACATATCACCCTCAAAAGGATGGCAAACTGAGAGGACCAATCAGATTTTGTAGGACATGTTAAGAGCTTGTGCTTTGAAGCCATGGAAAAGTTGGAACAAGAGCTTTCCATATGCAGAATTTTTGTACAACAATAGTTACCAAGCAAGTTTGAAGATGTCACCTTATGAAGCACTATATGGAAGGAAGTGTAGGACACCCTTGTTTTGGAGTGAGACAGGGGAAAATCAAGTATTTGGACTCGATGTGTTGCAAGAAGCTGAAAAACAAGTTCAGGTAATCCGTGAGAACATGAGGGCCGCTCAACCAAGGCAAAAAGGCCATGCGGATAATAGGAGAAGGAAACTAGCCATTGAAATAGGAGATTTCGTTTACCTCAAGGTGTCACCAATGAGAGGTCATAAGAGGCAAGCTAGCACCTCGCTATATTGGACCATTAAAGATTTTGGACAAACGAGGAGAAGTAGCCTATAAGATGGAGATGCCAACTCACTTATTGGATGTTCATGATGTCTTTCATGTTTCCCAGCTCAAGAAGTGTTTGAGAGTGCCGTAAGAACAAGTGCCAATAGAAGAATTGGAATTAGAGGCGGATTTGACTTATGCCGAGCAACCGATCAAAATCTTAGAAACCAAGGAGAGAGTCACAAGGAACAAGGTCATCAGGTGGTGTAAAGTTCAATGGAAGAATCATACAGAATCAGAGGCTACATGGGAGTTGGAGGATGATCTCAAGAAGGAATTTCCCTATCTCTTCTCTTCCGCGTCGAATCTCGAGGGCGAGATTCATTTTAAGGGGGTAGGTTTGTAACACCCTCATTTTCATCCATCATGGATTGCATAAATTCTAATACATGTTTAAAATTAAGTAACATAAAATGGAATAAGTTAAAAATGAATTAGAAACAAAACCGCATTTCAGAATTCTGGAAAGTGCGGACTAGTCCGAATCTGGTGCGAACTAGTCCGATTTCTCTCTGACTTCAAACAGACTTGTCCGTTTTGCTGTGGACTAGTTTTTTTTTCCTCTGGATATTTTTGGACTTGTCCGATCCTGTATGGACTAGTCCAGTGTTCCAATTCCTTGAAAATTTCACTAAGTCCCTGGACTTGTCCGGACTAATCCGGTGTTCCAGTGGACTTGTGTGTTTTCTCCTCTGACTAAAGTCGGACTTGTCCGATTTTGGCAAGACTTGTATATTTTTCTCCGCTGGATATGTTTGGACTTGTCCGATGTGTAGTTCGGACTTGTTCGATATCTCTTTGTCCAACTTCGGACTAGTCCGACCCTTTTTCGGACATGTCCGATAAATCGCGACTCCGAGTTGATCTGTTGTTATACGACTTTTTTCTTGGGTTTCATGTTAAGTGGTCCTAGGTACGTCGTGCCTAACTCTTTTAGAGCCCAAGTGGGACTCGAAACCGACCACTACTCATCTCAAACTAGAAATCCATCTAACCCTAGCCTCCACCTCTATATAAACAACCCCACCACTTGGCTTGACATCTATTTGACACTTTTCCACCACACCCAAACCCTAGCTCGTGAATAGCCGCCACCAAGGAGGGAAAAATAGATCTAGAACAAGAAGAAGAAGAGGAGGAAAAGAAAGAGGATCAAGATCTCCATCAAGTTTCATTCTACATTGCCAATTCACCATCAAGTTCTTCATCAACCTTAGATCCTCAGTGTTGCCTCCAAGATCATTGATTCATTGGAGTTCTAAACACCTGGTATACCTTCTATTATCTTTTTCTTACGTTAATTCAACCCCAAATCTCCAAATTCACGTGGATCTAGAAAAACCTAATATATTGTTCTTGCGCAGCGTGGACTTGTCCGGTCCCTAGTGGACTAGTCCGATTTTCCTGGCTAAATTGTGTTGAATTGATTCTAAAATTGTTTCAAATCAAATCAAAACATGTATAAACTTGTTAAAATCTATTAGAACTAGTTAGTGATCATTAAAAGCAACTCATTAAGAAGTTCCACTTTGCATTTGCATAAATCATGCATGTCATGTCATATTGATTAATATTTGTGCACTCTTTGATTTTAATTCTTGTGTTGTATGTTTATTGTGTGTATTAGATGGAGAGCGTTGCAGAGAATCTCCAACACCAAGAGTTTTAAGGCATTGACCCGAACCAATCCCAATAGCAATGCAAATGTCCTTGAAGCATATTGATCCTGTTTCTAAAATAAATGTTTTTGTTTGCAAACTGCATGCTTGTATCAGTTTGATGGGAAATCTTATGATAGGAAGTTTACTGGTTTTGTTTAACCACACTTGTCACCTGGAATTCATGATAGAGAGTCGGGAAGGGCTTTTTACCTTTTTGCTTCGCTTAATTAATTGGCATGGAAGACAACTATACCACTTAACTTAATTACGCATTTATGAGATTACGATAAACATGAAATGGTTAATATGATATGGTGATGGGTGATCTAAGCAAGCATGGTGTGTGGATGGGTTAGATGTTATGGTGGTTTCGCTTGCTTTAGATCTAAGGACCGATTCGTGGAGCGACCATCTAGGATTTAAAGTGCCACCACGAGGCCAAGTATGGGTGCAGCGTAGCTGATTAATTAGGCCTTTGCTAGTGCTATTTTGACCATTAAGGATGCTCGGTGAAGGGGTAGTCGGATTGGTTTTGTTGATGATTGGTGGGACTATCCTGGGATCTAAATGGCTCAAGAGGGGGCCCTTGGTCGAAGATGTGCTTAGTTGGAGGCATTGCCACCGGTGAAACCTCAATGGGGTCTAAATAGGCTAGTAATCCCTTTGTAAAGGCTATTTTGTGATCTCTTGGCCACATACCGACAGAAGTGTGAGACAACATAATAGAGGTTCCAATCTTTGCACGATGATGAAATCACAAAAATAGGGGTAAAGTGGTACAACCTCTACAGAGCGTGTCTAAAAACTATCATGATAGCCCTGCTCCTAGTCATGAGCAACCTGGACCCTCACATGATTAGAGGAAACTTGATATTGGGATGGTTTGGTAATGATTATGGTTTGGTTATGGTTGTGGTTTGATATGGTTATGGTTTGGTAATGGATATGGTTAATAATGGTTATGGCTGGTTATGAATTAAAATCTGATATTGATTATGGTTATTTGTAATGAGAAATCTGGTATGATGGTGATGGATATGAAATATGGATTGGTACTATGTTAGTAATTATGGTTTAAGATGGGTTCACTTCATATGCATATAATATATTGCTTTTCAAATGTTTTAATGTACTTTTCAACACTTAGCCACTATTATATTCGTCATTTGAATCAGCTACAGATCATACTTTCCGCACTTGCTGAGTATGACAGTTGCCCTGGGTCCACCTTGGTGGGAGGCGACGAGCCCGAGGGTGGAGCCCTTATCTTGCTTTCCTGCATGGCCTTTTAATTTTGTCTTGATCAGTCGAAGAGGTGTGCACCTCTGCCGCTATGACCATGCGTCTCTCTCTCTGGTTGAGGGGTCTTGGTGAAGGGATCTTTGCTTGCTACGACATTATCGTGATGATTCCCAAGGTGCCTACTGCACTTCTGCTGCTTTCACTTCCATCTTTATGGGAACTGCCTAGTTGCTTTCTTAGGCGAAGAACTGCCCAGGTCGGTTTTTCTGACGGGGGACCTGGGCCCGTTTGTCATGGACGTCGTGGTACGAGCCGTTGATTTGGAGCACGCTCAAAATTGTACGATGCGCGCAAACACCACTAGGGTGCTTAAAAGGGGTACCTTTGTGCACAATGGAGGTTCCTTCCTTCTGCACGCCCCAAGCATTCGAGCCTTCGTATTCCTCCTTGAGCGTCTACCCACCCTTTAGGTTCTCGACCCCTGCCCCAATGGACTCAACCCTGCCTCCTTCCCGGATGGAGGATGTCTCACCCGTGAGGTGGCTTTTCGGCTGTGATGATGAGGAGCGACGGGACCTGATCTGTCCTGGCTCCTTGCCACTGGAGTTGGGGGAGAACGAGATTATCTTCTTCCACGTGTACGCATACTCCGGGTTCATCCCTCCTATTTCCTCCTTCCTAGTGACACTCCCGGAAGTCCTTAGGCTTCAGCTTCATCACCTGTCGCCGAACTCTCTGGTGGTGGCGACACTGTTCTTGCATTTCTATGAAATGTTCGTTGGGGTGCATTTGAGCGTACCAGTGTTCTGGCAGTTCTTCATGCTGAGGCAGACCGGGAAGAAGAACAAATCGTACTTCCATGGCGGCTACTGCTTCTAGCATCAGGCCAACAATCCCTTCAAGTACATCACACCACTCTCTTCGGTGAAGTGGGCTGATTGGAGGAAGGACTGGGTGATCGTACAAGTCGACACCCACGACCGCCTGGTTATGCCCACCGGATGGGCGATGATCAGGAAGGAAACCTGGGAGGAGCGGCCGGAGTTGGAGTAGGCCTACACCCCGGTGATGGAGAGGATCCAATTCCTTGCAGATCATGGTCTGTCGGAGTTCAAGGTGATGGCGGACTTCGTCTGTTGACGCCTGGCTCCCCTTCAGCACCATTGCCGTCCTGCATGGCTCTACTTCAGGCTACAGGATGGCACGTGGATGGTGCGAGGTCGCGACACAGAGAAGACCCCAAAAGAGGTGATCAACGCAATGTCCAAGGCATGCGGCGACCTGCTGTCGGACGATATCTTCAACTTCTCGTGAGCTTGCCCACCGCTTTGCACGGATCAGGACCTTCAGATGAAGGTTCTGAAGGAGATGCCCTACCTTGACGCGATTGGTTTTGCGCCACGGCAGGTTGGTGATGAGAACCAGGGCCTGGCCACTATTGACTTATCGGAGGAGTCCACACCTTCTTCAGGCTCTGAAGCATCCAGGGCGAGGGAAGCACCCACTATCGGAGGGTATGGCAAGGCGCCGGTCCCTGACGCAGGTAAGGGGAAGGCACCAGTCCATGACACATGTAAGGGGAAGGCCCTAGTGGTCGAGGTCTTGATGGAGAAATGCCCTCGGTCACCACTGAGGGCGCCGCCGCAGGTGGCCTTCTCTCTAAGTCAACATCCCCCAGTGTGCCCCTCTTCAGTATTAGGCGTCAGCGGTTCTTTGGCGGGAGGTTCGATCTGTCAAGCGGTGGCTCTGCCACTGTCAGCGGTTGACACATCATCCAACACCCCGGTCACCATCGCGGTCCAGGGTGCCATAGGGGGTCCGGCCGCGTCACACCTACGGAGCCTCAGGCAAAAAGGCCTCGAGCCGAGATCGTCGGCAGCTCGAGAGGAGGCTCTCGGAGTGGTTCTGTTGGATTTGGTGGAGGCACACTGGTGTAGGGTAGTGGCATTGCTGGTGTTTTCGGCGGAGGCCCAGTTGGGATGACCTCGCCTGTTACACCATCATCATGGCCTGCGACTTCAGGGTCGCCGGAGGTGGAGGCTCGCTGGAGCTTCCGGGGACGTCCGTAAGGCATTCTTGACAATGCTTGCTCTATTACCTTGTCTTCCTTTGTTCATTGGTCAGGGCTTGATCTTGATTTGCAGGGCTACGTCAGTTGTTGTGAGGCTGGAAGTGCTTCGAAGGCGGCCGAGGAGGCTACGGCTGCGGTGGTAGGGAATCTCGCCAAGCTTGTTCAGGAGAGCGCTGCTCCTGCGTCTATGTCTGGCGTGGGTACTGAAGCATCTATGGCTGAATCTCCAGCTGTCGCGGTGGTGGCACCCCCAGCTGTCGGGCCAAAGGCACCTCCAGCCATCGCGCCAAAGGCATCTCTGGCCGTCGTGGCAGAGGCACCTCTGGCCACCGTGGCAGAGGCAATGTCGGAGTCGACTCCGGGGCTGAAAGCCTGGCCTCCACTACTGCTGATCTGTTGGGCGGCTCCTTGAGCAATGATGGCGCTGCTACTTCGGGTGGCACCGCAACTCTTGCTCAGCCTCCGGGGGCAATATCCCCAGTACTGGTGGCCTCGCCTTCACTGCTACGGGAGGAAGAGGTCCCCGAGATGATCACCGGATGACCTTCCCTAACTTGGGCGCAGCCGGAGTGCCTCTCTGACATCATGGACTTGCACAATCCATCATTATTCTGGTGCGATCCAACCTCCGTCGGGCGCAGGAGGCTCTCCTCGCAGAGTGAGAGAAGTTGTGTCCAATGGTGAGCGCCTCCGAGGCTGGGAGGACCTTCTGAGGTCCTGGATCACCGAGGCGAAGGCGATGTACCAAAAGGAGAGCAAGGAGTTGGAGCTGAGGCACTGCTTGGTGAATGCCACGGATGCCCTGTGATGAGGACATCACTCCTATGCACATACACAACACTCCATTTAACATACAAGATGCAATCAATAGGATTCACACACATCAATTAATTTCAGAGGTGAGCTCGTTCTTATATGTTTTCTTATATATTTTTGAGAATAGATTGCTAACTAATGACTTAATTGTGATTAGGAACCATAGAGAAGTTAAAGGAGTAATTGGAGGAAGATTTAGGGGCGTGGAGGACCAGAGGATACGTTCAAAGAGGATGGAAACCGACTCCAACTCAAAATCGTGCCCAACTCGGAGTCCAGGAGCAGTACGCACTAAAACGGACGTCCAGGACGCATACGAACTCCGTTTTGGACGTTCCACATATGAACGGAAAGGGGAGAGGATAAACTTTCCAATGGTGCTGGTACCATATCAAAATTCCTCCGGAGTGGATGGGAATCGTCGAAACAATATCGAGTTCAGAATCTGTCAGGTGCTGCGCCACCATATTGGGCCATTGGGCCTTGTATCAAGTCTAAGTCCATTATTTTCGTATCTTAGGGTTAGGTCACGACTTCAACACCCCCTTGGACGTCCTCCCACCTATATATACTTCATAGTAGCAGCCATGAACAATTGGGTTTTGCTTAGATCAATAATATCACCGTTCTATTGTTTTTGAGACCCCAACTTCGCGATTTCAGATTGTTTCTACCTTGTTCTTGCTTGTGTTCTCGGTTGCACTTGCAGGGATTAGCCTTCTTGGCGAGGTCAATCGTGTGCAGCACGGTTGATAACCAACAGAGTGGTGGTGTAGTGATCGCAGAGGTTTTTCGTGTTCTACTCGAGAGCCTCGGATCATCAACGTCGAGATCTCCACATAAATCGACTTATCCATTACCTTTCAGAAGATCGGGCCTAAACCTTTTTTTCCTTATCACCTTGTCCCAGAAGATTCTGGCCAATGACAAGGTAGCCAACGACACGGCTGATGCCCGTCTACACGCCCTTGAAGAAGGTCGAGAGGTCACGAGTTGCCAAGAAGCCGTTGTTGCTGAGAGGGAGGCTGCTGTCGCTGAGCAAGAGGTGACGGCCCAGGCAATGATGGCTCGGGTTGCAGTCCGGCCTAGAAGATCATGAGCTTCGGGAGAGGGACTTGTCGTGGGATTGGGTACAGCACTCAGCTGAGCGTCAGGAACTTCTTCTGCGCGATCTCAATGTCCATGTTCAGGAGTGCTCGATGGAGTGCTGCACTCGGGAGCTCGATCTGCATTAGCGTCAGATGGCTCAGTGCCTGGAAGTCAAGGGTAGCGTGGTGGCGGAGACGGTAGCAACCCATGTCCTGGTGAGCTACCAGAGCCGGTACCATGATATGCCCCTGGAGCCAGTTTTGAAGGTCCTGTTGAAGAGCGTGAGGAGGCGGCAGCGGTAGAGGTTAAGAATGCCACAAAAAATGTCATCGCGCAATTTTCCAGGGACTGAAGCTGGAAGTCCGACTTTGTATCCGGGGTTCACCCCTTTTTAAATATTCCTTAATGAATATGGATTTGTGTTTGGCTTCTTGGCTTGTCTTTGTGCTTCTCAACTATGGCTCTGAGTCATTAGTTGCATAAGGGTTTGCAGAACCTTTGCTGAGCCCGTTAGCTTTTGAGGACCAACGGTTCCACAATTGATATGGCCGAGGTGTTGCCCATTGACTTACTGCCTATGGAACCCCCTTAGAGGCCCCATGGTAGATGTGGTTAGTTGGCTGGGCATATCTACCATTTGATTTTCAGGATGTCTTCAATGTGGCCCCAGTGGAGCTGGGGAGTTGGAGTGTCGTAACGCCAGCAATTGCCAGAGCTGGACGCTCCGGCATCACCCACCACCTTCGTGGAGACGTCAACGACAGGCCCCTTGGGAGGTGCCGGAGCTGGGTACTCCGGCGCCGCCCACCATCGTCGTTGAGGCATCGACGGCAGGCCCCTTGGGGGGCTGGAGCTGGATGCTCGGACGTCGTCCACCATCGTCGTAGAGTCGTCGACGGCAGGCCCCTGGTGTACAAGTTATAGCAAGAGAAACCTGTTAGCAACAAGAGCAGGGCAGGAGAGTGTGACACCTGGTTCCGAGAATGAACCAAGTGAACGCATATGTGTGCCCAAAATGTTCAACACACATACACGATTGCATTCACAAAAGAGTATATAGAAAATTACCACAAAACAAGATTAATTAACCAAAACCATATTATCCTCAAATACAAGTGCTAATGATTATTAATAACAAGTTCAACTAATGCAGCGGAAATAAACTAAATAAGCAAACTAAACAGCTAGGCAGCATAATTAATAGGGTATAGCGCAGCTCCAATCAACACCACAGGCAAGCTGACGGTAGACTCAGCCTAGAACTCCGCATTATCGCCATTAAACTCCCAGTCCTTATCTGCAACTTTGGGGGGGGGATTGCAAGAGTGAGTACATGTCGTACTAAGCAAGTGTGGAAAGTATGACATGTAGCTGATTCAAATGATGAACATAATAATGGTTGAGTGCTGAAAAGTACATTAAAACATTTGAAAAGCAATATATTACATGTATGTGAAATAAACCCATCATAAGCCATATAGTTATCATAATACCAATCCATATTCCATATCCATCATCATATACCAACATCCATATTCTATACCAGAATTAAATTCATAACCATTCATAACCATAATAACAACCATAACCATCCCAAATACCATCCCAATACCGAGTTCCCTCTAATCATGTGAGGGTCCAGGTTGCTCATAACCGGGAGCACGGCTATCATGATAGTTTTAGACACACTCTGCAGAGGTTGTACCGCTTTACCCACGTGTTTGTGATTTCATCACCTTTCGATGACTAGAAAATCTCAATTATGTTGTCTCACACTTCCGTAGGTGTGTTACCAAGAGATCAAAAAGTAGCCTTTACAAAGGTATTACTAGCCTATTTAGACCCCACTGAGGTTTCACCAGTGGCAATGTCTCCAACTGAGCACATCTTCAACCAAGGGCCCCCTCTTGAGCCATTCGGATCCCAGGTGACAAGGGTGGTCAAACAAAGCTAGTAAACTTCCTATCATAGGATTCCCATCAAATTGACACATGCATGCAGTTTTGCAAACAAAACATTTATTTCAAAAACAGGATCAATATGCTTCAAGGACACTTGCCTTTCTCTTGCGGTTGGTTCGGGTCAACTTCTTCAAACTCTTGGTGCTGAAGATCCTCCGCGGCACTCTCTAGCGCAAATCCGTCTAATCCACACAATAAACATACAAGACAAGAAACATAATCAAAGAGTCCACATATATAACTCAATATGACATGACATGCATGATTAATGCAAATGCAAGGTAGAACTTGTTAATAGATTGCCTTTAATGATCACCAATTAGTTCTAATAGATTTTAACAAGTTTATACAGTTTTGGATTTGATTAGATCTACTTTTAGAATTAATTCAACACAATTTAGCCTGGAAAATCAGACTAATCTGCAGAAGGACGGACTAGTCCGCACTTTGCAGAACTAGCGAACTAGGGTTTTCTAGATCGACGTGAATTTGGAGATTAGGGGTCGGATTCACGTAAGAAAAAGAGAATAGAAGGTATACCAGGTGTTTAGGACTCCAATGAATCAAGAAACTTGGAGGCAACACTTGGATCTTGGCGATCTAGGGTTGATGATGAACTTAGAGATGAATTGGTGATGAAGAATGAAAGCTTGGTGGAGATCTTGATCCTCTTTTGTTTCCACCTCTTCTTCTTCTTGCTTGGGATCTCCTCCTCCTTCCTTGATGGTGGCTCCCCACAAACTAGTGTTTGGGTGGCGTGGAAAAGTGGCAAATAGATATCAAACCAAGGGGTGGGGCTGTTTATATAGAGGTGGAGGCTAGAGTTAGATGGATTTCGAGTTTGAGATGAGTAGAGGCCGTTTTAGGGTCCCTCATGGGCTCTATAAGAGTTAGGCATGACGTACCTAGGCCCACTTAATGTGAAACCCAAGAAACAAGTCGTAAAACAAAAGATCAACTCGGAGTCACGAAATATCGGACAAGTCCGAACAGGACCGGACTAGTCCAAAAATGTCCAGAGAGAAAATCGGACAAGTCTAGCCTAAAATCGGACAAGTCCGACTTTTGTTAGAGAGGAAAATGGAAAAGTCTGTTGGAACACCGAACTAGTCCGGAAAAGTCCAGGGACCAAGCAATTTTTCAAGGATTCTTGGAATATCAGACTAGTCCGCACAAAATCGGACAACTCCAAAAGTTTCCAGAGGCAAAATCGGACTAGTCCGCAACAAAAACGAACAAGTCCATTTGAAGTCAGAGAGAAATTGGACTAGTCCTTACCAAAATCTGACTAGTCCGCACTTTTCAGCATTTTAAGTGCGGTTTTGTTTCAAATCAATTTTAAACTCATTCCTCTTGATGTGGATTAATGTTAAACATGTATATGAATGTATGTAGGGCATGATGCATAAAAATGAGGGTGTTATAGAGAGTTTACTCACTTATCCGCGCTTGGTGTTGTTGTTGACGTGTTGGGACGTCGACGACAGGACCCTTGCGAGGTGCCGGGGCTAGATGCTCCAGCGACGTCCGCCATTTTCATTTATACATCGACGGCAGGCCCCTTGGGAGGTGACGGAGTTGGATGCTCCAGCGTCGCCCACCATCGTCGTGAAGACGTCGACGGCAGGCCCCTTGGGAGGTGCTGGATCTGGGTGCTCCATCGTCGCCCACCATCGTCATTGGGACATCGGCGGAAGGCCCCATGGGAGGTCCCGGAGCTCGATGCTCTGCCATCGTCCACCATCGTCGTTAAGACGTCGACAGCAGGCCCCTTTGGAGGTTTTGGAGCTCAATGCTCTGGCATCGCCCACCATCATCGTGAAGACATCCACGGCAGGCCCCTTGGGACGTGCTAGAGCTTGATGCTTCGGCGTCGTCCACCATCGTCGTGAAGATGTCGACGATAGGCCCCTTTGGAGGTGCCGGAGCTGGATGCTCTAACATCATCCACCATCATCGTAGAGTCGTCGACGGTAGGCCCCTGGTGTATAGGCTATCGCAAGAGAACCCTGTTAGCAACAAGAGCAAGGTAGGAGAGTTTAATCACTTATCCGAGCTTGGTGTTGTCCTTGATGTGCTGAGTCGTCGACAGCAAGACCCTTTTGAGGTGTCGAAGCTGGATGCTCTGGCGTTGCCCACCATCAAGATTAAGGCATCGACGGCAGGCCCCTTGCGAGGTGTCAGAGCTGGATGCTCTGGCGTTGCCCACCATCGTCGTTGAGGCATCGACGACAGGCCCCCTGGGGGATGCCGGAGCTGGATGCTCCAACATCATCCACCATCGTCGTAGTGTCGTCGACGGAAGGCTCCAGGTGTACAGGCTATCGCAAGAGAACCCTTTTAGTAACAAGAGCGGGATAGGAGAGTTTACTCACATATCTGCGCTTGGTGTTGTTGTTCATGTGCTGGGACGTCGACTGTAGGCCCTTTGCGAGGTGCGGGGGCTGGATGCTCCGGCAACATCCACCATTTTTGTTGATATGTCGACGGTAGCCCCTTGGGAGGTGTTAAAGATGGGTGCTCTGGCGTCGCCGACCATCGTTGTTGGGACATCGACGGCAGGCCCCTTAGGAGGTGTCGGAGCTGGATGCTCCGGCTTTGTCCACCATCATCGTTGAGACGTCCACGGCAGGCCCCTTGGGAGGTGCCGGAGCTGGATGCTCCGGCATTGCCCACCATCGTCGTGAAGACGTCCACTGTAGACCCATGATGTACAGGCTTTCACAAGAGAACCCTGTTAGCAACAAGAGCAAGGCATGAGAGTTTACTCACTTATCCGCGCTTGGTGAAGTTGTTGACGTGCTGGGACGTCAACGGCAGGCCCCTTGCAAGGTTTCGGAGTTGGATGCTCCGACGTCGCCCACCACCATCGTGGAGACATTGATGGCAGGCCCCATGGGAGGAGCCGGAGCTGGTTGTTCCGGTGTCGTCCACACTCGTCGTAGAGTCATCGACAAGAAGCCCCTGGTGTACAGGCTATCGCAAGAGAACCCTATTAGGAACAAGAGCGGGGCAGGAGAGTTCACTCAATTATCCATGCTTGGTGTTGTCGTTGATGTGCTAGGACGTCGACGTCAGGCCCCTTGCGAGTTGCCGGAGTTGCATGCTCCGGCGTCGCCCACCACCGTCGTGGAGACGTCGACGGCAGGCACCGTGGGAGGTGCCAGAGCCGGATGCTCCGATGTTGTCCACCATCGTCGTAGTGTCGTCGACAGCAGACCCCTGGTGTACAGACTATTGTAAGAGAACCCTATTAGCAACAAGAGAGGGGCGAGAGAGTTTACTCACTTATCCGCGCTTGGTGCTGTCATTGACGTGCTGGGACATCGACGGCAGGCCCCTTGCGAGGAGTATGAGCTGGATGCCCTGGCGACGTCTGCCATCTTCGTAGATACGTCAACGACAGGCCCCTTGGGAGGTGACAGAGCTGAATGCTCCAGCATCGCCCACCATCATCATGAAGATGTCGACGGCAGGCCCCTTGGGAGGTGCCGGATTTGGATGCTCTGGCGGTTTGTCCTGCACATATGATAGAAAGAGGGGGGACTAGTCTTGCTCGTCAGTCATGCCTGTTCCTCTCCTTAGCTCTGTCATGTCTTACTATCCTTGACTAACATACGGGGCTTGGGTAATTCGATGCGTTGGTGCCTTGGGATCCGGCTCCTGCTGTCTTCAGGGTGTGAGCTTTCTGGTTCAAGTACTCAGCTGTAGCACTGGGGGGCAGGGTGTGTATGCTTAGCGTGCAGGACCAGGATAAGCAATTTACACCCCCTGGACCTCCTACTCGGCACAAACCTTTCCTGGGAAGCCTTCAGGCTCCACGGGACCCTAATGACTTGAGGAGCTCCAAGAACCCCTCGCACGCTACAGGTACCTCAAGTGAACCCGCGTGTAGCTGGACTGCATGGCTTCAGTAGGGGTGAGTTATAGAGCATACAGCCATGTATATGAATATAACATACAATAAACGAGGCTATTATGGTATGATCATAAAATTAATGTGTAATTAAATGAACAATATTTTTTAAGAAAGCATTAAGTAAAACAGTGATTCTTTTTATAGGAATTCATAGAGGGAGTCTAGCTTTTACAAAAGAGGGCAACGGCTTGTTATCGGATGATGAGGGAGGCAGCGTGTACAGGCTTAGGGTTCGGAACCAAGCTAAGCTGACTGCACACTCTAGACCTTACCCTCCCGGTGCTCGGTTGTCGTTAGTGCTGCTCCTAGGTCCCATAAAAACCTTTACACTATCTTACTTAAATTTAATATTTACAATAGGGGTGCCCACCGTGGGATGGAGGTGGGCCCAAGGCTCCAAGGCAGCTATGATGGTTGTGGTGCAACCTTGTGGTCGATAGCTCCCAGAGGGGCGATTAGCGAGCATCCTACTTCCTGCCCCTACCGCCCGTCTTGCGGGTGCTAAGAGCAGTGCTGGGACTAAGCTCGGTAGCTTTGGTGCGGACGTCGGTGCCGCCAGAGGGCTGCAGTCGGGTCACAACGGGTGCTCCGCGCTGATGTAAGCTCGGCGGAGGCTGACTTGATCAAGCGCTGCCCGGGGTGGGTGTCGGGTCTGCTGAGAGGGCTTGGAGCTGCTCCAAGGCTAACACCGTGACGGTGCGGTCTTCGCGGATCCTAAGGATGTCGGAGGGGGTTGGCATCTTCAGGACGAGGTAGCCGTAGTGGGCTATGACCATGAATCGGTATAGGATCGGCCTGCTGATGATGTCGTTGAAGGGGAGGCTGACATCAGCGATGTCGAAGAGGATACTCTCCGTCCTATAGTTGTCGGGTGTCCCGAAGGTCACCCAGAGATGGATGTTGCTGTATGGGATGATGCTCCCTGGTCCCACCCCCGGGAATGGGCTCGAGGGGGTGAGTTTGGACACCGGGATCTGCAGTTGCTCGAAGGCTGCACGGCTGAGGAGGTTGAGGCCGGCGCTGCCATCTATCAAGATGTAGTGGAGCTTGACGTTGGCTATGGTGGGGGCGACTTGAAGAGGTAGAACCCCTGCCCCAGCCATGTTCTTCGGGCACTCAAAGGCGTCGAAGCTAATCGGCGTCTCCTTCCAGCAGTGGTGCCGCGCTGGAGTGGTTACATGGGCTATCGAAGCCACTGCACGACGAAGGGTCTTCACCGCGTTCCGGGACGCAGGATCCCAAGACCCTCCGAAGATGACATGGAGGGTCTTGCGACACTCGTGGTCGCTACTGGCATCGAAGTCCTCATCTTGGTGTACACTTTGACGGCCTGCTCTTGCTTCTGGTACTCCATCTCCTCGTCATCATCGACCTTGGGGTCGACCTTCTGCTTGCCCTCCGGTTGGCGGAAGAGGGCGCCATCTGGCACTGCTGCGCCCACTCTTGGTACCGTTCTACACATCTCTTTATCTCCCGACACTCGCTCGCGGTGTGGTCGCGAGTTTTGTGCACCGGGCAGGGATCGATGCCTTAATCAACGGCAGGTGGCTGACACGGGCACATCTACGGTCGCGAGGGTTTGCCACCTCTGATCGTGGCTGTTGCCGCGATGGGGGACCCATGCAGCGGCTTGATCTGGCCACCACCCCGGTTCTTGTTCTTCTTCTTGCCGCTACCAGGGGTAGTGGCTCCTTCTCCGGTCTGGCTGGCCCCGCCCGCCCTGGGTACGAGCTGAGCATGCTAGTCGCCGCCTTCTGCCGCCCTGTCGCACTGGTCGGCGATGGAGAAGAACTCGGAGACATCTTGCACGTTGTGCGTGGCTAACTTCTCGAGCATCTTGTGGTCACGCACTCCCTGTCAAAATGCCACTATGATAGAGGCATTCAGGATGTTGGTGATGGAGTTGCGTACTTGGCAGAAACACTAGATGAATGACCTCAGCGTCTCCTTGGGTTGTCGCTGCATGGCGTGGAGGTCGAGCTTGGTGCTGGGGTGAGTGTAGGAGCTGCGAAAGTTTGCCGTGAACTGCCGACGCAGCTCATCCCAAGAGAATATAGACCCCTCGGGCAGGTTCATCAGCCACGAGGGGGCCGATCGAGTTAGGGCGACTGGGAAGTAGTTTGCCAGGATGGTTTCATCCGCTCCTGCCGCAAGGAGGTTCATGGTGAAGATATACAGGAACTCGGCTGGGTTGATGCTTCCGTCGAACCTCTCCAGCATATGTGGCTGGAACTTGTGTGGCCACGTCGCGATGCGGAGGTGCGAGCCAACACTACATAACCTCTGATGGGTTTCGTTGGAGAGGCATATGGGGTAGCATACCCCAAGGGGGTCTGCTGCACGATGTGTGGTGCTTGGTTTTGCCATGCGTTGCTGCAATGGTACATGCTGTGCTAAATACTGATGTTGCACGTCTTGCTGCACTGAGTACTATAGGGGGGCTGTCGAGCGGACATACTCCTGATCAGGTGGCAGAGGGTCTACCTACAGTGCACCTTGGACGGGGGATGCCTCGTGAATTGGGCATTGAGGGCTATATTCGTCGTCGAGGTTGCCCCGCCTCTCTCGTTGGCGCTCGATGATGACTCAGCCATTCAGGTAAGCTTAACGGCGGTCAAGCTCGGCCTTGAGGTCCTCTGTGGGGAGCCGACCAACGCTCGTTGGCCTTGAGGAGCGGGAGTTGGCGGTGTGACAGTCGATTGATGGCGTTCGTGACAGCGACATGAGGCACCTTCCCTTGTTGTGGGAGTTGATGGCTGCAACGACGAAATGGACAATGTCTTGGACCCACTGTCGACCCGCTCCCTGAGAAGCGTTTAGCGATGGTGGGTGCTGGAGAAGGGCTCTGGCCGCTGCCAGAGCGCTCTCCAGGCTTTCTATTTGTGGTGCCGGCGGGGTTGACTGAGCCGGATGTGTCCCAACATGCTGTCCTGGCCAGCTTTACTTGCACAGGGGCGTGATGGACCACAGAGCGCCGCTCAAGCGGCGGATCTAGTCACCGGGCGATGGCCGCAAAAACCACCTTCCACGGGCTTGATGAACACCGTGGTGGTGAAAACGCTACCACTTTTATGAGAGAAAAAGCCCCTTCCTAGCGCGCCAAACGTCAAAATGTTAGAGCGACACTTCCCCAGATCTGCTAAGGAGCAGCCCGTGGAGGTTCTTGTTCGGCAGGGCTTAGGCCTCAATTAAGTGTTCTAGCGGATGGAAGTATGAGATAGTGGTTTTTACGTGGTTCGGCCCGCAAGGAGCGTAACACCTTACTCCACGATAGATGGTATTGCTAGTATGTGTGTATGCGTGTGTGATGTTTCAGTCTGGTCTTTTGTCACGGTGGCGGTCCGGGCCTTTTATAGACAAGGCCGAATGCCTTACAAGTGGGGTCCCGGGGTCCGATAGGTGGTCTCGAGGCGATCTTATCCTAAAGATCTAAGGCTTCTTCTGTAAGCTTGCTCTAACCATGGTCTTGAAGACTCCCCTTCTTGCCGCCTGCGTTGTGAGTAGCCCATGCTCCGTTGCTAACATTGGTAGCGAATGTTTCGTCCAACTATCTGTGTCGCTGTAAGCTACCCACTTGGCGGAGTGGAATAGGTCTGCGGTGTCTTCACTATGATGCGATTGGTCGCAGCGGTACCTGACATTAGGCGTGTGCCGCGCCATGCATCTGGGGAGACGTGTATCTTCAGTCCTTGACAGGGAAAAGGCGACTGTTCTCTTAACTCCCGCATCCCTCCGTCCAGGGCAAGTGGCTTGGCTATGTGATAGCTCGGGATCTCAACTATGTGGAGGAGGTCAGGTCCCGCCTTGTGGACAACGTGGTAGCTCGGGATCTCACCTCTACGGAGGAGGTCAGGTCTCACCTTGCGGGCCACGTGGTGGCTCGCGAGCTCATCTCTGTTGGGAAGGCTAGGCCCCGTCCTGCTGGACACGTGTTGGTGCCGAGATCTCACCTCCACGGAGGAGGTTAGGTCCCGCCTTGCGGGACACGTGACATCGCTGGAGCCCAACCATATGGGACATGGCCCGTCTGATGTCTTGGTCCACGTGGTAGCTCCAGAGCCTTGTCTCACGGCAAGGAGGGATCCTTAGCTGCTAGACACGTGGTTACCTGGGGCTCGTCTCCAAAGGGGGTGTGGAGCTTCTCGTTCGGATTTCTTGCAGATATCCTGGACCTCCCATCTAGGACTGATGGGTCTGGGTCTCTTGAATACATGGCGCCGTAAGACCCCACCTCTGCTGGGAGGCGGGGTACCTATGTGGCTCTATCTTGTGCGCTAGGGTACCCGGTATGCCAGTTACCGACAACAACATTTTATTTTTGTTTTTCAAAAACCAAAATGAAACAAATCTAAGTTGAGAATACAAAATTTCCAACCCCCCTAGCAAAAAGCAAACATGCTGTGGGAAAGCAAAATTCAAATGGGGAAAATCCAAATGGTGATGAAAGAAAATAAAAAATGAGAAAACTACAAAAGTAACCTATTGGCGAGGCCTCGTCCGAAGCTGATGAGATAGATTTTCCTCTGTCTTCATGAAGCTCCATTTTCAGCATTCGGCCCTGGAGAAGTGGGCATGGTCGGTTCACCTTGCTTCTTCCGCCATTCCTTCTTTGGTGGTTTAGTGGACTTGGGTTGTTCAGACGGTCCTGGCTTCTCCATCTTCTTGAAATGTTGGCATGGGAAAAAAGATAGAGTCTCCTCATCAATCAATTTCTTCATAAATACAATGAGGGTTTCCACTTGAGGTGGTGTAACTTTGACCTCCTTGATGTGTTTGACATTTGGGCCATACTTGGTCTTGATTATGGAGCATTTCCTTCCTTGGCCAAAAGTCAAATTTCTCCTCCATGCCATTGATATGGAAGCGGATTTCACCGGCTCCCACATCGATGTGAGTATCCGCGGTGCTAAGGAAAGGGCGCCCAAGAATGAGTGGGGCTTCCTTCTTTACCTCCATGTTGAGCACCACGAGGTCCATAGTTATGAAGTAGTAATAGATTCTCATCGGAAGAACTTCAGCAATGCCCGCGGGATAGTGGAACAATGAATCAGCCAGCTAGAGCTGTATTGGCATTGAAGACAATGTGGTGAAGTTGAGCTTGTCGAAGACCACCTTTGGCATGACACTAACATGTGCAGCAATGTCACATACTGCCTTGTCAAAGTGTTGTGTACCAATAGGGAATAATATAGGGGATATCTTGGGTCCTACTTCTTTTTCGAAAGCGTGTTGAGGATAGGTGCGATGCAATCCTCCGTTGGCTTGACAACTTCTGTGGTGGGCAATAGTTGCTTGTTGTTCAATATGTCCTTGCGATAGCGAGCATAAGTGGGTACATGAATCGCAACTATCAAGGGCACATTGATATGCATCTTCTGGATGATTTCAACAAAGCGACTGAATTGCTCATCCACATTTGGCTTTCAATTTCTTTGAGGGAATGGCATGAAGGTAGTATCCAAAAATTCTCTTGCCATTCTCTCACTAAGATTTTTCCCTTGTTAGAATGAACTCATTCTTTGTTCTTCTCAACTATTGTCTCCTCTTGAGTGGGGTACGGTGGGTTACGAGTGGTCATTCCACCTGTTGTAGCCAGTGCATTCACATTTTCCACGAGAGATTCAGGTTGCCCCGGAATCTTTCCATTTTCCAATGGAGAGACAAGCTGCCAGTTGAGCTAATTGAGTCTCCAACATCTTGTTGAAGCTCAACTGGTTCTTGAAGGTAGAAGCTAAGCCTTCAATCTTGGCATTGACATTTTCCAGGGTCTTATAATTAGCCGACAACTTCTTGGATAGGGAATCATTGATCTTGAGTTGGCTAATGGCAAGTTCCTTCAAGTTGGGTGGATTTCCATTGCCATTGTTGTTGTTGTAGCCCCCTTGATAGAAAGGGCGTGGTTGGCCCCGCCCTTGACCTTCTGTACGATAGCCGTTGTTGAAATTTCCATTGTTGTCCAAGTACAAGGCATCCTCCCGGATCTCGGGGCAATCACTCCTCATATGATTCATGTTGCCACAGACCTCACACGTAATTTGAGAGTCTAAGGCCTGGGCAGTCTCAAATACTTCTCTATTGGCTTTACAGTCCAACTTCTTTATCAGGAGGTCTAGTTTGGCAGTGATCACGTCTATCTCTTTCAAGGTGTGCATGCCTCGCTGTTGGGGCTGGAGACGCTCATCGCTCCAACCCATATTGGAAACCATCTTTTCAATCAATTCTTTTGCTTTGGGCAGTGTAAGTGAGAAGAAGGCTCTTCCAGCAGCAACATCCATATGGTTAAGGGCCGACGGAGTCAACCCGTTGTAGAAGTTTTGGATGATAGACCAATCATCCATCCCATAGTTGGGAGAGGCCAGGATGTAATCCTACAACCTTTCCCAATCTTCAGGAATGGATTCCTTGGGCTTCTGCTGGAAGCTTGAGATTCTTCCACTTAGGGCATTGGTCTTTCCTGACGGAAAGAATTTGACGAGGAATTACGTAGAACATTTCTCCCAAGTGTTTATAGAACTTCAGTTCGTGTAGAACCACTGCTTCCCTCTCCCAAGGAGGGAGAACGAAAACAGTCGAAGACGGATGACATCAAGTGTGAGATCCTTAGTCTTGAAAGTACTAGAAATCTCTAGTAAATATTGCAGGTGAGCACTTGCATCCTCGTTGGCTTTCCAACAAAAGGGATTAGTGTAGGATCGAAGAGCACGTAAAAAGCTACCAGAGAGGGGTGAATGGTAGATTTAAAATTCTTATGCAGCGGAAACAATTAAATCCCAACCCCTCCAGCAGAGAAATGATCTCTTAAAGAAATTGTGTGTGAGACTAATCTAAATGTGTTTCACCATGAAGTGATAGATATCAGATAGAATCAAGTCACGAAGACAACACAAGAAGAATCACTCAAATCCATCGAGAGAAACTCAAGTTATGATCGAAAGATCGAACAAAAGTCAATCTGTCCTACCCGAGAAAAACAGTTCTTGAATGCTGCAAAGAAACTCGTGTTGGTCAGAAACTACAGATCCAATAACCGTGAAATTTTGACAGATGATAGATAATCAAGTTGTGAATACAACCCAAAAAGAATCACGTCAATTGGATCTGTAAAACTCAAGTTGTGATAAAACCAACGATAAAAGGTAGTGTTGTCCAGAAACTCGACGAGTAAAACTTGTCTGGAATAAGTCGGACCAACAAGGCACAAAAGTTCCTTCAACCTACGAATTTTATTCAATAGAACACAAGAAGAACAGCCCCAAAGTCGTGCACCACGAGCTTTGGGCTCCCTTGCTTATATAACCAGCCCTTAGGCCAACCCAATCTCAACTAGGACTCCAATCCTACTCCAATCACGAATCGGAACTTTCAATAACTGCTAAGGACTCTTCTATACGCAGATAGAAGCAATCTTAAGACTTACAGACACATTAGGAACATATCCCACATTCCTAAACAACTCAAATTCGTGAACCACACGAAATCCTATCATAACCAACTCGATACTTTCCATACCGAGTCATAACCGACCCCGCCGCAGCCGAAGTCATCAACCGATACGATCCGATCCTTCCAACCAGATCTTCCCATCCATAACCCATCTTCGGAACCATGTTGCCACATCATGCACCGCATGCATACGTGCGAACACCTTCCTTCGATGTCCAGTAAGCTTCATATGCACTGCCCTTGATTCAATCATCCTTTGTGACCTCCTGACCCGCTCAACCACAATTCCTCCTGAATTTGGTTGTTGGAACCTCATCTCCTCCCTGAGACTAGTCCAAAGGATCCTGTCACCATCCATGACTTGAACTCAAGCAACACCTGCACATGAACAAACAACCAATCCGTACGAGCCCAAGTCCGCGACTTGACTCAAGTCAGTTCCGAACACAACACCTTACATGAGCACCTCAAATAAGCATGTTGCAAAGCATATCAAAACGATATCAGCCATATCAACCAAAATGCACCAAAAACTTAGCAAAGGAAGACTAAGCAATCTTTCTAAGAATATAAAGCAAGTTCAAAACTTTGCAAGATAAAAGCAGGAACATTGCGATCAAGCTCCAAACCTAGCCAAAGCTAACCGGAGCTTGAGCTGGAGCTTACCAAAGCTAGTCGGAACTAGTGCTGGAGCTAACCAAAGCCAGTTGGACCTAGAACCGGAGCTAACCAGAACTAGTCGGAACTAGTCAACCCAAAAGCCGGAGCTAGAGAAACATGTCGGAGCTTAACAAAGACATGCCGAAGCTATCAAAGACATGCCGGAGCTAAAGACAAAGCTCACCGGAGCTACCCAAAAATATGTCGGATCTAGACAAAGTAAGTCAGACCTATTGTCAGACCTTGCAGGAGCTCGGAGCTAGAGTCGGACCTTGCTAAAAAGATGTTATGGCAGCATTCAAAACTTTATTATCAAAGCCAATGTATTCAACACACATAGGCCTCACAATCCCCCCCTTGATGAATGCATTGGCAACACCATTTAAATCCGAACATTGGAATGAAAGGTTTTGAGAACAATCCCCCCCCCTTTTTGAAAATCAAATGAGATAGAAATAAATTTCTCCCCCTATACATATTTCCCCCCCTTGCATAATTCACCATATTATCTCTCCCACTTTGACAATGTATTCAGCAAGGTTCAAAAGAGAAATTTTAATTATTATGAGCATATTGTAACATATAAATATAAAACAAAGCTCATCCAAGTCATAGTATAAAGTAACTTACACTATCACAACAATGAGATACATAAAGTAGTGTAAGCCATGCTAGAGATCAAATGTAATTTTCAATTTAAGCAGGTCATGATCTCACAAACTTAACGATTTCAATATCTGAAAGCATGAATCTTGTTGCTGCATTTTATTATTTTTCAAGGCACAAATTTAGATCATATGATATTTGCAAGAGATTATATGCGCATCTGCCTTATTCTAACCAACCAAGCCAAGCCTATGTCATTTGACAATCAGAAGCTTAAGGACATGGTTTTAGTCATACACAACTTCTTCCAAGTTCATATCTAAGTGCAATGATAAGCATCTCAAAAGAAGAAGTGTGATGCATGCATATTCTCTTGATCCTTTCTCAACTTATATTTGTTCACAAAAACTCATCATGTGAGTTGATTACTTGATTAATTCTATATGATTAAAAACACTTGTGAGCATGCAACAAGTTCAAAACAGCAAGAAAGTTCAACCATGACCAGATTTAGTGTAAGTAATTATTCCAATTACTAGACATGGCAAAAACTACAAAATGTATAACATGAGTAATGTAGTAAGAACTTCCAGCATGCAAAAGGAATCTCAAAGTCATATATGTACGAAATACTATGCTCATATTATTTTAATTTCAAATTCACACATAGACTTCTCAAGATTGAAAACTCCCCCTCAATTTAAGCCATGAGGATGCATAATCCCTATTTCACTACAAATATAACAAAAACGAGTGAAATCCAAAGGTTTTGTAAAAATGTCAGCCAATTGTTGTTCGGTATCTACATGGTGAAGCACGATGTTTCCTTTTTCAACATTCGCACGGAGAAAGTGATACCTAATATCAATGTGCTTAGTTCTAGAATGTTGCACGAGGTTTTTAGCAATGCAAATGGCCCTATTGTTATCACAAAACATTGGAACACTATCTAGATCAACCCCATAGTCCTTAAGTGTTTGAACAATCCAAAGAATTTGTGAGCAAGCACTAGCTGCAGCTACATATTCAGATTCGGCTGTGGATTGTGCAACTGAATTTCGTTTTCTAGAGGACCATGCAACAAGTGAATTACCAAGAAAATGAAAAGCACCGGAAGTACTTTTCCTGTCAATCCTACAACCTCCAAAATCAGCATCGGAAAAAGCTTTCAAAGTAACGGTTGAGGAAGAAGGAAGAAAAATGTCAAATTCTTGAGTTCCATGTAAGTAACTGAGAATCCTTTTGACAGCTTGACGATGTGAAGCACGTGGGGAGGCTTGAAAACGTGCACAAAGACATACGCTGAATTGAATGTTCGGACTTGAGGTCGTGAGGTACAAAAGTGATCCGATCATGCTTCTATATTCTTTTTGATCCACAGGTTCACCATCTTCATCAAGTTCAAGTGTTATTGTTGTTCCCATTGGTGACCGAAGAGGCTTGCTTTTGTCCATGTTGAAGCGCCTTAGAAGGTCTTTTGTATACTTCATTTGATGCACAAAGGTACCCTCCTTGGTTTGCTTGATTTGCAGCCACAAAAAGTACGTGAGTTCTCCCATCATACTCATCTCAAATTCTAAACTCATCATAGCTGAAAACTTGGACACAAGATCATGAGAAGCACAACCAAAGATAATATCATCCACATACACTTGAACGAATAATGAGTCATTGCCATGCTTAAGCACAAAAAGAGTTTTATCAACCTTGCCCATGGTAAATACATATTCAAGTAAGAATGTTTTTAACCTATCATACCATGCTCCAGGGGCTTGTTTGAGACCGTACAAGGGTTTGGACAGTTTGTAAACATGATTAGGAAAATCTGAGTTTTCAAAACCCGGTGGTTGTTTGACATAAACCTCCTCATCTATATAGCCATTAAGAAAAGCACTTTTGACATCCATTTGATATAGCTTAAAACCTTTAGATGCAGCAAAATCTAACAAAATTCTTATGGCTTCTAATCTAGCAACAGGAGCAAAAGTTTCATCAAAATCTAGATCTTCAACTTAAGTGAAACCTTGAGCAACCAACCTAGGCTTATTCCTAACCACAACCCCATCCTAACTTTGTTTATTTTTAAACACCCATTTAGTTCTAATTAAAGTGCGACCTAGAGGAGGAGGTACAAGTTTCCAAACATTATTTCTTTCAAAATTTTCTAACTCTTCTTGCATGGAAATAATCCAAGATTCATTAGTGAGTGTGTGTGATATATCTTGGGGTTCAAAAGAAGCAACAAAAAGCAGAATGATCATGAGAGTTTGGGTCGCAAAACTTGGACCGTGTAACTCGTTCGTGCAAGCTTCCAATAATCTGTTGTGGAGGATGGATTTTGAGAACCCGGAGGGGAGTAGACACCTCACAAGCTTCTTCTTCTTCATGTTCATCATAAATCGATGAGCTTGTGACTTGAGGAGGATCTGGACCAGCAATGGTGGTTGTCTGTGCTGGCTGTGAATCATAATCAGGAGCTCGAACAATGTCATTAGCTGCTGAATTTTCGGGCAGCAGCTCCACCTATTCCTCATCTTCAACGAAAATGCTCTCCCCCTGCGGATATGGATCTGGACCTGAAATGTTTGAGCTAGTACGTGGGCTAGCTTCATCAAAAGACACCTCACAAGTCTCCATTTTAACACACTTTGAAGAGGTTGTACCACTTTACCCACAAGTTTGTGATTTCATCACCTTTCGATGACCATGGAATCTCAATTATGCCGTCTCACACTTCCTTAGGTGTGTGGCCCAGAAATCACAAAATAGCCTTTACAAAGTGATTATTAGCATATTTAGACCCCACTAAGGTTTCTCCAGTGGTAATGTATCCAACTGAGCACATCCAACTACGGGCCCCCTCTTGAGCCATTCGGATTCCATGGTAGTCCCACCTATCTCTACAAATCCATCAGACTACCCCTTCCCCGAGCATTCTTAATGGTCCAAATAGTACCGGCAAAACACTTATTAGTCAGCTAAGCTGCACCCATACTTGGCCCTATGTTGGCACTGTAAATCCTGGATGGTCGCTCAACGAACCGGTCCTTAGATATAAAGCAAGTAAAACCACCAAAATATTCCAACCCATTCCACATAACCGACTTGCTTAGATCCCTAGGCACCGTGTTGCTAAAAGGGTCATTATTACCAATTCTCATCATTCACATGCTCAATAGTTCATAATTAAGTAGTATGAGTGTTTTCCAAACCCAATTGAGTCATTCGAAGCAAAAGTGTAAAATACCCTTTCCGACTCTCTACAATATGTTCAAGCGACAAGAGTGGTCATACAAAACTAGTAAACTCCTACAATTGGGTCTTCCCATCATTTTGACACAAGCATGCAATTTCACAAACAAAACATTTGAAAACCTAGATCAAAATGATCAAGGACACGTGCCTTCCTCTTGAGATTGGTTTGGATCAAAAGCTTCTAAATTCTGGTTCTACAGATCCTCTAAAGCACTCTCTACAGTGAGACCTTCTATTCCGTGTGACAAGCATGAAAAACAATAATTACAATCAAATAATGCTCACTACATGGATTTCGCCCCGTTGCAACGATTGTACTGCAACGAATACTAAATCGTTGCAGTAAGCTTGGTCTTTTGCCACAATTCACTAGTTCATGGCACTAGCATCTATCGCCACGGAAAACGATAGTTGCGTTAGGATCTGTTGCCACGATTCACTAGTTCGTGGCATTAGGATCTATCGTCACAAATCTGTTGCCTCGATTTACTAGTTCGTGGCATTAGCATCTATTCCCACGGAACACGATTATTGCATTAGGATCTGTTGCTACAATTCAATAGTTTGTGGCATTAGGATCTATCGCCACAAATCTATTGCCATAATTCACTGGTTCATGGCATTATCAGCTATCGCCACAGAACACGATCGTTGTATTAGGATCTGTTGCCACGTCACTAGTTCGTGGCGTTAGCATCTATGGCCACGAAACACGATCGTTGCATTAGGATCTATTGCCACGATTCACTAGTTCGTGGCGTTAGCATCTATCGCCATAGAACACACACGATCATTGCATTAGGAACTTTTGCCACGCTTCACCAGTTCAGGGCGATAGAATCTATTGCCACGAAAGACAATCGTTGCATTAGGATCTGTTGCCACGAAATACGGGTTCGTGGCATTAGGATCTATCGCCGTGGAACAAAATCGTTGCATTAGAAACTTTTGCCACGATTTACAAGTTCGTGGCATTAGGATCTATCACCACAAAACAGAAATATTGCATTAGGAACTTTTGCCATGATTCACGAGTTCGTGGCGATAGGATCTATCGCCACAAAACACAATCGTTGCATTTGGATCTGTTGCCATGAATTATCAGTGCATCGTGTTAGGATCTATCGCCATGGAATAGAATCATTGTATTAGAAATTTTGCCACGATTCAACAGTTCGTGGTGTTAGGATCTATCACCACGAAACACGATCGTTGCATTAGGAACTCTTGCCACGCTTCACCAGTTCGTGGCGTTAGGATCTATCGCCACAGAACATATTCGTTGTATTAGGATCCGTTGCCACAATTCACCAGTTCGTGGCGTTAGGATCTATCGCCATGAAAACACAATCGTTGCATTAGGAACTTTTGCCACAATTCACCAGTTCGTGGCGATAGGATCTATCGCCATGAAACACAATCGTTGCATTAGGATCCGTTACCACGAATTACCAGTTCGTGGCGTTAGGATCTATCGCCATAGAACACAATCGTTGCATTCGAAACTTTTGCCATGATTCACCAGTTCGTGGCGTTAGGATCTATCATCACGGAACACAATCGTTGCATTAGGAACTATCGCCATGATTTACCAGTTCATGATGTTAGGATCTATTGTCACGAAACACAATCGTAGCATTAGGAACCTTTGCCACGATTCACCAGATTCAATATCGGCTTGCTTATAAGATTGTTGCTAAATAAAATAGCGGCTTCTATCTTTTCAAAAAAAATAAAATAGTTCACATACAGCTAGCTCACACAGTACTTATATAAAAAATTATCATCTTTGCTGGCCCCGCAGTGACACCCGGTTCCGAAAATGGACCAAGTGAACGCATATGTGTGCCCAAGACGTTCAACATACATACACGAGTGCAATCACAACAGGATATACAGAAAATTACCACAAGACAATATTAATTAGTCACTTGTATTACAGAATTCAGAGTTTCCTCAAATACAAGCTCTATCGAATATTAATGACATGTTCAACTGATGCAGGGGAAATAACTAATTAAGCAAACTATGCAAAAGGGATACCGCAGCTCCAAAAACACCACAGTCAAAGCTGATGGCAAACACGGCCTAAAACTCTGCATTATCATCGATATACTACTAATCCTGACCTGCAACTGTTGGTGGGGGAATTGCAAGGGTGAGTACACGTCGTACTCAGCAAGTGTGGAAAGTATGATATGTAGCTCATTCAAATGACGAATAAAATAAAGGCTAAGTGTTGAAAAGTACATTAAAACATTTGAAAAGCAATAAATTATATGTATGTGAAGTAAACCCATCATAAACCATATAGTTATCATCATACCAGTCCATATTCCATTACCATCATCCATATACTAGATTTCTCCATTACCATTAACCATATCCAATACCATAACTCAGTTCATAACCAGTCATAACCATATTATTAACCATAACCAGTGCCAAACCATCCCAAATCCCAAGTTTTCCTCTAATCATGTGAGGGTCCAGATTGCTCATAACCGGCAGCACGGCTATCATGATAGTTTTAAATACTCTGGAGAGGTTGTATCACTTTACCCACGTGTTTGTTATTTCATTACCTTTTGATGACTATAAAATCTCAATTATGCCGTCTCACACTTTATTGGGTGTGTGGCCAAGAGATCACAAAATAGCCTTTACAAAGGGATTACTAGTATGTACAGACCCACTAAGGTTTCACTGGTGGTGATGTCTCCAACTGAGCACTTCTTCAACCAAGGGCCCCCTCTTGTGCCATTCGGATCCCAGTGAGTCCTGCTTCAAATCCAAACCCAATCTGACTCCCCTTCCCCAGTGCGCCAAATGATCCACGCAATACCAACAATACCCTAATTAATCAGCTACGCACACCCATACTTGGCCTCATGGTGGCACTGTAAGTCCTGAATGGTCGCTCCACGAAACGGTCCTTAGATCTAAAGCAAGTGAAACCGCCAGAACAGTCCAAACCATCCACATACCATGTTTGCTTAGATCATCCATTACCATGTCATAATTACCAGTTCATATTAACCATCATTAGTGCATAAATAAATGATATAGTTGTTTTCTTATCCCAATTAATTAAGCAAAGAAGAAAGGTAAAAATCCCTTCCCGACTCTCTATCATATATTCAAGGTGACAAGGGTGGTTAAACAAAGCTAGTGAACTTCCTATCATAGGATTCCCATAAAATTAACACAAGCATGTAGTTTTGCAAACAAAACATTTATTGTAAAAACGGGATCAATATGTTCAAGGACACTTTCCTTGCTCTGGCTTGATTGGGATCAAAGACTTCAAATTCTTGGTGTTGGAGATCCTCCGCGGCACTCTCTAGCGCAAATCCTTCTAATCCGCACAACGAACATACAAGACAAGAATCACAATCAATAAGTGCACATATATTACTCAATATGTCATGACATGCATGATTAATGCAATTGCAAAGCAAAACTAGTTGATGAGTTGTTACTGACATTTGCTAACTAGTTCTAATAGTTTTTAACAAGTTTGAACAGGTTTGGAATTAATTCGAACTAACTTAGTTGTAATTCAACAGGAATTAGTGAGCAAAATTGGACTAGTCCGTTGCATGGCCAGACAAGTCCGCTCGTCGCACGAACAACGAACTAGGGTTTTCTAAATCGACTTGAATTTGGAGAAATGGGGTTGAATTCACTTGAGGATTAGAGAGTAGAAGGTATACCAAGTGTTTAGAGCTCTAATGAACCAAGAGTTTTGGATACAACACTCGGATCTTGAAGATCTAGGGTTGATGAAAAACTTGAAGGTGGGTTGTTGATGAAGAATGAAACTTGATGGAGATCTTGATCCACTTTCGTGTCCTC
Source organism: Tuctoria greenei (assembly GCA_036927565.1). NCBI lineage: Eukaryota > Viridiplantae > Streptophyta > Magnoliopsida > Poales > Poaceae > Tuctoria > Tuctoria greenei. The sequence goes on along the minus strand of JAYESD010000006.1, from coordinate 40,450,117 downwards.
CTCTTCTTCTTATTGCTCGGGATCTATTTCTCCCTCCATGGTGGTGGTTCTCCACGAACTAGGGTTTTGGGTGGACTACGATTTAGGCAAAAGGATGTTAAGTTAAGGGGTGGGGTTGTTTATATATAAGGGTGGAGACTAGGGTTTCATTGAATTCGAGTTTGAGATGGGTAGAGGCCGGTTTGGGGTCACACGTGGGCTCCAAAAAGAGTTAGACACGACGTCCTTAGGCCCGCTCAAGTTAAAACCCAAAACACTTCGTGAAACAAAAGATCAACTCGAAGTCGCGGTTTACTTGACAAGTCCGAAAAGGGCCGGACTAGTCCGCAGTTAGACAGAGAAACATCGGACAAGTATGTACTATATCAGACAAGTACAAACTTGGTCAGAGAGAAATCAGACAAGTCTGGTCAAAACCGGACAATTCCGATTTTAGTCAGAGGGAAAACGGACAAGTTCGATGGAATACCGGACAAGTCCAGGGACTTAGCAAAATTTCCAAGGAATTGGAACACCGGACTAGTCTGCAATGGACCAGACAATTCCGTAAGTTTCCAGAGGCAAAAACCGGAATAGTCCGCACTAAAAACAAACTAGTCCGATGGAGGTCAGAGAGAAATCGGACTAGTTCGCACCAAAAATGGACTAGTCTGCACTTCCCAGAATTCATTGGAGGTGGGACTCGGGCCGTGCCCGAGCCGGCCCAGCACGTCCCGTTTGTGCTTCGGGCCAAAATGGCTCGGGCCCGAAAGCACGTCGGGCCGGCTCGGGTCGGGCTGGCAGCCGAAAATCCAGGCCCAGGCACGGCCCGGGGCCCGGCGGGCCGTCTTCGGGCCGGGCCAGGCCCGAGCACGGCCCAGTTCCTTGATTTCAGCCTAAAAACAATTAAAATTTTAATAAAAATCAAGTATTTAATGAAATAAATGGACGAAAAATGCAAAAAACATGTAAAAATACTGAAGTGATGGAGAATATTTTTTGAATAATTTAGGAAAAATTCATCTAATTTGGACCAAATTTGAAGAAACTATACAAGTTTGAACTTTCAAGTTTGAATAAAAATGAAAAAACAACATCAGCCCAGCAGCAGCCCAGCACTATTGGGCTGGCCCAACAACATTTAAAAATTGAACTGAGCACAAATTTTTTGAATACATAGCTAAAAAGCCTTCAAAAAATATGAAAAAATTTGTGAAGATTGAAAGAGTTGAATTACATGTTCTTAAAACAATCACATTCAAAATAATAATATATTGCAAAGAATAAAAAAACAAAGAAAAATGAATTTTGAGTTTTTTATGCAATACAAGGACAAAAACATTCAAAAAAATATGAAAAAATCATGGAGTCTAAGGATGTTGTATTTCATGTGTCCTATGAACTTGAGTTTGAGAAACATAATAAATTGATCAGAACAAAAAAAAGCAAATAAAAAAGGATTTGTGGAGTTTTTGTCATTTTTATATCTTGAATAATACATCGATTTAGTGATTGAAATTTTTTGTGAGGCTTTTTAATGATGACACCAACCTCCATGATTTTTTAAAGAATTTTTGAACTTTGTTTGAATGAAAGTGTGTTTTAATTTGAAGATTGCCTCATATGCTTATTAGCTTTTGAGTGAGAAGAGAGAAAATGTGAATATTCACATGTTGAAGTAGCTCAAATAATTATAAAAAAAAATGCATACATGTAGAAATATAGAACATACACACACAAAACAAAATTTGATACAAACATCTTAATTCTTTGAAGATTTACAAAATAGTGAAGAATATGTGTATATGATTTGTTTTGGTTGTTTATAAAAAAATACAAAAATATCTATATAAGTTTGAAAATATTTGCTCCAAGTGGTAGAGAGTTTTTTTTAAGAATATAGAAAAAAATCATCGAATTTGGATTTAATTTGCGGAATCTATACATGTTTGAATATTTAAATAGGAATCAAAATAAAAAAACCCTGCAAACTCAAGAACAGATGTGTCGGGCCTCCGGGCCAGTTCGGGCTGTCGGGACGGTTCGGGCCGTCGGGCCGGTTCGGGCCTTCGGGCCATTTTTGAGCCATGCCGGCCCGGGCAAGGCCCACTTGGTCGTGCCGGGCCGTGCCGCCCGCCGTGCCCAAAAACCAGGCCCGACCAGGCCCGGTGTTTCGGGCCGGGCTGGCTTGGCCCGAACCGCCTTCGTGTTGGGCCGAGCCGGGCCTTAGGCCGCGGCGTCATGCTTCGGGCCGCCCGGGTTTGGCCCGGCCCAATTCCCACCTCTAGAATTCGTAAGTGTGGTTTTACTCTAAATTCATTTTAAACTTATTCCTTTTTACATTCCTAAATTTTAAACATGTATTAGAATGTATGTAATGCATGATGGATGAAAATGAGGTTGTTACAAACCTACCCCCCTTAAAATGAATCTCGCCCTTGAGATTCGACGCGGAAGAGAAGAGATAGGGAAAATCCTTCTTGAGATCATCCTCCAGCTCCCAAGTTGCTTTCGATTCTATATGATGCTTCCATTGAACTTTACACCATCTAATAATCTTATTCCTTGTGACTCTCTCCTTGGTTTCCAAGCTTTTGACCGGTTTCTCGGCATAAGTCAAATCTGCCTCTAATTCCAATTCTTCCATTGGCACTTGTACTTCTGGTACCCTTAAACACTTCTTGAGCTAGGAAACATAAAAGACATCATGAACATCCGATAAGTGAGCTGACATCTCCATCTTATATGCCACTTCTCCTCTTTTGTTCAAAATCTTGAATGGTCCAATGTATCGAGGTGCTAGCTTGCCTCTTATGTAAAACCTCTTATGACCTCTCATTGGTGACACCTTGAGGTAAAAAAAATCTCCTACTTCAAAGGCTAGTTTCCTTCTCCTATTGACCGCATAGTATTTTTTGCCTTGACAGCTCTCAAGTTGTCACGAATAACCTAAACTTGTTTTTCAGCTTCTTGCAACATGTCAGGTCCAAATACTTGATTCTTCCCTGTCTCATTCCAGAACAAAGGTGTCATACATTTCCTTCCATAGAGTGCTTCATAGAGTGACATTTTCAAGCTTTCTTGGTAACTATTGTTGTATGAAAATCTTACATATAGCAAGCTCTTGTCCCAACGTTTCCCATGCTTTAAAGCACAAGCTCTTAAATTTGATTGGTCCTCTCAGTTTGTCCATCCGTTTGAGGGTGGTACGCCAAACTGAAATTCAACCTTGTTCCCCATGCTTCATGCAATTTCTACCAAAACCTCGAGGTAAATTGAGAGCCTCTATCCGACACTATCTTCTTTGGAACTCCATGCAAACATATTATCCTTCTCATATGCAGTTCAGCCAATTCCTCTCCAATAAAGGTGGTCTTGACGGGAATAAATTGAGCTCACTTAGTTAACTGATCCATAGTTACCCATATAGAGTCATAACCGGACTGAGTTTGTGGTAAACCAACTATGAAGTCCATTCCAATTTGTTCCCACTTCCATTCCGGAATCTTCAATGGCTGCAATAATCCTGCGGGTCTTTGATGTTCCGCCTTCACTCGTTGGCACACATCACACAACTCTACGTTGTTGAACACATAGTTGAATATGTAGCATTATGTCCTTCGATGTTTTACTGTGACGCTTTAATTTCAAGGTTGACTCCCTCATCATTGTGAGTTTCATGGTCTTGGTGGCATACTAAATTACTCCATCGTGCTTCTATAGCCAATCCTCCCCCCATATAATACCAACATATAGCTTCCTCTGAAATGGTCAACCTCTAAAAATCTGATTAGTCCGCACCAAAAACGGACTAGTCCGCACTTCCTAAAATTCTTAAGTGCGGTTTTACTCTAAATTCATTTTAAATTTGTTCCTTTTTATGTTACTAAATTTTAAACATGTATTATAATGTATGCAATGCATGATGGATGAAAATGAGGGTGTTATGTAGGATCGAAGAGCACGTGAGAAGCTACCAGCGGGGGGTGAATGGTAGATTTAAAAATCTTACGCAGCGGAAACAATTAAACCCCAAACCCTTTCGGCAGAAAAACGATCTGTTAAAGAAATCATGTGTGAGACTAATATAAATGTGTTTCACCATGAAAAAAGTGATAGATATCAGAGAGAATCAAGTCACGAAGAAAACACAAAAAGAATCACTCAAATCCGTCGAGAAAAACTCAAGTTATGATCGAAAGATCAAACAATGGTCAATCTGCCCTACCCGAGAAAAACAGTACTGGAACGCTGCAAAGAAACTCGTGTAAATCAGAAACCACAAATCCAATGACCGTGAAATTTTTATATATGATAGATAATAAAGTTGTGAAGACAACCCAAAAAGAATCACGTCAATTGTATCTGTAAAACTCGAGTTATGATAAAACCACCAACGAAAGGTAGTGCTGTCTAGAAACTCGACGAGTAAAACTTGTCCGGAACAAGTCGGACGAACAAGGCACAAAAGTTCCTTCAAACTACGAATTTTATTCAATAGAACACAAGAGGAACAGCCCCAAAGTCGTGCACCACGAGCTCTGGGCTCCCTTGCTTATATAACCAGCCTTTTGGCCAACTCAATATCAACTAGGACTCCAATCCTACTCAGATCACGAATCGTAACTTTCCATAACTGCTCAAGATTCTTCTATACGCAGATAGAAGCAATATTAAGACTTCCAAACACCTTAGGAACGTATCCCACATTCCTAAACAACTCAAATTCGTGACCCACACGAAATCCTATCATAACCAACTCGATACTTTCTATACTGAGCCATAACTGACTCCGCCGCAGCCAAAGTCATCAACCGGTACGATCCGATCCTTCCAACCAGATCTTTCCTTCCTTATTCCATCTTCGGAACCATGTTGCCACGTCATGCACTGCATGCATACGTGCGAACACCTTCCTTCGACGTTCAGTAACCTTCATATGCACTGCCCTTGATTTAATCATCCTGCGCGACCTCCTGATCAGCTCAAGCACAGTTCCTCCCAAACTTGGTTGTTGGAACCTCATCTCCTCCCTGAGACTAGTCCAATGGATCCCGTCACCAGCCATGACTTGAACTCAAGCAACACCTTCACATGAATAAACAACCAATCCATACGAGTCCAAGTCCTCGACTTGACTCAAGTTAGTTCTGAACACAACACCCTACGTGAGAACCTCACATAAGCATGTTGCAAAACCACAGTAACACGATATCATCCATATCAACCAAAACGCACCAAAAACTTAGCAAATGAATACTAAGCAATCTTTCCAACAATGTAAAGCAAGTACGAAACATTGTAAATGAAAAGCAGAAGCACTGCGGTCAAGTTCCGGACCTTGCCAGAGCAACCCGGAGCTTGAGCCGGAGCTAACAAAAGCTAGTAGAACCTAGCGCCGGAGCTTACCAAACTAGTAGAACCAAGCTCCTACTGGAGCTTACAAAACTAGCAGAACCTAGCACCGGAGCTTACCAAAAACTAGTCAAAACTAGTCAACCCAAAACCGGAGCTAGACAAAGTACGTCAGAGCTTAGCAAAAGCATTCCGGAGCTATCAAATATATGCCGGAGCTATCAAAGACATGCCAGAGCTAATAAAGACATGCCGGAGCTAAAGATAAAACTCACCGGAGCTAACCAAAGCTAGTCGGACCTTACCAAGAAGCCGGACCTAGCATCTAACGTAGCTGGAGCTACCCAAAACAAGCCGGACCTACCGTCGGACCTTGCTGTAGCTCAGAGCTAGAGTCAGACCTTGATAAAAAGGTGTTTTGGTGATATTTAAAACTTTTATCATCAAAGCCAAGTGTATTTACTACAAGCCAATGTATTTAGCACACATAGGTCTTACAATCTCCCCCTTGATGAATGCATTGGCAACACCATTTAAAATCCGAACATTGGCTTATTCACATAAAAGTTTTGAAGGCAATTTCTCCCCTTTTGTAAATCAAAAGTAAAATGAGAAGAAAATCTCTCCCCCTTTATTATCTCTCCTTATGCACATATTCTCTTTCTCTTCATGCTTATCTCTCCCCCTTTGACAATGTATTCAGCAAGTTATGAGCATATAAACAAATTATCTCTCCCTCTTTAGTTGTTATGAGCATATTATAACATATACATATAAACAAAGCTCATCCAAGTCATACTATCAAGTACCTTACATTATCACATCAACGAAATACATAAAGTAGTGTAAGCCATGCTAGAGATCAAATGTAATTTTCAATTTTAGCAGGTCATGATCTCACAAACTTAACTATTTCAAAACCTGAAAGTATGACACTAGTTGCTACATTTTATTATTTTTCAAAGAATAAATTTATATCATATGATATTTGCAAGAGATTATATGCGCATCTGCCTTATTCTAACCAACCAAGCCAAGCCTATGTCATTTGACAATCAGAAGCTTAAGGACATGGTTTTAGTCATACACAACTTCTTCCAAGTTCATATCTAAGTGCAATGACAAGCCATCTCAAAAGAAGAAGTGCGATGCATGCATATTCTCTTGATCTTTTCTCAATTTATATTTGTTCATAAAAACTCAACATGTGAGTTGATTACTTGATTAATTCTTAATGATTAAAAGCATTTGTGAGCATGCAACAAGTTCAAAACAACAAGAAAGTTCGACCATGAACAGATTTAGTGTAAGTAATTATTCCAATTACTAGACATGGCAAAAACTACAAAATGTATAACACGAGTAATGTAGTAAGAACTTTTAGCATGTAAAAGGAATCACAAAGTCATATATGTATGAAAAACTATGCTCATAATATTTTAATTTCAGATTCACATATAGACTTCCCAAGTTTCAAAAACTCCCCCTCAATTTAAGCCATGAGGATGCATAACCCCTATTTCACTACGAATGAAACAAAGACGAGTGAAATCCAAAGGTTTTGTAAAAATGTCAGACAATTGATGTTCGATATCTACATGGTGAAGCACAATGTTTCCTTTTTCAATGTTATCTCAGAGAAAATGATACCTAATATCAATGTGCTTAGTTCTAGAATGTTGCACGGGGTTTTTAGCAATGCAAATGGCACGAGTGTTATCACAGAACAGTGGAACACTATCTAGATCGACCCCATAGTCCTTAAGTGTTTGAACAATCCAAAGAATTTGTGAGCAAGCACTAGCAGCAGCTACATATTCAGATTCGGCTGTGGATTGAGCAACTGAATTTTGTTTTCTAGAGGACCAAGCAACAAGAGAACTACCAAGAAAATGACAAGCACCAGAAGTACTTTTCCTAACAATCCTACAACCCCCAAAATCAGCATCCGAAAAAGCTTTCAAAGTAATGGTTGAGGAAGAAGGAAGAAAAATGCCAAATTCTTGAGTTCCATGTAAGTACCTGAGAATCCTTTTGATGGCTTGACGATGTGAAACACGTGGGGAAGATTGAAACCATGCACAAAGACATACGCTGAATTGTATGTCCGGTCTTGATGCCGTGAGGTACAAAAGTGATCCGATCATGCTTCTATATTCTTTTTGATTCACAGATTCACCGTCTTCATCAAGTTCAAGTGTTGTTGCTGTTCCCATTGGTGTCCGAAGAGGCTTGCTTTTGTCCATGTTGAAGCACCTTAGGAGGTCTTTGGTATACTTCGTTTGATGCACAAAGGTACCCTCCTTGGTTTGCTTGATTTGCAGCCCCAAAAAGTAAGTGTGTTCACCCATCATACTCATTTCAAATTCGGAACTCATCATTGCTGAAAACTTGGACACAAAATCATGAGAAGCACAACCAAAGATAATATCATCCACATACACTTGAACGAATAATGAGTCATTGCCATGCTTAAGCACAAAAAGAGTTTTATCAACCTTGCCCATGGTAAACCCCTTTTCAAGTAAGAACGTTTTTAACCTATCATACCATGCTCTAGGGGCTTGTTTGGGACCGTATAAGGCTTTGGACAGTTTGTAAACATGATTAGGAAAATCTGGATTTTCAAAACCAGGTGATTGTTTGACATAAACCTCCTCATCTATGTAGCCATTAAGAAAAGCACTTTTAACATCCATTTGATATAGCTTAAAAACTTTAGATGCTGCAAAAGCTAACAAAATTCTTATGGCTTCTAATCTAGCGACAGGAGCAAACATTTCATCAAAATCTAGACCTTCAACTTGAGTGAAACCTTGAGCAACCAACCTAGCCTTATTCCTAACCACAACCCCATCCTCACTTTGTTTATTTTTAAATACCCATTTAGTTCCAATTAAAGTGTGACCTTGAGGTGGGGGTACAAGTTTCTAAACATTATTTCTTTCAAAATTTTCTAACTCTTCTTGCATGGCAATAATCCAAGATTCATTAGTGAGTGCGTGTGATATATCTTTGGGTTCAAAAGAAGCAACAAAAGCAGAATGAGCATAAGAGTTTGGATCGCAAAACCTGGACCGTGTGATCTTTGTAAAAACGTAGGGGAACAGATGTCTTGCAAGCTTCTTTTTCATTAGGTTCATCGTAGATTGATGAGGTTGTGACTTGTGGACGATCAGGACATGCATAGGTGATAGTCGGAGCTTGTTCAATGTCCAGAGCTCGATACGTGTCTGCTTCGGAACTACCAGGCAGTATCACCGGCTCTTCTTCATCTTCGAAAATACCCTCCCACTGAGGATACGGATCTGGTCCTGCAACACCGGAGCTAGTACCGGGGCTAGCTTCATCAAAATACACTTCACAAGTCTCCACAATTTTGTTAGTGTCAAGTAAAAGCACACGGTAGCCTCTAGTATGAGATGGATAACCAAGAAACATGCCATCAATGGATCTAGATTCAAATTTATCAAGATTACCATGTTTCTTAACAAAGCATTTGCAACCAAAGACCCGAAAGTGTGTAACACTAGGCCTATGTCCAAACCGAAGCTCATATGGTGTTTTACCTAGCTTAGCACGCAAGAAAACACGATTTGAGACATAACAAGCGGTTGCTAACGCATCAGCCCAAAATTTCCTAGGAGTTTGATATTCATCAAGCATAGTCCTAGCCATCTCAACTAAGGTTTTGTTCTTTCTTTCTACAACACCGTTTTGTTGAGGTACATATGGTGAAGAGAATTGATGATCTATTCTATTTTCAGCACAAAAGTGATCAAAAGATTAATTTCTAAATTCAGTTCCATTATCACTTCTAATTGCTTTTAATGATCCTGGGTGATCAATTGATAATCTAAGAAATAATGTTCTAAAGTGACTAAAAACTTCATTCTTAGACGCCATAAAGTAAACCGAAGAGTATCTAGAGTAATCATCAACGATAACAAGAACATACCATTTACCTCCGAAGGATTGAACACGTGAAGGTCCTACGGTGTCAAGATGCAAAAGTTGACATGGTTCAGTTGTCATGATCATTGTGAGAGGAGTATGTGAACCCGCAACCATCTTAGCATGTCTACAAGAAGAGCACACAATTTCTTTGTCCCCTTTAAGCTTAGGCAGCCCACGTATGCGATCAAGAGCACTAACACGCCTTAGGTGATCAAAGCCTATGTGACCAAGTCTACAATGCCAAAAATATAAGTCCTTTGAATCATTAGCAACTAGACACCTATGCTTAGAGGAAGACATATCAAAATCAGCTTTAAAAACTCTTCCAAACCGAGACATGTTAAAAATAAGCTCACTATTTGAACTTACAACTTTGCAGCAGTTTTTATTGAAAATAATTTCCAGATTTTCATCTAACAATTGTGAAACAGAAAGCAAGTTTATTTCAAATTTTTGACAACTGCCACATCCTTCAAAGTGTAGTGATCATTTACTCTAACCGAACCCTTAGAAATTATAGGAGTTGAAGAATTATCGGCAAAAGTAACATTCTCTACACGTGACACAAAAGAGAGGGAGGAGAACCAATCTTTGTTACCGGTCATGTGGCGTGAGCAACCTGAATCCACAATCCAAATGTTCTCCTTCCTCAAACGTGTAACCTACATAGAAGCACAATATGTCGATGACTCAATACTGGGGTTAGTCAAAAGGCATTTAGGAATCCAGTACTGAGTCATGCGACGTGCAGTAGGAAAAACACGCGAAAGCTGAGACAAAACAGCAGGTTTATGTGTCAAAGATTGAGGTTTTCTGATCTTAACAATTGATTTAGAAGTTGTTACTTGTTTAGAGTGAAAACCAGTAGCTCCGGAGGTAAAAGCAGAAGGTCTGGAGGCAAAAACTAAAGCTTTGGAGGGAACAACAGAAGATCCGGGAACTCTCGGAGCTATCAGAACTACCGGAGCTGCCTTTGTAGATTTCTTGCCAAAAGTTCGGGAAGCTACCTTTTCAAATTTCTGACTTATTAAAGCAGGTTGTGTTTTTCTAATTGCATGAAAGTTATAAGATCTAGCAATCATCCTTTCCTTTTTCTGTTGTTTAGCTAGTCTATAACAAAAATTTATGACATGACCATCTCTACCACAGTAGGTACAATGAAATTTAACTTTGTGTTCATGTCTAGATGAGCAATCAACATTTTTATTTGATACCGAATGAGACAACACTCCTGCAGATTTGAAAACCACTTCTTTTTGTTTAGGAACTGTTTGAATCAAACCACTTCCTAATGACTTTACAATTTTAGGTGGATGTGCCTTAGCATGAGCATGAGAATCAAAATCTAAACAAGTTTTATTATTGCAAGACTTGGAAGAATTCAGCAGTAAGTTTAGGTTCTTATTCCCATTACAAAACCGATCTAATGTCCTATGCATGTCATCAAGTTTATTGGACAGATCAAGGCAATTTTTACATGATGTTTTTCCTTTTGGTTTGCAATTGGAACAAAATTTAACTTCATGAGAACATAAAGCATTGTTCAATATAGAAATTTCATTCATAGCATCCTGTAGTTTCTTATCAAGATCATCGCAAGTAGAACAATACAAATCAATTGTAGAACAACTAGCATCTTTCAAGTTTTTATCATTAAGTGCAGCAAGCTCTTTGTTCTTTTCAATTTCTTCATCAAGTCTATCTAGAGTGGAGGTGTGTGGACAATTGTTCATAGATTAAGTCACATGAGGGACATACATCATCACTAGGAATCAAAGTTTTTAAATGGTTAATTTCAGATTCTAGTGATTCAATTTTAGCAGCATTATCCCTAAGCTTTTTGTTCTTTTTCTTAACAATAATAGTGGCACGAGAAATAGCATCACACATTTCTTCGCAAGTAGGACATACCTCTTCATTGTCGCTGTTGTGTTCTGCCTCCTCCATACTTGATCTTGACTTGCCCGTCATGAAGCACAAGTTTGCCAAATCATCGTCATCTTCATCACTTCCAATGTCCACGTCGCTTGAACTGAACTCTTGAAGCGCGGTGATGAAACTGTTGATCATCTTGCGTCCTATGGTACCTTTCTTCTTCTTGTTGAAATTTCCAGAGGAGGTCCGAACCTTGCTTTGTTTTTCTTCCCGGGTGGTCGGACCTAAAAGGTTAGGGCATTCTGTACGAAAGTGTCCTGTTTTACCCCATTCAAAACAGTGATGAGGTCCGGAGCTTCCTCTCCTTCTAGTTCTCACATTTTGCAATGCTTTTGAGAATCTAGTAGAGATGGGTGCCAACTCCTCTTCTGGAAATTCTTCGATCTGCTCCAAGGTTAGTGAGGACAACAAAGCAAGAGTATTGCAGGATGATGATTGGCCGGAGCTAGACATATCACGTTGTGAGACAAATGCAATAGACTTGTTTGGCTTCTTACGTGCTAGGATGTCAATTTCATGAGTTTTTAGTTTAGAATAAAGTACATCTAATGTAAGAGAACTCATGACAGTTGATTCACGAATAGATGTTACTTTCATCTCCCAAATTGACATGTCTAATGCACTAAGAAGTTGCCTAGCATTCTCAGCATCAGAAAAATTAACATTGACACTACGTAAGTTGCTGAGAATTTTATTGAAACGAGCAAAGAGGTCATCGATAGACTCACCTGGTTGCATCTCAAAACGCATATATTACTTTTTGAACATATCTTGTTTTACCTCCTTGATTGTGTTGGAGCCTTCATGATAATCACAGAGAGCTCTCCAAACATCGTATGCTGATCGGAGGTGCGCGACACGATCAAAGTCGCTTTGAGTGAGTCCTTGGATGATCAAGTTTCGGGCTTTGTTGTTGTTGTCGACGTCCCGTAGGTTTGTGGCCATGACTTGATCATTAGGTGGCACTTCATAAGGCTTATACACCTTCTTCCATATTGCAAAGCCTTGTGCCTGGATAAAAGCCTCCATGCGTGCCTTCCAAACCTGAAATCAATACCAGCAAACACACAAGGTTTGGCATAGTACTTCTCCATGATGATTAGTCAAAAACACGTGCAAATCTCAAAGATTAGAGCACCGTGGCTCTGATACCAATTGTAGGATCGAAGAGCACGTGAGAAGCTACCAGAGGGGGGGGTGAATGGTAGATTTAAAAATCTTACGCAGCGGAAACAATTAAACCCCAAACACTTTCGGCAGAAAAACGATCTGTTAAAGAAATCGTGTGTGAGACTAATCTAAATGTGTTTCACCGTGACAAAAATGATAGATATCAGATAGAATCAAGTCACGAAGACAATACAAAAAGAATCACTCAAATCCGTCGAGAAAAACTCAAGTTATGATCGAAAGATCAAACAATGGTCAATCTGCCCTACCCAAGAAAAACAGTTCTGGAACGCTGCAAAGAAACTCGTGTAGATCAGAAACCACAAATCCAATGACCGTGAAATTTTGATATATGATAGATAATCAAGTTGTGAAGACAACCCAAAAATAATCACGTCAATTAGATCTGTAAAACTTGAGTTATGATAAAACCACCTATTAGAGGTAGTGCTGTCCAGAAACTCGACGAGTAAAACTTGTCTGGAACAAGTCGGACGAACAAGGCACAAAAGTTCCTTCAAACTATGAATTTTATTCAATATAAAACAAGAGGAACAGCCCCAAAGTCGTGCACCACGAGCTCTGGGCTCCCTTGCTTATATAACCAGCCTTTAGGCCAACCCAATATCAACTAGGACACCAATCCTACTCAGATCACGAATCGTAACTTTCCATAACTGCTCAAGATTCTTCTATACGCAGATAGAAGCAATCTTAAGACTTCCAAACACCTTAGGAACGTATCCCACATTCCTAAACAACTCAAATTCGTGACCCACACGAAATCCTATCATAACCAACTTGATACTTTCCATACCGAGCCATAACCGACTCTGCCGCAGCCAAAGTCATCAACCGGTATGATCCGATCCTTCCAACCAGATCTTTCCTTCCTTATCCCATCTTCGGAACCATGTTGCCACGTCATGCACTGCATGCATATGTGCGAACACCTTCCTTTGACGTTCAGTAACCTTCACATGCACTGCCCTTGATTCAATCATCCTACGCGACCTCCTGATCAGCTTAACCACAGTTCCTCCCGAACTTGGTTGTTGGAACCTCATCTCCTCCCTGAGACTAGTCCAATGGATCCCGTCACCAGCCATGACTTGAACTCAAGCAACACCTGCACATGAATAAACAACCAATCCATACGAGCCCATGTCCTCGACTTGACTCAAGTTAGTTCCGAACACAACACCCTACGTGAGAACCTCACATAAGCATGTTGCAAAACCACAGTAACACGATATCATCCATATCAACCAAAACGCACCAAAAACTTAGCAAATGAATACTAAGCAATCTTTCCAACAATGTAAAGCAAGTACGAAACATTGCAAATGAAAAGCAGAAGCACTGCGGTCAAGTTCCGAACCTTGCCAGAGCAACCCGGAGCTTGAGCCGGAGCTAACAAAAGCTAGTAGAACCTACCGCCGGAGCTTACCAAACTAGTAGAACCAAGCTCCCGCCGGAGCTTACAAAACTAGCAGAACCTAGCACCGGAGCTTACCAAAAACTAGTCAAAACTAGTCAACCCAAAACCAGAGCTAGACAAAGTACGTCAGAGCTTAGCAAAAGCATTCCGGAGCTATCAAATATATGCCGGAGCTATCAAAGACATGCCAGAGCTAATAAAGACATGCCAGAGCTAAAGATAAAACTCACAGGAGCTAACCAAAGCTAGTCGGACCTTACCAAGAAGCCGGACCTAGCATCTAACGTAGCCGGAGCTACCCAAAACAAGCCGGACCTACCGTCGGACCTTGCTGTAGCTCAGACCTAGAGTCGGACCTTGATAAAAAGGTGTTTTGGTGATATTTAAAACTTTTATCATCAAAGCCAAGTGTATTCACTACAAGCCAATGTATTCAGCACACATAGGTCTTACATGTTACACCCCCCAATATTGGAGGTACAATACCATCATTTATATATGTATAAACGTCGTCGTCGTCGTTGTCATCTTCATTTTCTGATGGAACTCTATGTGTCTCAAACTGATCACATGTTCTCATTTGAAGAGCGGAAGCATCACTGGTTGCTCCCTCAATGTCATTCATATCCCATGCGGTCCTATCCTCATTTATATTAGTAAGTCATCAATCATCAAATGTCTCAGCCTCCGTCGTCTCATCGACATTATGTTCACTGTCTCAAGGGGCATGGCAAAAAGGTTTCGTGGCTTTGTTTTAACAATTGCAACCCATTTAGGTTGCTTCACACTTCGAACATAAAAAACTTGTTCTGCTTGGGTGGCTAGAATGTAAGGCTCAAACTTAAATTGGGAAATAGTAGTGTCAACATCTATCATTCTGTAGCGATCCATTTTGTAGCCTCTGCTTTGGCTCTGACCAGAACGAGGCCAATCAAAACAGTCACATTCAAATAACATAACCTCTTGATTTTTTTTTTCAAAATCAACAGAAATCATTTTCTTGATTACTCCATACCACTCATGATCACCATCCCGAACAACAAGACCACTATTTTGCGCCCATAAATCTTTTTCCACCTCTGCTGTTCCAAAGAAGAAGCCATTTATGAATGATCGACTAAAAAACATGCCCGACGATCAGGCCCTCTAGATAATGCACACAAATAATCAGTTACTTTGCCTTCTTTGTGTAATGTCGTGAACTTTACCATTAGTATAAAAGGGGTCATCGATAAACAAACTTCAGAACACATTTGTTCAATATTTCATCAAAGTAAAAACTTGCATATACTTACTTGTTTCTAAAACCAATAAACAAACTCATTTCTATGGCGTTTTTCAACATCACGAGAATGAATCTTTTTCAGCTCTTCAAAATGCTCCCTGAAAGGGGTACAAAATTAAATTAGCCATCTACAATAAGCATGATCCAATATAGTATAGAACATCTGAGTTATACGTACTTGATCCATTGAGCGGCCTCTTCAACATTAGAAATAATATAATGCCTGATGTTATGTAGTTACACCATAGTAAGTTGGCCCCATTTAAACCCTTTTTTAGAATTATCGACCTATGTAAATATATTAGACTCGAGAGAAGGTTCATTCCCAGCTGCAGCTTCATGACGTTCTAGCCTATTAAGCTTGATGCTGATGTTATCCAAAAACTGACTACAAAAAGTCATACACACTTCCATAATATATCCCTTAGCTATAGAACCCTCCGGGTGAGCTCTTTTATGTACATATCTCTTGAATGTGCCAAGGTACCTCTCAATTAGATACATCCATCTGTAAGAAACAGGTCCACCCAAGCAAGCTTCTTCGGCAAGATGGATTGGAAGATGTACCATGATATCAAAGCAAGCGGGAGTAAGCAACATCTCAAGCTTACAAATTGTTTCAGGAAATCGTTTGATCATCTTATCCAAATCTGGTTCCGCCAATTCTTTAGAACAAATTCCAGAAAAGAATCTTCTAAACTCAATTAAAGGTGCAACAACCTTTTCAGGCAATATTTCATGTATTGCAATAGGAAGGAGCTTCTGAAATATAATATGGCATTCATGAGTTTTTAGACCTGATACCTTACGTGTTGTTATGTCCACATATCTCTTGATGTTTGAGGCATAACCATCGGGCATCTTCACATCCCCTAAAAACTTGCACAAGGTGGTCTTCTGATCTTTATGCAAAGTATATGATGTTGATGGACAATCATACTTCCCTTTCATATCCTTCGGATGTTGCTTTGGCCGTATATCCATCTCCCGCACATCAAGACGAGCTTGTAGACTATCTTTTGTTTTACCATCCATATTAAGAAATGTCCCCAATATGCTATCACAAATGTTTATCTCAATGTGCATGACATCCAAGTTACGCCTTATTAGCAATGTCTTCCAATGCGGGAGCTGAAAAAATATACTTTTCTTCTTCCAACTATGCTACCTATCTTCCTCAGTGCGCTCTCTCTTATTATTTGTCTGTCCAAAACTCACTTGATCAAACGTATCGTATTGTTTGAGTACTTTGTGACCAGAGAGTGATGTTGGAGCCTCTCTATTCTCTATCTTTTTGTTTAAAGAAGCTTTGTCTCGACGCCACCTGTGATTCTGAGGTAGGAAATGACAATGACCCATGTAGCAATACTTTCGTCCATGTTTCAACCACAAGGCATCAGTGTTTACATGGCAGTATGGACATGCTAGCTTACCTTTTGTGCTCCATCCACATAGCATTGCATGTGCTGGAAAATCATATATTGTCCACAACATAGAAGCTCGCATGAGAAATGTCTCTTTCTTTGAACTGTCGTATTTTCAACACCATCGGACCATAATTTCAGTAGCTCATCAATCAAGGCTGCAGATACACATCAATGTTGTTTCCAGGTGACTTTGGCCCACGAATTATCATTGACATCAACCAATAAGGCTGCTTCATAAACAACCAAGGTGGTAGATTATAAGGGATTAGAATCACATGCCATGTACTATAAGAAACATTCATTACCCCAAAAGGATTGAAACCATCATATGCTAGCTCAAGTCTTATGTTGGGAGGATCAGATGAGAAATTTTTGTGAATGCTATCAAAATGCTTCCATGGTTTCGAATATGCAGGATGGTGTAATATTCCATCATCAATATGTTCTTTTTTGTGCCAGCGCATGTTTGATGCCATCGATTCTGCCATATAAAACCTTTGAAGACAGTGAATAAGAGGGAAGTATCGTAGAATCTTGCGTGCTACAAGATTCTTGGCTTTTCCACAAGGTAAAGCCTCTCCTGCATCCTCACCAGTACTATTTTCCATCTTAATTCACCACATTTTGGGCATCGATCCAACAGAGAATAGTCCTTCCAGAATAACACACAGTCATTTACACATGCATCAATCTTTTCGTAGCTCAGCCCGGGGTGACGAACAACCTTCTGAACTTTATCAAGTGCATTAGGAATGCAATGGCCCTCTGGAAGCACATATGTGAATAGTTCAAAGATCAACTCACACGGATTTTAGCTCAAACCAGTTAAACATTTTATCTGGTACAACCCGACAATGAAGGATAATTGGGTCACCTTCTCACAACTTGGATATGACTCTTTTTTGGCATCATTTAATAAGTAATAGAATGCCGTTGCACACCCAGTTGGCTCCTGCTGGTTTATAGTATTTTCTGGATCATCAACATTTGTTGAAGTACCGCCATGATCAATGCCTCTAAGCAGACTGGATAGCATATTTTCCATAGCAGCATCATCAGAAATTATCTTCTCATTATCTGCTGATTGCTCAACAATATTTTTCTCAACTCGTTTTTCTCCATGGTGTACCCAACAAGTATAATCAAATGGCATCCCATTACGAAGCAAGTGAAGATGAACTTCCTTGCGTGTCCCGTGGCAAATATTACGACATCTCGTGCAAGGAAAAGTCTTAGTTTCTTCCTCACGAGTTCCCTGGAATGTTAAATTTAAAAATGACTTCATTCAATCCTGCCACTCCTTTGTACGCCTGTCTTTTCTCATCCATGTCTTATCTTCTGACATCGCTTCCTACAATTCAATCAGCATATCCATAAAAGGATAGAACTACAATAACATTATGTGAACAATTGTACCTAGCGTTGTTGCTCCTCCACGTGCGGTGGCCGGCGGATGCTCCTCTACAATGGTTGCCGGTGGATGCTCTTCCAAGAGCGTGGCGGCCGGCGAATGCTCCTCCAACAGTGTGGCGGCCGGCGGATGCTCCTCCAAGAGCGTGGCAGTCGGTGGATTCTCCTCCAAACGCATTTTGTACAATCGGGAGAGGGGCTGTTGTGGATCGAAGGGTCCCGCGGGTAGGCGTCCAGGACATAGCGTACGTGAAGCTATTAGAGTAGGCCCAACACTGCGCTAGGCCGCTTGTTATTCGTGGGATGAAATTGCGCTGAGTCACTTTGTATTCGTGGGCCGAAACTGCGCTGGGACGCTTGGTGTTCCCCATGACGCGTGAGCCCATCTACGCGCGCACGTCTGGCTATGGCAATTAGTTATCTAAATAAGTTAATGTAGCATGGGGGTGTTACTCTGATAAAAATAAAGCATACGCATAAAGTCTCTTGAACCGTAGCAACACAGTGATATAAAGAAGGATTAAATACTACAGTAGACATAAACATCAACGGAACCAAACAGTAGTGTTCAATGTACCATTCTAGGCAACAAACTAATCGACAGAACTAGCTGTAACATAATCCCCAATAAACAAAAAATAAACTAATTTTCACATCTAGTCCGCAACAATTTCCTTCAAGCAGTTGTCGCTACCTGTTGCGTTTTCCTGTTAGTACTGTATACTACTTTACATAACGCTTTGCAGGCCTGCTACTGGCGATCTCCTCTATCTCCAGCAGCTAAAGTACCGTACCGACTACTTTATAGGCTACCAGCTATATGTAGGGTCATTCTTTAACAGAGAATATAGATAGAATAGATAGTTCACTAAACAAACAGATATAAAACATAATAACAGTTGAAACAGACGTACAACTTTGAGTTCATCAATCAAAACTCAGTTTGGTCCTTGAACTTTCAAATGGGTCAATTGTTTAGTCCATCAACTACAAACAACCGTTTCACTTTCATCATTAGTCTGAGTTGGACATCCACATTGGCATGCCACATAAGCTATAGCATCTATCCCGATATAGCATAGATGAGGTATGCATGTTAGTTAATCATACATACATACATATCCTAGATGAGGTATGCATGTTATTTTTGTACAACATGACTGAGAGCTTTTCTATATCTAACATGCATGCACCCCAAGCATGGTCAACCAATACGTACGTGTTTTGTCTTTTTAATAATGGATATCATCAGAGTTTGAGGCCTTGTCCATGCATGCTACGCCCCAACGATGTATGATCAATGAGACTACAACTCTAGACAATATCCAACATCAAAAAAGAGAAATTACACGTAGTATACAATTCACATCAACATGAAACATACATGATCGAGGTCTTTCATACTCTGCTAGTTGTCCATGCACATGCTATACACCCCAAAACATGACCATCGAGCCTCAAACAATAATATATAAGAGAAAATGAAGACCTGTATGACACATCCGAGCATATTGCATTATTTGTCGTGATGATCATGTAAGCTTTGTTTGGGTAACTTCAATCCACTTGTATTGGAGTGGATTGAAGTGAAAAATGAACTAATTTTTATCTCAATACTCTCCAATCCACTTTGATTGAAGTGGGTCCACTGCTATCCAAATGAGGTCGTATGATGGCCGGACATGACTGGGATAATGCCAGGATTAATTCCAAGAATCGTATACTCGTCACTTTCATGCTGGTACCTGGGCCCAGGTTGTGCACTGGTCACCTGGCATATTCCCTACATCTGCCCCCGCACGCGGTGTCTATAACGAATTTTTGCGAGCGATTTTGACAAGGTGTGAACAATTTGTCCCACCTCGGAAAGTTGAGCTCGTTGCAACAAGAATATAAGGCAACGCACACTATTGTAGTTACACATCCGATTGAAAAAGATGACGTACGAGACTTGGCCCTGCTCTGTTCGACAGCGTGTGGACGCTGTCGAACGGAATGTGGAGGAGGCGTGTATGGGGCAGATGTTTTTTATATAAGCCCTAAGCCCTTTCCGTGTCAAATTAAAAAATTGCCAGTGAAGCCGATGGGACGCGTTGAGCCATTGCGATAACTGAGAGGGATGCAAACCGCGGTTTTTTATAAGAGTAAATTGTTTTTCCCCGCATAGGATGGACCCTTTGCGTGTGAAATTAAAATTTTCTCCTTTTATCAAAAAAACATCTCCTTTAATGACGCCAAATTTTCCCCTTAAACCCACTTCGTGCGTGAATCGATTTGTGAGACCCTCCACACCGGGGCATCTAGAGTGGAGACAATGAACTCCAGAAAAGAAAAGAAAAGTGGAGACAATGAACTCTAGAAAAGAAAAGAAAGGAAGAGAAAAATGTTAGAAAAAATAGGTACTACGTATGAGATTTGATGTGAAAGAGCCTGGAGAACGAAACTGTAAAACACGAAATCGATTGACGTAGATTAATCCAAGTCATGATGTTGTGTTTCTGTTCTTGTTTTTTGATGTTTTTTCTTTTTATGTTTTCTCATGTTGTTTTCCTACCAAAACTTGGACAGTCGTGATGTTTTTATTGCAAGGACTGGAATAGGCCGGAAGTTACCACTGGCCCTATGCCTCTATATGTACTGTCATCATTACCACTACTCCTATATACGTCAGTTCCATACGGTGTCACCTCTAGCTACCACTATTCATGCTATGGGAGAAAAAAAAATTCTGGATATGTTATGCACCGGAGAACAAGTGCATACCGTTCTCAGATGGTGCCACGTACTTCCTTCGTGTCTTCAATTGTCATTCCCTGATTGTGGCAGTTGAGATATTTTAGCTTCCGTTTGAGCTCAGAAGCGCGCTATTGAGGATCGTGGACAGTAGATCAAACTGCCAGAAATAGGTGGCACCATTTGAGAATGGTATGCACCTTCTCCCAAGTGCATCCCATATCCATGTTGTGTTGCTTTATAATATAATACTCTGGAGACTCCGAAGAAACTGCAACCACCAAATAACCCTTTGTTCATCTCAGGCAGAGTTGTTTCTTCGTGGCTCGTTGCTCATTAATGGCAAACTTCTCCATTGATCCCCGTCAGTTTTGTCCACAGCTGATGATCCCAGAAGATGGTGGTCCGCTGTGCCACATATCTAGAGAAATCGCAAAGAAAAATGAGGAGTATGCTCAATGTATTTCCTTTGGAAGGGAACACTGATTTCCTTTGTTCCAAACTATGGTTGAATGTGTTTCACATCCGGAGGAATCCATTTCATTAAACTGCCCCGTGAGTTTCCTTTGATGCAAATGGGGCTAAACAAAAGACGAGCGTGCATTGTGGAAACACAACAAGTGTAACATTCATCAGAGACGAGAGAGCATAGGGGAAACACATCAACATGCCTTAGTGTATTTTATATACTCCCTTTGTTATTTTTTAATTAGCGTTGGGAGAACTAGGGGAGCATCATATCCTAAAGGGAATGGAGGGAATATAACCCAAATAGTACAACGCCTGACGGCAGAACCGGTCATGCTCGTGCTTAATCCTACATTTCTCACTACAGAAGACTCTCCACTCCTCCCACCCTTGCCTACCGCAGTGGGCAGTTCACTGGTTCCCCCCTGTTGGGCAGCGCCAAGCGTCATCGTCAATGTTGGGCACCGCCATCCGCGGTTGTCCCACAGAAGGCCTGCCCAGGAACATGCAGGCGACACCATAGACACTCTCCATGGCTTCATGTCGACACCGGCAGCACTCCGTGTTGGTCCACTTCATCGCGCGGGACTCGACCGCGTTGTAGCCGACGTGGGCCTCACCTTCGACCTGCGGGATATACTTGAGGGCGTCGCGGACCCCGTGGTCGTCGTTGTAGCGAGGCATGGCGAGGACATAGGCCGCCACTATGAGGCCATTCGTAGCCTCCCGAGCAAGGAACTGGGTGCCCAGCTGCACGGGACCATCCTTGAAGACGAGGTCAAACCCAGTGAATTAGCATGCATGAGGGTTGCGGACGATTGCTAGGCGCTCTACGAGGGCGTCGTAGCTCCCCTTGAAGATGCTCTCCTGCTCCAGCGCCACGCGCGTGCCCACGGCGTGATCCCGGCACACCGCATGCATGGCCCTGCAGGTGGTGCGCAAACTGGAGAGGTCGTCCATAGGATGCAGGGAGGTTGCGGTGACCCACCCTACAATCAGAACCGCAATATCGTGCAGCAAGGGGAACTCCATGGGCTTCGAAGGGAACCAATGAGGGTGCGCACGATGGAGACGAAGAGGATGGCCGGTGTGTGTTGTGGAGAAGAGGATGGTGTGTCATTAGTACGCGCAGAGAAGACGATGAGACACACATAGACGCGCAGTGATGGTTATGGCTTCTAAACTACGTATGAATGTCTTTCCCTTTCAGAGGATTCCATTCCTTTAAAATGTCCTGTGAGTTTTCTTTGATGCAAACTGGGCTAAACAAAAGACGAGCTTATGGCTTCTAAAGTGCAATTGTACGCTACCTTAGCCGCTGGAGTTGCCAGGAGGTAGGAGATCGCCCGCAGCGGGGCCTGCAAAGCGGTTTGTAAAGTAATCCCTCCATCCCAACTCAACTCTATTTTTAGCTTTTGTCAAACTTACCTTTGACCAATGATTTCTTGCCTGGTCCTTATCCTGATGATCAAGGTCCTCCGCCTACTGCCCCAGATGACTTGGGGCAGAATGATCCTGGCGACCAGAATGAACTGTTGGATATGTTTTCCATGGCGCAGGGTTATTCAACACAAGTAAAAGGTAGCATATCCTAATATTTCTTCTCATATATAGCATGTTAACTAATTTTTTGGCCCCAAATGATCTAGAAAAATTACTCCAGATTTGATGATGCCATAGACTAATCGCTGCTAAAAAAAATGACGGTGCTCGTCAAGCTCGCAAGCTCTTGGCTCGTTTAGAATTGGCACAATACCGAACTTCAACCTAAAACTTTCAATGAAAACTAAGTTTTTGTCCTTGAACGTTCAAATGGGTCAATTATTTAGTCCCTCGACTTCACGCAACTGTTTCACTTTCATCCGTAGTCTGAGTTGGACATCCACATTGGCATGCCACATAAGCTAATATGCCATATCATCAACCCCGGCCACCTCACTTAGAAAATGATAATAATTTTTTATCATCTTAAAAACTAACTAGCTAATTAATTTTGGTGCATTTATGTAGTTGCATGGGATATACATATTTCTCCTCCATGTTTTTTTTGCAAAACTATCAAGTGATATATCCTATGTGCATATTACATATGTAAAAATATTGTAAAATATAAAACTTTTAAGCCTAAGGAAGAGCAAACAAAGCTGTCGGTGTTTGGATCCGGCAGACCTCCCGACACTACCTTTGGTAGATCGAGGAGTTGTAGTTTGGTCATGGGCGCAGTGATTCAAGAAGGTGAAAGACTCGTGTACACAGAGATTTACGTGGTTCGGGCCGCCTGAGCGTAATACCCTACTCCACGGGGTGTGTTGGTGATGTGTTAAGCTTGTGAGTCTAGAAGAAGCTCGTCTAGCTCAGGGTGTTCAGTAGTGGTCTGGAACCGTCCCTTGTGTATCGTCGACCAATCCTTTTATAGTACAAGGACTGGTCGTTACAACGTTAGCCTAGCCCGACAGGTGGCCCCGGCGGTTACACATGCTTGACACACAATAAATGAAGTTAATTACCCTTAATAGCCTAGTTACGGGCCTTAACAGTGCTGTTACCAGTATTAAGGGCCATCCGATCGTGTGTCATTAATATAGTATTAATGACACTTAATAGGGTCTTGAAGTCTTTGATTGCTCCTTGATGGTCCGGAGCTGTTGGGTGGTCCACCAGCCTGATTGTTGAAGCTGAAGGTCCGGCGGTTGCCACGTGGCAGCTCTGGAGCTTACCGTCGTGGACGGGTGGTTCCGGTGCTGTTGGACACGTGTCAGTACTAGAGCTTCCCTCTGTCTGGGGTTAGGTCCGGGGGTGCCATACTGGTATTCTGACCGGAGCTTCCCATGTGTGGGTGATAGCTCCAGTCTTGTGATACACGTGGTGGCCCTGGGACTAGCCATGTCGGGGAAGTAGGTCCGGCTACGCCTGACATGTGGAGCCTTTGGAGGTCTTCAAATCTGGTAGATGGAGTTTCCTTGTGATCTTTGCGATCCCAATGGGTATCCGTATGGAGGGTACCGACATTGGCCCCCAGGACTCACCTCCGGGAGAGACCTTTTGGATGAAGTCATTTCGTCGGAGGTGGGTCCATTATTCGGTTTCTGATCCGTGTCTTCAAGGGTCTTTGGTTGTGCCGTTGGTGATAGTTCACAGTTAATCTTTCGCCACGTGGCGTGTCTTGGAAGCGGCTGGTGAGATCTTAGTGTGCGGATCTCACACAATTGAAGGTTGCCGGTTCCTGATACGAAAATCGTATCGGTTTCGCGCGCCCTGTCAAGCCGCCGACTTCGGGTTTCCCGCCTTTCATGATGACAACCGTTCGCCTGGGGTAAGAACTGCATCTTGATCGTCGGGGTGGCCCCGGGCCCCCTTGTTATTGGCGGGGTGAAAATTTTGGTTGGTATCGTCGACTCCTCTGCGGTTTCCATCTAGGCATTGTGGGGGCCTACTTAAGAAGGAAAGCACGCATCGTTTGGGGTTCTTTACGCCTTTCAATCGTTCTTGCGCTCAAACCTCCCAAACTTTTGCTTGCCTTTCCTCTCTTGCCTCGCTGTGCCGTGATGGAGTTGGGTCTCCGCTAGAGCCGACTGAAGACCGATGACGATTTGAAGAAGGTCCGGGCCCTCATGGGATAGTCCCCTGACTTCTTCAACCACCTGGTTCGCGCCGGCAAGATTTCGTTCGAGAAGGAACACGCCGGCAACATTGTGTACTTCTCCGCGTACGCCATGGTGGGACTGATCCCACCTTTCTCCTCCTTCTTCTTGATGCTGCTAGACCTCTATGGTCTACAACTGTACCACCTTGGCCCCCACTCCATTCTGCTGGTGTCAATCTTTGTCCACTTCTGCGAGATGTGGGTGGGCATTCCCCCCTGCATTGAGCTTTTCCGCACCTTATTCACTGTCCAAACCACAGGTCGGAGCGACGAGTACCTTGGCTTCTACTATTTTGTGAAGCGCAAGAAGTGCCAGTACAAGTACTTGCGGTCGTTCCTTTCTGGGAAGTGGGGCGACTGGAAGAAGGATTGGATTGTTATCAGGGTGGAGGAGCATGAGAAGCTGGAGCTGCCGGATGGCCTCCCCAACATCGACACCACAGTTTAGAGTGAAGCTTTGGTGCTGTCGGATGCCTTCAACCCTGCTCTGACTAGGATCCACCTGTGCGTGGAAGGAGGGGTGACTCCCCAGACGGTGTTTTGCAACTTCCTGACCAACAGGTGGGCTCCGCTGAAGAGGAGGGAGAAGTTGGCTTGGTCCCTCAACATGTACTGGATGACGATAAGATCGAGACCGGTTTGAAGTCCAGCATGGAGGGTGCAAATTTGGAGTTCCACCTCAAGAAGTTCCAGCACGGCATCTACGTCGAGGTCGATGACTTGGCTCTGCCGCCAGCTTTCCTCCCACTGAACATAGAGGCAGAATTCAGTAGGGAGCTCCGGCTGACGATGCCGGCGCTTGACGACCTTGGTGTCGTTGAGAGGCGCTCGACCACCGGGTTGGCGATCTCCGAAGCTCCAGAAGGTGGCTCCGTTCCCGCCCCTAAGCCAAGAACCGAAGTCATCCTCAAGGGCAAGGAATTGGCCGAGCCCTCGAGCCGTAAGAGGAAGCATGCCGACAGAAGGGCGAGACATACTTCTTCCGCGGTGTCTCCTTCTCCCTAGAGGGGGAGGTCTACGATGGCGGCATCTACTCTAGAAGCGACTTCTTCCGGGGGTGCTAGCTCGGGCCAGGTGACTCTGGTACCAGGGCCAGCTGAGGGCTCCGGGTCCGGAGGTCCTTCCCGGTCAAGGGGGGCCTCGATCAGAGCAACGCCAACAGCAGTAGCAAGCTCCGAGGGGCCCTCTGGGACTACCACGCCAGTGGCGGCTGTGGCCAGTCTGGAGCGTCCGGAGAAGAGGTTCCAAGGTAACTGGTGCGGAAGCCTTCCGAGGTAATTTTTGATTTTGTACCTCACTCATTTGTTTTATTGTTAACTATATTTTGAGTCTCTTCGTCCTTCATCCACAGCGTTCCCAAGAAAAGGGCCGAAGCTCTGGTCCCTGCAGCAGTGGTTGAGGCTGTGCAGGCTGAAGCTCTGGCTCCGATTCAAGTGCCGCCCCAAGAGGTGGCTGAGGCTGCGGCAGCCCCGGCGCCGGCTGTCGTGGTTTTGGACGACTCATCCCCAGAAGCTCCCGTGGTAGCGCCGGACCACGGAACTGAAGATGTACCAGTAGCGCCAGCGTCAGAGGTTGAAGCTCTGGGCTTGGATACTGTGATGTTGGACGCTCCGGCCGCAGAGCCGGATGAAGCTGCAATTTCGGCCCTAGGGCCGGATGTTGTTGAAGCCCTAGCAGTCAAGCCAGTGGTTTATGAGGCCCCGGCGGTAGAGCTGGGAGTTGATGAAGCTCCGGCACTTGTGCCGGTTGTCGAGGAAGCTCCGGCGGCTGAGCCGGTTGTTGCAGAAGTTCCGACTGTGGAGCCGGCTGTTGAAGAGGTTCCGGCGGCCGAGCCAGTTGCTGCGAAGGCGTTGGCGCCTGAGCCTATGGCGCTCGAGGTGCCAGCGCTAGAGCCCATGGTGGTCGAAGTGCCAGGACCAGAGCCCATGATGGTCGAAGCGCCAGCACCTGAGTCAGCGGCGGAGGAGGCGCCTGCGCTGGAGCCTGACATAGCTTCTGCTCCGACCGGACCTTCAACACCCGCTCCGGATGTGGTGATCCCAGAGGTGCCCGCTGCTGAGCCAGAGTGTCGTGATGAAGCTGCTGGCCCCCTGTCGGAGGGGCCAATTGTAGATGACCTATCTGCTAGGCCTTCGGAACCAATTCCGGAGGTTGGAACTTCGGCTGCAGGTACTTCCTCGACGGCGACCGAGGCTATCCTGGAGGATGGCCCTAGTGCCGTTGAAGCTCAGGGGTCCACTCTCATAGAGTGGGACCCAATTTTTGTTGCTGAAGTTCTGCTGGAGCCAGCGGAGATGACCCCAGCAGGTCCACACCCGATCCCCCTATCGTTGTCTATCGACAATGCCTGCTCCAGTCTTCCCAAAGTCCAGCTGTCCTTCTACCACGACAGCAAGGCCCTCAAGGAGGAGCGCCAAACCCTTAGGAGGTGGCGCAATCGACTCCATTTCGAGACCAAGCTGGCACAGTTGAGGCTGGCTGATGACAAGGAGTGGGTGAAAAGGGAGAAAGTCCGACTAGAGTATTGGGGTAAGTTGTTGGATGAGAGGGAAAGCATGACGCGGACCCTCAACAACCACTCCTGCGCCATCTATGATCAGGCCAAGGATGCAAATAGTGCAGCTGATGAGCGCCAGGAAAGGCTCTCCGCCATCCACGATAGTCTTGTCAAGCGTCGGGAGGCTCTTGAAGCACGGGAAAGACGGCTCGAAGATGAAAAGCAGAAATTCCTGGAGCTGCGAGACGACCTCGTGAAGAGGGAGAAGGAGCTTGTCCACAAGACAGCTCTGGCTCACAAGAGCCTCGAAGAACGCACCAAGAATTTGGAGGAGCATTGTAAGGAGGAGGAGAAGAAGGCCTGGGAGCGAGGGCAAGAACTCTACAAGCAGGAGAATTCCATCACCGCCCGGGAGAAGAAAGTGCGGGGCCGGGAGAAAGATCTGCTCAACCGCCGGAATGAGATCCACCTCCGGGAGGAAGAGCTCAGCAAGCTCAAAAAGCATGTTGCTGAAACGATTCAACAGAATGCCAAAGAGGTGGAGCGTCTTGCTTGGGAGAGCTCGGAGCTGGCGGCGGCCAAAAGATCCTTGGTGGAGATGTGCGGTGCAAGGTCTGTGGAGTCCCAACAAGTTTGGGACTTCCTAGGCAAGGCCAACGACGCGCTGACGCCAATGGGCTTCAGTCCTGTGCGTCCGAATGATCCGGAGCTGGAGCTGGACCAGGCGTTGGAGGCGCTGGGTTCAGCAGGCAACAAGCTCTCCAAGGTGGGCGATATCATGGCGGAACAATTGGAAACGAAGGGTCATTCCCTGGCGAAGAACGTCGCAGAGTTTGTGCTGACGTGCTACACCAGCCGGGACCCTCAATTCCCTCTGGACCCGGTGCTTGAAGGTCCCATCGAAGGAGATGGTGAAGCCGCCCGAGCCAACGTGTCGGAGGTGGCCCACAAGGTCTCCCAGTTCTTCCATAGGGTCTAGGACTGTGTCCCTGTAGCTCCCGCTTGTATTCTCTCTTCTTCTTCTCCAATTTTGTAATATCTTGTCTCTAGATTAATGAAATCAAAATTTTTGAGAATTCAAATTTCATTTTTTGTCTTCAAGACCTTTGTCTCGCTTGGCCCCCTGGTATATGTACACAATTTGATTGTGAACATGTACAAAGAGGATGTACCAGTTGCTGAAGACTTGCGTGCTTCAAACATGTAGAATGTAGGTCCGAAGTCTTCGATAGTGTAAGCCCCCTAAGGCTGTTGGAGCTTAGTGGCTCCAACATTGACCATCACCGGAGCTTAGTAGCTCCGGCAGTAGTCTCCATCAACGCGTAAAGCATCGACAGTTAACTCTCTGGGTTGTCGGAGCTTGGTAGCTCCGGCTCCATTCACCATCGTCATGAAATGTTTATTTTTCCTGCACGTTGAAGTAAAAAAAAAACAGTAAAATCCGTTTCCTATCTATAACTTCATTGCAGCTTACTCTTCCCGAGAAAGTTTTAGGTCAAACACAATCCTAAATACAATAAAGAGCACCGTCTTGCTTCCTCCAAGCCCGATCGTTTCTGGACTCGCCTTACTTCGGCATGCTGGGGTGTAGGTAGAGTGGCGTACTTAGGGTGCAGGACCAGGCTAAGTCGATAGCACACTCCGGCCCTAGATTGGCTTGGCGGCATTCAGACAAGTAGGCCATCAACAATGCTTGAACCCAGAAGGATAGACAATGCAACTTGAATTGGACATGAACTGGTCGAGCTAAAGTTTCTTAAGAACTGCACAACTTTGTTATAGACAAGAAAGAGAAAAATAAAAAATATTGAGCCTGTACAAAATAAATGCACGTGGAGTCCGTTTTCACACAATGATGTCTTTCATTATAGGTTCGGGGTACAGGGGAAACAAGTACACTCTTAGGGTACGGAACTAGGCTAAGTGTGTTTCGTTTCTCGTTTGAACCAAGGTAGCTAGCTACACTTTAAATTCTGAGACCGCCACAAGTGTTGCATGGACGTTGCGGACCTAGCGGGGTAGGTCCGGCTGCCATCCCGGAGGAGCTACCTGACTCTGTACAATGACTCTATAACATACACCACGTGTAATTACAGACTCACCTCCGTGATATTAAGTGTAGAACTTACAGAGGTGCTCAATGTTCCAAGGATTTGGGAGAGGTGTCCCATCCTCGATTGTCAAGCAAACGCATCCGGGACGGGATACTTTGATCACTCGGAAGGGTCCCTCCCAGCTGGGGGAGAGTTTTTTTAACCTTTCTCTGGATAGTATTTTCCGTAGCACCAGATCGCCTTCCTCGAGCTGTCGGCTGTGAACATGCCATTGGTGATAGCGCCGAAGAGCTTGGCGGTATCGGGCATTCTGAATAGCTGCTCGGCACCTTCCCTCTTCAAGGAGGTCAAGGTCTTCACGCCGGAGTTGGTCCTGCGTGGCTTCGTCGGAGGTCCGGACCCGGAGCGACCCCAAGGTGATTTCCGGAGGAAGGACTAAATTAGCTCCGTACACAGGAAGAAGGGTGTCTCTCCAGTTGACCGGTTTGGAGTTGTCCTGTTGGCCCATATAGTGGGCGGAAGCTCTTCAATCCAGTTGGCTCCATGCTTTTTCAGGCGCTCATATGTGCACGTCTTGAGTCCTTTCAAGATTTCTGCATTTGCTCTCTCGGCTTGGCCATTACTTGCCGGGTGAGCTACGAAGGCGTAGCTAACTTGGATACCGAGGTCTTCACAATATCCTTGAAAAGCAGAGATTGTGAATTGGGTCCCATTATCTGTTATGATTTTTGTCGGGACTCCAAATCTGCATACAATGGACTGTAAGAAGTTGATAGCTGATTGCTTGTTTATTGTCACAAATGGAGTTGCTTCCGGCCATTTGGTGAACTTGTCAATGGCAACATACAGGAACTTGTAACCTCCGACGGCTCTTGGGAAAGGTCCCAAGATGTCCATCCCCCACACAGCGAAAGGCCATGTGGGAGGTATCATTTGTAGAGGCTGAGTCGGTGTGTGAATTTGCTTTGCATGGAGTTGACATGCTTTGCATTTCTTCACCAGCTCAGTTGCATCTTGGAGCGCTGTAGGCCAGTAGCAGCCATGCCGGAAGGCTTTACCGACCAGCGTGCGGGAAGACGCGTGGTTCCCACACTCGCCTCCATGGATTTCTATGAGGAGCTCACAGCCTTCTTCCCTTGTGATGCACCGCATTAGGACGCCGTTGGCACCGCGCCGGTAGAGATCCCCTTCTACCAGCGTGTATCTTTTAGCCAATCTGACTATCCGGTCAGAGGATACATCATCGTCAGGAAGGATATTGTCTTCCAAGTAGCTTCGGGTCTCCGAGATCCATGCATCGGAGCTTGCTTAAGCATTTGAGTCTTGCGTGCTGGGTTGCTCGAAGCTTCCGGTAGCACCTACAATCCTTGATGGCTGCCATGGTAATAGGGCCATTGGGACCGCCAGCCTCGAGATGCTGGTCTCGCCCCCTTCGCTCAGTTCGACAGGCTGAGCTGTGGGTTTTGACAACCTCCGGATGAAGGTTCTGTCAGGAGCTGGAGCTTCAGTTGACGCTTTCGTCGAGGGTTCATCAGCTTCAACATTATGGACACGCTGGACATGATAGAGATCCAAGACTTCGAAGTCCTTCTGGAGCCTCTGGACTTCAAGGAGATAAGCAGCTAGTTGGGGATTGTTACAGGAGCATTCACCCTTCACTTGTTTAATGATGAGATGCGAATCTCCCTTGACCAACAGCTGCTTGACACGTAAGATAGTGCCACCTTTAGTCCATAAATGAGTGCTTCATACTCCGCCATGTTGTTGGTCGCCTTGAAGTCAAGGTGGACCATGTATTTTACCTTCTCCCCGGTTGGAGCGAGGAGAAGGACTCCAGCTCTGGCCCCCTGCTTTTGCATGGAGCCGTCAAAGTAGAGGGTCCAGTGAGGCTCGGTGTAGACTGGTGCCTTGAGTTCTGACTTCTGCTCACTAGGGCCCCCAGGGTTTGATGGAGAGGGGGTCCATTCTGCCACGTAATCTGCCAATGCTTAACTCTTGATCGCTTGTCTTGGGATGAATCCAAGATCGAATTCGACCAATTCCGCTGCCCATTTTGCAATGTTCCCAATAGAGTTGGGATTATGCAAGATCGCACGCAATGGGTAAGAGGTCACCACTGAGACCTTGTGAGCTTGGAACTAATGGCGAAGCTTCCTGGAGGCTATGAGAACTGCATAGAGCAGCTTGTGCACCTCTAGGTATCGAGTCTTGTCATCATGTAGTACTTCGCTGATGAAGTACACTGGGCGTTGGACTGTCCGACCCTCCCGAAGGGGCCCGGAGCTTCCTCCACATCGACCCGGACCCTCTCGGAGGGCTCCGAACCTGCTTCGGGGACCTCCGGGTCCTTGCTGGAGGAACCCGGAGCTTCTATTGGAGTGACCTGGACCCTCCCGGAGGGGTCCAAGTCTTCTGGGATATCTCCTTGTTGATCCAAGTCTGGGGGATGGGACCCAGACTTACCTTCAGGAACCTCCAGACCCTCCCGGAGGGGTCTGGATTCCTGAGCTTTTGATGGTTCTGGTCTCTTCGCGACCAGGAACATGCTGACAACCTCGTCGGTTGCTGAAATGTAAAGTAGTAAGGGCTCACCAGGGTTCGGAGCTACCAAGGTTGGTAGATTGGTGAGGAGCTGCTTTAGCTCCTGGAACACCTTTTCTGCTTCTTCAGACCATTGAAATGGTTCGGACTTCAATAGCTTGAAGAAGGGTAGCGCCCGTTCTACTAGTCTTGAGATGAACTGACTGAGAGCGGCTAGACATCCAGTCAGTTTCTGGACATCTTTGATGCGGGCTGGTGGCCGCATCTTTTCTATGGCTTTAATCTTCGCCGGATTTTCTTCTATGCCCTGGTGGTTTACCAGGAAACCAAGAAGCTTTCTGGAGCTAACCCCGAAGACGCACTTGTCTGGGTTCAGCTTCGTGTGGGTGACTCACAGCTTGTCGAAGACAACTTGCAAGGTGTCAAGGAGTGACTCCTTGTCCTTGATCTTGACGACGATGTCATCAACATACACTTCCACTATGTCTCTGATGAGCTCTCCAAAGGTTTTGTACATAGCTCGTACAAATGTTGAGGCTGCATTCTTGAGACCAAATGGCACGACAGTATAACCGTACAATCCATCTACTGTGATAAAAGAAGTATGTTCTTCATCTTCCCTAGACATTCTGATTTGATGGTACCCAGAATATGCGTATAGGAAACATAGTAATTCACACCCGGAGGTGGAATCCACTATCTAATCTATTCTAGGTAGTGGGAATGGATCTTTTGGGCAGGCCTTATTCAGTGTTGTGTAGTCGATACACATTCGAAGCTTCCCACCGGACTTGGGTACAATGACTGGGTTTGCCAGCCATTTTGGATGGAAGACTTCTCGGATGAATCTAGCTTCGAGCAACTTCTTCACTTCTTGTCGTATGAAGTTTTGTCGCTCTACGGATTGCTTCCGAGGCTTCTGA
Source organism: Tuctoria greenei (assembly GCA_036927565.1). Lineage (NCBI taxonomy): Eukaryota > Viridiplantae > Streptophyta > Magnoliopsida > Poales > Poaceae > Tuctoria > Tuctoria greenei. Next base: position 40,417,299 of record JAYESD010000006.1, on the reverse strand, counting down.
TGTACGGGTCGAGCGTCGGAATAGATCTTCAGATTATGCTCGATCACTTCCCTAGGGATCCCAGGCATTTGTGACTGTTGCTAGGCAAACACGTCGACGTTAGCCCGGAGGAAAGTGATGAGCGTGAGTTCCTATTTGTCATTCAGACCTCCCGATATACGGGTGGTCTGAGCGGCATCGGAACCGATTTGGACAACCTTGACGGGGATGTCGGTGTCGCCGCTTGGTTGCACGCGAGGTGCGGAGGTTGAGCCTCGTTGACAAATGCTCGGGGGGTTTTGGAGCTTGCTCCTGCCTATATTCTTCCTCCTACGCTATAGCAAGCGCATGCAGTTCCTCCAGAGTAGTCACTCCAGCAGTACGATCTCCGCAGATCCGGAGAATGCCAGCTGGTGTTGGCATATTCAACACCAGGTAGCCATAATGAGCAGCAGCCACGAATTTGTACAAGGTGGGCCTGCCAAGAATGGCATTAAAAGGCAAGTTGATCTGAGCGACGTCAAGGTCAACTTCTCAGTGCGATAATTCTCCCGAGTCCCGAAGGTCACGGGGAGAGTAATGGCACCAATCGGTGTTATGGCCCCCGGACCTACTCCGGAGAAAGGTCAGGAGGGGCGAAGGTCCAAAGGTCGAAGCTGAAGCTTAACAAAAGCTTTGAAGCTTATGAGGTTCAGACCCGAACCTCCGTCCACCATTACATTTTGGAGTTGAATGTTATTGATGGTGGGTGATACCATCAAAGGTAGCTGGCCATCTCCGATCATGTTCCGAGGGCAGTCCGAATCATCAAAAGTGATAGTAGTGTCCATCAACTTTTGATGAGGCTCCGCCCTGGCTGTAGGAGCTACTGAGGCCATGTCCCGCCACATGGTCTTGAGGACACGGCGGGAGGTGATGTCCCACGAACCACCAAAGATGGTGTTCATGGTCTTTCGACGCTCATTGTCGGAGACGTCGGAGTCATCATCGACGGAGGTGTAAACAGCCTTCAGGACCTTTTTGGGTTCCTGGAAGCCTAACTCCTCTTCAGCCGGAACCTCATCAACCTTCTGTTTTCCTTCCCTCTGACGGAAAAGAACTTCTTCCCGGTGCTTGTTGTAGCGCTCGGCAAGGTTTTGGACCTCTCAGCAGTCCTCCAAGTTGTGGCCGTTCGACTTGTGGATAGGACACCACATTTTGGAGTTGCCCCCATCTTCAGAAGACGGCCGAGGTCGTTTCTCGGGGCGTGGCCCCCAGCCAGCCGGAGTTGCTGCAGCTGCAGTAGTGGATGTGCCGGCCGACGGCTTCTTCTTGCCGTTGGGCTTTTTCTTCTTTTTGCCACTCCCGGAGGTAGTGGTTTCGCCTTTGGAGGATTTTTTTTCCATCCTTCGGAGGTGGTTTGGAGTGCATTTCACGGACCTCCGTAGCTTTGGCACATTGGTCTGCCAAGCTGAAGAGCTCCGTGACGCTGGTGATCTCCTTGACCAAAAGCTTCTCCAGCATCTTCTTATCCCGTACGCCCTGTCTAAATGCCACGATAACAGAAGCGCTAGAGATAAAAGGAATGGTGTTTCTTACCTGGGAGAACCTTTGGATAAATGAGCATAGGGATTCTCCCCCCTTCTGCACAACTGCAAAAAGGTCCAGTTCGATGCCTAGTCGAGTGTCTGAACTCCCGTAATTGGCGGTGAACTGTTGGCACAATTCCTCCCAACTATTGATAGAGTTATGAGGGAGGCTCATGAACCAGGACCTGGCAGTCCCAGTCAAAGCCACTAGGAAGTAGTTGGCCATTACAGCCTCATTACCTCCGACCGCAAGGATTGCGGTGGTGTAAATTTGGAGAAACTCGGCGGGGTTAACTGTCCCATCAAATTTCTCCGGCAGGTGAGGCCTGACCATGCATAGGTGCATGGACAATGCAGAACAACCTCCTCCTACTCCCTCGGGAGCAGGGCTGTCTCGAGCCTCTCGCCTTTCGCGAGCACGCTCGATATGGACACGACCGCGATATTGATGGTAACGGCGATCAAGCTCCACCCGGAGGTTATGAGTTGACATCCTGGTTACCGTATGTGTACGTAGCGCCCCGGAGGGTAGCGATGTAACTTGCTGTGATGCAGCATGCCTCCTATTCTGGGAAGCATGCGGACCAGGTCTGCCAGACACAATCCGACGCTGAGATGGGGCCCGCCCTGAAGGAGGAGGACCTTGGTTGCTGATGCTGTCGGCTGCTACTGCAACCAGATGTTCCACATCAGCTCTCCACTACTATATTGCACCCTGGGATGCACCTGGAGGTGGTGGACGTTGGAGGAGAGCATGCGCTGCATGAAGCGCGTGTTCATGATTGTTGTTATTTGCCGATGCAGTGACCGACGCCGATGCACCGTCACGCTGCTCAGCTTGACGTGCTGGTGCAGGCGGTGGTGGTGGAGGCATGACTCCTGCTGGAGCCACAACACCTGCTGGTTGCTGCATGTTGGAGGGATTGCCTCCAGCGGGTTGAACAACAGGGTTGCCGCTGGATGATCCAGCAGCTGAGTTCACCATACTCGAAATCTCGGGCGCCCCTACCTAGTTCGCCAGCTGTTGGTTTTTGGATCCGGCAGATCTCTCGACACTACCTTTGGTAGATCGAGGAGTTGTAGTTTGGTAATGGGCGCGCAGAGATGCAAGAAGGTGAAAGACTCGTGTACAAAGAGATTTACGAGGTTCAGGCCGCCTGAGCGTAATACCATACTCCACGGGGTGTGTTGGTGATGTATTAAGCTCGTGAGTCTAGAAGAAGCTCCAAAAGAAGAAGCTCGTCTAGCTCAGGGTGTTCAGTAGTGGTCTAGAACTGTCCCTTGTGTATTGTCGACCAGTCCTTTTATAGTACAAGGACTGGTCGTTACAACGTTAGCCTGGCCCGACAGGTGGCCCCGACGGTTACACATGCTTGACACACAATAAATGAGGTTAATTACCCTTAATAACTTAGTAACGGGCCTTAACAGTGCCGTTACCAGTATAAAGGGCCATCCGATCGTGTGTCATTAATATGGTATTAATGACACTTAATCGGGTCTTGAAGTCTTTGATTGCTCCTTGATGGTCCGGAGCTGTTGGGGGGTCCACCAGCCTGATTGTTGAAGCTGAAGGTCCGGCGGTTGCCACGTGGCAGCTCCGGAGCTTATCGTCGTGGATGGGTAGTTCCGGTGCTGTTGGACATGTGTCAGTACCGGAGCTTCCCTCTGTCTGGGATTAGATCCGGGGGTGCCATACTGGTATTCCGACCGGAACTTCCCATGTGTGGGTGATAGCTCCGGTCTTGTGATACACGTGGCGTCCCTGGGACTAACCATGTCGGGGAAGCAGGTCTGGCTACACCTGACATGTGGAGCCTTCGGAGGTCTTCAAATCTGGTAGATGGAGTTTTCTTGTGATCTTTGCGATCCCAAGGGGTATCCGGTACGGAGGGTACCGACAAAAGCAAACAAGGAGGATGAGGAAACTTTTAAGCCTAGAAAATAAAATATAAAACAAAGCTACACGACTGGTCGGGTACACGTACGGTCCGAGTGTGCCGATGCACCATAACCACCGTCGTGCATCCCATGTCAACTCTATTTTTAGGCTCCCTTTGGGTTGAAGGAATGGCAAAGGAATTTTGAGGATAGGATTTGTAAATGATTTTTTCCTGCATGACCATTTGGCTCACAGGAAAAACAAAGGGTAGTTTCTATAGGAATAGATTCCTTTGCTAAATTTTGTAGGAAACATAACATGAGCTTGGACCTCTTTTTTCTTTTCTGCCTCAGGTTGCAGGTTCCTTTGTTTTTTCTATAATGCTGCCAAAGAGCTTCTCATATCAATTCCGATATTTTCAATTCATATAGGATTGCAAAAACATACAATTTCAATTCCTATGTTTTTCCTATTTATGTGTTTTTCAATTACTTATCCAAAGGGAGCCTTAGGTTTCGTCAAATCTATCATTGACCAATGATTTATGTAATTTTGATCTGTTTTAACAATACAAGAATTGTACTTTTAGAATCACCATGAAAATATTTCCATAATATACAATTTAGTACATGTTATTGAAGTTAATAAATTCTATATAAATCATTGGTCAAAGGTAAGATTGACCAAAACAGAAACATAGTTTAGTTGGGGCGGAGGAAGTTGTTGTTTGCCGCATAAGGTTTGGTCCTTGAAGCCGTAGCCATGTGTATAGGCGGCTGATGCGTTCGGGCGCACCGAGCTTACGTGTGCGCCAGTTACCGAGGCGCCTTAAACGCGCACAACACATGCGCATCTTTGAATTCAATTGGAACTGCTCCACGTCCCATCACCACTACTACGTGCGTTGACAAAAAGCCAGGCTGCTATTATGCTATAAGATCACCCGGGCACGCCATCGTCTTCTCTACACAGACACTCTTCCTCTCTTCTGAAAACCGCGCCAAGAACACTGTGGCTGACAAGAAAACACCGCTACCAAGCCCGCCGAAGGACGCCAAGCGACCACGACCGGACTCCCCCCCGGACAAGGAGTGGGCTGTCTGGAAGATGGCACACGATGTATTTGACAATACATCGCTCTCCATGCGTCGCCTTGGGCTTGGTCCCCTTCAAGAGTATACTGCAATGGGGACCACAAGCCACTACTTCTTCGGCTTGATGCACTTGGCCGGTCGCCTCGACGTCCTCTGGGACACGCTAGCGGACGAGCTCAGTGTAGCCTGCCGCGACAACCTGGTGGCGGCGATGCCTAGGAAACTAGGTTTTCTGTCTCCGCCGTGGGAGGCACCCCCGCCCTGCCAGGAGCCCAAGAAGGAGGAGGAGGAGGAGGAGGAGAAGGAGGAGGAAGAGGAGAAGGAGAAGTAGGTGGAGGTGGAGGACAAGTAGTTTTTTTCCTTGTTCTTAGTTGTGTTGTTTTTCTTTTCTTGTTTGTAGTTTGGTTTTTTCTTGTTTCTTGTTTGTAATGTATCCTCTTAAGGTAATGAACTCTATTTTGCTGTTCATTGGTGCACAAAAATAGTTCTAATGTTGTTGTTCTAATGATAAACTAGTGGACTATTTGTCCCTTTTAGTTTTTAGAATGGAATATATTTCCACTTCCAACTCTACTGAGTTGGAGATCCAGAAAGTGACTACCACCTAGTTTATCTGATAGCACCAGCAGAGAGAACCTTCCCCCTCACCCTGTTCCCACCCTCTATGTTCAAACCCAACACAGATCCAACATAATGAGCAATCAAACAGCAAAGTACGTAGTAAATCACAAAAGACGATACAACAGTTTCTGGAGTATCAACTTTAGACCAAATTAAATGCTCGTGGACGTCATTGCAACATGGTGAAGACAAAATAGACTTTATTCAGATGGCTTGCAAAGACATACTAGAAGTCAGGGTCATCGAAGTTTTTGCCCGATTTGGATTGAGTCTTAGTTATAGACTTCCATATTAATAAAAATGTATCGGGTGTTTTACTTTCACTAGTGTGTCGGGTTGAGTCTTTTGTTGTTAATCTTCACAACTTGGTGTATCAGTGTGGCCGTACTCCGTACTGAGAAGAGGTTGTTTTAATGGCAACGACTGCTATGCAATCTGAACTTCTGTGCAAGCATGCAATCCGCGAATTTCAGCCATTGGATAGACATCTAAAGATGGCTACCATTTCACACATAGATCCTTCCTTTTACATAGCCAGGTGGAAGGATTTATGTGCTAAATGTCAGCCACCCTCGGATTTCTGTCAAATGGCTGAGATTTGCGGATTGCACGCTTGCACAAGAGTCCAGATTGCACATCAGTCGTTGCCCGGTTTAATTATTTCCATTATCTAAAAAAACTTTAGCCCAGATTAACAAAGCGTCATCCACCGAGCACCGTCCTCACTCTCGTCGTGCATGTTTGACATGAAGAATGATCTCTCGAGGGTTCGAGGATATAATACCATCTAGGAACAGCTCACTACGTACGCGGTTCATCAAATTAATCGCATGCCTTGAACAGTACAATATAATTTCCAACCATGATGTACTCGTCCTTTCGAAGAAACGACAACCATAGGTGCTAGCCGCTACGTGTTCAGATTTTAGGAACAAATGAACACACTTATGAAAAAACGAACACCACATCCGATCCCCAACGTCATCAAATTCAACAAGCGGAGCAACGTCTCTCCACTACATTTCGCTTGGTGTTGCACACACGGCTCCCGCGCCACGCCCGCCACGTATCCTGATCCAACAATACAACTTCAAATAAAGAAGGGCTAGAGGATTGGTGGAAAAATAATACGTATAAGAAAAAGGGAAGAAGAAAAAGGATGGCACACGTTTCGATACATGAATCGTGAGACTGCTGACTTCCATATTCATTGGCTAGTTCCCGATTCCGCTGATCTCTCCAGCATGTGTTCACACTAGCTACTCTCTTGTGGCTGGGCCAAGGGTATCCCGTGGCCCACTCGGCATACCTGATGGGTGGGCCCTTGAGAAATGTTATTGTTGTTGTACGTGGTGTTTGGTTGAGACAATGCAACTTGTGGTCTCTTAACGATAAGAATTAAAAATTATAAAGAGTATATCAGATTCAAAAATCTTCATTACTTTCTTTACTTCGGGCTCGAGCCAGTCAAATTCGGAAACTCCTTCGCTCATATCGTAACAGCATCAATTATATATCTAGGCCCGCTTCCAATTAAAATCCAAACTAAAGGTGTAGACGAAGGTTTGCACAAGAGAGGGAAGTTGCGCCGCGCAGCCGCAGATAGCAACCATAGGGACGTCAAGGAGAGAGGACTCAATGGTAGGGACTCAGGTGTACAACATGACGTTCGAGGAAGACGTGATCACCATCACCGTGACGTCCTCCGGCGAGGTCGTGGAGGTTTGGCTGGACGAGGTCCTCTCCGTCCACCGTCGGCGCCTTCACAAGCTCATCGTCAGACTCGATGTCGAGTGGCACCCCAGATACTCCGCCGACCCGAACCCCGTCACCGTCCTGCAGCTCTGCGTTGGCCGCCGCTGCCTCATTTTCCAGGTCATCCACGCTGACTACTTCCCCAATAACCTGGAAGATTTCTTCTGCGATTCTGACTACCGCTTTGTCGGTGTGGGCGTGAGGGTGATGCCAAAAGACTTTGGAAGGACTTGCAGCTGAAGGTGGCCAAAACAGTGGACCTGGCCAAGCTCGCAGTGGAGGAGATGGATTTCCTGAGCCTCCGCCGCGCGGGGATGAAGGACATTGTGGGCGCCGTGATGGGCAACGACATGGAGAAGCCTTACCAGGTGAGGACGAGCAACTGGAATGCGTACAATCTCTCCGGCGAGCAAATCAGCTATGCGTACATCGATGCCTTCGTCTCCTTCGAGGTCAGCCGCAAGCTGCTCTCCGGCGACTACTGATCTAACCACCAAGCTTGTGGATCGGCTGCCGTCAATCATCCTGGCATGGAATTCACAGGTGCAGCGCTCAAGTTATAGCTTTTCTGCTTGTGCACCCAATCTCTCACAAAATTATTTTTTTTGAGCAAACACTATATCTTGCTTTTAAAAACATGCATGTTATTTCACATTCATCGAGGTCTTTCACGTGCATGTTAGTTGTCCATGCATGCTATGCCCCAAACATGATCAACGAGCCTCAAACATGACGATCTCTCAACAAAAAGAGAAAACACGTAACGTCATCAAACATGATCGAGGTCTTTCACATGGATGTTAGACGTACATATGCATGCTATGCCCCAAACATGTATTCCATGAATAGAATATTTCCTACCATGTATATATGTTTCTATATTTATCATATTCTCTACCATGCATGTGTATGCTCTCAACCTATATGGCAGTTTATCTACCACACTAATGAAGAATATTATCCTGTCATCAATAGAGATAACAAATTTGACACAAGGATGTTCCCTCGGTTGTACGAGGATAGAATGTGGACTACCATCGACTAAAAAGCACACATCTCTCACTACGGACGTGGTTCATCAAATTAGTCGATCGCATGTTGCCATTTTGCATCGTTGTACTCGTGTTTTGAAGAAGCGACAGGCGTAGGTGCTAGCCGCTACATGTTCTGATTTTAGGAACAAATGAACACACTTGTGAAAACACGTACGCCACATCCTATCCTCAACGTCATCAAATTAACATGTTCCTCAACAAGGGGGCACAAAAATCCTCAACACATGACCAAACATGCTTGATCGCGAGTCTCTTTCACATGCATTATATTCATGTCCACCATACATGATCACGACAATTATTATCGGTTTGATATGGACTCTCGGTCGGCGACGGTCGGATCGTTCAAAAAAAAGATATGGACTCTCGGTCGATTGCCATGCGCGTTAACGTCAATCTACGCACCTTGTTGAAATCATTCGCCGAAATGTTACGAACAATGCGAAGGAAACGTCAATCTACAGACCTACAATGTATGCCAGGTAGGCCATTGCATATCCTTGGCCCTTTGTGTGTCAAATTAAAAAACTGGCCGATGGGACGTGTCGAGCCGTTGCGATAACCGAGAGGTGGCGAACCTGTAGGATCAAAGAGCACGTGAAAATCTACCAGAGGGGGTGAATGGTAGATTAGAAAATCTTATGCAGCGGAAACAATTAAATCCCAACCCCTTCGACAGAAAAATGATCTGTTAAAGAAATCATGTGTGAGACTAATCTAAATGTGTTTCACCATGACAAAAGTCATAGATATCAGAGAGAATCAAGTCACAAAGACAACACACCAAGAATCACTCAAATCCGTCGAGAGACACTCAAGTTACGATTGAAAGATCAAACAAAGGTCAATCTGTCCTACCCGAGAAAAACAGTTCATGAACGCTGCAAAGAAACTCGTGTAGATCAGAAACCGCAAATCCAATGACCGTGAAATTTTGACAGATGTTAGATAATTAAGTTGTGAAGACAACCCAATAAGAATCACGTCGATTGGATCTGTAAATCTCGAGTTATGATAAAACTACCAAAACAAGGTAGTGCTGTGCAGAAAACTCGACGAGAAAAACTTGTCTGGAACAAGTCGGACAAACAAGGCACAAAAATTCCTTCAAACTACGAATTTTATTCAACAGAACACAAGAGGAACAGCCCCAAAGTTTTGCACCACGAGCTCTGGCCTCCCTTGCTTATATAACCAGCCCTTAGGCCAACCCAATCTCAACTAGGACTCTAATCCTACTCAATCATGAATCGAAACTTTTCATAAGTGCTTATGACTCTTCTATACGTAGATAGAAGCAATCTTAAGACTTCCAAACACCTTAGGAACGTATCCCACATTCCTAAAAAAACACTAATTCGTGACGCACAAAAAATCCTATCATAACCAACTCGATACATTCCATACCGAGCCATAACCGACTCCGCCGCAGCCAAAGACATCAACCGATACGATCCGATCCTTCCAACCAGATCTTCCCATCCATAAACCATATTCGGAATAATGTTGCCACATCATGCACCGCATGCATATGTGCAAACACCTTCCTTCAACGTCCAGTAACCTTCATATGCACTGCCCTTGATTCAATCATCCTGCGCGACCTCCTGACCCGCTCAACCACAATTCCTCCTGAATTTGGTTGTTGGAACCTCATCTCCTCCCTGAGACTAGTACAAAGGATCCTGTCACCAGCCATGTCTTGAACTCAAGCAACACCTGCACATGAATAAACAACCAACACCTTACGTGAGCACCTCACATAAGCATGTTGCAAAGCATATCAAAACGATATTAGCCATATCAACCAAAATGCACCAAAAACTTAGCGAAAGAATACTAAGCAACCTTTCCATAAGTGTAAAGCAAGTTCGAAACATTTCAGATGAATATTTGGAACATTACGATCAAGCTCCGAACCTAGAAAAAAGCTAACCGGAGCTTGAGCCGGAGCTTACCAAAGCTAGTACAACCTAGCGCCGGAGCTTATCAAAACTAGCAGAACCTAGCACCAGAGCTAACCAAAGCTAGTCGAACATAGCACCGGAGCTGACCAAAACTAGTCGGAACTAGTCAACCCAAAAGCCGGAGCTAGAGAAACATGTCAGAGCTTAACAAAGACATGAAGAAGCTAACCAACATAAGTCGGACCTAGCAAAACATATCGGAGCTTAACAAAGACATGCCGGAGCTATCAAAGACATGCCGAAGCTAAAGACAAAGCTCACCGGAGCTACCCAAAAACATGTCGAACCTAGACAAAGCAAGTCGGACCTTGCAGAAGCTCGGAGCTAGAGTTGGACTTTGCTAAAAAGATGTTATGGCATCATTCAAAACTTTTATTGTCAAAGCCAATGTATACAACACACATAGGTCTCACAATCTCCCCCTTGATGAATGCATTGGCAACACCATTTAAAATCCGGACATTGGCATGAAAAGTTTTGAGAACAATTCCCCCCCCCCCCCCCCCCCGTTCTGAAAATCAAATGAGATAGAAATAAATTTCTCCCTCTATACATATTTCTCCCCCTTGCATACTTATCTTTAAAAATTCACCATATTATCTCTCCCCCTTTGACAATGTATTCAGCAAGGTTGAAAAGAGAAATTTTTATTGTTATGAGCATATTATAACATATACATATAAAACAAAGCTCATCCAAGTCATACTATCAAGTAACTTACACTATCACATCAATGAGATACATAAAGTAGTGTAAGCCATGCTAGAGATCAAATGAGATTTTCAATTTAAGCAAGTCATGATCTCACAAACTTTAACTATTTCAAGACCTGAAAGCATGACATTTGTTGCTGCATTTTATTATTTTTCAAAGCTCAAATTTTGATCATATGATATTTGCAAGAGATTATATGCGCATCTGCCTTATTCTAACCAACAAGCCAAGCCTATGTCATTTGACAATCAGAATCATAAGGACATGGTTTTAGTCATACACAACTTCTTCCAGGTTCATATCTAAGTGCAATGATAAGCCATCTTAATAGAAGAAGTGTGATGCATGCATATTCTCTTGATCTTTTCTCAATTTATATTTGTTCATAAAAGCTCAACATGTGAGTTGATTACTTGATTAATTCTTTTGTCCATGTTGAAGCGCTTGAGAAGGTCCCCTGTATACATAGTTTGATGCACAAAGTTACCTTCCTCGTTTGCTTGATTTGTCCATGTATTCAGCACACATAGGTCTCACAGAACAGCGGTTTGAAGTAACTCTAACCGTCGATTCAAAAGCACAATTTTCGAAGTGTCTGATCATCTCCACTCACGCTCTTAGACAATGACGCGCTATAAAGGCACACCGTCCTCATCTTCTCTGCTGCACCTCTCGTTCGATTTTAGCCTCCAAACTTCTCCTCCTGCTTATCCGCTGCACCACTGTCAACCACCTCTATCTCTTTGTTCGCACCTCCATCGCTGCACAAATGGGTAGCCCTACATCGAAGCACTCCAGGTTATCGACGTCCTCCGAACCTCCTTCTCCGTTTCCATCACCGCCAATGCCGGTGGAACTGGAGGCAGCGCCCGCACCTCCTCCACCGCCGTCTCCGCCCGTGACACCCGCACCTCTTCCATCTGACTATGATGAGACTGTCCGCCTCATTGAGAAACGCATCGACAAACTCGACGGTAAGCTTAAGGAGGTCACCAGCAACCTGCTTGCCACCGATGAGCAAGCAAAAGCGCTCCACAAAATGGAGCAGGATGTATTTGATAATACATCTCACTCCTGTTGCCGACTAGGACTTTGGATCCTTCTTCACCACACCAGCATGGACTTCGTCGGCTACTACATCTTCGGGATAGGCTTTGTGGTCGCTCGTCTCGACTGCCTCTACGAGATGATTTGTGAGGAGGCTGGGGTGGAGTTTCGAGAGCAACTGGTGAACGCCGTCGGTCGGAAAAAGTTTGATCTACCGGCGGTTGCGGCGGAGGCGGAGGAGCCGCCGGCGGATGCGGAGGCAGTGGCGGAGGAGGTGGACAAGTCCTCCTCTGAGTAGAGTAGGATTAGTAGTAGTTTTTTCTTCTATTTTCTATGTCTTTTTTCTTGATTATAATATATGTGTTGTTTTTATGTTAATGAAAACGTCTTTTATGTTCATGAACAATGTGTCCTACAGTACATGCATTAACCAAATACTCCTCCTTTTATTGAAAAACATCGCATATGGAAAACTAACATATTAGTAATATTATATCTAATAAATATTAAACACATTCGTACTTACGTAGTAGTATTATATTTCAAAAAAATTACGAAAATAAAAGCTAGACCGTGTAACTGTACATCGCATCGGGATGATGCAAATAGTAATTAATCTTATGTCTTTTCTCTTTACCAGTTGTCATCGTGCCCCCGCCCCCACCGGTCTGGCCCTAGGTAGTAGCCCCTCCCGCCTAGGCCTAGAGTCGGGCCTGCCTTTAAGACCATCCGCAGTGGTTCACGGTAAAGCTTACTGGACCGCGGTGCAGATCAGCTGGTCTTATCTCTAAACCACTTGGTGCAAAAATCAAATTATCTGCGGCCCTGCCGGATAGCCGTCCCTGTGTGACCCTACCCAAATTGTTTCCATGTACGTTCACGCTCCGAATCTTACAGCCATACAACCAAGGGTGCACTGCACGATTCCCGCGACTGTGCCACCCTGCCCTGATGATTGCCATGTACGCGAACGCACTGAATCTTGTTGCGCGCACGAGCACACGAACTCCACGCCTGAAATGTGCTCAGCAATCCAAATAACTCGGTGCTTGGCGTGAACGATCCATCATCATGCGCACGAGCAAGACGCGGCCAAAAAGATCTGTGTTTGGTTGCTTGTCTTGGATTGAATTGACTTGGATTAATTGGATGGTCTAGTCTTGTGTTAATTGTTTCGCGGTCAAACGGACAGGGTGATCCAAGTTCGAGGAATATAAAATATTCCTCGCAGATGCTGGATGAGATGGTCTAGGATATTTGGTTGGATGTGAGTCCATCCACCTTATCTAATTATGCTTCTTAGTAATGTAATTAGTGATAATTAACTTGTTTATTATTGATTAATAATTACAATTATGATATTAACATTAATATTTGCTAGTAATATGATAATTAGTATATAAATAATTAATATTATGAAATTATAAACTTAGATAATTCAATAATCCACCCAAGTTTCATCCAACCTACCAAACAAAAAATTGGATCGTCCAGTCCATTAGTCCATCCAACCAAACGTCAGTTTGGATGATCCAATACATAAAGAAATGGATGATCCTATATCTCAAATTTAACTTCAATGTCAAACCAAACGTAATTGATGATTGAGCACTTTGTCACATGTCACTAGAGTGTACGCACAAATACACGGCCTCAACATCGGGTTTAGGGTGCATCGTGGACTAACCACATGACCCGCCCAAACACAAACGTAATTAGCATACACATGCAAGAGCAACTACCTGGCTGCATCCTTCACGTACGAATGGCAACGCCGACCAATTTATACTTTTTGTACTACGTACAAAGAATTTTCGTTGTCCATGAGCCAACAAACAAGCTCTTCTTATGCGGCAACTAATAATCGGCACGTGATCAACGAGTCTCAAACTATATATATATATATATATATATATATATATATATATATATATATATATATATATATATATATATATATATATATATATATATATATATATATATATATATAGTTTGAGACTCGTTGATCACGTGCCGATTATTAGTTGCCGCATAAGAAGAGCTTGTTTGTTGGCATGACGATCTTAAAAAAACATGTAGTGTTGTCATCAAACATGATCGCGAGGTTTTCAAGTGTATGCTGTTACTTGTCCATGCTTGCTACGCCCCAAACATGATCAACGGCCCTCAAACATGATGATATTTCAATAACAAAGAGAGAAGACACGCGTAACATCATATCTTACACGATTAACGACATCTCTCTCACATTAATGTTATAGTTGTCCATGCATATATATATGGTGCGCTCCGAACATATGATCAACAAGCCTAAAACTTGTTTCTTTGTAGTTAGACAAGTTCATGGAGACGGGGAGTGTGTGTGTGTGTGTGTGTGTGTGTGTGTGTGTGTGTGTATATATATATATATATATATATATATATATATATATATATATATATATATATATATATATATATATATATATATATATATATATATATATATATATATATATATATATGACGATCTTTCAACAAGAAGAGAAAAACACGCGTAACGTCATCATATATGATCATCAACGTCTCTCTCACATGCATGTTATAGTTGTCCATGCATGCTACGCTATGCCCCTAAATATGATCAACGAGCCTCAAACTATATATATATATGACGATCTTTCAACAAAAAGAGAAAACTATATATATAACATGTTAGTTGCCACGCCCCAAACATGATCAACGAGCCTCCAACTATATATGATGATGTTTCAACAAAAAGTAGAGAAAACACGTAATAATTTTGTCATCAAACATGATCGCGAGGTTTCGAGTGCATGTTACTTGTCCATGATTGCTACACCCCAAACATGATCAACGAGCCTCAAATAGACGATCTTTCAACAAAATTAGAAAACACCTAATGTCATCAAACATGCATGGTCAAGGTCTTTTGCGTGTCAAACTGAGAAAACAGGAACGAGGGTTTGTGATATATATATATATATATATATATATGTGTGTGTGTGTGTGTGTGTTTGTGTGTGTTAATGAATGAATGTGTGGTGTGTTCATCGTCTTGTACTTTTGCTTGTGTTTTGTGACGATCTTTCAACTATATATGATGATCTTTCAACAAAAAGATAAAACACGTAATGTCGTGAAACATGATCGAGGTCTTTTGCGTGACAAACTGAAAAAAAACTATAACATTGCATATACCTTTGCCCTGTGGGCCCTTTGCGTGTCAAACTTAAAAACTAGAACTGAAAAATTGAAACACCTGGACAGACCTACAAAGTATGCCAGGTGGGACACTGCATACCCTAGACCCTTTGCGTGTCAAATTAAAAAAAACTGTCTGTAAAGCCGAGATGGGACGGGTCTAGCCATTGTGATAACCTAGGCTCTATTCGTTTCTGCTTATAATCAGCTTATCAATAAAAATAAGAGAAAATTCCATCCAAACAAATTGCCTAAATTTCACTTATTATGTGAGCCACCTTTATAAGAAGCACAAAAATAACCGAGACATCGCTTACTCAAATCGCGGGCCAGGGGTCGTGTTTTGAGTACTGGAGTCTTTGTTTCCATCGATACTCTCTAACTGATTCGCCCGCCATCGACGGAGGCTACCACGTCGCCGACCGTCGCAGGAGGCCGCGACTTCGCCTGCCGTCATCGGAGGCCGCACCTTGGCCTGCCATCATCGGAGGCTGCGACTTCATCCAACATCGTCGGAGGCTGCACCTTTGCCCGCCATCGCCAGAGGATGCGACTTCATCTGCCGTCCCCGGAGGCCACACCTTCGCCCCCAATCGCTGGAGGCTGCAACTTTGTCTGCCATCGCTTGTGGCCGCCCTCCGTCACCTGCACATGCGGCCGTGCCTTCGCCTGCCATCAGGCTCGCTTTGCTTCATCAGTCTCTCCTCGACTGCATTCTATCATTTTCAGCCCATGGACCAGCGTCGGATCGAAAGCTCATCGCAAGCCCCTCATTGATCGACCGCCTACACCCCTGTCGATCTCCTCTTCGATGAACACGTTGTGTGGGTCCATGAACTGCAAGCAATACATTATCTATATATGCTAGTTCGTTTGTTTTCTTGTTCTTTTTTGTTTGGTCAACCATGCCTTCAAATTTGTGTGTGGCATGCCTTGAAATCCTTTCGACAGTTGGAAAAGACAAAGAATACATTAAAAATGAGTTCTCATGAGGTTCCGGGATATAGTGGCAATTTTATAGACATAACAGGGATAATCCACTAGAAAAAACAGATTTACCAAACACCCAATCTCTACATTAAGTGGATTATCTAGATCGCGACTTATCAAAAAATCATGCACATAAGGTAATTAAGACTCAAAAAAACGAAACCAAACAGGGTCCTAGAGGAGGAAAACCTCAGTTTGGATTAACTACGACCCACCCACCGGTTCAAAAGCGCAATTTTCGAAGCGTCCGATCATCACCACTCGCGGGCTTAGACGACGACCCACTATAGAGGCACACCCGTCCTTTGCGTCTCCGCCGCACCACTCCATCGATCGTAGCCTCCAAACTTCTCTTGCTTCACCGACACACCATCGCCGACCACCTCTCGCTCTTTCTCCGCACTCCGTCACCGCACAAATGGGTAGCCCCGCACCGAAGCGCTCCAGGATGTCGACATCCTCTGAACCTCCTTCTTCTCCGTTTTTGTTACAGCCAATGCTGGTGGAACTGGAGGCGGCACTTGCACCTCCTCCATCCCTTTCTCCTTCCACGGCACCCTAACCTCCTCATCCCGTTTGGGTTGAGGAGATTGTCTGCCTCGTCGAACACTACTTCGATGAACTCGATCGGCGCCTGAAGGAGGCCACCGAGCACCTTTCCGCCATAGCCAAGTGCGTAAAAAAACTCGACAAATTGGCGGGGGATGTATTTTCCGATAAATCTCGCTCATGTGACCGTCTGTGTCTTTGGAAACTTCCCGTCTGCACCAGCGTGGACACCGCCAGACACTATTGCTTCGAGTTAGGGTTTGCGGCTTGTCGTCTCAACATCCTCTAAGAGACGATCGTGGAGGTGGCTGGGGTGGAGGGCCGCTAGCATCTTCTGCAGACTGTCACACGGAAGCTTCAGACTCAATTGCCTGAGGAGGTGGCAGCAACGGCGAAGGAGGAGGCGGCGGCAATGACGAAGGAGGAGGAGGCGGTGGCGGCAGAGAAGGAGGTGGAGGAGATCTCCTCCGACTCTGAGTAGAGTAGTATTTGTAGTTTTTATTTTTCTTGTTTTCTATGTGCTTTCGTAGTTCTTGTTTGTAATATATGTGTTTTTTGAATGATAAATGTCTTTTCTGTTATTGAACAATGTGTCCTATGCAGTATCGAAAAACAACTCCTATCTGAAAAAAGGGGCGAGATAACTTTTGTTCTATATCTAGCCAATAATTCATTATGTTGCGACACAATCGACGACTCTTGGTTGAAACTCCATTGAGATCGTGGTTGAGGCTGCGTTTCTCCTCTTTTGTGTTCTTTGACTCAATTTTTTCATTTGTAGTCAGCACATGTGAAAATGTATTTTTAGTAGTAGTATATACTACATGTTATCATTTCATTGTGATTAATGTTATAGAATGCTGATTGTTTGCCATCGTCCTTTTGTGGACTTGGGTGTTCTGTATTTGCATATCGTTTGAATTACCACATATACGTACTTTTTTGGAATATCCCACTAGCTAGCAGATAACTGCTTTTAGATTTTGATCTCCATGCATGGCAACAAAGACGAATTAAGAAGCGAGCAAGTTGTCCGAAGAAGTCTTCCACTCTAGCTACATCCACCATGTGCAGGAATCGACGCGACATGACATGTAAATAATCACGGTTTCTTGCGTGCACAAGGGCACGACTAGCGTCAAATTATCCACGCCCGTGAATTTTTTTTCGAGCTTCTTGGCATGCCACAATTGAGATTTTGACAATTTAGTTTTCACTCCCTACGCCTCCAATTTCAGTCCTGCCTATTGTAATCCTATTTCAACTATGATGACTATAAATGGAAACACTGGCCTCCATTCCCGACACACCGCCGCCCCGCCCTTCCGGTGATCTCGCAGTACTCCAAATGTGATGTCCCTCTGTCCTGTGTTCCATACTTGTATTCCTAAGAAATTCCCCTGTTTTCATTTCCCACTTTTTTTACAATTTTTTCCCCATAGATCTCGCAGTGAGACATTGAAGCTCTTGCATTGGTGGTGTTGACTCCTGGGTACAATGTCGGGCGACCAAGTTTGACAGGCTCTACCGAACATCTTCGTCGCCAACACCTCCCTGAGACATCGCAACCCATACTCCAGTTTTGTGCTAGGTAAACTACACGATCCATTCCATCTTCTTATAGAGCTATATTGGTTTGGTTCTACACGATCCATGCAGTTTTGGGCTAGTTAAGATCTACACGATCCATCCTGATGTAAGAAGATTAAATAAATTAAAAAAGAAGAAATGTGGTCTTCTGTTTCAAGAATATATATATATATATATGTCCCGAAATAAATGTCGCTCCGACAGCTTATTACGGCAGTGTTTCGACAAATACTAAAAATTGGAGGTAGTATGTAATTTCTGGATTTAGAAGTAAATGACGCACGGGTTATCTAATCAACCACTCCAGATGTTGTACTCTCATTCCTGTTTTACAAATTTGTATTCCTGAAATTTTCAGTTCCTCGATTTTTACACTTTTTTCTTTCTCATGGCTTTCTCGGATCGTACATTTTTTCTATTCCTTCATTTGTGATTCCTCTGTTCGAAACAAACACTGCAGTTTATAGAAACCACACCGTCCGATCTAAAATCTACGTCGGTCATGTAATATGACGTTATCACTATTATTTGGAATGACTACTTACAATGCTCTTTACATTAGGAACAAGACATCAAACCGTGATGTCGTCTACAAGCATTCATGGTGGCCAACAAGCACCTGATATAACTATAAATGTTTTTACAATCAAAATTAAAATAATTTATAAAACATTAAATCCTTTGAATGGTATGCAGAGAATATTGCAGCACATGATGTTCAAGAACCCTGAGGTTCTTCACTCCCTGTTACTACGATGCATGAACCAACAATAGGTATAGGTATACAAACCAGAAATACTCCTTCCGCCCCAATATAACTTTACTTTTGGAGCTTAAAAAATGTCCCACTCCAACTCCACCGGGAGCTTCTAACAACACATATCACATCACATTACTATCCGCCTCTCTACCATGCCATTTGTTTTGGCAGAGCGTGTTAGTTTTTTACTCCTTTGGCATTGAATTTGGAGAATTTTGAGAGACTATGTTCTGTCCTTTAGATGTATTGATGATGGGTGTATCATGGTCATTTACATTCTTTCCTAGGCTCTACCAATTGTTTTAGCATGCCTTGCGATTCTACTTTCTTAGTAGTCTTTATAATTAACAGTTCATTAGCCTTTGTGATGGTGTGATTTTTTAATGCCTCCATGCTGTGATCTCTCGCCACCGGCCACTCCGGCCGGCACCAGTGCCCACGCCCTGCTACTGGTCAATTCAGCGTCCTCCCGACGCATCTCCCTCGCCCATCGCCACATCCCATATTTCGCGTGCCATGATGACCCCGCCGTCCACAAATCCCTGACCATTACTAGCCCTGCCACCAATCCTCCTCAAGAGTTGCTCCTGGTGATCTCGGCCAGACCAAACCATCGCTTAGTTAAGCATCGCAAGCTGGGACTATGCAGTACTGCACCTGCAGTAGCCGCCGCTGACAAGTGGTCTCGATGTCTCATGGGCCCACATGTCAGTGGAAGTTAATGAAGGTGCAGTACTGCACGGGATTTCAATCCCGCAAGCTGCCTGCCTTACTTGTCTTGCATTCGCCACCTGCTACCACTGGCATTCATTAATTGCCCTGCAACTAATATTTCTCTTCGAGACGCGCTCCAACTAATGTCAGTCAGACTGAACCGACGAACCCTATCTTAGTCTAGTGTAACGTTACTAGCTGCATGCCCGCCACCTCTCAGTCTTGCTTGCTCGCTGCTGGACTGAAAATCCTCTGCAGTACTACGAGTGCAGTACTGCCACTGACGTGTGTAACTAATGGCTCATTTTAGGGTATGAACAGCATCAAAGAAGTCAACAATGTACTCTCCCAGATCAAAATAGTTGTCGTTTCGATAGTCCTAACTAGTTCATTTTTAATTCATTTGATGGTCTTATACGAGAATTAATATAAATCAGGAGAGAGTAATACAGAAGCAGGAGGAAGTGGACAGAGGTTGTTCATAGTAACATCTGAGATATAGTACGAGACATTCTGGTTAGTGTTGTCACACCCCCACACAAGTATTTTTTTCTTGCAATCTCCATCTTGTATGTTTGCAACAACTTTTTATACAATGTACAGGATTACTGGGTTATGGAGGACACACCGGAGAGCGCAAGAGAAATATTGAAAATTGCTGGTGAGCGCTACAAGGGGTGGCGCTTGACTTTGCATGCCACCTATAAGAGGTATTCTGCCGATGAAGAACGTATACGAAACAGGCATGCTGACGTAACGACACCCGAGCGGTTGCACCTAATAGAATATTTTTGGTGTGAGCGATTCACGGTCAGCTAACTTTTTAATAGCTTTGCATCATACAAAAACTATTTGATTTACATTCATTCATGGAATTAATTCTTAAAATGATTGCAGTCAATAAGCCAGACAAATTATCAAAATCGAAGAAGACAAAAGGCAAGCACTTGCTTGGCTCCAAATCCTACGTCAAACTTAGTTATGAGAAGGTATGAAAATTAAATCACTCCTTTACTTTGCGCTACAAACACTATGTATACCAACATGTTTAATTTTACTTGTATTTTATTTAGCGAGACTTAGAGACCGGAGAAGAACTCTGTGACATACATATGTGGGAGGCAAGCCATTTGTTGAAAAACGGTGACTGGGCAATCAAGTAGACAGAAGCTGTACATGTGAGTAACACTTCAAACAATCCACAATTAAATAAATATTTGCAATTACCTGTGACTTTTATTTTCGTATATAGATCCAGGCACGTGCGCAAGTGGACAACATGGAAGCTGAGCAAGGAGGCCCAATTCCAAACGAGGAGAGAAACCACATCCTCCAGCGTTGTTATAGATTCTCAATTGGTTGTGCAGGATCACAGGTTCGGGGGCGTGGTTATATGGCTAACCCAACTGGTCTTGAACGTGAACGTATGCGTATCCAGATGTCTGAATACCTCAATGTCCAAATTCGAAACTTAGAAGATAGAAATGCAGGCCTCAACCATATAATGCAGGAGTTGGAAGGAAGAAATGATAGCTTAACCACCCAGATTGAGTGCATAAACCAGAAGAATGAAGAGTTAAACGTTCATGTTCAGGACTTACAAGGTCAGATAGCAGTTGATCGTGAACAGACAGCTAAGGAAATGCAGGACATGAGCGTCTCAATGGCTGAAATGCACAAAATGATGATGGAGACCACTCCACAAAAGGTCCAACCAAGGAACCGCCAAAAGCCACATGTTGCAACAATTAGTCCCAGTGAGCTTAGGCAAACTTACATCCAAACACGTCGCGACCGTAATACTTGAGTGTTGTTATGCGTGTAGCAATATCAATTGATGGATGTTTATTGTTAAACTCGTGATTCTGTTGCCACTAATTTTCAAACCTAGTGCATTAGGATACTACTGCCGTTAATTATGAAACGTGGCATTACAAATTTCTTGGCATGAATGATAAATTGTTGCAATAGAAAGCTATTGCCACGAATTATAAAACGTTGCAGTATAAACATTTGGCCACGACTAAAAAAACGTTGCACTAGACTGCTATTGCCACCACGCAGAAATCGTTGCATTACAACACTATTGCCACAGATGAGAAAATGTTTGGATTACACCTCTATCACCACAAATCTTTAAATGTTGCATTACAACTGTATTGTCACGGATCACAAAACGCTGCATTACGAACCTATTGCTACAGATCAGGAAATGTTGCATTAGAAACCTATTGCCACAGATCAGGAAATGTTGCATTACGAACCTGTTGCCACAGATAAGAAATCATTGTAATACCCAACTATTCGCCACAAATGTGAAATCGTTGCAGTACCATACTATTTCCCACGGATCTCAAATCGTTGCAATACACTACAATTCGCCACATTCGTGCACTCGTTGCAATAACATACTATTTGCCATGCATGTTAAACCATCGTAGTACCATACTATTTGTCACGGTTGTGACATCGTTGCAGTACCATACTATTTGCCATGAATGTGAAATCATTGCAATGCCACGATATTCGTTGCAATACCATAAATCGTCGCAATACCATAAATCGTTGCAATACCGTACTATTTGCCACGGCTGTGAAATCGTTGCAATATTGTAGTATTTGCAACAAATTAGAAATCGTTGCAATCACATAATATTACCATGAATGTGAAATCATTGCAATACCATGCTATTCATTGCAATACGTTAAATCATCGCAATATGCTAAATCGTTGCAATAACATGATATTTGCCACAAAGGTGTAATCATTGCAATACCGTACTATTGCCACGGCTGTGAAATCGGTGCAATCACATACAATTACCACGAATGTGAAATCGTTGAAATACCATGATATTCGTTGCAATACGTAAAATCGTCGCAATATGCTAAATCATTGTAATAACATACTATTTGCCACGAATATGAAATTGTTGCAATACCGTACTATTTGCCACGACCGTGAACTTGTTGCAATATTGTACTATTCGTTGCAATATGTTTAATCGTCGCAATACGTGAAATTGTTGCAATAGCGTACTATTTACCACCGATGTGAAATCATTGCAATACCATACTATTTCCTATGGATGTCAAGGCATTGCAAGAACCCATCGCCATGGGAATTATTACGACGATTGGTAAAAACTATCGCCACACTCTTTTTTGTTGTAACAGTGACCTATTGCGACTAAAAACGACCTATTGCGACGAATTTTTTCGTTGCAATGAACCTGAATCCTTGCAGTGGCTCATATATTACTCAATATGCCATGATATGCATGATTAATGCAGTTGTGAAGTAAAACTAGTTAATGAGTTGCTATTAATGTTTACTAACTAGTTACAATAGTTTCTAACAAGTTTGAACAAGTTTGGAATGTATTTGAGTCGATTTGGATTTAATTCAGCACAATCCAGATTCAGAGGCCAGACAAGTCTGATATGGGGGTCGGACTAGTCCGCCCTATAAAGAACTGTAGAGTTAGGGTTTTCTGATCAGCATGGTTTTAAGGTCAAATTCTTGGGGAAACTTGAATGTAGAGAGTGTACCACGTGTCTACAGGTTCAAGGATCAATAATTGGGTGCAACACTTGATTCTTGACATCTAGAGCTTGATGATGATGAGTTGATGAAGTTTTGGTAATGAAGAACGTTAGTTGTTGAAAAGTTGATGAAGATCGATCTTGATTGAGCCTTATCCCTCTTTTACTCCTTCTCATTGCTCCTGGCTCCTTCTTGATATCGGCACAAAGCAGGGGCTACAGCGAGGGTTTTTCTCATACGTTGGATAGGTAAGGGTATTGGGTTGTTTATATAGGGGTGGTGAGGTTCGGTTTTGGGGTAAATTCCAAGTAGAATTTTGTGTAGGACGAGTAGGGCCGAGGTGGGGTCCACTTGGGCTCCTCTGAGGTTGGGCACGAAGTTCTTGGGCCCAATTATAGCGATTACCAAATAAAAAATCGTGGAGGAATATTAGAATCCGAGTGAAATTCGGCAGACAAGAGTAGTCCGCACGGCAGAGTGGACAAGTCCATTACGGAACAGAGGCGAAATCGGACGAGTCCGTATGTATGGCCGGACAAGTCCGTTTGGCAACAGAAGGCTCTTCGGACAAGTCCGGTATGTATGGACGGACAAGTCCGAGGTGTCTAAATAAAAGGCTTCCGGATTGAAATTGGATCAGATCAGACTAGTCCCCTAGGAATCGGACAAGTCCGAAAAACATCAGAGCCTCAAACGTACTAGTCCGTGCAATGTGCCGAACAAGTCCGGACTCTGAAGAAACTGAATTTTTTGAAAGAGAATAGGGACACCGAACTAGTCTGGATTTCAGGTCGGACAAGTCCATACCGTGTCAGACTTAAATCCTTGATCAAGCCTAAATTTATTTTAATCTTCTCCCTTTAAGGTTGCCTTATGTTAAACATGTATGAGGATGTATGCAATGCATTATGCATGAAAATGAGGGTGTTAAAGATTAATAAATGTAAACAATTAGGTTGCAATATTTCAATGAAGAACAATGCGAAGATTAATATGAACCCTAAAAGAAATTCTAGTGAATACCAAAAAGTAAAATGAGAAGAGAGACACAATTTATTCCGTGGTTTATCTCCACAAAGAAGCCTACATCAACGTTGAGTAGTCCGCACAAAGACCAGGTCTAACTTGACCCTCTTCTCACCAAGCCACACAAATGGCCGACTTGGTTTCCACTATCAAGGGGTAATCACCGAGTTTTTGGGGCCGCTCACAAGTTGAGGCTCCCACAAATGAATATAGCAAGTATCACACAAAGCTCAACTCACACAATCCAAAAAATGCAACACCAAGTGCAAGAGATCGAATTGAGAGCCAAAGCATGATGATCTTCCTTCACTCTCCTTCCCAAACCCTAATCTTCTCAAGATTTGGTATTAGAGGGCAAGTAGGAATAGTAGAAGGCTTTGAAAAGCTTAAGGATGGTTTTGGTGGTGCTAGGGTTCCAGGTGTTCCAAATGGGAGCCGGGGGTCCCCTTTTTATAGAGGTCACGACAAATAACCGTTGCAACCACCAAAGTCTGGACTAGTCCGATCCCTGACCACGGACTAGTCCAACCCTTTGGGATCACTGACAACTCGACGTCACACCTCGACAAAAGAGGTGACATCCCCGTCAACATTTGAATTTGAAACGGTCATGGCAACCGGACTAGTCCGGCCAAAAAATGGACTAGTCCGAAGTGGAACAGAAAGGTTTAGTCTGGTTGAAAATGGACTACTGTGGGGTGCCCGGACTAGTCCGAACCCTGAGGCACACAAGTCCGGTCTCCCAGGACTTAGCTTTGGGATCTCACACTAAGGCTGAACGAACTATTCTATACATAGACGAACAAGTTCAAACTGGAACAGAAACCTTTAGTCCGTCTCAAAATGGAATACTCTGTGGGGTCCGGACTAGTCTGACCTCTGTGGCGGACAAGTCCGGCCTCCCAGGAAGCTCCAGAAACTCTCATCCAGGTAGAACGGACTATTCTATACCCACACGTATAAGTCCGAACTGGAACAGAGACCTTTAGTACATCCCAAAACGGACTAATCTGGCCAACCCGGTCTAGTCCGTCCTTGTGGCCCCAACAAGTCTGTTCTCCTCGGGATTCTCTCACAAAGGCTTCTCACTTAGGCTTTTCTCTCAACCATCACTTTGAGCCCTCTTTTATGATCTCATTGCACTTGATACACACACCCTCACACAGATATGGCTAGTCTAAACTCAATACAATAGAAACCCTAATTTGTAAGCTTGAGTCTTTGACGCTCGTTTCAACCTTTTCCTTTTTGAGGGATTTTGTCTAATCTCAATCGTCACACCTATGCTTAAGATCAACTTAGCTCATTAGTCTCTTAGTTGTCATCGTCAATCATGCAAAACCCACGAGGATGCCTAGATGCACTTTCAATCTCCACTTTTTTGGTGATTGATGACAACACATTAAGCTTCAACAAAAAAGGATATTAATTGCTTTTCATAACATGTGTGTGTATGAGTAACTCCCCCTCAATGTGTTCTTTTAAGAAGGAAGAATTTGAGAGAGTTATCATACATATCCATGTTATGGTGGGGTGCCTAAGTGATGTGTTCATAATTTGTGATAAGACAATGAATATGAGTGATAAATAAGCCATTTCAAGCATCACATCGCAATTAAGCATAACAAACATTATAAAGTAAACACAACCCATAGTATAGATTAAGTCTTACACAAATTGAAGTGCGAGAGTTTTAAAACATACTACAAGTCCATAGTAGGATCAAAAGGGACAATGACTTTTAAAACTCTAAGTACCCCTTCCAATCTCTCCCTCTTTGGCATCAAGACACCAAAAAGGAAAAGAGAGGAGAGCCCAAAGATCTACTCTTCATAGTCGTCGTCTTGTTGCTGCTCATGGTCGCTCTTCGTAGCCTCTGGATCTTCGGTGTCTTCACCATCGTTTTCTTCTTCAGAGGGTACCGTTGTGGAGGTGCCAACTTCACCAAATTAAGCGAGTTCTTTGGCAGTTAACTCGGGAAATGGAGTCAACTCTCTGCAACGTGAGACATGGGAACCTCTAGAATGTTGCACGTCGCCTTGAGGTGCTTCTCTTGGCAAAGCTCCATTGGACGAGTCCAAAATTCCACCTTCTGGCAAGAGGCAAAAAGTGCCTTGAAGCACTCGAAGAAGCCACTTCTGGAGTGTGGTGGGGGTAGAGGAGGTGGAGGTGGGGAAGCCACAAGATGAGAGGAGGAGGCAGGAGGATCGACATTCTTCCTTCTTGGTGCAACAGGCTCTGGAGGAGGAATCTGAGGATGAACTCTTCTATGAGTGACATCCTTCTTGAGGGTCAAACCGGACACCTTCTCGATCAAGTACACAATATATCTTGAAGATGTCATGAAAGATGTAGTCCACCACATTGAATTAGACATCTCCATCAATTAGCACCATTAATTGTCTTAGATTGCCTTGAATCATGCCTGCATCTCCATCCTTGCGGGCTATTGTCATCCTGAGCAGACGGTTGAGCACACTATAAAAAGGATTGATATTCCGAATGTGTCTCACCTCATAATAATCTTCATGACTTTGATTCATGTAATCAATGACATCTCGATCAACTGCCTTGAGGATGGAAATGATAATCTCATTCTCATGTTGACTTTCCAAATCAAGGATCTGGGCAAACTCCCAATAAGTAATAGTGTATTGCTCTCCATTTGTCATCCAAGTTATCCTACGATCTCCATCCCGTGAAAGTAAACAATTGAATAGAACTACACAATGACTTCAACATTCCAATCATACTTGAATTCCATAAGTTTCTTTAGTCTATGGCGCTTTATGGCCTCAATCACGACATTGAAGATAATGTGATTCTTCTGTGCCATATACTCCCAATCAATCCATTGGGCATCCATCACTGGAGTCTGCTTCGTTATGTAGATGGTCCGATAATAGTCACAGTGGAAGTCACACCAACACCGAGGGTCGACGGTGTGCTTCTCACATTGATACACATCAATCAACCTGAGTCATTTGGCCTTCTCAACCCCTCTGCCTCTGAATATATTGGCTTCAACAGTAGCTTGGCGATTGGGGCTTCTTGCAGGTGAGGACATCCTCAAGGGACCTATGGGTTGAGAGGATCCCTTCTTATCTTTGCTGGCTGGCTTCTTAACAGCAGGTGCTTTCTTCCTTGGTGCCTCCTCAACTGGTTCTTTGCCCTTATACTTTGATCCCCTAGCCTCTTGAGTTCTTGTTTTCTCACCCATAGTCACAAGCCTCTTCTTCCTTGGGGCTAGCTCGACTGCAGTTGAGTTATGAGCCTCTCGTTGCTATTTCTTTACCTTCCTTGTCAGTCCTCGATTAGAAGAGAGCTATAGCAAGCTCTCGCTCCTCACGAGCACGACGATAGGTTCCTTGCCTCGCTTCATCATGCTCGGGATCAAATAGAGGCGACTCGTCAGGGTTTGACGTCGCCCCATAGAAGATATTAACAAGAGAGTATATGAGTCCAAGGATGTGGAATATTGTGTTAGTATTTATAGAAATGATCAAGGTTAGGGTTTTTCACTATGAACCACAGACTTGTCCACCCAAGGAATGGACTAGTCCGCACAGGGCGAATGTGTCCGCCATATAGTCGGACTAGTTCGGTGTACACAATAAGAACCCTAATCTTGAGGATATTTTCAAAAATGACGGATCCAGGAACAATATTCTAAGTATAGGATAACAATGACATATAGAAATTCTTTCATGCAGAGGTTTCTATCAAAAAACTAAAAGATATGAGTTTCAAAGCATTTAGGGTTAGGTCAAGAATACCTCTTCAAATCTTCAAATCGGCGAAATATGGATGAAGAATCGGCCTAGGATTCTTGGGGAAGAGTTCCCACGCACCTTGGGACTTCAATCCATGGTTTGGAATCGGTTTTTGGTGGAGAGATCGAGAATCGCTGATTTGGGGTGTGGTTTTCGCGTTTTTAGGAGAGAGAGAGAGGTTAGAGTGAGGGATCGGAAGGGGGGTCCCTACGAGGTTAAGTCTGATTAGTTCGATCGCAGACCTGGACATGTCCGGCCTATGGACCAGGTCCGGACTACTCAGATGGGCCGGACTTGTGTGGTCCGAGGATGGACAAGTCCGTTTCAGACTTGCCCATCAGAGCTCGGCGAAGCTGGACTCCGAACTTGTCCTGCTAGTGGGGCAGACTAGTCTGGTTCAAAGACTAAAAACACATATATATTGAGTTTTCACGAGAGATTTGATTCTTTTGGACTAGTTTTTCCCAAAAAATATTTGCAATCATGGTCAATAAGTAATCAACAACCAAACTAGGACCATAATTCACAAAGATTCGATGATTTCAAATAGTTTTGTAGAAGATCGAGAAAGATGAGTTTTTCGCAAGCTTGCATTAATTTTAAATCAAGTACAAGTAACAATCAGATGTGCAATACTCAAGCCACATTTCGAGAAACTAAGAAATTGAGCTCACTCCTAAGTTCACAAAATTTTTTCTAATCTAAGCGCTTCGTGAAGATATCAACAAATTGTTTTTTGGTTCTCACATGGGAAATCACTATGTCTCCTTTGATGGAGTGATCTCTCAAGAAATGGTGGCGGATATCAATGTGTTTGGTCCTTGAGTGTTCAACTGGATTGTGGGGTATTTTGGTTGCACTCTCATTGTAAAACATGAGAGGGATATGGCACAAGTTTATGGCATAGTCCCTAAGAGTTTGTCGCATCCAAAGAAGTTATGCACAACAACTTCTAGCAGTGACATACTCTTCTTCGGCTGTGGAAAGAGAAATTGTAACACCCTCATTTTCATGCATCATGCCCTACATACACTCATATACATGTTTAACATTAACCCACAACAAGAGGAACAAGTTTAAAATTGATTGGGAGCATTTAAAATTGATTGGGAGCGAAACCGCACTTAAAACGTAGGAATGTGCGGACTAGTCCGATTTTACTGAGGACTAGTCCAATTTCTCTCTGACTCAAAACAGGCTTGTCCGTTTTTGCTGCGGACTAGTCCGATTTTTGCCTCTAGAAACTTTCAGACTTGTCCGATTTTATGCGGACTAGTCCGATATTCCATGAATCCTTGAAAATTTGCTAAGTCCCTGTACTTTTCCGAACTAGTCCGGTGTCCCAGCGGACTTGTCTGTTTTCCTCCATGTTTAAAGTCGGACTTGTTCGATTTTTGGCCAGACTTGTCCGATTTTCTCTCTAGACGACTTCGGACTAGTCCGGTCCTGTCCGGACTTGTCCGATATTTCGCGACTCCAAGTTGATCTTTTGTTTTACGACTTGTTTCTTTCGTTTCACATTAAGTGGGCCTAGGGACGTCGTGCCTAACTCTTTTAGAGCCCGTGTGGGACAAGTCCATCTAACCCTAGTCTCCATCTCTATATAAACAACCCCACCCCTTGGCTTGACATCTATTTGCCACTTTCCACCCTACCCAAGCCCTAGTTCGTGGAGAGTCACCATCAAGGAGGGAGGAGAAGATCCCAAGCAAGAAGAAGAAGAAGAGGAAATGAAAGAGGATCAAGATCTCCATCAAGCTTTCGTTCTTCATCACGAATTCACCTCAAAGTTCATCACCAACCCCAGATCACCAAGATACAAGTGCTACCTCCAAGTTTCTTGATTCATTGGAGTCCTAAACAACTGGTATACTTCCTATTATCTTTTCCTTACGTGAATTCAATGCCTAATCTCCAAATTCACGCCGATCTAGAAAACCCTAATATGCTGATCTCGCAAAGTGCGGACTTGTCCGGTCCCAAGCGGACTAGTCCGGTCTTCCTGGCTAAATTGTGTTGAATAGATTCTAAAGTTTGATCTAATCAACTCCAAACCTCTATAAACTTGTTAAAAGCTATTAGAGCTAGTTATTGACCATTAAAGCAATCTATTAACAAGTTCTACCTTGCATTTGCATAAATCATGCATGTCATGACATATTGAGTAATATTTGTGCACTCTTTGATTGTGTTTCTTGTCTTGTATGTTTATTGTGTGGATTAGACAGATTTGCGCTAGAGAGTGCCGCGGAGGATCTACAGCACCAAGAGTTTGAAGGCTTTGACCCTAATCAACTGCAAGAGCAAGACAAGTGTCCTTGAAGCATAGTGATCCTGCTCTAAAATAAATGTTTTGTTTGCAAAATTGCATGCTTGTGTCCATTTGATGGGAATCCTATGATAGGAAGTTTACTAGAATTGTTTACCCACCCTTGTGACCTGGAATATATGGTAGAGAGTCGGGAAGAGCTTTTTACCTTTTTGCTTCGCTTAATCAACTGGGATGGGAAACCAACTATACCACTCCATTTAATTATGCATGGATGAGATGAAGATTAACATGAACTGGATAACATGATATGGTAATGGGTGATCTAAGCAAGCCTGGTATGTGGATGGGTTGGACGTATGGTGGTTTGCTTGCTTTAGATCTAAGGACTGGTTCATGTGAGATTAAGCCAGGACTACAGTGCCACCATGAGGCCAAGTATGGGTGCGGTGTAGCTGATTAATTAGGGCTTTGCCAGTGCTATTTGGACCATTATGGATGCTTGGGGAAGGGGTAGTCGGATTGGGTTTGTTGATGATTGGTGGGACTACCCTGGGATCCGAATGGCTCAAGAGGGGGCCCTTGGTTGAAGATGTGCTCTGTAGGAGACATCTCCACTGGTGAAACCTCAGTGGGGTCTAAATAGGCTAGTAATCCCTTTGTAAAGGCTATTTTGTGATCTCTTAGCCACACAACGACGGAAGTGTGAGACGGCATAATAGAGGTTCTAGTCATCGAAAGGTGATGAAATCACAAACACATGGGTAAAGTGGTACAACCTCTGCAGAGTGTGTCTAAAACTATCATGATAGCCGTGCTCTCGGTTATGAGCACCTGGACAACTTCCATGATTAGAGGGAACTTGGTATTGGGATGGTATTTGGGATGGTTATGGTTGGTATTATGGTTATGGATTTATTTCTGGTATTGAATATGGTTATTGGAAAATGGTGAAATCTGGAATTATGGATGAGGATGGTGAATTATGGACTGGTATTATGATATTAATTATGATTATGATGGGTTTACTTCACATAAATATGATACATTGCTTTTCCAAATGGTTTTTACTGTACTTTTCAACACTTATCCATTATTATATTTGTCATTTGAATCAGCCACATGTCATACTTTCCACACTTGCTGAGTACGACATGTACTCACTCATGCAATCCCTCCCCCCCACAGTTGTAGGTCAATATTGGGAGTTTAATGGCGATAATGCGGAGTTCTAGGCCGTGTCTACCGTCAGCTTGCCTGTGGTGTTGATTGTAGCCGCGCTATACCCTATTGCTTATGCTGCCTAGCTGTTTAGTTTGCTTAGTTGCTTAATTAGTTCATTTCCGCTGCATTAGTTGGAGTTGTCACAAACATTCATTAGAGGTTGTAATCAAGGATAATATGGTTCGTGTAATAAAATTTGGTTAATTAATATTGTTCTGTGGTAATTTTCTGTATAATCTTTTGTGATTGCACTCGTGTATGTGTGATGAACATCCTGGGCACACATATGTGTTAGCTTGGTTCATTTTTCGGAACCGGGCGTCACAGAAATAGAGTTTTGTTTCATTGAGGACGAAGACCCTAGAAATTGGCAAGTCCCGAAGGTACTTTTTATATCAACTTTGCACCCCGCATAATACGCATTGGAATATCTAATGAGATTAAACTTAGAGCCCGTCAGGTATCAAAGTACTAGGCTTGGTGTGTGAACCAAATATCTAAGAATTCTCTTAACGGCGGTCAAATGACACACCTTAGGAGCAGCTTTTAATCCAGCACACATACAAACAATTAGCATTATATCGAGCCTAGATGCACATAAGTAAAGCAATGAACCTATCATGCAACCATATACCATGGTCCACACATGGACCATCTTCATTACGGTCGAGGTTCCCATTGGTTCCCATTGGAGTCTTGCTGGGTTTGGCTTTGTCTATGTCAAACTTCTTCCATATATCTTGTGTGTACTTTGTTTGACTAATGAACGTGCCTTACTTGAGTTGCTTCACTTTAAAAACCTAGGAAGAACTTCAACTACGCCATCATGGACATTTCAAACATTCGGTCATTATCTTGCAAATCTCATCACAAAAAGTTTTGTTAGTAGAACCAAATATAATGTCATCAACATATATTTGGCAAACAAACAAATCATCATTGAAATGCTTAGTGAATAAAGTATAATCGACCTTCCTAATTTTGAAACCATCTTGAGTTAGAAAGTCTTCAAGGCACTTATACCAGGCACTTATACCATTTGAGTTAGAAACATTATTAACAACTTATTAACTAGTTTTCTTCGCATTTGCATTAATCATGCATGTCATGTCATATGGAGTAATATTTGTGCACTCTTTGATTGTGTTTCTTGTCTTGTATGTTTATTACGCGGTTTAGACGGATTGGCACTAGAGAGTGCTGCGGAGGATCTACAGCACCATGAGTTTGAAGGCTTGGACCCGAACCAATCCCAAAAGCAAGGCAAGTGTCCTTGAACATATTGATCCTATTTTGAAATGAATGTTTTGCTTTCAAGACTGCATGTCTGTGTCAATCTGACAGAAATCCTATGATAAGAAGTTTACTAGCCTTGTTTGACCACCCTTGTCACCTAGAATTCATGGTAGAGAGTCAGGAAGAGCTTTTTACCTTTTTGCTTTGCTTAATTGATTGGCTTGGAAAAACAACTATACCACTTAACTTAATTATGCATTTATGAGATTATGATTAACATGAAATGGTTAATATGATGTGGTAATGGGTGATCTCAGCAAGCCTGGTATGTGGATGGGTTGGATGTTATGGTGGTTCGCTTGCTTTAGATCTAAGGACCGGTTCATGCGAGAATAAGCCAGGACTACAGTGCCACCACGAGGCCAAGTACGGGTGCGGCATCGCTAATTAATTAGGGCTTTTCCAGTGCTATTTGGACCATCAAGGATGCTCGGGGAAGGGGTAGCCGGATAGGGTTTGTTGATGATTGGTAGGACTACCCTAGGATGCGAATGGCTCAAGAGGGGGCCCTTGGTTGAAGATGTGCTCAGTTGGAGACATCGCCACCGGTGAAACCTCAGTTGGGTCTAAATAGGCTAGTAATCCCTTTGTAAATGCTATTTTCTGATCTCTAGGGCACACATCGACAGAAGTGATGTGAGATGGCTTAATAGAGGTTCTAGTCACTGCAAGGTGATGAAATCACAAACACATTGGTGAAGTGGTACAACCTCTGCAGAGTGTCTTTTAAACTATCATGATAGCCGTGCTCCCTGGTTACGAGCACCTGGACAACTTCAATGATTAGAGGAAAATTGGTATTTGGCCTGGTTATGGATTAAATTCTAGTATTGGATATGATTAATGGTATTGATGAAATCTGGTATAATGGATGATGGATATGGAATATGGACTGGTACAATGTTATTAATAATGGTTTATGATGGGTTTATTGACATACATATAATATATTGCTTTTCAAATGTTTTAATGTACTTTTCAGCACTTAGCCTTTATTATATTCGTCATTTGAATTAGCTAAATGTCATACTTTCCACAATTGCTGAGTACGACATGTACTCACCCTTTCAATTTCCCCACAAACAGTTGCAGGTCAGGATTGGGAGTATAATGATGATAATGCGGAGTTCTAGCCCGTGTCTACTGTCAGCTTTGCTTGTGGAGTTGATTGGAGCTGCACTATCCCTTATGCTTAATTGCTTAGCTGCTTAGTTTGATTAATTAGTTTATTTCCGCTGCATTAGTTCAAACATGTCATTAATGTTCATTAGAGCTTGTATTCGAGGATATTATGAATTTTGTAATAAAAGTGCTTAATTAATCTTGTTCTGTGGTAATTTTTTGTATATCATTTTGTGAATGCACTCGTGTATGTGTGTTGAACGTTCTAGGCACAAATATGCGTTCGCTTGGTTCATTTTTTGAACCGGGTGTCACAAATTGGTATCAGAGCCACAGGTTGACCGTAGGATGCAACCTAGATAGAATGGACACTTTAGAGCACATAGGAGCACTCAGGAATCAAGGTGTTTTTGTTTGGTGTGTTGTTTGCTATATATCGTTTGCTTGTGTGCGTAATAGAGGATTTGGGGATGCTTTAGCATTGCCATGTCAACATAGGATTTTATAGGAAGTTGTTTAGTTTTATATCTCTTGATGCATATAGTTGGGGACGTTTTCTAAATTCTTACCTCTTGCTTTTCTTCAGATGGTGAGAACTCACAACCAGAGAGATGGCAATGACGAGGAGGAGAACAATGGAGCACCTCAAAGCAGCAATGGACAAGGACCTGCATAGGGAGCTATCAATATTGAGCAGCTTTTGGCTATGCAAAACCAGCTCAGGCAGACTATGATACAGACTATGGGACAGCTGCAGGCTGGTAACAACAACAATCAGCCCCACATGCCTCCACCACCACCCCCACCTCCTCATAACCGGTTGGGAGAGTTTATGATGACTA
Source organism: Tuctoria greenei (assembly GCA_036927565.1). NCBI lineage: Eukaryota > Viridiplantae > Streptophyta > Magnoliopsida > Poales > Poaceae > Tuctoria > Tuctoria greenei. The sequence goes on along the minus strand of JAYESD010000006.1, from coordinate 40,382,708 downwards.
GGCCACAAACCTTTGCTCAAGCCACTGACCCTATGGATGTTGATGATTGGATCAAGTCTGCGGAGAAGAAGCTAGCTATTGTCCAATACAGTGGCCGGGAGAAGGTGCTATTCGCATCTCATCAACTTATTGGAGCAGCTGCCGATTGGTGGGATTCCTTATGCAATGCTCAAGAGAACCAAGAGATGACTACTTGGGCTGAGTTCAAGGAGAGTTTCAATCTCATTATGTGCCCGAAGGTGTTATGATTTTGAAGAGGCAAGAAGTTTAGAATCCGCAGCAAGGAAGATCAAGTGTGGGTGAATATCTCAATAAGTTCACTCAACTCTCAAAATACGCACCTGAGGATGTGAGCCAGGACAGCTGGAAGCAATACTTGTTCATGAGGGGCTTGAACAATGAAATCTAAGTACAATTGCTGAATTGTGACTATGCCAACTTCCAGAAGCTTGTGGACAAAGCAATTGTTGTGTACAACAAGGTCCGTGAGAAGGAGCAAGACAACAAGAGGAAGGCATCTGTCAGAGTGTTTTTCCGGCAATTCTCCCGATACTACCGTTGGTAGCCCGCGGAGTTTGTAGTTCGGTATTGGGTGCGCAGAGATTCCAATGAATATGGCGAATGGACACAAGGATTTACGTGGTTCAGGCCGTCTGAGTGTAATACCCTACTCCACTGGGTGTGTAGCTGTTGTATTGAGCGTCTAAGAGCTTTCAGTCAGAGACTGTGTGTTTGTTTGAGAGCGTTCCCCTGTCTGTGTCATCGACCAGTTCTTTTATAGTACAAGGACTGGTCGTTACACAGTTAGCCTGGCCCGACATGTATCCCCGGTGGTTACTAATGTTTAATACATAATCAATGAGATTAATTACCATTAATAGCGTGGTAACGGGACCCAACAGTGCCATTACTAGTATTAAGGGCCTACTGATCGTGTGTCATTAATATGGTATTAATGACACTTAATCAGGTCTTGAGGTCTTTGATTGCCCCTTGGAGGTTCGAGCCGTTGGGGGTTCACCAGCTTGATTGCCAAGGTTGAAGGTTCGGCGGTTTGGACACGTGGCAGCTTCGGAGCTATCCGTCTGGGACAGAGAGGTCGCGTGTAGATGTACACGTGTCGGTATTGGAGCTTCGCTCTGTCGGTGGTTAGGTCCAGGGGTGCCGTACAAGTGTTTAGCCCGGAGCTATCCCATATGTGGGGTATAGCTCTAGATGCAGTGTACACGTGGCAGTTCCGGAGCTAGCCATAGATGGGAGGCATGTCCAGTCCCGTATTACTAGTGGGGCCTTCGCAGGTATTCAACTCAGTCAGGTGAAGTCTCGTTGGTCTTTTTGTAGTCCCAAGGGGTATACGGTACGCAGGGTACCGACAGTGGCCACCTGGGCCCACCTCCGGGAGGGACCTTTTGGAAGGAGTTGTTTTGCCAGAGGTGGGTCCATCCATCGATTTTTGGGTCGTGTCTTCAAGGATCTTCAGATGTGCTGTTGGCAGTAGTTCGTAGTTAAACCACCGCCGCATGGCATATCCTGGATGCAGCAGGTGAGATCTTAGTGTGCGGATCTCACGCAATTGAAGGTCGCCAGTTCCCAATACGAAAATTGTATCGGTTCCACGCGCCTTGTCAGATCGCCGCCTTCGGGTTTCCCGCCTTTCATGATGACAACCGTTTGCCTCGGTAAGGACCTCGACTTGATTGTCGGGGTGGCCCCGGGCCCCCTTGTCATTGGCAGGGTGAAGTTTTTAACTTGTAACGTCGGCTCCTCTGCGATTTCCATCCAAGCATTGCGGGGGCTTACTTAAGAAGGAAAGTGTGCACCGTTTGGGGGATCTTTACGCCTTCATTCGATCTTGCGCTCAAACCATCCAAACTTTCGCTTGCTTTTTGTCCCTAGCCCCGCTTATGCTGCGATGGAGTTGGGTCTCCGCGAGAGCCGACATAAGACCGATGGCAACTTGAAGAAGGTACGGGCCTTCATGGGGTGGTCCAGTGACTTCTTCAATCTCCAGGTCCGCTCTGGCAAGATTCCGTTCGAGAAGGAGCACGCCGGCGAAATGGTGTACTTCCCCGCATACGCCATGGTGGGATTGATCCCACCCTTTTCTTCTTTTCTCTTGATGCTGCTAGACTTTTATGGTCTGCAGCTGTACCACCTCGGTCCCCACTCCATTCGTTTGGTGTTGCTCTTTGTCCATTTCTGCGAGATGTGGGTGGGTATTCCTCCCTGCGTCGAGCTCTTTCGCACCTTCTTCACCATCCACACCACCGGCAAGAGTGACGAGTACCTTGGCTTCTACTACTTCGTGAAGCGCAAGAAGTGCCAGTACAAGTACTTGTGGCCGTTCCCTTATGGCAAGTGGGACGACTGGAAGAAGGATTGGATCGTCATCAGGGTAGAGGAGCATGAGAGGCTGGAGTTGCCCGTAGGCCTCCCCAACATCGACACTGAAGCTTGGAGTGAAGTTTCGATGTTGTCGGACTCCTTCAACCCTGCTCTGACCAGCATCTGCCAGTGCATGGAAGGAAGGGTGACTCCTCAGACGGTATTTTGCAACTTCCTGGCCAACAGGTGGGCTCCATTGAAGAAGAGGGATAAGCTTGCTTGGGCCCTCAACAGCATGATAGACGATGACCGGATCGAAACCGGTTTGAAGTCCAACCTGGAAGGATCAACCTTGGTGCTTCACCTCAAGAAGTTCCATCACGGCATCGACGTCGAGGGTGACTATTTGTCTCCACCGGCGGCTTTCCTCCCTCCGAACATGGAGGCAGAGTTTAGCAGGGAGCTCTAGCATAAGATGTTGGTGCTTGATGACCATGGTGTCGTTGAGAGGCGTTCGACCACCAGGTTGGTGATCTCCGGGACCTCCGAGGGTGGTCCCCCCTCTGTCCCGGAACAGAGAGTTGAAGACTCGGGCAAGGGCAAAGAGTTGGTCGAGCCATCGAGCCAGAAAAGGAAGCTGAAGCATTCTGATGGGAGGTTCGTCAGGCCTTCTCCTTCCCCAACAGCTCCTTCTCCCCGGAGGGGGAGGTCTTCAACGGCAGAAGCCACTCCAGCATCGGCACCTCCCCGGGGTGCTAGTTCTGGCCATGTAGCTACGACACCAGCTGAAGGCTCTGGATCCAGAAGTTCTTCCTGATCGAGGGGGACCTCGATCGAAGCAGCGCCGACAGTTGCGGCATGTTTCCGGGAACCTTCCGGAACAGACATGCCAGTGGCGCCAGGGTCTAGTCTTGAGCGTCCGGAGAAGAGGTTTCGTGCTAACTGGTGCAGAAACCTTCCGAGGTAATTTTTGTTTTTCACCTCAAGTTAGTTGTTTTGTGTTGTAATTGCGTTTTAAGTGTCTTTGTTCTCCATCCACAGGGTACCCAAGAGAGGGGCTGAAGCTTCTGTTCCTTCCACAACATCTAAAGCTGTGCAGGCGGAGGCTTCGGCTCCAATCCCAGCGCCGCCCCAAGGAGTGGCTGAAGCTGCGATAGCTCCGGCGCCGGCTGTCGTGGTCTTGGACTTTGATTAATCCCTAGATGCTCCCGTGGTTGCGCCGGACCATGGGAATGAAGATGTACCAGCGGCACCTGTCCCGGAGGTTGAAGCTCCGGGTTTGGACGCTGATATGGTGGACGCTCAAGTCTCACAACTTAAGATGTCTGTGATTTCGGCCCTAGAGCCGGATGTTGTTGAAGCCCCGGCGGTGGAGACGGTGGTTTATGTAGGATCAAAGAGCACGTGAAAATATACTAGAGGGGGGTGAATGGTAGATTTAAAAATCTTACGCAGCGGAAACTATTATACCCCAACCCCTTCGGCAGAAAAATGATCTGTTAAAGAAATCGAGTGTGAGACTAATCTAAACGTGTTTCACCATGACAAAAGTGATAGATATCAGAGAGAATCAAGTAAGGAAGACAACACAACAAGAATCACTCAAATCCGTCGAGAAAAACTCAAGTTATGATCGAAAGATCAAACAAAGGTCAATCTGCCCTACCCGAGAAAAAAACAGTTCTGGAACGCTGCAATGAAACTCGTGTAGATCATAGACCACAAATCAAATGACCTTGAAATTTTGACAGATGATATATAATAAAGTTGTGAGACAAACCAAAAAGAATCACGTCAATTGGATCTGTAAAACTCGAGTTATGATAAAACCACCAACGAAAGGTAGTGCTGTCAAGAAACTCGACGAGTAAAACTTGTCTGGAACAAGTCTGACGAACAAGGCACAAACGTTCCTTCAAACTATGAATTTTATTCAATAGAATACAAGAGGAACAGCCCCAAAGTCGTTCACTACGAGCTCTGGGCTCCCTTGCTTATATAACCAGCTCGAAAGCCAACTCAACTCAAATCAGGAACCTAATCCTACTCTATTCACGAATCGTAACTTTCCATAACTGCTTAGGATTCTTCTATACGCAGATAGAAGCAATCTTAAGACTTCCAAACACCATAGGAACGTATCCCACATTACTAAACAACTCAAATTCGTGACCCACACGAAATCCTATCGTAACCAACTCAAATCTTTCCATATTTGAGTCAAACCCGACTCAGTCGCAACCTTAGTGCATAACCTAGTCGCTTGGACCTTTTCGACAAACTCTTTACGTCCACATCTCTTCATCACATCTCGGAACCATGTAGCCATGTCCATGCACTCCTTGCACACGTGCAAACATCTTCCAATGACGTTCACGATACCTTCACATGCATTGTTCTTGATTCAAACATGTTGCGCAACCTTCCGATCAACTCAACCACAATTCCTCTCGAACTTGGTTGTTGAACCTCATCTTCTCCCTAAGACTAGTTCAATGGATCCCGTCACCAGCCATGACTTGAACTCAAGCAACACCTGCACAAGAATAAACAACCAATCCATACGAGCCTAAGTCCTCGACTTGACTCAAGTTAGTTCCAAAAACAACACCTTACGTGAGAACCTCACATAAGCATGTTGCAAAACCACAGTAAGAACTATATCATCCATATCAACCAAAAAGCACCAAAAACTTAGCAAATGAATACTAAGTAATATTTCCTGAGATGCAAAGCAAGTACGAAACATTGCAAATGAAAAGCAGAAGCACTGCAGTCAAGTTCCGGACATTGCCAGAGCAAACCGGACCTTGAGTCGGAGCTTACTAGAGCTAGTAAAATCAAGCACTCGCCGGAGCTTACCAAAACACACCAAAGCTAACCAAAACTAGCAGGACCTTAATACAAAGGTGTTTTGGTGATATTCAAAACTTTTATCGTCAAAGCAAGTGTATTCACTACAAGCTAGTGTATTCATCACACATAGGTCTTACAATCTCCCCCTTGATGAATGCATTGGCAACACCATTTAAAATCCGAACATTGGCTTATTCACATAAAAGTTTTGAAAACAATTTCTCCCCCTTTGTAAATCAAAATTAAAATGAGAAGAAAATCCAAAAATAATCCCATATTATCTCTCCTTATGCACATATTCCATTTCTCTTCATGCTTATCTCTCCCCCTTAACAATGTATTCAGCAAGTCATGAGCATATAAACAAATTATCTCTCCCTCTTTAGTTGTTATGAGCATATTATAACATATACATATAAACAAAGCTCATCCAAGTCATACTATCAAGTACCTTACATTATCACATCAATGAAATACATAAAGTAGTGTAAGTCATGCTAGAGATCAAATGTAATTTTCAATTTAAGTAAGTCATGATCTCACAAACTTAACTATTTCAAAACCAAAAAGCATGACACTAGTTGCTGCATTTTATTATTTTTCAGAGCATAAATTTAGATCATATGATATTTGCAAGAGATTATATGCGCATATGCCTTATTCTAACCAACCAAGCCAAGCCTATGTCTTTTGACAATCAGAAGCTTAAGGACATGGTTTTAGTCATACACAACTTCTTCCAAGTTCATATCTAAGTGCAATGATAAGCCATCTCAAAAGAAGAGTGCAATGCATGCATATTCTATTGATCTTTTCTCAATTTATATTTGTTCATAAAAACTCAACATGTGAGTTGATTACTTGATTAATTCTTAATGATTAAAAGCACTTGTGAACATGTAACAAGTTCAAAACAGCAAGAAAGTTTGACCATGACCTGTTTTAGTGTAAGTAATTATTCCAATTATTAGACATGGCAAAAACTACAAAATGTATAACACGAGTAATGTAGTAAGAACTTTCAGCATGTAAAAGGAATCACAAAGTCATATATGAATGAAATACTATGCTCATATTATTTTAATTTCAGATTCACACATAGACTTCCCAAGTTTCAAAACTTCCCCTCAATTTAAGCCATGAGGATGCATAACCCCTATTTCACTACGAATGTAACAAAAATGAGTGAAATCCAAAGGTTTTGTAAAAATGTCAGCCAATTGTTGTTCGGTATCTACATGGTGAAGCACAATGTTTCCTTTTTCAACATTATCTCGGAGAAAGCGATACCTAATGTCAATGTGCTTTGTTCTAGAATGTTGCACATGGTTTTTAGCAATGCAAATGGCACTAGTGTTATCACAGAACAGTGGAACACTATCTAGATCAACCCCATAGTCCTTAAGTGTTTGAACAATCCAAAGAATTTGTGAGGAAGCACTAGCAGCAGCTACATATTCAGATTCAGCCGTGGATTGTGCAACTCAATTTTGTTTTCTAGAGGACCAAGCAACAATAGAATTACCAAGAAAATGACAAGCACCGGAAGTACTTTTCCTATCAATCCTACAACCCCCAAAATCAGCATCCGAAAAAGCTTTCAATGTAACGGTTGAGAAAGAAGGAAGAAAAATTCCAAATTCTTGAGTTCCATGTAAGTACCTGAGAATCCTTTTGACGGCTTGACGATGTGAAGCACGTGGAGAGGCTTGAAACCATGCACAAAGACATACGCTGAATTGTTTTTCTGGTCTTGATGCCGTGAGGAACAAAAGTGATCCGATCATGCTTCTATATTCTTTTTTATCCATGGGTTCACCATCTTCATCAAGTCCAAGTGTTGTTGTTGTTCTCATTGGTGTCCGAAGAGGCTTGCATTTGTCCATGTTGAAGCGCCTTAGGAGATCTTTTGTATACTTCATTTGATGCACAAAGGTACCCTCCTTAGTTTGCTTGATTTGCAGCCCCAAAAAGTAAGTGAGTTCACCCATCATACTCATTTCAAATTCGGAACTCATCATTGCTGAAAACTTGGACACAAGATCATGAGAAGCACAACCAAAGATAATATCATCCACATACACTTGAACGAATAATGGGTCATTGCCATGCTTAAGCACAAAAAGAGTTTTATCAACCTTGCCCATGGTAAACCCTTTTTCAAGTAAGAATGTTTTTAACCTATCATACCATGCTCTAGGGGCTTGTTTGAGACCGTACAAGGCTTTGGACAGTTTGTAAACATGATTAAGAAAATTTGGATTTTCAAAATCCGGTGGTTGTTTCACATAAACCTCCTCATCTATGTAGCCATTAAGAAAAGCACTTTTAACATCCATTTGATATAGCTTAAAACCATTTGATGCAGCAAAAGCTAGAAAAATTCTTATGGCTTCTAATGTAGCAACAGGAGCAAATGTTTCATCAAAATCTAGACCTTCAACTTGAGTGAAACCTTGAGCAACCAACCTAGCCTTATTCCTAACCACAACCCCATCCTCACTTTGTTTATTTTTAAATACCCATTTAGTTCCAATTAAAGTGTGACGTTGAGGTGGAGGTACAAGTTTCCAAACATTATTTCTTTCGAAATTTTCTAACTCTTCTTGCATGGCAATAATCCAAGATTCATTAGTGAGTGCATGTGATATATCTTTGGGTTCAAAAGAAGCAACAAAAGCAGAATGAGCATAAGAGTTTGGATCACAAAACCTGGACCGTGTGACTCGTTCATGCAAGCTTCCAATCATCTGTTGTGGGGGATGATCTTTGTAAAACCGTAGGGGAACAGATGTCTCACAAGCTTCTTCTTCTTCATGTTCATCACAAATCGATGAGCTTGTGACTTGAGGATGATTTGAATCAGCATTGATGGTTATCGGTGCTGGTTGAGAATTAACATCCGGAGCTGAACCAAAGTCTTTAGCTGCTGAATTTTCGGGCAGCAGCTCCAATTCTTCCTCATCTTCAACAAAAATGCTCCCCCCCTGCGGATATGGATCTGGACCTGCAATGTTTGAGCTAGTACCTGGGCTAGCTTCATCAAAAGACACTTCACAAGTCTCCACAATTTTGTTAGTGTCAAGTAAAAGCACACGGTAGCATCTAGTATGAGATGGATAACCAAGAAACATGCCATCAATGGATCTAGGTTCAAATTTATCAAGATTACCATGTTTCTTAACAAAGCATTTGCAACCAAAGACCCGAAAATGTGTAACACTAGGCCTATGTCCAAACCGGAGCTCATATGGTGTTTTACCTAGCTTAGCACGCAAGAAAACACGATTTGAGACATAACAAGCGGTTGCTAACGCATCAGCCCAAAATTTCCTAGGAGTTTGATATTCATCAAGCATTGTCCTAGCCATCTCAACTAAGGTTCTGTTCTTTCTTTCTACAACACCGTTTTGTTGAGGTACATATGGTGAAGAAAATTGATGATCTATTCTATTTTCAGCACAAAAGTGATCAAAAGATTGATTTTTAAATTCAGTTCCATTATCACTTCAAATTGCTTTTAAAGATCCTGGGTAATCAATTGATAATCTAAGAAATAAAGTTCTAAAGTGACTAAAAACTTCATTCTTAGATGCCATAAAGTAAACCCAAGAGTATCTAGAATAATCATCAACAATCACAAGTACATACCATTTACCTCCGAAGGATTGAACACGTGAAGGTCGACGGTGTCAAGATGCAAAAGTTGACATGGTTCAGTTGTCATGATCATTGTGAGAGGAGTATGTGAACCTGCAACCATCTTAGCATGTCTACAAGAAGAGCACACAATTTCTTTGTCCCCTTTAAGCTTAGGCAGCCCACGTATGCAATTAAGAGCACTAACATGCGCTAGGTGATCAAAGCCTACGTGACCAAGTCTACGATGCCAAAAATATAGGTCCTTTGAATCATTAGCAACTAGACACCTATGCTTAGAGGAAGACATATCAAAATAAGCTTTAAAAAATCTTCCAAACCGAGACATGTTAAAAATAAGGTCACTATTTGAACTTACAACTTTACAACAGTTTTTATTGAAAATAATTTCCAAATTTTCATCTAGCAATTGTGAAACAGAAAGCAAGTTGTATTTCAAATTTTTTACATGTGCCACATCCTTCAAAGTGTAGTGATCATTTACTCTAACCAAACCCTTAGCAATTATAGGAGTTGAAGAATTATCGGCAAAAGTAACATTCTCTACACATGACACAAAAGAGAGGGAGGAGAACCAATCTTTGTTACCGGTCGTGTGGCGTGAGCAAACTGAATCAACAATCCAAATGTTCTCCTTCCTCAAACGTGTAACAACTTCATTCTCGCTGTTGTGTTCTGCCTCCTCCATACTTGATCTTGACTTGCCCGCCATGAAGCACAAGTTTGCCAAATCATCTTCATCTTCATCTCTTCCAATGTTCACATCGCTTGAGCCAAGTTCCTGGAGTGCTGAGATAAAACTGCTCACCAATTGATGTCCCGTAAAACCCTTCTTTTTCTTCGTTCTTTTGCAGAGGAGTGCTTCGTTCTTGTTTTCTTTTCATCCCGGGAGGTAGGACCTAAAAGGTTAGGACAATCGGTACAAAAGTGTCCTGTCTTACCACATTCGAAGCATCGTTGAGGTCCAGAGCTTCCTCTCCTTCTAGTCTTCACATTTTGCAATGCTTTTGAGAACCTCGTAGAGAGAAGTGCTAGCTCCTCCTCTAGAAACTCCTCAATCTATTCAAGGGTTAGAGAGGACAACAAAGCAAGTGTACCACAAGATGATGTTTGACCGGAACTAGGCATGTCACGTTGAGAAACAAAAGCAATAGACTTGTTGGGGTTCTTACGTGATATTATGTCAATTTCATGAGTTTTTAGCTTGGAATATAGCACATCTAAAGTAAGTGTACTCATGACAGTAGATTCACGAATAGATGTGACTTTCATCTCCCAAATTAACATATCTAATGCACTTAGCAATTGCCTAGCATTTTCAGCATCTGAAAAATTAACATTGACACTACACAAGTTGCTTAGAATCTTATTAAAGCGAGCAAAAAGGTCATCAATAGACTCACCGGGTTGCAACTCGAAGCGTATGTATTCTTTTTTGAACATGTCTTTCCTTACCTCTTTAATCGTGTTGGATCCTTCGTGGTAGTCACAAAGTGCTTTCCACACATCGTATGCAGATCAGAGGTGTGCAACACGGTCGAAGTCGCTTTGTGTTAATCCTTGTATGATCAAGTTCCGAGCCTTGTTGTTGTTGTCGACATCTCTCAGATTTGTAGCTGTAACTTGATCGTTTGATGTCACTTAGTATGGCTTGTATACCTTCTCCCATATTGCAAAACCTTCTGCCTGGATGAAAGCCTCCATGCGTGCCGTCCAAACCTGAAAATCAATACCAGCGAACACACAAGGTTTGGCAGAGTACTTCTCCATGATGATTAGTCAAAAACATGCGCAAATCACAAAGATTAGAGCACTGTGGGTCTGATACCAATTGTAGGATCGAAGAGCACGTGAAAAGCTACCAGAGAGGGGGTGAATGGTAGATTTAAAAATCTTACGCAGCGGAAACTATTATACCCCAACCCCTTCGACAAAAAATGATATGTTAAAATTATCGTGTGTGAGACTAATCTAAACGTGTTTCACCGTGAAAAAAGTGTTAGATATCAGAGAGAATCAAGTCACGAAGACAACACAACAAGAATCACTCAAATCCGTCGAGAAAAAACTCAAGTTATGATCGAAAGATCAAACAAAGGTCAATCTGCCCTACCCGAGAAAAAAACAGTTCTGGAACGCTGCAAAGAAACTCGTGTAGATCATATACCACAAATCCAATGACCGTGAAATTTTTATAGATGATATATAATCAAGTTGTGACGAGAACTCAAAAAGAATCACGTCAATTGGATCTGTAAAACTCGAGTTATGATAAAACCACCGATGAAAGGTCGTGCTGTCCAGAAACTCGACGAGTAAAACTTGTCTGGAACAAGTCTGACGAACAAGGCACAAAAGTTCCTTCAAACTACGAATTTTATTCAATAGAACACAAGAGGAACAGCCCCAAAGTCATTCACCACGAGCTCTGGGCTCCCTTGCTTATATAACCAGCTCGAAAGCCAACTCAACTCAAATCAGGAACCTAATCCTACTCTGTTCACGAATCGTAACTTTCCATAACTGCTTAGGATTCTTCTATACGCAGATAGAAGCAATCTTAAGACTCCAAAACACCTTAGGAACGTATCCCACATTCCTAAACAACTCAAATTCGTGACCCACACGAAATCCTATCATAACCAACTCAAATCTTTCCATATTTGAGTCAAACCCGACTCAGTCGCAGCCTGAGTCCATAACCTAGTCGGTTGGACCTTTCCGACCAAGTCTTTACGTCCACATCTCTTCATCACGTCTCGGAACCATGTAGCCACGTCCATGCACTCCTTGCACACGTGCAAACATCTTCCAATGATGTTCACGATACCTTCACATGCATTGTTCTTGATTCAAACATGTTGTGCAACCTTCCGATCAACTCAACCACAATTCCTCCCGAACTTGGTTGTTGAACCTCATCTTCTCCCTAAGACTAGTTCAATGGATCCCGTCACCAGCCATGACTTGAACTCAAGGAACACCTACACACGAATAAACAACCAATCCATACGAGCCCAAGTCCTCGACTTGACTCAAGTTAGTTCTGAACACAACACCTTATGTGAGAACCTCACATAAGCATGTTGCAAAACCATAGTAAGAACTATATCATCCATATCAACCAAAACGCACCAAAAACTTAGCAAATGAATACTAAGTAATCTTTCCAGAGATATAAAGCAAGTACGAAACATTGCAAATGAAAAGCAGAAGCACTGCGGTCAAGTTCCGGACATTGCCAGAGCAAACTGGACATTGAGCCGGAGCTTACCAGAGCTAGTAAAATCAAGCACTCGCCGGAGCTTACCAAAACTCACCGGAGCTAAACAAAACTAGCAGGACTTTAATACAAAGGTGTTTTGGTGATATTCAAAACTTTTATCGTCAAAGCAAGTGTATTCACTACAAGCCAATGTATTCAGCACACATAGGTCTTAAAGTTGATGATGCCCCGGCGATACAGTCGGTGGTTGATGAAACTCCGGTGCCTGAGCCGGTTATCGAAGAAGTTCCAGCGGTAGAGCCGGTTGCTGCAGAAATTCTGGCGGTAGAGCCTGTCATCGGAGAGGTTCCGACGCTTGAACCAATCGCTGCAGAGGTGCCGGCGCCCGAGCCTATGATGGTCAAAGCATCAGCGCGTGGGCCGGTGGTGGAGGAGGCGCCAGCGTCGGAGCCGAAAGTGGCTTCAGCTCTGACCGAACCTTCAACACCTGCCCCGGAGGTGGTGATCCCGGAGGTACCAGCGCCCGAGCCAGGGTGCCAAGATGAAGTTGCTGGCCGTCCACTTGACAGACCAGCTATTGACGACCTGGCGGCAGGACCTTCGGAGCCAACTCCGGAGGTTGAAGCTTCTGTAGCAGGACCTTCCTCGACGGAGGTCGAGGCTATTCTGGAGGGTGGCCCTAGTGCCGCGGAATCTTAGGGAACCACTCTTGTAGAGTGGGACCCAATTTTTGTCACGGAGAACCCGCTGGAACCGGCGGAGATGACCCCGGCAGGTCCAGACCCAATTCCTCTGTCGTTGTCTATTGACAACGCCTGCTCCAGTCTTCGCCAGGTTCAGCTGGCTTTTTACCACGACAGCAAGGCTCTCGAGGAGGAGCGTCAAACTCTTAGGAGGTGGTGCAACCGGCTCCACTTCGAGACCAAGCTGGCGCAGTCGAGGCTGGCTGACGACAAAGAGTGGGTGAGGAAGAAGAAGGTTCGCTTGGAGTACTGGGGTAATCTGCTGGATGAGAGGGAAAGCATGATGCGGTCCCTTGACAACCAGTCCCGGGGCATCTATGAGCAGGCCAAGGCTGCTAATAGCGTAGCGGATGATCGCCAAGAGAGGCTCGGTGCCATCCACACCAGTCTCGTTAAGCACTGGGAGGTTCTCGAGGAGCGGGACAGAAAGCTCGAGGATGAAGAGCAAAAACTCCTGGAGCTGCGGGACGACATCGTGAAGAGGGAAGAAGAGCTTACTCAGAGGCTAACTCTGGGTGACAAGAGTCTCGAGGAGCGCACCAAGAAATTGGATGAGCGCTGCGAGAGAGAGAGGAGAAGAAGGCCTGGCGGCGAGGACAGGAACTCCACAGGAGGGAAACTGACGTTGCTGCCATGGAGAAGAAGGTGCGGGGCCGAGAGAAGGACCTGGTTAACCGCCGGAACAAGATCCACCTCCGGGAGGAAGAGCTCAGTAAACTCGAAAGGCAGGTTGCTGAAAAGATTCAACAGAACGCCAAAGTGGTGGAGCGTCTTGCTCGGGAGAACTTGGAGCTTGCAGCGGCCAGAAGATCCTTGGAGGAGATGCAAAGCGGCAGGATTGCGGAGTCCCAACAAGTTTGGGACTTCCTGAGCAAAGCCAACGACGTGCAGACGCCAGTGGGTTTTAGCCCCGTGCGTTTGGATGATCCGGAACTGGATCTGGACCAGGCATTGCAGGCGCTGAGTTTGGCAGGCAACAAGCTAACCAAGATTGGCGATGTAATTGCAGACCAGTTGGAAATCGAGGGACAATCCCTGGCCAAGAGCGTCGCAGAATTTATTTTGTCATGCTACATAAGCTGGGACCGCCAATTCCCCCTGGACCTGGTGCTCCATGGTCCCATCGACGGAGAGGGAGAAGCTGCCCAGTCCAACATTTCTGAGGTTGCCCAGAAGGTCGCCTCGTTCTTCCATAGGGCATAGGACCATCTCTTTGTAGCTCCCGCTTGTATTCTCTCTTCTTCTTCTCCAATTTTGTAATCTCTTGTCTCCAGATGAATGAAATCCATGTTTTTTATGAATTTCATTTTTTTCTTCAACACTTTTGTCCCACTTGGCCCCATGGTAGATGTACACAATTTGATTGTGAACATGTACCAAGAGGATGTAACAGTTGTTGAAGACTCGCGTGCTTCAGACTTGTAGAGCATAGGTCTGAAGTTTTCGGTAGTGAAGGCTCCCTGAGGTTGTCGGAGCTTAAGGGCTCTGACCTTGACCATCCTCGGAGCTTGGTAGCTCCAGTAGTGGTCTCCATCAACACGTAGAGCATTGAAAGTTAGTCCCCTGAAGTCTTCCCACCATCTTTTGTTCACTTTGACAGCTAGCCCTCTGGCTTTACCGTAGCAAAGTAGCTCCAGCGATACTTGCTATCAATGTTTAAAACATCAATTACAAGCCATCTAGGGGATGTCGGAGCTTTAATAGCTTCGGCTTAATTCACCATCATCATGAGATCTTTATTTTTCCTGCGCACTGAAGTCAAGAAAAATAGTAAAATTCGTTTCTTATCTATAACTTAGTTGCAACTTACTAATCTCATAAGAAATTTTTGGGTCGAGCACAATTCTTCAATCAATCAAGTGCATTGAGTTGTTTTTTCTAGGTCCAATTGCTTTCAGGACCCACCTTACTTCGGTCTGTCGGGGTGTAGGTTGAGTTGCGTACTTAGGGTGCAGGACTAGGCTATGTCGATAGCACACTCCGGACCTAGATTGGCTGGCGGCATTCAGGCGAGTGAGCCATTCAACAACGTGAAAACCTGAATAAATTAACAATGCGACTTGAGTTGTACATGAATTAGTCGATCTAAAAAATTCATGAGAATAGCACAACTTTGTTATAGACAAGAAAGAGAAAAATAAAATAAAAAATAACGATCTTGTACAAAGTAAATGCACGTGGAGTCTGTTTTCACACAAAGATGTCTTTCATTATAGGTCCAGGTTACAGGGGAAACAAGTACACCCTTAGGGTACGGAACCAGGCTAAGTGTGTTTTGTTTCTTGTTTAACCCAAGGTATCTAGCTACACATTTAGTTCTGAGACTGTGACAAGTGTTGCCTGAACTTTGCAGACCTTTCCAGAGAAGGTCCGGCTGTTCTCCCGGAGGAGCTACCCAACACTGTACAATGACTCTATAACATACATCGCATGTAACTACAGACTAACCTTCGTGATATTAAGCGTAAAACTTACGGAGGTTCTCAATGTTCCAAGGATTAGGGAGAGGTGTCCCATCCTCGGTTGCCAAGCAAACGCATCCGGGACGGGATACTTTAATCACTCGGAAGGGTCCTTCTCAGCTGGGGGAGAGTTTGTTTAACCATTCTCTGGTCTGTATTCTCCGTAACACCAGATCGCCTTCCTTGAGCTGTCGAATGTGAACATGCCTTTGGTGATAGCATCGGAGAGCTTGGCGGTATCGGGCATTCCGAACAGCTGCTTGGCACCTTCCCTCTTCAAGGAGGTCAAGGTCTTCGCGCTGGAGCTGGTCCTATGTGGCATCGTCGAAGGTCCAGACCCGGAGCGACCCCAAGGTGATTTCTGGAGGAAGGACTGCTTCAGCTCCATACACCAGGAAAAATTGTGTCTCTCGAGTCGATTGGTTTGGAGTTGTCCTGTTGGCCCATAGAGTGGGCGGAAGATCTTCGATCCAGTTGGCTCTATGTTTTTTCAGATGCTCATATGTGCGCGTCTTGAGTCCTTTTAGGATTTCTGCATTTGCTCTATTGGCTTGGCCATTGCTTGCCGGGTGAGCTACGCAAGCGTAGCTGACTTGAATGCCGAGATCTTCGCAATATCCTTAGAATGCAGAGCATGTGAATTGGGTCCCATTATCGGCTATGATTTTGTTTGGGACTCCAAATCTGAATACGATGGACTGTAAGAAGTTGATGGTTGATTGCTTGTTTATTGTCACAACTGGAGTTGCTTCCGGCCATTTGGTGAATTTGTCAATGGCGACGTACAGGAACTTGTAACCTCCGACGGCTCTTGGGAAAGGTCCTAAGATATCCATCCCCCACATAGCGAAAGGCCATGTAGGAGGTATCATTTGTAGAGGCTGGGCTGGTGTGTGAATTTGTTTTGCATGAAATTGGCATGCTTCACATTTCTTCACCAGCTCAGTTGCATCCTGGAGCGCTGTAGGCCAGTAAAAGCCATGTCGAAAGGCTTTAACGACCAGCGTGCAGGAAGATGTGTGGTTCCCACACTCGCCTCCATGGATTTCTGCGAGGATCTTGCAGCCTTCTTCCTTTATGATGCACCGCATTAGGACGCCATTGGCACCACGCCAGTAGAGATCCCCTTCTACCAACGTGTATCTTTTAGCCAATCTGACTATCTGGTCAGCGAATACATCATCATCAGGAAGGAAGTTGTCTTTCAAGTAGCTGTGGATCTCCGAGATCCATGCATCAGAGCTAGCTTGAGCATTTGAGTCTTGCGTGCTAGGTTGCTCAGAGCATCTGGCAGCACCTATGACCCTTGATGGCTGCCATGGTAACATGGCCATCGGGACTACCAGCTTCGGAATGCTGGTCTCGCCCCCCTCGCTCAGTTCGGCAGGCTGAGCTGTCGGTTTAGACAATCTTCGGATGAAGGTTCCATCGGGAGCCGGAGTTCCGGTTGATGTTTTCGTCCAGAGTTCGTCAGCTTTAGCGTTATGGAGACGCTGTACATGGTGGAAGTCCAGGACTTCGAAGTCCTTCTGAAGCCTCTGTACTTCAATTAGATAAGCAACTATTTGGGGATTTTTGCAGGAGCATTCACCCTTCACCTATTTAATGATGAGCTGTGAATCTCCCTTGACCAACAGTTGCTTTACACCATATGATAGTGCCACCTTTAGTCCGTAAATGAGTGCTTCATACTCCACCATGTTGTTGGTCGCCTTGAAGTCAAGGTACATGATGTATTTAACCTTCTCCCCAGTCGGAGCGAGGAGAAGGACTCCAGCTCTGGCCCCCTGCTTCTGCATGGAGCCGTCGAAGTAGAGAGTCCAGTGAGGCTTAGTGAAGACTGGAGCTTTGAGTTCCGGCTTCTGCTCACTGGGGCCCCCAGGGTTTGATGGAGAGGGGGTCCATTCCACCACAAAGTCTGCCAATGCTTGACTTTTGATTGCTTGTCTTGGGACGAATTCAAGGTCAAACTCGGCCAACTCTGCTGCCCACATTGCAACGTTCCTAGTGGAGTTGGGATTATGCAAAATCGCTCGCAGTGGATATGGAGTCACCATCGAGATCTTGTGAGCTTGGAAATAGTGTCAGAGTTTCCAGGAAGCAATAAGAACTGCGTATAGCAGTTTATTACTTCCAGGTACCGAGTTTTGGCGTCATGAAGTACTTCACTGATGAAGTACAATGGGCGTTGGACTGTCCGGATCCTCCTGGAGGGGCCCGGAGCTTCCTCCTCATCGACCCGGACCCTCCCGGAGGGATCCTGACCTTCTTCGGGGATCGTCGGGTCCTTGTTGGAGGAACTTGGAGCTTCATCAGGAGTGACCTGGACCCTCCCAGGGGGGTCCGACTCTTCTTACTCAACAAGAGTAACTTCTTGTTGACCCAAGTCTGGGGGCTGGGACCCAGACTCGCCTTTAGGAACCTCCTGACTCTCCCGGAGGAGTCTGGATTCCTGTGCTTGTAGCGGTTCTGGTCTCTCCGCAACCAGGACCATGCTGACAACCTCGTCAGTTGCCGAAATGTAAAATAGTAGAGGCTTACCAGGGTTCGGAGCTACCAAGGTTGGTAGAGTGGTGAGGAGCTGTTTCAACTCCTAAAACGCCTTTTCTGCTTCTTCAAACCATTGGAATGGTCCGTATTTCCTCAATAGCTTGAAGAAGGGTAGTGCCCGTTTGACCAGTCATGAGATGAACCGGCTAAGGGCAGCTAGACATCCAGTCAGCTTCTGGATGTCCTTGATGCGGGTTGGTGGCTGCATATCTTGAATGGCTTTGCCTCTATGCCTCAGTGGTTTACCAGGAAACCAAGAAGCTTTCCGGAGCTAACACCGAAGACACATTTGTCCGGGTTCAGCTTCGTGCGGGTTACTCACAACTTGTCGAAGACAGCTTGCAAGGTGTCAATAAGTGACTCCATGTCCTTAGTCTTGATGATGATGTCATCGACATACACTTCCACTACGTCTCTGATGAGCTCTCCAAAGGTTTTGTACATAGCATGTACAAATGTTGAAGCTGCATTCTTGAGACCAAATGGCATGGCAGTATAACAATACAATCCATCTACTGTGATGAAATAAGTATGCTCTTCATCTTCCCTAGACATTCTGATTTGACGGTACCCATAATATGCATCTAGGAAACACAGTAATTCACACCTGGAGGTGGAATCCACTATCTGATCTATTCTAGGTAGTGGGAAAGGATCTTTTGGACATGCCTTATTCAATGTTGTGTATTCGATACACATCCGAAGCTTCCCGCCGGCCTTGGGTACAACGACTGGGTTTGCCAGCCATTTTAGGTGGAAGACCTCTCGGATGAATCCAGCTTCAAGCAACTTCTTCACTTTTTGTCGTATGAAGTTCTATCGCTCTACTGATTGCTTCCGAGGCTTCTGATGTATGGGCTGAGCGTCAGGGTAGATCTTCAGATTATGCTCGATCACTTCCCTAGGGATCCCAGGCATTTGTGACGGTTGCCAAGCAAACACATCGACATTAGCCTGGAGGAAAGTGATGAGCACGAGTTCCTATTTGTCATTCAGACCTCCCAATATACAGGTGGTCTGAGCGGCATCGGAACCGATTTGGATGACTTTGACGGGAATGTCATTGTCGCCGCTTGGTTGCACACGGGGTGCAGAGGTTGAGTCTCGATGACGAATGCTCGGGGTTTTCGGAGCTTGCTGCTGCCTTGACTCTTCCTCCTGCGCTGTAGCAAGCATGTGAAGTTCTTCCAGTGCAGTCACTCCGACAGTGCGGTCTCCACAGATCCGGAGAACACCAGCTGGTGTTGGCATTTTCAACATCAAGTAGCCATAATGAGCAGCAGCCATGAACTTGTATAAGGCTGGCCTGCCCAGAATGGCGTTGAAGGGTAAGTTGATCTGAGCAACGTCAAAGACCAACTTCTCAGTGCGATAGTTCTCCCAAGTCCCAAAGGTTACGGGAAGAGTAATGGCACCAAGTGGGGTTATGGCTCCCGGACCTACTCCAGAGAAAGGTCGAGAGGGGCGAAGGTCCAAAGGTCGGAGCTGAAGCTTGACGAAATCTTCGAAGCTTATGAGGTTCAGCCCCGAACCTCCGTCCACCATTACATGGTGGAGTTGAATATTGTTGATGGTCGAAGATACCATCAATGGGAGTTGACCAGCTCTGATCATATTCCGAGGGCAGTCTGACGCGTCAAAAGTGATGGCAGTATCCATCCGCTTCCTATGCGGCTCTGCCCTGGCGGTGGGAGCCACCAAAGCCATGTCCTGCCGCATGGTCTTGAGGACACAGCGGGAGGTGATGTCCCACGAACCACCAAAAATGGTGTTCATGGTTTTCCGACGTTCATTGTCAGAGACGTTGGAGTCATCGTCGACGGAAGTGGAAACAGATTTCAAGACCTTTTAGGGTCCTGAAAGCCTAATTCTTCTTCAGCTGGAGCTTCGTTGACTTTCTGTTTTCCTTCCCTTTGTTGGAAAGGAACTTCTTCCCGGCGCTTGCTGTAGCGCTCGGTAAGGTTTTGGACCTCTCAACAGTCTTCCAATTTGTGGTTGTTCGACTTTTGAATAGAACACCACACTTTGGAGTTTCCGCCATCTTCACATGAAGGTCGAGGTCGTTTCTCAGGGCGTGGCCCCCGGCTACCCGGAGCTGCGGTAGATGCAGCTGTAGGTGTGCCGGCCGGCGACTTTTTCTTGCCATTGGGATTTTTCTTCTTTTTGCCACTTCCGGAGGTAGTGGCTTTGCCCTTGGAGTATTTTTTTGTTATCATCCGGAGGTGGTTTGGAATGCATTTCACGGCCTTCTGCCGCTTTGGCACACTTGTCCACTAAGCTGAAGAGCTCTGTGACGCAGGGGATCTCCTTGATCGCCAGTTTCTCCAGCATCTTCTTATCTCGTACGCCCTGTCTAAATGCCACAATAACAGAGGCGCTAGAGACAGAAGGAATAGTGTTTCGTTCCTGGGAGAACCTCTGGACGAAGGAACGTAGGGATTCTCCCCCCTTCTGCGTGACAGCAAAAAGGTCCAGTTCGGTGCCTGGTCAGGTGTATGAACTCCCGAAATTGGCGGTGAACTATTGGCACAGTTCTGCCCAACTATTGATAGAGTTGGGAGGAAGGCTCATGAACCAGGACTTGGAGGTCCCAGTTAAAGCCACGGGGAAGTAGTTGGCCATTACAGCCTCGTTACCTCCGGCCACGATTATTGCAGTGGAGTAAATCTAGAGAAACTCAGTAGGATTGACAGTCCTGTCAAATTTCTCCAGCAGGTGAGGCTGGAACTTTTGTGGCCATCTGACCATGCGTAGGTGCATGGCCCGGGCAGAACAGCCTCCTCCTACTCCCTCGGGAGCAGGACTGTCTCGAGCCTCTCGCCTTTCGCAAGCATGCTCGATATGGACACGGCTATCCAGCTGACGTTAGCGGCGATCAAGCTCCGCCTGGAGGTCATGAGTTATAAGCCAGGTTACTGTATGGGTGCGTCGCGCCCCGGCAGGCAGCGACGTCACTTGTTGAGACGCAATACGCCTCCTATTTTGGGAAGCATGCGGACCAAGTCTGCCCAACAAAGTCCGATGCTGCGATGGGGCCCGTCCCGAGGGGGGAGGACCTTGGTTGCTAATGTGATCGGCTGCTGCTGCAACCAAATGTTTCACATAAGCCCTCCACTGCTCCATTGCACCCTGGTATGCACCCGGAGGTGGTGGGTGTTGAAGGAGAGCACGTGCTGCATGGAGCACGTGTTCAGGATTGTTGTTATTCACCGACGCTGTGACCGACGCAGATGCTCCGTCCCATTGTCCAACTTGATTTGCTGGTGCAGACGGTGGCGGTGGAGGCTTGACTCCTGCTGGAGCCGCGACACCTGTTGGTTGTTGCATGTTGGAGGGATTGCCTCCAGCAGGTTGCGCAGCAAGGTTGCCGTTGGATGATCCAGCAGTTGAGTTCACCATTCTTGAAATCTCGGGCAATCCCCTACCTGGCGCGCCAACTGTCGGAGGCATTTTTCCGGCAATTCTCCCGATACTACCATTGGTAGCTCGCGGAGTTTGTAGTTCGATATTGGGTGCGCAAAGATTCCAAAGAATATGGCGAATGGACACAAGGATTTACGTGGTTCGGGCCGCCTGAGCATAATACCCTACTCCACGGGGTGTGTAGCTGTTGTATTGAGTGTCTAAGAGCTTTCAGTCAGAGATTGTGTGTGTGTTTGAGAGCGTTCCCCTGTCTGTGTCGTCGACCAGTCCTTTTATAGTACAAAGACTGGTCATTACATAGTTAGCCTGGCCCGACATGTGGCCCCGACGGTTACTAATGTTTAATACATAATCAATGAGATTAATTACCCTTAATAGCATGGTAACGGGACCTTACAGTGCCTTTAGTAGTATTAAGGGCCTATTGATCGTGTGTCATTAATATGGTATTAATGACACTTAATCAGGTCTTGAGGTCTTTGATTGCCCCTTGGAGGTTCGAGCCGTTGGGGGTTCACCAGCTTGATTGCCAAGGTTGAAGGTCCGGCGGTTTGGACACGTGGCAGCTCTGGAGCTATCCGTCTGGGACGGGTAGGCTCGGTGTAGATGTACACGTGTCCGTACTGGAGCTTCCCTCTGTCGGGGGTTAGGTCTAGGGGTGCCGTACAAGTGTTTAGCCCGGAGCTATCCCATGTGTGGGGTATAGCTCCGAATGCAGTGTACACGTGGCAGTACCGAAGCTAACCATAGATGGGAGGCATGTCCAGTCCTGTATGACAAGTGGGGCCTTCACAGGTCTTCAACTCGGTCAGGTGAAGTCTCTTTGGTCTTTTTGTAGTCCACAGGGGTATACGGTACGTAGGGTACAAACAGCGTCATATCAGGGTTAGCAACAAGGAAGTAATGTGCGCCCTCGCTTTGCACCACAGAATGCACCATATTACAGGTCTTTTGCTCCTGTACAACGTTGTCGAAGTGTAGCAACGACACTTCCCCCGATACTACCAAATGTAGTCCGCGGAGGTTCTAGTATTGGTTTGGGCATGCAGGGATCAAGAACAAGATGGTGAGACGGGAGATTTACGTGGTTCGGGCTGCCTAAGCGTAATACCCTACTCCACGGAGTGTGTGTTGTTGTATTGAGAATCACTAGTATGCGTAGTGTATGGCTCAGCTTGTCCTCTTATCAGCCTGAGTCTGTATCGTGCGACTCAATCCTTTTATAGTCCAAGGACTGACCGTTATATCATTTGCCTGACCCGACATGTGGCCCTGGCGTATTTAATAGCCTAATACATTGTCTATTAGCATTAAGCGTGATTAATAGTGTGATAACGTGCCTTAATGGCTGTGTTACCTCTATTAACAGTGCTCTGATCGTGTGTCATTAATACAACATTAATAACATGTAATCATGTCTTGTAACTGCCGCTTTAATAGTCCCTTGAATGTCTGTGCTGTTGGAGATCCGCAAGTGTACTTGTTGGTGGTGTAGGTCCGGAGGCTCCACACGTGGCAGCTTTGGAGCTTCCCCTTGCGGGGAGGTAGCTCTAGAACCACTATACACGTGTCGGCACTGGAGCTTCCCTTTGCTAGGGGTTAGGTCTGGGGTCGTTATACACGTGTTGATTGCAGAGCTTCCCTGTATTGGGAGTTTAGCTCTGGGCTTACATTACACGTATCAATCTCCGGAGCTACCCGTATGAGGGATGCGGGTCCGGCGTAGTATGACGTGTGGGGCCTGAGGAGACCTTCAACTTTGACAGGTGGAACTCTCTTGCACTTCTTGCGGTACAGTGGGGTACCCGGTATGCAGGGTACCAACAGTGGCCGCCGGGCCGACCTCTGGGAGAAACCTTTTGGGTTAAGTTATTCTACCGGTGGTAGGGCCATCCTCAATTCCCAAGCTTTGACTTCAAAAGTCTTCTGATGTGCCATTGGGGCGATAGTTCGGGATTAAACTATTGACGCGCGACTTGTTTTGAATGTGGCACATGAGATCTTTGAGTGCGGATCTCACACAATTGAAGGTCACCAGTTCCCAATACAAAAACAATATCGGTTCCGAGCGCCTTGTGAGGGTGCCGCCTTTGGGTTTCCCGCCGTCCATCATGACAACGGTTCGCATAGGGTAATAACATCGACCTGTTCGTCGGGGTGGCCCTGCGCCCAATCGTCACTATCGGGGTAGATTTTTGAAATGTGACCCTGCTCTCGTTGCTGTTTTCATCCAAGCGTCGCAGAGGCTTACTTAAGAACAAAAGTTTGCACGGTTTGAGGACTCTTTACACTTTTGATCAAACTCGCGCTTCGAGTCTCCCAAACTTCGCCTTGCTTTCCCTTGCTTTGCTCCACTTTGCCGCGATGGAGTATAGTCTTCTCAAGAGCCGCCTCAAGAGCAAGGACGATCTGATGAAGGTTAGGACCTATATGGTGTGGTCTAGTGACTCCTTCAACCACTTGATCCGCGCCGACAAGCTCCCATTCAAGAAGGAGCGTAATGGCGACATGGTGTACTTCTTAGCGTACGCCATGGTGGGATTGATCCCACCTTTTTCAAGCTTTCTCTTAATGTTGTTGGACTTTTACGGTCTCCAGCTGTATCATCTTGGCCCTTATTCTCTTCTGCTAGTGGCGACCTTCATCCATTTCTGCGAGATGTGGGTGGGTGTTCCCCCCTGCATCGAGCTGTTCTGTACCTTCTTCACGGTCCACACCACCGGCAAGAAGACCGAGCTTCTTGGCTTCTACTATTTCATGAAGCGCAAGAACTGCCTCTTCAAGTACTTGAAGTCATTCCCTTCTGGCAAATGGGATGACTGGAAGAAGGATTGGGTCATCACTGTAGTGGAGGAGCACGAAAGGTTGGAGATGCCCCAAGGACTCCCAAACGTTGATACCGACGCCTGGAGTGTAGCCCTGGAGCTGTCTGATGCATTTAACCCTGTCCTGACCAGGATCCGAGAATGCGTGGAGGGTGGAGTGACCCCTCAAATTGTTTTCGGAAATTTCTTGGTCAACAGGTGAGCTCCGCTGAGGAAGAGGGAGAAGCTCGCCTGGGTTCTCAACAGCGTGATGGATGACGACCTGATTGAAACCGGTCTAAAGTCCAACTTGGATGACGAAGCTGTGAAGCTTCATCTCAAAAAATTACAGCATGGGCTAGTCGATGACGATGACTTGTCTCTGCCGGTTGCTTTCTTGCCCTTGAACATGATTCCAGAGATCAGTAGGGAGCTCTGGAGGAAGATGCCAGTGCTAGACAATCCTGGCGAGGTAGAACAACGCCGGACCTCCAGGGTTGTAATCCCAGAGCTTCCGAAGGAGGGCCTACCTCTGCCCTGAGCCAGAGGGTTGAAGACATCGGCAAGGGCAAGGGTAAAGAGCCAGACAGACTTGATGCTCCGGTTGCTGAACCGGAAGTGGTTGTTGACGCTGTTATATACCAATTTCATCCATCAAGTTAACTCAATTATGTGAAGGATTGGTCATTTCTTGCACACATCACCTTTCTATCTAACCCAATTCCACTTGGACTTGTAGAAATATGTGTATGCAGCATTTTATGTAGGAAATGAGGAAATGTAGAGGGACTAATCCTATAAAATATCATCCCAGACAATCAGGCGACAACACGTGGCATCCCATGGATCAAATGGCCCATAAACAGAAGTATCCGAGGAGATCCAACGGTGTATCACCCATATACATCAAGGGGGACCACCTGGCAGCCACCTGGAGGAAGCACTCCACGTTTGGAGTGCTGACCAGGTCGGCCGAACCAGGGGTTCGACCGACCTCTTCCTGGCGCCAAACTCGGTCAAACTCCACGTCTTAGCCCCTCCCGGCTACCTGGAGTCTATGGTGACTGATTCACGCGCTTTTGGTGGCGGGAACCGACCTCAACACTAGTATAAATAGGACCCCCTACCCCTCACTTCAACACACACCACTTGAGCTTCATCTCTATTGTATACACTATCATCCATAGTCTTAGAGGAGTTAGGTTGTAGAGAGGAGAGTATCTAGTCCCAAGTCCAAATTGGGAAAAGAGTAAGGAGTCTCTCTCTTCCCAATCATACATTGGGAAAGGTACAGCTCATATATTCTTTCTTGTATTTGTGACTTTAAGCATAATAAAGATAGTATCTTTGGTCTCTACTTATACATATACTTGATCAAAGCGTTTCTTGTTTGATTGTGGAGTCCATGTATGTGGAAGGTATAGCTTCTATGACTGTTTCATCATGAACATATCTCATTATCATAGAACCTATAGACCCCCACTATAGTCTTGTTAATTATAACATAACTAGGTTAGTATGGATAATTATGTTGTGTATCAACATTGGTTCAATGATGATTCAATTCATTGCCTTAGGATGGATTGTGCCTAGGCTCTTAAGGTAATTACTTCATACGCTAGCATGGTGCTAGGATATCTAAGTAGCATTGGATGTCTTGTAGACCCACAGATTGAAGAGGTAGGAAGTAGGTGGTGACAGCCCTATCTATCCTTCGTAATCATCCACGTTTGGCTATGCCACAGGCTCTTGCCGGGAGTCGCCCTAGTATTGCTAGGGGTAAGCCCGTGCCCGATGTGTTGAACCACATAACATAAGTATTCACTATTGATCTAGCTTATGAATAATTAGTTTAGACTATGTATATGTACAATAGAGCATAGTAGGAGTACCTCCATAACTCTCAACCTTAACTAACCTCTAGGATCCTCTTATCCCCCTTAGACTCGAAAGATTTTGTGTGTGTCACACTACCTCTACTATTAATTTATCCATCCTTACTAGATTCTTACCTAGAACTTTCTACCCTTTCCACTTGATGATTGTTATATCTCTTCCTTGCCTTCCTTTGGATCAAATAAATGACACCCTTGGGAATACTCTTAAGGGGAAATGCTACAATGATATCTCTGTGCGCTTGCGGAATTCACTCTGTGATCCAATAGAACCGTTAACAAGCATTTCTGACACATCAGTTGGATATGTTTAGTTAATGGTGCGTAAGTAATACCCACAAGCATTTCTGGCACTATTGCCGGGGATGATTTGTTAGTATACCATAGGAGCTATCAACAAGCATTTCTGGCACCGTTGCCAGGGAAGGCAAATAGATATATAACATGACTAAGTGAATAGGATAGAACCCTGGGTAAGATTTTAGTAGGATAACCATTCTTTGTTTTCGCATTTTAAATGTGAAAACATGGTAGTGTATGTCTGGTTTCCGCCTGCTGGAAAACTTTGTTGAAGATCCCGAATCTCTTCTGAGAGACCGACCCTATGTCGTTACTCCTCAAAAGATTCGAGCGGCAAAAGAAGCCAGCATTTTTACACCAACAATCCAAATGCCAATGGCACAGAAGACCCTTCGTGAGTTCTCAGCTCCCTCTACTAACAATGTGCATATTGGGCCCACTATTAACACGGGAGATGTGAACTTCGAGATCAAAACTGGCCTTATCACTATGGTGCAAGCCAACCCATTCTGTGGGAAGGCTAACAAGGATGCAAGTGCTCACCTGCAACATTTCCTCGAGATCTCCAGGACTTTTAAGATCAAGGACGTGTCTCCAGATGCGGTCCGTCCGAGACTGTTCCCGTTCTCTCTCCTTGGGAGAGCGAAACAGTGGTTCTACACAAACCGAAGTGTTGTAGACACTTGGGAGAAATGTTCTACGGCATTCCTCCCCAAATTCTTATCGTTGTGCAAAACCAATGCCCTACGTGGAAGGATTTCCAAATTTCAACATGAGCCCAAGGAATCTATTCCCGAGGCATGGGAAAGGCTTCAGGAGTACATCCTAGCCTGTCCCCACCGTGGTATGGATGACTGGCTTCTTATTCAAAATTTCTATAACGGGTTGATCCCATCAGCCCGTGACCATTTGGATGCTGCTGCTGGAGGAGCCTTCTTCTCATTGACGGTGCCAAAAGCTAAAGATCTTATTGAGAAGATGGTGTCCAACATGGGATGGAACGATGACCGTCTCCATACCCGACAGCGAGGCATGCACACCTTGAAGGAGGTGGACATGATCGCTGCAAAATTGGACCTCCTAATGAAGAAAATTGATGGACAAGCCAATGGTGAAGTGTCTGGCAATGCCTATGCCCTAGACTCTCACATCACGTGTGAAGTCTGTGGCGAAACGGGTCATATGGGCAATGATTGCCCAGAAACTCGTGAGGATGCCCTATACCTCGCCCACAATGGAAATTTAAACAACAACAATGGCTATCGTCCAGGAGGTCAAGGGTGGGGTCAACAATGCCCATTCTTTCAAGGAGGGTACAACAACAATGGCAACCCTGGAAATCAGCCCAACTTGAGAGAACTTGCCATTAGCTAGCTCAAGATTAACGAGGCCCTATCCAAGAACCTGTCAGCTAATGACAAGACCCTCGGGAATATCAATGCAAAATGTGAAGGACTATCCTTAGCCTTCAAGAATCAACTGAGCTTCAACAAGATGCTCGAGACTCAGTTGGCTCAGCTGGCAGCTGCTATTCCTCCGATGGAGAATGGCAAGATGCCAGGCCAGCCAGAACCTCTAATGGAAAATATCAACATGATTTCCGTACGAGAGAGCAACTGGCAGAAGGACTCTGGATGTCCTACCATTTCATGCTCAATTGGGGATCACCACTTTGACAAGGCACTTTTTGATTTGGGAGCAAGTGTTAGTGTAATGCCCAAGGTTGTGTTCGACCAGCTGAACTTCACAGAGCTGACTCCAACACCAATGCAGCTACAACTGGCTGACTCTTCAGTCCATTATCCAGCGGGTATTGCTAAAGATGTCCTGGTGAAGATCCGGAACTGCTACATACCCGTGTATTTTGTGGTGCTAGACATGGACACCGAGAAGGATACACCACTTATTCTTGGGCGTCCATTCCTAAGCACTACAAAAGCTTGCATAGATATGGGAGCTGGAGAAATCCACTTCGATATCAATGGCAAGGAGGAAAGGTTTAACTTTCGGCTAAAATCAGAACAATGCTCCATAATTCAAATCAAGTATGGTTGAATGATAAACACATCAGAGAGGTCGAAGTCACACCTCCAAAGTGGACTCACTCATTGCATTCATGAGAAGATTAATCTACGCGGAGAATCCGTCATTTCGACCACGCCGATATCCAAATGCAACGGAATCATCTGGACCTTCTTGAAGGCCCAAGTCCACCAAGCAACCAAAGAAGGAATGGCGAAAGAAGCAGGACAAGCCGTCCAAGCCCATCCCTCCTGGCCCAGATGTGAAATGAAGATGAAGGAATGTCCATCTCATCGGACTGTGGTGAGACCTACGCCAATAGGTTAAATTGGTAGTTATCCCACTTTATTTTTCTTTCTTTCTTTTTCCACCTCATTTGGATTTTTCCCATTGCATATTTGATTTTCCTTGCTAGTTGAGAATCTTATATTCTCAACTATCTTTTTTTTTCTATCTTTTCAAAAGAAATTTTTTTATTGGATTTGAAAAGGTTTTTTTTTGAAAAACAATTTATCTGAGCTGCACATGTGGCAATTCACCAATGTGCTAACTTTATAGCCGTTGGGGAGCCACTTGCCAAAAGGGGAACAAGGGGGGGCCACCTGTCAGGTCGGCCGAACCCCCTGGTCGGCCGAATAGGGAGTGGAGCCAAATTGGCTCCCCTTCCTCCAACGGCTACATTTTGAACCCTAAGTGACTGTTGGAAGGTGTACCGTATAAATTGTGGCCATGAGGAGCACTTTTCTTCACACACCACATCATCTTACACCTCCCCAAGTCACTCTCTAGCTCACCTTGTTTTTCCTGCTCTTCATTGCAACACTCTTGCTCAAATCCATCCCCAAAAATATTTTCTTTTCAATTGTTTGCATTTGCATTTTCATTTTACACTCAAGCTTTCAAGAGGAGAAAATTCGTTGAGAGTTTTATTTTCCAAACATCGCTTCTTTCGGATTTTTCTCGCCTTGTTTTGTTCTTGCTTGTTAAACTCAAAAGACGTGAAGAGGTTGTTCGGAAAGAGGAAGGAGGCTGCGAGCTCAAGCCATGGTGAAGGTTCTAGTGCACGCCTCTCTTCCATGGGTACAAGACAAAGGAGGAGAAGTATGTGTGAGGACACTCTCATGGAAGAAAGAGGCAACCCACACCAACTTCTTCATGACAACGACCTTGACATACAAAGCGAAGTTGAAGATCAAGCACGTAGGCTTCTCCAAGATCGTCATTTCTGCCACACGAAGGCTTAAGATCCACATTTGATCTCCAAAATAGGTATGGACTCCGAATTTCTTTCCATTTGGCATGCAATTGGATTTGATGACTTTGCTCACATAGAGGAGAAAGGTTCACGCCTTCTCACTATCCAATTCCTTTGCACGCTAAGAATAGGATTTGATGGTATTTCTTTTAGATTATTTCAAAAAGAATACAACATCCTATGGAAAGAATTAGGTAGCATCCTAGGCTTCCATAAACGGTGTTTGCTAGATTTAGACAATTTGCCTAAGTTTAACAAACAAAGTTTTTGGCACGATCTAACTAGTGAGGTCACATGTAGGGCTCCTAGGAATAGCCACATCCAAAACCCTACCTTACGCTTCATGCATACATGGGTGGCTATGACTATGTTCCCTAGGGGAGATGTTAGGGTTGTGCGATATGATGAATTAAAAATTTTGTTTGCCATGACTAAAAAGATAAAAGTTGCTCCAGTCAAAGCCATGATGACACAATAGTTAGATTACATTTCAAAATCAGGACCAATAGAATGCACTTCATTGATTACTCATATTGCTTATAGGGTAGGAGCACTTAAATACTCTTCAATTGAATATATTGAAACTGAAAGAGAATTAATTGATGAAGACTATTTAGTGCAAGGACATACCCTTAAGCATGATCAAGATGGTTCCTTGATATTTTCCTATCCCGGCTTTGTCAATGAAATTTGGTTACCTAACCCGGATTTTCATTTGTACAAATGTCGGAGGCTAACCATTAATCTTATTCCCCTTGAGGAAGCAAGAAGAAGTAGTGTCTCTGGCAGGGTAACAAGGAATCGTGCGAGGGCTGTAGCCACAGAAATGCCACTGATAATCTCTCTGGTCCATGAATACCAAGAGGAAGAGAACCCAACGGGTTATGAGCTCGGATGGACTCAACCTCCGACGTATGAGACTGGGGGATCATCTTGGTAAGAATGGCAAAGGGATCCACCCTTATCCTCTTCAAGCTCTAGCAGCTTGCCACCAACGTCCATGAGAGGATGTCGTTCCTTTTCGGCTAGAAGTCATCATGACTTTAGCCAAGGAATGACAAACCTCACTAGACGTATGGGAGAACTTGAAGTGAGAACGGGTGACATCTACAGCACACTCCCAGAGCATGTTCAAGGTACCCAGGATTGGCAACAACACATGGATGCTCAATTCACCAACTTCAACACGGCACTACAACAACAACAAGTCGACCTTGCAGCATGCTTCCGTCATCAAGGGTTCAACCCTTATCACGGAGGTAGCTGAAGAACAAGCTTGGGGGAGGACCCCCACTTGAAGTAACATGTATCACATTCCTTGCATATTTATTTTCCATCCATCATCCACCTTGCATCTAAAAAAAATATAATATATAGGTTAGATTTTCTTTCATCAAATAAAGATGTGCGGTAAGAATGGTTTAAGAATTCACATAGATGAAATGATGAATAGTTGCTCTGTTTTATTTTCCTCAGTCTCTAGTTTACAACTTGCTACTCTCCGAATATTGCTTTCATTGGTTTGAAATACTTTTACCTTAATTTGGAAGTTGTGGGTAGCAAAAGCTTGATCTAATTCTAGGTTGTTGCAAGATTACAATTGGTAATAGGGCTGCTAGTGCTAGTTTGAAAGTAAAACTTAGACTTCCGGAGAAATTCTAAAAACATTTAAGTTTCCCTCATTTGATTGGAAATACCTACCAAAGCCATATGATATTCATACATAGACAAAACCTTGTGCATATGCTATTTGCTTTCACATTGAGCCTAGTCAAACTAGTATAGACCTATGTGGGAAATCATTCAACTCTTTTTAAATTCAAGACTTCACTTGCACATGCTATACTTCTGCACTAGAAGTAAGCAAAACGTCCATCATATCCACCATACCACAATAAAAAGAGAAACTCCATTTTATTCATGTTTAGCACTCTCTTCAAAATTCATTGCAAAGAAAGGGAGTAGAATACATGGCTACAAAATGAAAAAAAATGAAAAAAAGCATGCTTACATCATAAGCATGAGAAAAAAAAGAAAAGAAAAGTAGCCATGTTTCATCCCTTTAAAAGAAAGAGAGAATATACCAAAAAGGAGTTATCTCAAGTATCCACATCCACTTCCACTCCATCACACATGCACTAGTCTTGAATCAAAAGGTTTTGAATTGAATTCTCCTAAGGCTTACTCTTTTGACTTAGCAATATTATGTGTTGCAAATATGCCTACTTAATTTCCCTACCAAGCTCCACATACAAGCCATATCCAATAGTAGAAATAGTAGAGGCACAATACTTTGGTGAGGAAATATTTCCACTATCCACAAAGGAGTGACTGAGAGAAACAAATTGAGGTACTTAATATCTAAACTGAATTCTCTGGGATTTAAGTGGAACTTGATTTCTAGGCTATGTTTGCTCCATTTGCTATTTTACCTTTCAACTACTCATGAAAATGAGAAAGCATAAGCCCCATGACAACATAAGAAAGATAGGGTATCATAGCCAATTTCTGCAATACTAGGTAGAATATCTTGTTGTGCATTAGATACTTTTGAAAACAAGACATTGTAGCAACTCTTGATCATCAAGCTAAAGTCTTGACTTTGCTCGGGACGAGCAAAGGATAAGCTTGGGAGAGTTTGTTGACGACTGTCATATACCAATTTCATCCATCAATTTAACTCAATTATGTGAAGGATTTGTCATTTCTTGCACACATCATCTTTCTATCTAACCCAATTCCACTTGGACTTGGAGAAATATGTGTATGCAGCATTTTATGCAGGAAATGAGGAAATGTAGAGGGATCAATCCTATAAAATATCATCCCATCCAATCAGGCAATGACACGTGGCATCCCATGGATCAAATGGCCCACAAATAGAAGTATCCGAGGAGATCCAACGTGTATCACCAATATACATCAAGGGGGACCACCTGGCAGCCACCTGGAAGAAGAACTCCACGTTTGGAGTGCTGACCAGGTCGGCCGAACCAGCGGTTCGGCCGACCTTTTCCTGGCGCCAAACTCGGTCAAACTCCACGTGTTGGCTTCTCTCGGCTCCCTGGGGTCAATGGTGACTGATTCGCGCGCTTTTGGTGGCGGGAACCGATCTCAACACTAGTCTAAATAGGACCCCCTACCCCTCACATCAACACACACCACTTGAGCTTCATCTCTATTGTATACACTATTATCCATAGTCTTAGAGGAGTTAGGTTGTTGAGAGGAGAGTCTCTAGTCCCAAGTCCAAATTGGGAAAGGAGTAAGGAGTCTCTCTCTTCCCAATCCTACATTGGGAAAGGTATGGCTCATATATTATTTCTTGTATTTGTGACTTTAAGCATAATAAAGATAGTATCTTTAGTCTCTACTTATACATATACTTGGGCAAAGCATTTCTTGTTTGATTGTGGAGTCCATGTATGTGGAAGGTATAGCTTCTATGACTGTTTCATCATGAACATATCTCATTATCATAGAACCTATAGACCCCCACTATAGTCTTGTTAATTATAATATAACTAGGTTAGTATGGATAATTATGTTGTGTATCAACATTGGTTCAATGATGGTTCAATTCATTGCCTTAGGATGTATTGTGCCTAGGCTCTTATGGTAATTACTTAATATGCTAGCATGGTGCTAGGATAGCTAAATAGCATTGGATGTCTCGTAGACCCACGAATTGAAGAGGTAGGCAGTAGGTGGTGACAGCCCTATCTGTCCTTTGTAATCCTCCACGTTCGGCTATGCCACAAGCTCTTGGTGGGAGTCGCCCTAGTATTGCTAGGGGTAAGCCCGTGCCCGATGTGTTGAACCACATAACATAAGTATTCACTATTGATCTAGCTTATAAATAATTAGTTTAGACTATGTATATGTACAATAGAGCATAGTAGGAGTACCTCTATAACTCTCGACCTTAACTAACCTTTAGGATCCTCTTATCCCCCTTAGACTTGAAAGTTTTTGTGTGTGTCACACTACCTCTACTATTACTTTATCCATCCTTACTAGATTCTTACCTACACCTTTCTACCCTTTCCACTTGATGATTGTTATATCTCTTCCCTGCCTCCCTTTGGGATCAAATAAATGACACCCTTGGGAATACTCTTAAGGGGAAATGCTACAATGATATCTCCGTGCGCTTGTAGAATTCACTCTGTGATCCAATAGAACCGTTAACAAGCATTTCTGACACATCAGTTGGATATGTTTAGTTAATGGTGCGTAAGTAATACCAACAAGCATTTCTTGCACTATTGTGGGGGATGATTTTTTAGTATACCATAGGAGCCGTCAACAGTGGTTGACGTGCCGCCTCCTGAGCCTGCAGTGGTAGAGACACCGGATGAAGCTCCAACCGTTGCCTCGGAGGTAGCTGCTCCGTAGATGTCTGGGCCAGAGCCGGAGCGGTATGAAGAAGTGGCGGCAGGTCCTCCACCCTCGGAGCTGGTAACTAAAGATTCGGAGGCAACGCCTTCGACTTCTGCTCCAGAGGTGGAATTCCCCCCAGTGGGTTCTTCCTCTGTTGCTGCTGAAGGGCTTCCAGAGAGCAGCCCTAGTGCTGCATAAGCTCAGAGGACCACGCTTGTAGAGTGGGATCCCATTTTTGTTATTGGAAACCCCCTTGAGTCAGCAGAATTGACCCTAGCAGGCTTGGAGCCTATCCCTCTGGCATTGTCCATAGACAAGCCTGCTCGAGCCTCCGACAAGTTCAACTCGCATTCGATCATGAGAGCAAAGCCTTGGAGGAGGAGCGCAACACCTTAAGGCATTGGCGTAAAAGACTCCATTTTGAGACCAGACTTGCTCAAACAAGGCTTGCTGACCAGAAGGAGTGGGTCAAGAGGGAAAAGGCCCATATGGAATACTAGGACAAGCTGCTAGAGGAGAAAAAAGCTGCCATCAGGGCGCTCGATGCTAACTCTCAGAAGATCCTCGAGCAAGCAAAAGAAAGGTGTGATGCTGCTGATGAGTGTTACGAAAGCCTTAATGAATTAAACGAGGTCCTCTTGAAGCGTCGAGCGGACCTTGAGGTGAGGGAAGCAAAGCTCCTAGAACAGCAAGAGGATCTTTTGAAGAGGGAGGAGGAGCTCGCCCAGAAGCTAACTCTAGGAGAC
The DNA here is from genome assembly GCA_036927565.1 of Tuctoria greenei. Taxonomy (NCBI): domain Eukaryota; kingdom Viridiplantae; phylum Streptophyta; class Magnoliopsida; order Poales; family Poaceae; genus Tuctoria; species Tuctoria greenei. The sequence continues at coordinate 40,348,058 of JAYESD010000006.1, read as the reverse complement.
CAAAATGTGGCGGATCGCTCAAAGAAGTTTGAGCAGTGGAGTAAAGAGAAAAAGGAGAAGTGTTGGAAACTGGGGAAAGAGCTCTCGAAAATATAAGCTGATATCGCCACCAGGGAAGGGAAAGTGAGAGGCGGGGAAAAAGACCTGGCGAAACGGCAAAACCGCATCCACCTCCAGGAGACAGAGCTGACCGATCGCGAAAAGAAAGTTGCTGAGAATATGCAACAACATGCCAAAGTGGTTGAGCCCCTCGCTTTGGAATGTTCGGAGCTTGCGGCCGCCCAGAGGTCAATAGAGGAGCTGCGTGGCCTGAGGGAGACTGAGTTCATCCAAGTATGGGACTTCTTGGAACAAGCCAACGACGCGCTGACACCACTAGGCTTAAGTCCAGTATGTATGGACAATCCGGAGCTGGACTTGGACTGAGTGCTAGTGGCCCTCAGTGCTACTAGCGGCAAACTCGACGCAATGGGTGACATCATTGCGGACCACCTGGAGACAGAGGGGAAATCTCTGGCTACGAACATCGCAGAGTATGTGCTGACGTGTTATGTAAGTCGAGATCCCCAATTCTCCCTGGACCTGGTGCTCCAAGGTCCCGTTGCTGAAGAGGAGGATGCCGCTAGGGCCAGCGTCCAAGGAGTTGCCAAGGAAGTCGCCTCATTCTTCCGCAGGACTTAGATCCTCGAGTAGCTAGGACTTTTTCCTTCTGCCTTCCACTGTAATCCCAATTTTTTAATCTAGTGCTTTGAATTAATGAAATCCACTTTGCCATGAATTTCACTTAATTGTTGTTTTGTCTTCAATATACTGTGATCTATCTTGTTGGCCCCCTGGTATATGTGCACAATTCAAGTGTGTACATGTACTAAAAGTATTTGACAGTATGTTGATGATTTGGACCCTTCGAACTTGTCCGAAGTCTTTATTTCCTACACGTCGACGGCTGGCCCCCTGGGATTGTCGGAGCTTGGTAGCTCCGATGGTACCCACCATCAATGTATAAAACGTCGACAGCGGGGCCCCTAGGATTTATCAGAGCTTGATATGTCCGGTATCTCCTGATGTCAACTCACGAATTGTTGAAGGTAGGCCCTTCAGGGGTTGTCGAAGCTTTGTAGCTCCGACGTCACCCACTATCAACATATTAAACGTCGACGGCGACACCCTTGGAGGATGTCGGAGCTTAGTAGCTCCGGCGTCGTCCACCATCACTATGAATTTCTGTTTTTCCTGCACATTAAATACAAGAAAAGAGTAAAATTCATCCTCTTGTTTATAAATCGTTTGTGACTTATCATTCTTATTTGAGTTTTAAATCCAAAGACACTCGATATGGTAACAAGCATATTGATGTAATCTTTCCGGACCCATATGCTTTTTTAGTACTCACCCTACTGAGGCCTGCCAGGGTGTAGGTAGAGTGGCGTACTTATGGTGCAGGACCAGGCTAAGTCGATAGCACACTCCGGAACTATGTTGGCTTGGCGTTCAGGCAAGTAAACTATATAGCATGTTAAGATCCAAAGATATCAACAATATAAGTTGTAACACATATGAATAACTTGGACAAAAACTAAAAAATAATTGCACAACTTCATTATAGACAAGAAGGATAAAAACAATAATTTGATATATCGAGCCTTGTACAAAAATAAATGCGCGTGGAGTCTATTTTCACACAAAAATGTCTTTCATTATAGATCTGGATTACAGGGGAGACAAGGACACACTTAGGGTATAGGACCAAGCTAAGTGCGCTATACATCTTGCACTGACCCCGGGCAAGTAGCTACACTTTTAGTGGTATGACTGTATAAAGTGTACTTGAACTTCCCGGACCCTCCCTGAGGGGTCCGGATGTTCTCCCAGAGGACCTACCCTTCTCTGTATATTGACTCTATAACATACATCGTATGTAATTACAGACTCACCTCCGTGACTCTAAGCATAAAACTTACGGAGGTGCTCGATGTTCCAAGGATTAGGAAGCGGAGTCCCATCCTCAGTTGCCAAGCAAACGCATCCGGTTCGGGATACTTTGATCACGGAAAAGACCTTCCCAGTAGGTGGAAAGTTTGTTCATCCCTTCACGAGTTAGTATCTTCCGAAGCACCAGATCACCATCATCAAGCTGTCGGTTGCGCACATGCCTTTGATGATAGCGCCGGAGCGCTTGGCGATAACATGCATTTTGAACAGCTGCTTGGCACCTTCCCTCGTCGATGAGGTCAAGTTCTTCACGGTGGAGCTGGTCCAGCGCGGCTTCTTCGAAGGTCCGGAACCGGAGGGACCCCAAGGGGATCTCTGGAGGAAGGAATGCTTCAGCTCCGAACACCAGGAAGAAGTGAGTCTCCCTAGTTGACCGGTAGTGAGTTGTCCTGTTCGCCCACAATGTGGATGGAAGCTCCTCAATCCAGTTGGCTCCATGCTTTTTCAAGCACTCATATGTGCGCGTCTTGAGTCCTTTTAAGATATCTGCATTTGCTCTCTCGGCTTGGCCATTGCTTGCTGGGTGAGCTACTGAGATGTAGCTCAGTTGTATACTGAAGTCTTTGTAATATTCTTGAAATTCAGCGCTTGTGAATTGGGTTCTGTTGTCAGTTATGACTTTGTTTGGAACTCCAAATCTGCATACTATGGACTTCAAGAACTTGACTGCTGATTGCTTGTTGATTGTCATAACTGGAGTTTCTTCCGGCCATTTGGTGAACTTATCGATGGCGACATATAGGAACTTGTAACCTCTGATGGCTTTTGGGAATGGTCCCAAGATGTCCATGCCCCACATAGCGAATGGTGATGTAGGAGGTATCATTTGTAGTGATTGAGCCGGTGTATGAATCTGTTTTGCGTGGAACTGGAACGCTTCACATTTTTTCACTAGCTCAACCGCAACCTAGAGTGTTGTAGGTCAGTAAAAACCATGCCGGAAGGCTTTACCATCCAACGTGCGGGAAGAAGCATGGTTCCCACACACACCTCCATGGATTTCCATGATGAGCTCGCGGCCTTCTTCCCTTGCAATGCACCGCATTAGGACGCCATTGGCACCACGCCGGTAGAGATCCCCTTCTACCAACATGTATATTTCAGCCAATCTGACAATTCGGTCAGCAGATACACTGTCTTTAGGAAGAATATTGTCTTTCAAGTAGCTTCGGATCTTCAAGATCCATGCATTGGAGCTAACTTGAGCTTCTAAGTCTTGTGTGCTGGGTTGCTCGGAGCTTCCGACAGCACTTATGACCCTTAGTGGACGCCATGGTAACAGTGCCACCGGGACTGCCAGCTTTGAGGTGCTGGTCTCGCCCCCTTCGCTCAGTTTGGCAGGCTGAGCTGTTGGTCTTGAGAACCTCCGGATGGAGATTCCATCGAGACCTGGAGCTCTGGTTGAAGCCTTTGTCGAGAGTTCATCAGCTTCAGTGTTATGTTGACACTGAACATGGTGGAGATCCAGGACTTCGAAGTCCTTTTGGAGCCTCTGGACTTCAAGGAGATAAGCGGCTAGTTGAGGATTGTTACAGCGGCATTCACCTTTGACTTGTTTGATGATGAGTTGTGAATCACCCTTCAACAACAGATGTTGGACACCATAAGATAGTGCCACCTTTAGTCCGTAGATGAGAGCTTCATACTCTGCCATGTTGTTGGTTGCCTTGAAATCAAGGTGAACCATGTACTTTACCTTCTCCCCAGTCGGAGCCAGGAGAAGGATTCCAACTCGGGCTCCCTGCTTCTGCACGGAGCCTTCGAAGTAGAGAGTCCAGTGAGGCTTAGTGAATACTGGAACCTTGGGTTTTGATTTTTGCCCACTGGGGCACCCAGGGTTTGATGGAGAGAGAGTCCATTCCGCCATGAAGTCAGCCAAAGCATGACTTTTGATTGCTTGTCGTGACACAAATTCTAGATCGAACTCGGCCAACTCTGCTACCCACTTTGCAATGTTCCCAGTAAAGTTAGGGTTATGCAAAATATCACGCAGTGTGAAAGAAGTTACCACTGATATTTTGTGGGCTTGGAAGTAGTGAGGAAGCTTCCTTGAGGCGATAAGAAATGCATGAAGCAGATTATGCACCTCAATGTATCTTGTCTTGGCGTCATGGAGTACTTTGCTGATGAAGTACACTGGGCGCTAGACGGTCCAGACCCTCTCGGAAGGTCCCGGAGCTTCTTCTCCATCGACCCGGACCCTCCCGAGGGGTCCAGACCTTCTTGCTGAGCTTCTTGGACCCTCCCGGAGGGGTACAGAACTTCTTCTTGTTCGACCCGGACCTTATTAGAAGTGTCTGAATCATCTTGTTTGACCAAGTGAACCCCCTCAGGTGAGTGAGGTTGATCTCCTAGCATTTCGCCTTGAGGTTTCGTGTATGGGGGATGGGACCAAGACACGCCTTCAGGTAATTCCAGACCTTTTCAGAGGGGTCTGGGCTCCTAGACTGGATGTGGCTCCGATCTTTCCGTGACCAGGACCATGCTGACAACTTCGGTGGTTGCAAAAATATAAAGCAGTAAAGGCTCACCAGGATTTGGAGCTACCAAGATCGGTAGCGTAGTGAGGAACTATTTCAGCTCTTGAAACACCTTTTATGCTTCTTCAGACTAATGAAATGGTCCGAACTTCCTCAAGAGTTTGAAGAAGGGTAGCGCCTATTCCGCCAGTCTTGAGATGAACTTGTTGAGCGCAACTAGACATCCAGTTAACTTTTGGACATCCTTGATGCGGGCTGGGGGCCGCATATCTTCTATAGCCTTGATCTTTGCTGGATTTGCTTCAATTCCTTGATGAGTCACCAAGAAACCTAGAATATTCCGAAGCTAACCACAAAGATACATTTTTCTGGGTTCATCTTGGTGCGTGTGATGCGCAGCTTGTTGAAGATAGACTGTAAATTGTCAAGGAGTCACTCTTTGTTTTTGATCTTCACGACGATGTCATCGACGTACACCTCCACCAAGTCTCTAATTAGCTCTCCAAATATTTCGTACATAGCTAGCACAAATGTTGAAGCAGCATTTTTAAGACCAAAGGGCATGACAGTATAACAATACAATCCATCTACTGTTATGAAGGCAGTATGCTCTTCATCTTCCTTAGACATTTGGATTTGATGATATCCAGAATATGCATCTAAGAAAAACAATAGCTCACACTCCGAGGTAGAGTTCACTATCTAATCTATCCTAGGTAGTGGAAAAAGATCCTTTAGACATGCCATATTTAAGGTTGTATAGTTGATACACATTCGAAGTTTCCCGCCAGTCTTGGGCACCACAACTAGGTTTGCCATCCATTTTGGGTGAAATGCCTCCCGGATGAAACCAGCTTTGAGCAACTTCTTGATCTCCTGTCGGATGAAGTTTTGCCGCTCGATTGACTTCTTCCGGGGCTTCTGGTGTACAGGCCGTGCGTCGGGATAAATCTTCAGATTGTGCCCAATCACCTCCCTAGGGATCCCAGGCATTTGCAATGGTTGCCAGGCAAACACATCTACATTAGCCCGGAGTAAGGTGATGAGCGCGAGTTCCAATTTGTTGTTCAAACCTCCCAATATACGTATAGTCTGAGAAGCATCAGAACCAATTTCAATGACTTTGACGGGAACGTCAATGTCGCCGCTTGGTTGCACACGAGGTGTGGAGGTAGAACCTCGATGACGAATGCTCGGAGGGTTCAGAGCTGGCTCCTTACCAAATGCTTCCTCCTGCGCTGTAGTAAGTGCATAGAGTTCTTTCAATACAGTGATTCTTGTGATGCTATCTCCGTGGATCCGAAGAACGCTCGCAAGTGTTGGCATCTTCAACACTAAATAACCATAATGGGCGGCGGCCATGAACCTGTACAAGGCTGGCCTGCCCAAAATGGCATTGAACGGCAGACTGATCTGTGCAACGTCGAAGACCAACTTCTTGGTTCTGTAGTTATCCCATGTCCCGAAGGTCACTGGGTGTGTGATGGAGCCGAGAGGGGTAATGGCCCCCGTACCTACCCCAGAGAAAGGTCGAGATGGGCGAAGGACCAAAGGTCGGTGCTGGAGCTTGACGAAGGGTTTGAAGCTTACGAGGTTCAACCCTTTACCTCCGTCCACCATTACATGGTGAAGTTGGATATTGTTAATGGTCGGATACACCATCAACGGGAGTTGGCCAGCTCCGATCATATTGTGGGGGCAGTCCGAAGCATCAAAAATGATGGGAGTTTCCATCCACTTCCGATGAGGCTCCGCCCTAGTAGTGGGAGCTACAACGGCCATGTCCTGCCGCATTGTCTTGAGGATGCGGCGAGAGGTGATGTCCCAAGAACCACCATAAATGGTGTTAAAGGTATTCTGACGCTCGCTGTCAGAGTCATCATCGACGGTGTTATAAACAGCTTTCAGGACCTTCTTGGTGTCCTGAAAACCTAGCTCCTCCTCAGCCGGAGCTTCGTCGACTTTTTGTCTTCCTTCCCACTGGCGGAAAGGAGCTTCTTCACGGCGCTTGTTGTTGTAGGATCGAAGAGCACGTGAAAATCTACCAGAGGGGGGTGAATGGTAGATTTAAAAAATCTTACGCAGCGGAAACAATTAAATCCCAACCTCTTCAGCAGAAAAATGATCTGTTAAAGAAATCGTGTGTGAGACTAATCTAAACGTTTTTCACCGAAACAAAAGTGATATATATCAGATAGAATCATGTCACAAAGAAAACACAAGAAGAATCACTCAAATACATCGAGAGAAACTCAAGTTATGATCGAAACATCGAACAAAGGTCAATCTGTCCTACCCGAGAAAAATAGTCCTGGAACGCTGCAAAGAAACTCGTGTAGATAAGAAACAACAAATCCAATGACCGTGAAATTTTGACAGATGATAGATAATCAAGTTGTGAAGACAACCCAAAAAGAATCACGTCAATTGTATCTGTAAAACTCGAGTTATGATAAAACCACCGATGAAAGGTAGTACTGTACAGAAACTCGACGAGTAAAACTTGTCTGGAACAAGTCGGATGAACAAGGCAGAAAAGTTCCTTTCAACTACGATTTTTATTCAATAAAACACAAGAGGAACAGCCCTAAAGTTGTGCAAACGAGCTCTGGCCTCCCTTGCTTATATAACCATCCCTTAGACCAACCCAATCTCAACTAGGACTCCAATCCTACTCAGTTCATGAATCGTAACTTTCCATAACTGCTTAGGACTCTTCTATATGCAGATAGAAGCAATCTTAAGACTTCCAAACACTTTAAGAACATATCCCACATTCCTAAAATAACTTAAATTCGTGACCCACACGAAATCCTATCATAACCAACTCGATACTTTCCATACCAAGCCATAACCGACTCCGCCGCAGCCAAAGTCATCAACCGATACGATCCGATCCTTCCAACTAGATCTTCCCATCCATAAACCATCTTCGGAACCATGTTACCACGTCATGCACCGCATTCATACGTGCAAACACCTTCCTTCGACGTCCAGTAACCTTCATATGCACTGCCCTTGATTCAATCATCATGCGCGACCTCCTGACCCGCTCAACCACAATTCCTCCTGAATTTGGTTGTTGGAACCTCATCTCCTCCCTGAGACTAGTCCAAAGGATCATGTCACTAGCCATGACTTGAACTCAAGCAACACCTACACATGAACAAACAACCAATCCGTACGAGCCCATGTGCGCGACTTGACTCAAGTTAGTTCCAAACACAACACCTTACGTGAGCACCTCACATAAGCATGTTGCAAAACCACAGTAAAACGATATCAACCTTATCAACCAAAACGCACCAAAATCTAGGGTCAGACCTTGCTAAAAAGATGTTATGGCAACATTCAAAACTTTCATTGTCAAAGCCAATGTATTCAGCATACATAGGTCTTACAATCTCCCCCTTGATGAATGCATTGGCAACACCATTTAAAATCCAAACATTGCCATGAAAAGTTTTGAGAACAATTTTCCCTTTTTGAAAATCAAATGAGATAGAAATAAATTTCTCCATACATATTTCTCCCCCTTGCATAATTCACCATATTATATATCCCCTTTTGACAATGTATTCAGCAAGGTTCAAAAGAGAAATTTTAATTGTTATGAGGATATTATAACATATACATATAAACAAAGCTCATCCAAGTCATACTATCAAGTAACTTACACTATCATAACAATGAGATACATAAAGTAGTGTAAGCCATGCTAGAGATCAAATGCAATTTTCAATTTAAGCAAGTCATGATCTCACAAACTTAACTATTTTAATCCCTGAAAGCATGACACTTGTTGCTACATTTTATTATTTTTCAAGGCACAAATTTATATCATATGATATTTGCAAGAGATTATATGCGCATCTGCCTTATTCTAACTAACGAAGCCAAGCCTATGTCATTTGACAATCAAAAGCTTAAGGACATGGTTTTAGTCATACACAACTTCTTCCAAGTTCATATCTAAGTGCAATGATAAGCCATCTCAAAAGAAGAAGTGCGATGCATGCATATTCTCTTGATCTTTTCTCAACTTATATTTGGTTATAAAAAAACTCAACGAGTTGATTACTTGATTAATTCTTTATGATTAAAAGCACTTGTGAGCGTGCAACAAGTTCAAAACAGCAAGAAAGATCGACAATGACTAGATTTAGAGTAAGTAATTATTCCAATTACTAGACATGGCAAAAACTACAAAATGTATAACACGAGTAATGTAGTAAAAACTTTCAGCATGTAAAAGGAATCACAAAGTCATATATGTATGAAATACTATGCTCATATTATTTTAATTTCAGATTCACACATAGACTTCTCAAGTTTGAAAACTCCCCCTCAATGTAAGCCACGAGGATGCATAACCCCTATTTCACTACGAATGAAACAAAAACGAGTGAAATCCAAAGGTTTTGTAAAAATGTCAGCCAATTGTTGTTCGATATCTACATGGTGAAGCACAATGTTTCCTTTTTCAACATTATCATGGAGAAAGTGATACTTAATATCAATGTGCTTAGTTCTAGAATGTTGCACAGGGTTCTTAGCAATGCAAATGGCAATAGTGTTATCACAAAATAGTGGAACACTATCTAGATCAACCCCATAGTCCTTAAGTGTTTGAATAATACAAAGTTTTGTGAGCAAGCACTAGCAGCAGCTACATATTCAAATTCGGCTGTGGATTGTGCAACTGAATTTTGTTTTCTAGAGGACCAATCAACAAGTGAATTATCAAGAAAAAGACAGGCACTGGAAGTACTTTCCTATCAATCCTACAACCTCCAAAATCAGCATCGGAAAAAGCTTTCAAAGTAACGGTTGAGGAAGAAGGAAGAAAAATGCCAAATTCTTGAGTTCCATGTAAGTACCCGAGAATCCTTTTGACGGCTTGACGATGTGAAGCACGTGGGGAGGCTTGAAACCGTGCACAAAGACATACGCTGAATTGTATGTCCGGTATTGATTCCGTGAGGTACAAAAGTGATCCGATCATGTTTTTATATTCTTTTTGATCCACGAGTTCACCATCTTCATCAAGTTCAAGTATTGTTGCTGTTCCCATTGGCGTCCGAAGAGGCTTGCTTTTTTCCATGTTGAAGCACCTTAAAAGGTCTTTTGTATACTTCGTTTGATGCACAAAGGTACCCTTCTTGGTTTGCTTGATTTGCAGCCCCAAAAGTACGTGAGTTCTCCCATCATACTCATCTCAAATTATGAACTCATCATAGTTGAAACTAGGACACAAAATCATGAGAAGCACAACCATAGATAATATCATCCACATACACTTGAACGAATAATGAGTCATTGCCATGCTTAAGCACAAGAACAGTTTTATCAACCTTGCCCATGGTAAACCCCTTTTCAAGTAAGAATGTTTTTAACCTATCATACCATGTTCTAGGGGCTTGTTTGAGACAGTACAAGGCTTTGGACAGTTTGTAAACTTGATTAGGAAAATCTGAATTTTCAAAGCCCGGTGGTTGTTTGACATAAACCTCCTCATCTATAAAGCCATTAAGAAAATCACATTTAACATTCATTTGATATAGCTTAAAACCTTTATATGCAGCAAAAGCTAACAAAATTCTTATGGCTTCTAATATAGCAACAAGAGCAAAAGTTTCATCAAAATCTAGACCCTCAACTTGAGTGAAACCTTGAGCAACCAACCTAGCCTTATTCCTAACCACAACCCCATCCTCACTTTGTTTATTTTTAAACACCCATTTAGTTCCAATTGAAGTGTGACCTTGAGGTGGAGGTACAAGTTTCCAAACAATATTTCATTCAAATTTTTCTAACTCTTCTTGCATGGCAATAATCCAAGATTCATTAGTAAGTGCGTGTGATATATCTTTGCGTTCAAAAGAAGCAACAAAAGCAGAATGAGCATGAGAGTTTGGATCGCAAAACCTGGACCGAGTAACTCATTCGTGCAAGCTTCCAATAATCTGTTGCGGGGGATGATCTTTGTAAAACCGTAGGGGAACAGATGTCTCACATGCTTCTTCTTCTTCATGTTCATCACAAATCGATGAGCTTGACTTGAGGAAATTTTGAATCAGCATTGATGGTTGTCGGTGCTGGTTGAGAATTAACATCCGGAGCTGAATCAAAGTCTTTAGCTGCTGAATTTTCGGGCAGCAGCTCCACCTCTTCGTCATCTTCAACGAAAATGCTCTCCCCCTGTGGATATGAATCTGGACCTGCAATGTTCGAGCTAGTACCTGGGCTAGCTTCACCAAAAGACACTTCAGAAGTCTCCACAATTTTGTTAGTGTCAAGTAAAAGCACACGGTAGCCTCTAGTATGAGATGGATAACCAAGAAACATGCCATCAATGGATCTAGGTTCAAATTTATCAAGATTACCATGTTTCTTAACAAAGCATTTGCAACCAAAGACTCGAAAGTGCGTAACACTAGGCCTATGTCCAAACCAGAGCTCATATGGTGTTTTACCTAGCTTAGCGCGCAAGAAAACACGATTTGAGACATAACAAGCGATTGCAATCGCATCAGCAAAAAATTTCCTAGGAGTTTGATATTTATCAAGCGTAGTCCTAGCCATCTCAACTAAGGTTCTGTTCTTTCTTTCTACAACACCGTTTTGTTGAGGTACATATGGTGAGGAAAATTGATGATCTATTCCATTTTAGCACAAAAGTGATCAAAAGATTGATTATTAAATTCAGTTCTGTTATCACTTCTAATTGCTTTTAAAGATCCTTGGTGATCAATTGATAATCTAAGAAATAAAGTTCTAAAGTGACTATAAGCTTCATTCTTAGACGCCATAAAGTAAACCCAATAGTATCTAGAATAATCATCAACAATAACAAGAACATACCATTTACCTCCGAAAGATTTAACACGTGAAGGTCCTACGGTGTCAAGGTGCAAAAGTTGACCCGGTTCAGTTGTCATGATCATTGTGAGAGGAGTATGTGAACCTACAACCATCTTAGCATGTCTACAAGAAGAGCACACAATTTCTTTGTCCCCTTTAAGCTTAGGCAGCCCACGTATGCGATCAAGAGCACTAACACGCGTCAGGTGATCAAAGCCTACGTGACCAAGTCTACGATGCCAAAAATATAAGTCCTTTGAATCATTAGCAACTAGACACCTATGCTTAGAGGAAGACATATCAAAATCAACTTTAAAAACTCTTCCAAACTGAGACATGTTAAAATAAACTCACTATTTGAACCTACAACTTTGCAGCAGTTTTTATTGAAAGTTATTTCCAAATTCTCATCAAGCAATTGAGAAACAGAAAGCCAGTTGTACTTCAAATTTTTAACAAGTGCCACATCTTTTAAAGTGTAGTGATCATTTACTCTAACAGAACCTTTAGCAATAATAGGAGTTGAAAAATTGTCGGCAAAAGTAACATTTTCTACACGACACAAAGGAGAGGGAGGAGAACCATTCTCTGTTACCGGTCATGTGGCGTGAGCATCCTGAATCCACAATCCATATGTTCTCCTTCCTCAAGCATGAAACCTACACAGAAGGACAGTTTGTCGTTGACTCAATACTGGGGTTAGTCAATAAGCATTTTGGAATCCAGTACTGAGCCATGCAACGTCCAGTAGGAACAACACGCGAATGCTGTGACAAAACACCTGGTTTATAAGTCAAGGGTTGAAGTTTTATGTTCTTAACAATTGACTTAGAAGTTGTTACTCGTTTAGAGTGAAAACTAGTAGCTCCGGAGGTGTGGACATTTGTTTCAAAAGAAACAGCTGAAGCTCCAGATGCACAAACCGTAGGTCCGAAAGCAAAAACTGAAGCTCTGGAGGGAACAACAGAAGGTCTGGGAGCTTTCGAACCTATCAGAACTACCGGAGTTGTCTTTGTAAGTCTCTTAGCAGAGGGCCTGGAAGCTACCTTTTCAAATTTCTAACCCATTAAAGCAGGTTGCATGTTTCTACTTTTAGGTTTAGCATGAAATTTATGAGATCTAGCAGACATTTTATCCTTTTTAATTTGTTTAGCTAGTCTATAACAATAATCTATGACATGACCATCTTTATCACAATAAGTACAATGAAATTTAATTTTGTAATCATGCCTAGATGAGCACCCAGCATTAGAAACAGAATTAGAAAGCACACCTATAGATTCAAATATCACATCCTTTTGTTTAGGGATAGTTTTGATTAAACCTCTTCCAAATGATTTTACAATTTCAGGTGGATGTGTTTTAGAATAAACATGAGAATCAAAACCTAAACCAGTTTTATCATTACAAGATTTGGATGAACTCAGTAGCAAGTTTAGATTTTTATTCCCAACACAAAACTGCTCTAGCGTCCTATTCATATCATCAAGCTTTTTAGACAATTCTAGGCAGTTTTCATATGAAGTCCTTCCTTTTAATTTGCAATTTGAACAATATTTAACTTCATGGGAACGTAAAGCATTATTCAATATTGAAATTTCATTCATAGCATCTTTTAGTTTCTTTTCAAGATCATCACAACTAGAACAATGCAAATCAATTGTAGAACAAGAAGCATCTTTTAAGTTTTCAATGTCAAGTGCAGCAAGCTTTTTGTTCTTTTCAATTTCAAGTTAAGTCTATCTAGAGTGGAGGAGTGTGCAGTTCTTAGCATGGACAATTGTTCATAGATTAAATAACATGAGGGACAAGAATCATCACTAGGAATCAAGGTTTTCAAACGGTTGATTTCAGATTCTAGTGATTCAGTTTTAGCAGCATTATCCCTAAGATTTTTGTCCTTTTTATTAACAATAATAGTTGCACAAGAAATTGCATCATACATTTCATTACAGGTAGAACATACCTCATCATCGTCACTGTTGTGTTCTGCATCCTCCTGACTTGATCTTGATATTGTTTTGCCTGCCATGAAGCATAAGTTGGCCAGATCATCATCATCTTCATCACTTTCAAAGTCTACATCGTTAGAACCGAGCCCTTGAAGTGCAGTGATGAAGCTTTTAATCATCTTGCGTCCTATGGTACCCTTCTTTCTCTTGTTGGGGTTTCCAGAGGTGGTCTTGACCTTGTTCTGTTTTTCTTCACGGGTAGTAGGACCTGAAAGGTTAGGGCATTCTGTACAAAAGTGTCCTGTCTTACCACATTCGAAGCATCGTTGAGGTCCGGAGCTTCCTCTCCTTCTAGTTCTTACATTTTGCAATGCTTTTGAGAACCTAGTAGAGAGAAGTGCTAGCTCCTCCTCTGGAAATTCCTCGATCTGCTCCAGGGTTAGTGAGGACAACAAAGCAAGAGTATTGCAAGATGATGATTGGCCGGAGCTAGGCATATCACATTGTGCGACAAATGCAATACACTTATTTGGGTTCTTACGTGATAAGATGTCAATTTCATGAGTTTTGAGTTTAGAGTAAAGCACATCTAAAGTAAGTGTACTCATAACAGTAGATTCACGAATAGATGTTACATTCATCTCCCAGATTGACATGTATAATGCACTAAGAAGTTGCCTAGTATTATCAGCATCAGAAAAATTAATGTTGACACTACGCAAGTTACTGAGAATTTTGTTAAAGCGAGCAAAGAGATCATCGACGGACTCACTGTGTTGCATATCGAAGTGCATGTATTCTTTCTTGAACAAGTCTTGCCTTACCTCCTTGATCATGTTGGATCCTTTGTGGTAGTCACAAAGTGCTTTCCACATATCGTATGCAGATTGGAGGTGTGCAACACGGTCGAAGTCGCTTTGAGTTAATCCTTGTATGATCAAGTTCTGGGCTTTGTTGTTGTTGTCGACGTCCCGTAGGTTCGTAGCCATAACTTGATCGTTTGACGGCACATCATAAGGCTTGTAAACCTTTTCCCATATGACAAAGCCTTGCGCATGGATGAAAGCCTCCATACGTGCCTTCCAAACCTGAAAATCAATACCAGCAAACACACAAGGTTTGGCAGAGTATTTCTCTATGATGATTAGTCAAAAACACATGCAAATAACAATGAATAGAGCACTGTGGATCTGATACAAATTGTAGGATCGAAGAGCACGTGAAAAGCTACCAGAGGGGGTGAATGGTAGATTTAAAAAATCTTACGCAGCGGAAAAAGTTAAATCTGACCCCTTCAGCAGAAAAACGATCTGTTAAAGAAAACGTGTGTGAGACTAATCTAAACGTGTTTCACAGGGAAAAAAGTGATATATATCAGAGAGAATCAAGTCACGAAGAAAACACAAGAAGAATCACTCAAATACGTTGAGAGAAACTCAAGTTATGATCAAAGATCGAACAAAGGTCAATCTGTCCTACCCAAGAAAAACAGTTCTGGAACGCTGCAAAGAATCTCGTGTAGATCATAAACCACAATTCCAATGACCATTAAATTTTGACAGATGATAGATAATCAAGTTGTGAAGACAACCCAAAAAGAATAACGTCAATTGGATCTGTAAAACTCGAGTTATGATAAAACCACAGATGAAAGGTAGTACTATGCAGAATCTCGATGAGTAAAACTTGTCTGGAACAAGTCGGACGAACAAGGCACAACAGTTCCTTTCAACTACGAATTTATTCAATAGAACACAAGAGGAACAGCCCCAAACTCGTGCAAACGAGCTCTGGCCTCCCTTGCTTATATAACCAGCCCTTAGGCCAACCCAATCTCAACTAGGACTCTAATCCTACTCAGTTCACGAATCGTAACTTTCCATAACTGCTTAGGACTCTTCTATACATAGATAGAAGCAATATTAAGACTTCCAAACACCTTAAGAATGTATCCTACATTCCTAAAATAACTTAAATTTGTGACCCAACGAAATCCTATCATAACCAACTTGATACTTTCCATATCGAGCCATAACTGACTCCGCCGCAGCCAAAGTCATCAACCGATACGATCCGATCCTTCCAACCAGATCTTTCTATCCATAAACCATCTTTGGAACCATGTTACCATGTCATGCACCACATGCATACGTGCAAACACCTTCCTTCGACATCCAGTAACCTTCATATGCACCGCCCTTGATTCAATCATCCGGCGCGACCTCCTGACCCGCTCAATCACAATTCCTCCTGAATTTGGTTGTTGAAACCTCATCTCCTCCCTGAGACTAGTCCAAAGGATCCTGTCATTAGCCATGACTTGAACTCAAGCAACACCTGCACATGAAAAAACAACCAATCCGTACGAGCCCAAGTGCGCGACTTGACTCAAGTTAGTTCCGAACACAACAACTTACGTGAGCACCTCACATAAGCATGTTGCAAAACCGCAGTAAAATGATATCAACCATATCAACCAAAACACACCAAAAATATAGAAAATGAATACTAAGCAATATTTCTAAGAATATAAAGCAAGTCCGAAACATTGCAAGATAAAAGTAGGAACATTGCGATAAGCTCCAAACATTGCCAAAGCTAACCGGAGCTTGAGCTGGAGCTTAACAAAGCTAGTACAACCTAGCGCCGAAGCTTACCAAAGCTAGTACAACCTAGCGCCGGAGCTTACCAAAGCTAATACAACCTAACGCCGAAGCATACCAAAGCTAGTACAACCTAGTGTTGGACCTTACCAAAGCTAGTTGGACCTAGCGCCGGAGCTAACCAAAACTAGTCGGAACTAGTCATCCCAAAAGTTGGAGCTAGAAAAACATGTCGGAGCTAACCAACATAAGTCGGACCTAGCAAAACATATCATAGCTTAACAAAGACATGCCGGAGCTAAAGACAAAGCTCACCGGAGGTACCCAAAAACATGTCGGACCTAGAAAAATAAAGTCGGACCTATTGTCGGACCTTGCAGAAGCTCGGAGCTTGGGTCAGTCCTTGCTAAAAAGATGTTATGGCAGCATTCAAAACTTTCATTGTCAAAGCCAATGTGTTCAGCACACATAGGTCTCACAGTTGTAGCGCTCGACAAGGTTCCGGACCTCTCGACATTATTCCAAACTGTGTTTGTCCGTCCTGTGGATCGGACACCATACTTTGGAGCTGCCACCATCTTTTGACGATGGTCGAGGTCGTTTCTCAGGGTGTGGTCCCCGGCCACCCGGAGCTGCGGCAACTGCAATGGTAGGTGCATCGGCTGACGGCTTCTTGTTGCCTTTGGGCTTCTTTTTCTTTTAGCCACCCCCGAATATAGTGGCTTCAGGTTTGGAGGACTTCTTGTTGGCCTCCGGAGCTGGCTTGGAGTGTATCTCATGGCCCTCCGCAGCTTTAGCACACTTGTCTGCTAGGCTGAAGAGTTCCGTGACGCTGGTGACTTCTTTGATAGCCATCTTTTCTAGCATATTTTTGTCCCGAACACCCTGTCTGAATGCAACAATAACAGAGGCGTTTGAGATGGATGGGATGGTATTGCATTTCAGAGAGAATCGCTGGATGAAGGATCGCAGTGACTCTCCCGTTTTTTGCTGGACGGTAAAAAGGTCCAGTTCAGTGCCAGGTCGAGTGTATGAACTCCCAAAATTAGTTGTGAATTGTTGGCATAGTTCCGCCCAACTATTTATGGAGTCTGGCAGGAGGCTCATAAACCAGGACCTAGCAGTTCCGGTTAAAGCCACTGGGAAGTAGTTGGCCATCACGGCCTCATCGCCCCCCGCTGCAAGTATAGCAGTGGAGTAATTTTAAGAAATTCATTGGGGTTGACAGTCCTGTCGAATTTCTCTGGTAAATGAGGCTGGAACTTCTGTGGCCATCTGACCATGTGCAAGTGCATGGCTAGGGCAGAACAACCTCCTCCTACTCCCTGAGGAGCAGGGTTGTCCCGAGCCTCTCGCCTCTCGCGAGCACGCTCGATATGGACGCGACCGTTCTGCTGCTGGTAACGACAATCAAGTTCCGACCGCAGGTCGTGAGTCGTAATCCTGGTGATGGTGTGGGTGCGTCGTGCCCCCGGAGGCAGCGAAGTTACTTGCTGGGATGCAGCATGTCTCCTATGCTGCAAGACTTGTGGACCAAGTTGGCCTGACAAGATTCGTCGTTGTGATGGTGCTTGCCCCGAAGGGGGAGGACCTTGATTGCTGATGCCAGCGGCTGCAACTGCAACCAGATGATCAACATCAGCTCTCCACTGTTCCATAGAACCCTATGGTGCCCCCGTAGGCGGTGGGTGTTGTAGAAGAGCTCGTGCGACACTGAGCACGTGCTCAGGGTTGTTTTTTGTCAATGCAGTGATCGACACAGATGCCCCATCTGGTCGCCCAGCATTGTTTGCAGGAATAGATAGAGGCTGTGGTGCCATAGTGCCTGCCAAAACAATGGCACCCGTTGGTTGCTGCACATTGGAGGGATTGCCTCCAGCAAGTTGTTCAGCATGATTGCCGTTGGAAGATCCTGCGGCAGAATTCACCATCTTGAGATCTCGGGCCCCCTACCTGGCACGCTAAAACGTCGAAGTGTAGCAACAACACTTCTGTCGATACTACCAAATGTAGTCTGCAGAGTTTCTAGTATTGGTTTGGGCACGCAGAGATCAAGAACAAGATGGTGACACGGGAGATTTACGTGGTTCGAGTCGCCTGAGTGTAATACCCCACTCCACGGAGTGTGTGTTGTTGTATTGAGAATCACTAGTATGCAAAGTGTATGGATCTGCTTGTCCTCTCATCAGCCCGGGTCTGTATCGCGTGGCTCAGTCCTTTTATAGTCCAAGGACTAATCGTTACATCATTTGCCTGTCCCGACATGTGGCCCTGGCGTATTTAATAGTCTAATACATTGTCTATGAGCATTAAGTGTGATTAATAGTGTGATAATGTGCCTTAATGCTTGTGTTACCTCTATTAACAGTGCTCTGATCATGTGTCGTTAATACATCATTAATGACACATAATCAGGTCTTGTACCTGCCGCTTTAACTGTCCCTTGAATGTCTGTGCAGCGAAGAAGTGTTATACTTGTGGAGAAGCTGGACATTTTACACATCAATGTCCTAAGTCAGGCCTTGGTCAAGGAAGCAATGCGCCAAGACAGAAACCAAGACCCAATGGTGGAGCGCCACAAGGGAACCGAGTGTCACAAATTCGTATCACAAGGGAACCGTGGACAACAGAATTTTTCTCATGGCAACATGAACCATGTCTCTATAGAGGATGCTCAACAAGCGGATGACATGGTGATTGGTATGTTTCTCGCAAAATCCAACCTGACGACTATGTTATTTGGTTCTAGAGCATCACATTCATTCATTGCATCGAAATATGTTGCCAAGTATAGTTTGCATATCTATCATATGAAGTTTACTCTATTGGTTAAGTCTCGTGGAGGGGAGATGAGGACAAATATTGTATGTCCAAAAGTAAGCCTTAGAATAAGGGGGTAGACTTCTTCGCCAACCTCATTGTTTTGGATTCTCGAGGATTGGACATTATACTTGGTATGGACTGGTTGAGGAAGCACAATGGAGTCATCGAAAGTGTCACGAAGATGGTGAAGCTAACCAATGAGGAAGGGATCACCATAGAGTTTGATTTCAACACGCACCGAAGCAATTGGAGCTGAACCACATGGACTGTGCCGCAATTGAGGAGATTCCAGTGGTGAATTCTTGGATGTGTTCCCAGACGAGTTGCCAGGTATGCCACCTGATCGAGACATTGAGTTTGTTATTGATTTAATACCTGGAACTGCTCCTATAGCTAAGAGGTCACATAGGATGCCTCTTAAGGAATTAGCAGAGCTCATGAGGCAAATTCAAGAGCAACAGGAAAAGGGTTTTATTTGGCCTAGTTCTTAACCTTGGGGAGTGCCCTTTCTTTTAGTGAATAATAAGGATGGGTCGCAAAATATGTGTGTGGATTACCGAGCTCTCAATGAGGTGACCATCAAGAACAAGTGCACCTTCCCACACATAGAAGACTTGTTTGATTAGATGAAGGGTGCTTGTGTTTTCTCCAAGATTGATTTGAGGTCGAGATACTTTCAAATGAAGATCAGACCATCAGATATACCCATGACCGCTATTAGGACACGATATGGATCCTATGAGTACACCGTGATGTCCTTTCGATTGACCAATGCACCTGCCTATTTTATATACCTCATGAATAAGGTCTTCATGGAGTACTTGGATAAGTTTGTTGTGGTGTTCATTGATGACATTATGATCTACTCGAAGGATGACAAGGAACACGAGGAACATTTGAGGCTTACATTGCAGAAATTGAGGGTGCATCAATTGTACGCCAAATTCAGCAAGTGCAAGTTTTGGTTGAAAGAAGTGTCGTTGTTGGGTCATATCATCTTTGTAGGAGGAGTATCGGTTGACCCGGGAAAGGTGAAGTATGTGTTGAAATCGGAGGCACCGCAAAACGTAAAGGAAATAAGGAGTTTTCTTGGGATGACTCGATATTACTGTAGGTTCATCAAGGACTTTTCCAAGATAGCCAAGCCAATGACAGAACTGTTAATGAAGGAGAAGGCTTTCCAATGGAGCCAAGGTTGTCAAGAAAGTTTCGAGGAGTTGAAGAAAAGGTTAACAACAGCCCCAGTTTTGATATTACCAGACGTGAGCAAGAGTTTTGATATTTATTGTGATGCAACGAGAAAAGGTCTTGGATGTGTATTGATGCAAGAAGGTCAAGTGGATGTCTAGGCATCGAGACAATTGAAGAAACATGAGAAAAATTACCCAACACATGATTTGGAACTTGCAGTCGTGCTACGTGCATTGAAGATTTGGAGACATTATATCCTTGGAAATAAGTGTGAAATTTATACGGATCATAGGAGCCTTAAGTATATTTTCACACAAATGGACCTGAATTTGAGGCAACGAAGATAGTTTGAGCTCATCAAGGATTATGATTTGGGAATCAATTATCATCCGGGAAAAGCCAATGTAGTGGCCGATGCCTTGAGTAGAAAAGGAGTAAGTCACAAACTCATAGTTGGAGAGCTGCCATCCGAGCTATGTAAGGAGTTTGAACGGTTGAATCTTGGATTTGTGAATGAGATGGGGATAATAGAGTTAAATCCGATCCCGGAGCAAGAAATTCGAGAGGTTCAAACAAAGGGCGAGGAAATTTAGGGAATCAAGGAAAGGACACATGAGGGAGAGAGTTCAGGTTTGA
Organism: Tuctoria greenei; assembly: GCA_036927565.1. Classification (NCBI taxonomy): domain Eukaryota; kingdom Viridiplantae; phylum Streptophyta; class Magnoliopsida; order Poales; family Poaceae; genus Tuctoria; species Tuctoria greenei. The sequence continues at coordinate 40,327,517 of JAYESD010000006.1, read as the reverse complement.
TGAGGATGACCATGGTACCTTATGGCTTGAAAAAGGATTGTCATGCCTAATGTGAAGCATATTCGGGAGACAATATTAAAAGAGGCACATGACTTGCCATACTCAATTCATCCCAGTTGTACAAAGATGTACAAAGACTTGAAGACATGTTATTGGTGGACTAGCATTAAAAAGGACACAGCTGAATAGGTAGCCTTATGTGATGTGTGCCAATGAGTCAAGGCGGAACACCAATGGCCAGAAAGATTATTGCAGCCATTAAAGATTCCGGAGTGGAAGTGGGAAGAGATCGGTATGGACTTTATATTTGGATTGCAACGTACCCAGTCCGGTTATGACTCAATTTGGGTAATTGTGGATCGATTGATCAAATCAGCTGATTTCTCCCCGTCAAGACCAAGTATACCGCTGCACAATTAGCCGAATTATATATTAAGCATATTGTGTGTCGACATGGAATCCCAAAGAAGATAGTGTCAGATAGGGGTTCTCAACTTACCTCCAAATTTTGGTAGAAGTTGCATGAAGCTTTGGGAACAAGGTTGAATTTCAGCTCAGCATATCATCCTCAATCGGATGGACAAACTGAGAGGACCAATCAAATTTTAGGGGACATGTTAAGAGCTTGCGCTTTGAAACATGGGAAAAGTTGGGACAAGAGCTTGCCATATGTAGAATTTTCATACAACAATAGCTACCAAGAAAGTTTGAAGATGTCACCATACGAAGCACTATATGGAAGGAAGTACAGGACGCCCTTGTTTTGGAGTGAGACAGTGGATAATCAAGTATTTGGACCCGATGTGTTGCAAGAAGCTGAGCAACAAGTTCAGGTTATTTGGGAAAACGAGGGCTGCCCAGTCAAGGCAAAAAGGCTATGCAGACAATAGGAGAAGGAAACTAGCCTTTGAAGTGGGAGACTTCATATATCTCAAGGTGTCACCTAGGCGATGTCATAAGAGGTTTAATATCAGAGGCAAGCTAGCACCTCGATATATTGGGCCATTCAAGATTTTGGACATAAGGGGAGAAGTAGCATATAAGTTGGAGATGCCAACTCATCTTTCAGATTTTCATGATGTGTTTCATGTTTCCCGGCTCAAGAAGTGTTTAAGAGTTTCGGAAGAACAAGTGGCAAAGGAAGAAGTAGAATTAGATGCAGATTTGCCTTATGCGGAGCAACCGGTCAAAATCTTGGAAACCAAGGAGAGGGTCACAAGGAACAAGGTCATCAGATGGTGTAAAGTTCAATGGAAGCATCATACAGAATCAGAGGCAACTTGGGAGCTAGAAGATGATCTCAAGAAAGAATTTTGCTATATCTTCTCTTCCGCGTCGAATCTCGAGGGTGAGATTCATTTCAAGGGGGGTAGGTTTGTAACACCCTCATTTGCATGCATCATGCCCTGCATCCATCATTAAATATGTTTAACATTGAGAAACATAAAAAGGAATAAGTTTAAAATGAATTAGAAACAAAAACCGCACTTAGGAATTCTAAGAAGTGCGGACTAGTCTGATTTCTCTCTGACTTCAATCGGGCTCGTCTGTTTTGCTACGGACTAGTCTGCTTTTCTCTCTGGACACTTTCGGACTTGTCTGGTCCAGTGTAGACTAGTCTGGTGTTCCAATTCCTTGGAAATTTTACTAAGTCTCTGGACTTGTCCGAACTTGTCCGTTTTCCCCTCTGACTTAAGTCGGACATGTCCCATTTTGGCCAGACTTGTCCGATTTTTCCCCTCTGGATAAGTTCGGACTTGTCTGATGTCCAGTCCGAACTTGTCCGATTTCTCTCTGTCTAACTTTGGACCAGTCCGGCCCTTTTCGGACTTGTCCGGTAAATCGTGACTCCGAGTTGATCTTTTGTTTCACGACTTGTTTCTTGGGTTTTACATTAAGTGGGCCTAGGGACGTCGTGCCTAACTCTTTTAGAGCCAGTGTGGGACTCCAAACCGAGCCCTACTCTAAAACTCGAAATCCACCCAACCCTAGCCCTCTACCTCTATATAAACAACCCCACCCCTTGGCTTGACATCTATTTGCCACTTTTCCACCACACCCAAACCCCAGCTCGTGAATAGCCGCCACCAAGGAGGGAGAAGGAGATCTAGAGCAAGAAGAAGAAGAGGAGGAAACAAAATAGGGTCAAGATCTCCACCAAGTTTTCGTTCTTCATCAATAATTCACCATCGAGTTCTTCATCAACCCTAGATCGTCAAGATCCAAGTGTTGCCTCCAATACCCTTGATTCTTTGGAGTCTTAGACACCTGGTATACCTTTTACTTCCTCTTCTTTACATGAATTCAATCCCATATCTCTAAATTCACGTCGATCTAGAAAACCCTAGTTTGCTAGTTTCCGCGAAGTGCAGACTAGTCCGATCCCTAGCGTACTAGTCTGATTTTCCTAGTTAAATTGTGTTGAATTAATTCCAAAATTAGATCGAATCAACTCCAAACATGTGTAGACTTCCTAATGACCATTGTAATTGATTAATAAACATTATTAACAACTTATTATCTAGTTTTGCTTCGCATTTGCATTAATCATGCATGTCATGTCATGTTGAGTAATACTTGTGCACTCTTTGATTGTGTTTCTTGTCATGTATGTTTATTGCGCGGTTTAGACGGATTGACGCTAGAGAGTGCTGTGGAGGATCTCCAGCACCAAGAGTTTGAAGGCTTTGACCCGAACCAATCCCAAGAGCAAGGCAAGTGTCCTTGAAAATATTGATCCAGTTTTGAAATGAATGTTTTTCTTTCAAAACGGCATGCCTGTGTCAATCTAACGGGAATCCTGTGTAGGAAGTTTACTAGCCTTATTTGACCACCCTTGTCACCTGGAATACATGGTAGAGAGTCGGGAAGGGCTTTTTACCTTTTTTGCTTTGCTTAATTAATTGAGATGTAAAAATAACCATACCACTTATCTTAACTATGCATTTATGATATTATGATCAACATGAACTATTTAATATGATGTGGTAATGGGTGATCTAAGCAAGCCTGGTATGTGGATGGGTTGGATGTTATGGTGGTTTGCTTGCTTTAGATCTAAGGACTGCTTCAAGCGAGAATAAGCCAAGACTACAGTGCCACCGTGAGGCCAAGTATGGGTATGGCGTATCTGATTAATTAGGGCTTTGCCAGTGCTATTTGGACCATTAAGGATGCTCGGAGAATGGGTAGTCAGATTGGGTTTATTGATGATTGGTGGGACTACCCTGGGATCTGAATGGCTCAAGAGGAGGCCCTTGGTTGAAGATGTGCTCAGTTGGAGACATCGCCATCGGTGAAACCTCAGTGGGGTCTAAATAGGCTAGTAATCCATTTGTAAAGGCTATTTTGTGATCTCTTGTCCACACACCAACGGAAGTGTGAGACGCATTAATAGGGGTTCTAGTCACTGCAAGGTGATGAAATCACAAACACATAGGTAAAGTGGTACAACCTCTGCGTAGTGTATTTTAAACTATAATGAGAGCCGTGCTCCCGGTTATGAGCACCTGAACAACTTCAATGATTAGAGGAAAATTGGGATTTGGCCTGGTTATGGATTAAATTCTGGTATTGGATATGATTAATGGTAATGATGAAATCTGGTATAATGGATTAATGGTACTATGTTATTAATTATGATTTATGATGGGTTTATTCACATACATATAATATATTGCTTTTCAAATGTTTTAATGTACTTTTCAGCACATAGCCTTTATTATATTCATCATTTGAATCAGCTACATGTCATACTTTCCACACTTGCTGAGTATGACATGTACTCACCCTTGCAATTCCCCCACCAACAGTTGCAGGTAAGGATTAGGAGTATAATGATGATAATGCGGAGTTCTAGGCCGTGACTACCGTCAGCTTTGCCTGTGGAGTTGATTGGAGCTGCGCTATCCCTAATGCTTAATTGCTTAGCTGATTAGTTTGCTTAATTAGTTTTGCATTAGTTCAAACTTGTCATTAATATTCATTAGAGCTTGTATTCGAGGATATTATGAATTGTGTAATAAAAGTGCTTAATTAATTTTGTTTTGTGGTAATTTTTTGTATATCCTTTTGTGAATGCACATATGCGTTCGCTTGGTTCATTTTCGGAATTGGGTGTCATAGGCAAGGCAAGCGCTGTTAACCGCTTCTGCCTTAAACCGGTCCGACGTCTTGTATTCATCAAGCATGGTTCTTAACCTCTCAATGAGTCCTATTCTTCCTCTTGGCCACCCCATTTTGTTGAGGGAAGTAGGGGCCGAGAACTCATGCTTGATGCCCCCTTTATCGAAAACTCTTCAGCTTGAGTGTTCTTAAATTTGGTGCCACTGTCACTCCTTATAGTCTTGATTCTCAAGGAGAACTCATTTTGAGCTCTCCTCAAGTAATTCTTGAGGAAACCTTGAGTCTCAATCTTATCATGCAAGAAGAACACTGTTGATATTTCCTACACACTACTAACAGTTCATTCCTAGCAAGGGTGCCAGAAATGCTTGTTGTTAGTTTTTAAATCACAAATGTAAATCCGCAAGCACACGAAATCTATCGATGTAGCATTTCTCCTTTTAGAGTATTTCCAAAGGGTGTCATTTATATTCTCCCAAAGGAAGGCTAAGTGGAAGCAAAGCAATCATCAAATGGAGAGGCTAGGTTGATCTAGGTAGGGTTCTAGCAAGGATGGATAAAGGATAACTGGAGGTAGTGTGACACAAAAAAGAGCATTCTATCCTAAAGGGGTAAATGAGGTAAATTGGGACTAGGCTAAGAGTTAGGTAGATACTCCTACTATGCTTCTAATGTACATATACATATCCTAAGTGAGTTACGAATGATGATATCAATTTTGAATTCTCATGCTAAGTGGATTAACACATCGGGTACGGGTTTAACCCTAGCAATACTAGGATGACTCCCGCCAAGAGCCTATGGCATAGACGAACATGGAGGATTACAAAGGACAAATAGGGTTGTCACCACCTACTGCCTACCTCTTCAATATGTGGGTCTATGAGACATTCAACGCTACTTATCTATCCTAGCACCATGCTAGAATATTGAGTAATTACCTTAAGAGCCTAGGCACAAGACATCCTAAGTCAATGAACTAAATCATCATTGAACCAATGTTAATTCATAGCATATGTGATTCATATTAACATAATCATGTCATCGCTAATTAGACTATAGTAGTGATTTGTAGTGTTTATGATGATATGAAGAGAATGGTATAGCATAATCATAACTACTACTCCTATCACATATATAGAATACACAATCAAACAAGAAACACATCATCCAAGTATTTTAACAATAGAAGACTAAAGATAACATCTTTATTAAGAGCAAAGTCAGAAATACAAATAGGAATATGAGAGCCGTACCTTTCCCAATTAGGAATTGGGAAGAGACTCCTTCTACTATTCTCCTACTTGGACTATGGACTAGAGGTTCTTCTCTCTATAGCCTACACTCCTCTAAACCTATGGAGAATTGTGTCTACAATGGATGAATACTCAAGTGGTGTGTGTGTGAAGTTAGGGTAGGCGGTCCTATTTACAGATAGAGAATGGTCGGTTCCCGCCTCCAAAAGCATGCAAATCAGTCTTCATCGTTATCAGGGCAGCACACGGTGTCGACACATGGAAGTTGACCTCATTTGGTGCCAGGACCTAGTCGACCGACCAAGTATTGACTCCTTTTGTGGGGTGCTTCCTCCAGGTCACTTCCAGGTGGGTCCCCTTGACTGATATGGGTAATACACCGTTGGATGGCCTCAGATACTTCTGTTTGTGGGCCATTTGATCCATGTGGTGCCACATGTCATTGCTTGATTGGCTATGATGGTACTTTATAGGATTGCTCTCCCTCTTTTACCTCATTTCCTGCAATAATTTCCTGCATGCACTATTTCTCCAAGGACAAGTGAAAATAGATTAAATAGAAAGGTGATGTGTGCAAGAAATGACAATTCCTTCATATATTTGAGTTATATTGATGGGCGAAATTGGTATATAACAGCCGTCATAAAACTCCCCCAAGCTTATCCTTTGCTCGTCCCGAGCAAAGTCAAGTCTTTAGGTTGATGATCAGGAGTTGCTACAATGTTCTACTTTTCAAAAGTACCATGTGCACAACAAAATACTCTACCTAGTATTACAAAAGTTGGCATGGTACTTCGGCCATCTCGAGTCATTATGGGGCTTATGCCTTCTCCTATTCCTGGGTGGTTGAAAGATAGAAAAGCAAATGGAGCACACATACCCTAGAATTCAAGTTCCACTCAAATTCCGAAGAGTTCAATTTAGATTCTAAGTACTTCCTTTTAATTCTCTCGGTCTCTCCTATGTGTGTAGTGGAAATATGTCCTCACCAAGGCATTGTGCCTAAATTCATCCTACCTCTAAATAAGGCTTGTATGTGGAGCTTGGTAGGGAATATAGTAGGCATATTTGCAACACATAATATTGCAAAGTAAAAAAACAAGCCATAGGAGAAATCAATTCAAAATAATTTGATTCAAGACTTGTGCATGTGTGATGGAATGGAGTTGGATGTGGACATTGAAATGAATCCTTTTTTAGTGGACTCTCTTATTTTGCATGGATGAAACATGGCTACTTTTCTTTCTATTTTTTTCTTTTTTTTCCTCATGCTTTTGAAGTAAGCATGCATTTTCTTTTCTTTTTATTTTTCTTGTAGCCATGTCTTCTACTCCCTTTTTATGCAAGAAATTTCGGAGATAGTACTAAGCATGAATGATATGGAGTTTCTTTTTTATTGTGGAATGGTGGTATGATGGGATATTGCTTACTTCTAGTGTAGAAGTATAGCATGTGCAAGTGAAGTCTTGAATTCAAAAAGTAATAAATGAAATTTGACATAGGTCTATACTAGTTTGGCAAAGCTTAATGTGAAGACAAATAGCATATGCATAAGGTCTATATATGTAATATATCATATGGCTTTGGTAGGTATTTCCATTCAAATGAGAGTAAATTAAATTTTTTTTAGAATTTTTTTCGGAAATCCAAGCTTCACTTTCAAACTAGGAATAGCAGCCCTATGAATATACCATATCTCACAACAACTTAGAATGGGTTAAGTTTTTGCTACCCACAATTTCTAAATCAAGGCAAAAGCAATTTTAGCCAATGAGAGCAATATGTTGGAGAGTAGTAAGTTGTAAACTAGGGACTTAGGAAAATTAAAACAGAGCAACTATTTATCATTTCATCTATGTGAATTCAAAGTCATTCTTACCGCACATATTTTATTTTATTTGAAAACAAATCTATACTACTTTATTTATTTATTAATTATATTTTATATGCAAGGTGGATGATGGGTGAATGGAAAATAAATATGCAAGGGATTCATATAATTTACCTCAAGTGGGGATCCTGCCCCAAGCTTATTTTCCACTCATCTACGTGATGAGGGATGAACCCTTGATGATGGAAGTATGCCACGTGATCAGCTTGTTGTTGTTGTAGCGTGGAGTTGAAGTTGGTGAATTGAGCGTCCATGTGTTGTTGCCAGTCTTGGATACCTTGGACATGCCCTTGGAGAGTGTTTTAGATGTCACCCGTTCTTATTTCAAGCTCTTCCATACATCTAGTGATATCTGTCATTCCTTGCCTATAGTCACGATGACTTCTAGCCGAAGAGGAATGACATCTTCTCATGGATGTTGGAGGAAAGCTGCTAGAGCACCTGGCCACCCATGCCAAGACAGACCTTTGGTCTTATACGATGGAGGTTGAGTCCATCTGGGTGCATCACCTGTTGGGTTCTCTTCCTCTTCGTACTCATAAACCGTGGAGTTTGTCGGAGGCATGACTGTTCTTCTTTTATGACTTCTAGTTACTCTGATAGAGACATTACTTCTTCGGGCTTCCTCGATGGTTAGCCTCCGGCATTTGTACAAATAATAATCCGGGTTAGGTAACTGATATTCATTGACAAAGGATAATAAAATATCAAAGAGCCATCTTGATCATGCTTAAGGGTATGTCCTTGCACTAAATAATCTTCATTAATCAATTCTCTTTCATTTTCAATATACTCAAATGAAGAATATTCTAGTGCTCCTACCCTAGTAGCAATACGGGTAATCAATGAAGTGCATTCAATTAGTATCGTTCTTACAATGTAATCTAATGATTGTGTCATCATGGCAATAACTGTAGCAACTTTTATCTTTTTTAATCATGGCAAATAAAAATTTCAGCTCATCATCACGCACTATCCTTACATCTCCTCTAGGGAACATAGTCATAGCCACCCATCTATGCATGATATGTAAAGTAGGGTTGTGTAAGTGGCTATTCCTAGGTGCACTACATCTAACCTAACTAGTTATATATTGCCAAAAACATTGTTTGTTAAACTTAGGCAAAGCGTCTAAATCTAGCAAACAACGTTTATGGAGCCAATGATTTCACTTAAATTTTTCCATAGAATGTTGTATTCTTTTTGAAATAATCTAAAATTAATACCATCAAATTCTATTTTGAGTGTGCAAAATAATTGCACAGAGAGAAGGTGTGAACCTCTCTCCTCTATGTGAGCAAAGTTTTCCCATCCTAGTGCACGCCATATGGAAAAGAATTTGGAATCCATACCTATTTTATAGATCAAATCCGGATCATAAGCTTTCGTATGAGAAAACTCATGATATTGGAGGAGCTTGTGTGCTTGATCTTCAACTTCACTTTGTATGTCGAGGTCATAGTGAAGAAGTTGGTGTGGGTTGCTCCACTCACCCATGGGAGTGTCCTCACCTACACTCCTCCTCTGTGAACTTGGTGTAGCAACGGAAGAAGGGCGTGCACTTGAATCTCCACCATGGATTGAGCTTGCGGCCTCCTTCCTCTTCCCAAACAATCTCTTCATTCCTTTCATGGCCACAACAAGCAAGAACACAACAAGGCAATAACTCAAAAGAGGTGATGTTAGCAAAAGCAAAACCCCTGACGAATTTTCCCTTGAAGACCTTGAGAGCAAATTGCAAATGCAAACAAAAGAAAATCTTTTTGAGTTGATATTTGAGCAAGAGTACTTAAATGAAGAGAAAGAAAAATAATGTGAGCAAGAGTGACTTTGGGGAGGTGTGAAATGAGGTGAAGTGTGAAGAGGAATGCCCCTCATTGCCACCATTTATAGTGTGAACTCACAACGGTCACTAGGGAACCAAATGTAGCTGTTGGAGGAGAAAGAGCCAAAATGGCCGTTTCCCCATGTTGGCTGAATAGGGGGGGGTCGGCAGAACTGACAAGTGGCCCCGCTGTTCCCCTTTTGGCAGGTGGCTCCCCAACGTCAATGGAATTAGAACGTTGGTGAATTACTACTTTTGTAACTCAAAAAAATTGTTTTTCGAATAAAAACACTTTTTTCAAAGCCCAACATTTTCCTTTTTTGTGGACAAAATAAAGAAATGAAAATTATAGTTGAGAATATAAAATTCTCAACTTGCTAAGAAAACTCAAACATGCAGTGGGGAAAATCAAACAAAATAGGGAAAATCAAATGATGAGAAAAGAAAAATCAAAGAAAAGGGTAACTACCGATTTAACCTATTGGCTAGGTCTCACCACCATCTGATGAACCGGACATTCCTCCTTCTTCGTTTCTTGACATCCGGGCCCAAAGGGATGGGCTCGGATGGCTTGTCTTGCTTCTTGCGCCATTCCTTCTTTGGCAGCTTGGTGAACTTGGGCCTTTGAGGAGGCCCGGACCTATCCGTCTTCTTGGGGTGTTGATGTGGACGATAAGATGGGTTTTCCGCATAGATTAAATTCCTCATGAATGCAATGAGCAGGTCCACCTTTGGAGGTGTTATTTCAACATCTTGAATGTGTTTAGCATTCGACCTATACTTGATACAAATCATGGAGCATTGCTCCAACTTTGGGCAAAAGTGAACCTTCTTCTCCTTGCCATTGATATGGAAGTGGATTTCTCCAGCTCCCACATCTATGCGGGCCTTTGTGGTGCTAAGGAATGGTCGCCCAAGAATGAGAGGTGTATCCTTCTCGACCTCCATGTGGAGCACCACGAAATCAACAGGTATGAAGCAATTCCGAATTTTCACTGTAACATCTTCAGTGATACCCACCAATAACAGACTGAAGAATCAGCTAGTTGGAGCTGCATTGGTGTTGGAGTAAGCTCCGTGAAGTTCAGCTGGTCGAAAAACCATCTTGGGCATCACACTCACACGTGCTCCAAGGTCACAAAGGGCCTTGTCAAAGTGGTGAGCCCCAATTGAGCATGATATCGTAGGACATCCAAGGTCCTTCAGCCAGTTGCCCCCTTGTAGAGAAATCACGTTGACATTTTCCACGGGAGGTTTGGGCTGTCTTGCCATCTTGGCATTCTCCTTTGGAGGAACAATAGCTGCCAGTTGAGCCAACTGAGTGTCCAATATCTTGTTGAAGCTCAATTGATTCTTGAAGGCTGATGATAGTCCTTCAATCTTGGCATTAATGCTCTCTAGGGTCTTGCCATAAGCCAAAAGTTTCTTTGATAGAGCATCATTGATCTTCAGCAGGCTAATGGCAAGCTCTCTCAAGTTGGGTTGATTTCCATTGTTGGCATTGTTGTTGTACCCCCCTTAAAAGAAAGGGCGTGGTTGGCCCCACCCTTGACCTCTAGGATGAAGGCCATTGTTGTTTCCATTGTTGGCTATGTATAAGGCATCCTCACGGGTTTTTGGGCAGTTATTGCCCAAATAGCCCATGTAAGAGCCACAGACTTCACACGTGATGTGAGAGTCTAGGGCATAGGCATTGCCACATACCCCACCATTGCCTTGTCCATCAATCTTCTTCATAAGGAGGTCCAATTTGTCAGCGATCATGTGCACCTCCTTCAAGGTGTGCATGCCTCACTAGCGTGTATGGAGACGCTCATCGCTCCAATCCATGTTTGACACCATATTCTCAATCAAATCTTTGGCTTTGGGCACCGTCAATGAGAAGAAGGCACCTCCAGCAGCAGCATCAGCATGGTCACGGGCAGAAGGGATCAACCCATTGTAGAAGTCTTGGATAATGAGCCAATCATACATCCCATGGTGGGGGCGGGCCAGGATGTACTCCTGAAGCCTTTCCCAAGCCTTGGGAATATACTCCTTAGTGTCTTGCTGGAAGCTGGAAATTCTCCCACGTAGGACATTGGTCTTGCCCAACGGAAAAACTTGGCGAGGAATGTTGTAGAACACTTCTCCCAAGTCTCTACAACACTTCAGTTTGCATAGAACCACTGTTTCGCTCTCCCAAGAAGAGAGAACGGAAACTACCTTAGACGGACAGTACAAGAAGATACGTACTTGATCTTAAAAGTGTTGTAGATCTCAGGGAACTGCTGCAGGTGAGCATTTGCATCCTTGTTAGCCTTTCCTCAAAATGGATTGGCTTGCACCATAGTGATTAGGCCTTTCTTGATTTCGAAGCTTACGTCTCCCGTGTTAACAGTGGGCCCAACAGGCACATTGTTAGAAAAGAGCGCCAAAAACTTACGAAGTGTTTTTTGGCCCATTAGTGTTTGAGTTGTTGGTGCAGATGCATTGGCTTGCTTTGTCGCTCGAAGATTCTAAAGAGTAATGACACGAGGTTGATCTCTCAGAAGGGATTTAGGATCTTCAACAAAGTTTTCCAGCAAGTGAAAACCAGACATACACTACCCCATTTGCCCATAAAATGCAAAAAACAAGAAGTGTTATCCTACTAAAACCTACCAGTATAACATCATTGCATCCATAATTCATTGCATACATTCTTATATATGTTTAACATTAAGCAACATAAAAAGGAATAAGCTTAAATTGAATTAGTACCAAAACATCATTTAAAATTCTACAGCAGAGCGGACTTGTCCGGTTTGGACCCCAGACTAGTCCGATTTTGCTCTCTGTTGTCCACCGGACTTACCCGCTTTTTGCTGCGGACTAGTCCGAAATTGTTTCTATTGTTGTCCGGACTTGTTCCTTCCGTAGTATGGACTAGTCCGTTCTTCTCTACTGGAACTCTTTGGAGTTGTCTGGTGATCCCCCGTTTGGTCCGATTTTTGGAAATTTTGACGAATCTCTGGACATGTTCAGCCCCATACTGGACTTGTCCATTTTTGCTCTCTAGAACCAATCGGACTAGTCTGACCCCTAGAGGACATGTCCGATTTACTCGACTCCGATTCAATTTTTCCCCCACAACAGGTTATTGGGTATTTACCTTAATTGGGCCCCAGAACGTTGTGTCCAACCCCTATGGAGCCCATGTGAGACCCCTACCCGACCTCCATTGCCTTAAACACGAAATACATCAAACCCTACCACCTCCACCTCTATATAAACATCCCACCACCCCAACATTTCATCTCTTTCCACTTTTGAAGAAAACCCTAGTCCTAATTCGTGGGAGCTACCAACAATTGGAGTCCATTGCAGCTAAGAGAAAGGAAGGATGAAGGAGAAGGATCCAAGAAGGTTGATCTTCATCAACTCATCGACATCATCGTCAATTCTCCATCAACTCTTCACCATCAACCCTAGGCGTCAAGATCCAAGTGTTGCGCCCAATTCTCAGACTATGAACCCTTGGGTTCGTGATAAATGTCCTAGATGCATCTTTTCTACATAAAATATGGTTCCATAGTTAATCAAACTATACTCTAATTGGGAATTCGCCAATAACCCTAGCCGAACGTACTTGTCCGGTTCTAGTGTGGACTAGTCCGGTCGACTTTCTGGCCTAGGGCAGACTAGTCTGGTCCCCAGTACGGACTTGTCCGACCACCTGAATATGAAGTTTTTGAATTGAATCCAAATTGACTCAAATCAACATGAAACCAGTTCAAACATGTTAAAAACCATTGTAACTAGTGAGTAAACATTAATAGCAACTCATTAACAAGTTTTACCTCATAATTGCACTATTCATGCATGTGATGGCATATTGAGTAATATATGGGCATTTATTGATGGTAATATTTTTTTGTATGTTTGTCGCACGGAATAGAAGGTATCGCTGTAGAGGGTGATGTTGAGGACCTCTAGCACCAGAGCTTTGAAGCTTTTGACCCTAGCTAGTCTGAAGAGCAAAACAAGTGTCTTTGAACATTTTGATCCTATTTTAAATGTTTTGTTTGAAAAAACTACATGCTTGTGTTAAATTGATAGGAAATCCGTGATAGAAGTTTACTAGTCTTGTTTGACCATCCTTGTCGCTTGGAATGTAGTGTATAGAGTCGGGAAGGACTTTTTACCTTTTTGCTTCGCTTTGATTAATTGGGATGGGAAAACAACCAAATGGCTTAACTATGAGTTAATGAGCATGTATATGATGAGAATTGAGGGATATGGTTTATTGGTAATATGGGATTGGGAGATCTGAGCAAGCATGGATAGTGGACTAGGTCAGATGTTATGGTGGTTTGCTTGCTTTAGATCTAAGGACCGGTTCATACGAGAATAAGCCAGGACAACAGTTCCACCACAAGGCCAAGTATGGGTGTGGTGTAGCTAAATAATTAGGTGTGTTGCTGGTATTGTATGGACCATTGAATTGTGCGGGGAATGGGAGTCAAGAAGGGCTACCCTGGGAACTGCATGGCACATGAGGGGCCTGTGGGTGGGAGAATGGAGACTCAAACCTGCTGGTGAAACCTTTGTGGGTCCGTACATGCTAGTATTCCCTTTGTAAAGGCTATTTTGTGATCTCTTGGCCACACACCAAAGGAAGTGTGAGACAGCATAAGGGAGGTTCTTATTCATTGAAAGGTGATGAAATCACGAACATGTGGATAAAGTAGTACAACCTCTGCAGAGTGTTAAAAACTATCATGATAGTCGTGGTCCCGGTTATGAGCACCTAGATGACCTACATGATTAGAGGGAACTTTGGATTTGGGATGGTTAGGTTTTGGTATCGGTTATGGTTTGAGTTGTGATAATTGAACATGGTAAATGATATCTTGGCCTTTGGAAGAATAATTATTGATGGATGTGATATAATGGTAATTGATGGTATTGGACTCATGATTGGTAATTGTTGGGATATGATGGGATTATTTCACAAAGACGTAGTATGATGATCTTTATATGTTTTAAACGCACTTTTCAGCAAATAGCCATTATTTATTATCATTCCTTGTTTAAGCTACACGTCATTATTTTTCCCACACTTGCTGAGTATGACATGTGCTCACCCTTACAATTCCACCACCAATAGTTTCAGGTGATTTTTGGTAGTTTCCTGAGGATAATACAGAGTACTAGGTTGTGTGCTGCCGTCGACTTTCCTGTGGTTTAGCTTGGAGCCGTGCATTCCCCTATAATCTGTTTGCTTAGTTTGCTTAGTTGCTTAATTAGATTATTTCCGCTGTAGTTTTAGTTTCACTATCAATAATGATCATTAGAGTTTTTAATTTGAGGATTATATGTATACCGTGATAAATGTACTAAATTAACTTGTGTTGTGGTAATTTTTTGTATATCGTCTGTGATGCACTAGCGTATGTGTGTTGAACATCCTGGGCACACATATGCATCGCACTTGGTTCTTTTTTGGAACCGGGTGTCACAACCAGGGTCCTATCCTATCCACTTAATCATGCAATACTCCTACTGTGCTTCTAATGTACATATACATAGCCTAAGTTAGTTACGAATGATGATATCAATTTTGAATTCTCATGCTAAGTGGATTAACACATCGGGTACGGGTTTACCCCTAGCAATACTAGGATGACTCCCGCCGAGAGCCTGTGGCATAGCCGAACATGGAGGATTACAAAGAACAGATAGGGTTGTCACTACCTACTGCCTACCTCTTCAATCCATGGGTCTACAAGACATTCAACGCTACTTATCTATCCTAGCACCATGCTAGCATATTAAGTAATTACCTTAAGAGCCTAGGCCCAAGCCATCCTAAGGTAAAGAACTAAATCATCGTTGAACCAATGTTAATTCATAGCATAAGTGACTCAAACTAACATGACCATTTCATAGCTAGTTAGACTATAGTGGAAGTTTGTAGTGTTTATGATGATATAATGAGAATGGTATAACATAATCATAACTACTACTCCCACCACATATATGGAATCCACAATCAAACAAGAAACGCTTCATCCAAGTATATGAACAATAGAAGACTAAAGATAACATCTTTATTAAGAGAAAACTCACAAATACAAATAGGAATATGAGAGCCATACCTTTCCCAATTAGGAATTGGGAAGAGACTCCATCTACTCCTGTCCTACTTGGACTATGGACTAGAGGCTCTCCTCTCTACAGCCTACACTCCCCTAAACCTATGGAGAATAGTGTATACAATGGATGAATACTCAAGTGGTGTGTGTGTGAAGTGAGGGTAGGGGGTCCTATTTATAGCTGGAGAAGGGTTGGTTCCCGCCACTAAAAGTGTGCAAATAAGTCTTCATCGTTATCAGGGCACCACGGGGAGTCGACTGTTGACGGCTCTTAACGTCACAGGTCATCTCTAGTAAGATATGAGGTCCGCGAGTGCACAGAAACTGTCGTGTAGCATTTAACCCAAGAGTATTCCCAAGGGTACAATATTTATCCCGAAGGAAGGCAATGCAGTAAAGTAAACACTACTCTTATGATCAAGCTATGGTATACTAATCAATTATCAAGACACGGGTAAATTGATAATATATGGGTATTGTGACACACACCTAAGCAATATATTCTAAATGGTGGATGGGTCCTAATGGAGGTTAGACTAAGGACTGGGGAGTTGCTCCTACAATGCTTCTAATATACATATACATAGCCTAGGTTGGATACTAATGAGTATGTCAATGGTGAATCCTTATGTTAAGTTGTTCAACACATAGGGCACGGGTTTACCCCTAGCAATACTAGGACAACTCCCGCCAATAGCTTGTGGCATAGCCGTTCGTGTAGGATTACAAAGGACAGATAGGGCTGTCACCACCTACTGCCTACCTCTTCAATCCGTGGGTCTACGAGACATTCAATGCTAAACTATCCTAGCACCATGCTAGCATATTAAGTAAATACCTTAGGAGCCGGGGCACAAGCCATCCTAAAGCAATGACTAAGCTAAACATTGTTGAACCAATGTTTAGACATAGCATAAGTTATTCATATTAACATGTTTATATCATAGCTAACTAGACTATTGTGGGGGTTTATAATGTTTATGATGATAGTATAATGACATTAAGGCATAATCATAAAGACTATTCCTACCACATACATGGAATCCACAATCAAATAAGAAATGCTTCATCCAAGTATATGAACATTAGAAGACTAAAGATAACATCTTTATTAAGAGCAAAGTAACAAATACAAATTTGAATATAAGAGCCATATCTTTCCCAATTAAGAATTGGGAAGATACTCCTTCTACTCCGCTCCTACTTGGACTATGGACTAGAGACTCTCCTCTCTACAGCCTATACTCCTCTAAACCTATGGAGACCAAGGGATACAATGGGTGAACACTCAAGTGGTGTGTGTTGAAGTGAGGGGTCCTATTTATAGCTTGTAGAAGGGTCGGTTCCCGCCACCAAAAGCGCGCAAATCAGTCACCCATGACTTCTTCAAGCGAGGAGGAGCCAAGACATGGCATTTGACCGGGTTTGGCACCACTCGCTAGCCAGCTGACTAGGGAGGTTGGTCGACCTGGTCTCAGCCCTGATGGGGCTATGCTTCCTCCAGGTCTCTACCAAGTGGGTCCTACCCCCTTATATTGGCGCTACACCGTTGGATTGCCTCGGATACATCTGTTTGTGGGCCATTTGATCCGTGTGGTGCCACATGTCGTTGCTTGGTTGGCTGGCATGATATTTGATACATCCATCCACTTGTTTCACTTCAATTCTGCATAAAATGGCTGCATGCACTACTTTCTCCAAGGACAAGTGGAAATAGGTTAAATATAAAAGTAATGTGTGCAAGAAACGATATTTTCTTCACATAATTGAGTTTTATTGACGGGTGAAATTGGTATATAACAGCCGTCAACAAACTCTCCCAAGATTATCCTTTGCTCGTCCTGAGCAAAGTCAAAACTTTAGGTTGACGATGAGGAATTGCTACAATGTTCTATTTTTCAAAAGTACCATGTGCACAACAAAATACTCTACCTAGTATTGCAAAAATTGGCATGGTACTTCACCCATCTCAAGTCATTATGGGGCTTATGCCATCTCCTATTCATGGGTGGTTGGAAGATAGAACAGCAAAGGGAGCACACATACCCTAGAAATCATGTTCCTCTCATATTCCAGAGAGTTCAATTTAGATTTTAAGTATCTCAATATGATTCTCTCGGTCTCTCATTTATGTGAAGTGGAAATATATCCTCACCAAGGCTTTTTGCCTAAATTCATCCTACCGCTACATAAGGCTTGTATGTGGAGCTTGGTAGGGAATATTGTAGGCATATTTGCAACACATAATATTGCTAAGTCAAAAGAGCAAGCCTTAGGAGAAATCAATTCAAAACAATTTGATTCAAGTCTTGTGCATGTGTGATGGAATGAAGTGGACGTGGATATTTGAGATGACTCCTTTTTGAGTGGACTCTCTTATTTTGCAGGGATGAAACATGGCTATTTTTTCTCATTCTTATGATGTAAGCATGCATTTTCTTTTTCTTTTTCTTTTTCTTGTAGCCATGTCTTCTACTCTCTTTTTATGCAATAAATTTTGTAGAGAGTACTAAACATGAATGATATGGAGTTTCTCTTTTTATTGTGGAATTGTGGTATGGTGGAATTTTGCTTACTTCTAGTATAGAACTATAGTATGTGCAAGTGAAGTCTTGAACTCAAAAGGTAATGATTGAAATCTCACATAGTTATATACTAGTTTGACAAAGCTCAATGTGAAAACAAATAGAATATGCATAGGGTCTATCAATGTAATGTATCATATGGTTTTGACAAACGAGAGTAACTTAAATATTTTCAAAATTTCTCCAGAATTCGAAGTTTCACTTTCAAACTAGGAATAGCAGCCCTATCACTATATCGTATCTCACAACAACCTAGAATGGATTAAGATTTTGCTACCCACAATTCCTAAATCAAGGCAAAAGCAATTTTAGACAATGAAAGCAACATGTTGGATAGTAGTAAGTTGTAAACTAGGGACTTAGGAAAATCAAGACAGAGCAACTATTCATCATTTCATCTATGTGAATTCCAAGTCATTCTTACCGCACATCATTTATTTTATTTGAAAACAAATCTATCCTACATTTTTTTATATGGAAGGTCGATAATGGATGAATGGAAAATAAATATGCAAAGGGTGTGACACAATTTACCTCAAGTGGGGGTCCTCCCCTAAAGCTAGTTCTTCACCCACCTCCGTGATGAGGGTTGAACCCTTGATGACGGAAGTATGCCGCGAGATCGGCTTGTTGTTGTTGCAGCGTGGAGTTGAAGTTGGTGATTGAGCGTCCATGCGTTGTTGCCAGTCTTAGGTACCTTGGACATGCCCTTGGAGAGTGTTGTAGATGTCACCCGTTTTCTTTTCAAGATCTTCCATATGTCTAGTGAGATCCGTCATTCCTTGGCTATAGTCACGATGACTTCTAGTCAAAGAGGAAGGACATCTTCTCATGGACGTTGGAGGCAAGCTACTAGAGCTTGAAGTGGATAGGGGTGGCTCCCATGTGGCACCTGGCCATCCATGCCAAGACGGACCTTCGATCTCATACGATGGATGTTGATTCCATTCGGGTGCATCACCCGTTGGTTTCTTTTCCTCTTCGTACTCATGGACCGTGGAGGTTGTCGGAGGCATGGCCGCTCTCCTTGTGCGGCTTTTGGTTACCCTGCGAGAGACATTACTCCTTTGTGCTTTCTCGATGGGAAGAAGGTCAATGGTTAGCCTCCAGCATTTGTACAAATAATAATCCGGGTTAGGTAACAAAATTTCGTGCTTAAGGGTATGTCCTTGCACTAAATAATATTCATTAGTTAATTCTCTTCCATTTTCAATATACTCAAATAAAAAATATTCTAGTGCTCCTACCCTAGTAGCAATACGAGTAATCAATGAAGTGCAGTCAATTGACCCTGTTCTTGGAATGTAATCTAACCATTGTGTCATCACGACAATAACTTGAGCAACTTTTATCTTTTTAATCCTGGAAAATAAAATTTTCAGCTCATCATCACGCACTATCCTTACATATTCTTTAGGGAACATAGTGATAGCCACCCATCTACGCATGAAGCGTAAAGTAGGGTTGTGTAAGTTGCTATTCCTAGGTGCACTACATATGACCTTACAAGTTATGTCTTGCCAGAAACTATGTTTGTTAAACTTAGGCAAAGCGTCTAAATCTAGCAAACATCATCTATGGAAGCCTAGGATTTCACTTAGTTCTTCCCATAGGATGATGTATTCTTTTTAAAATAATCTAAAAGTAATACCATCAAATACTACTTTGAGTGTGCAAAAGAATTGTATGGATATAAGGTGTGAACCTCTCTCCTCTATGTGAGCAAAGTTTTCCCATCCTAGTGCACGCCAAATGGAAAAGAATTCGGAATACATACCTATTTTGGAGATCAAATCCGGATCATAAGCTTAGGAGTCTCATGATCTTAGAGGAGCTTGCGTGCTTGATCCTAAACTTCACTTTGTAAGTCGAGGTCATCGTCGTGAAGAAGTTGATGAGGGGTTGTCCTCTCACCCATGGGAGTGTCTTCACCTACACTCCTCCGTGAATGTGGCGTAGCAATGGAAGAGGGGCATGCACTTGAGTCTCCACCATGGCTTGAGCTTGCAGCCTCCTTCCTCTTTCCAAACAATCTCTTCATCCCTTTCATGGCCACAACAAACAAGAACACAGAAGGCAAAATCTTGAAAGTGGTGATGTTAGCAAAAGAAAAACCCCCGACGATTTTTACCTTGAAGAACTTGAGAGCAAATTGCAAATGTAAGCAAAAGCAAATCTTTTTGAGATGGGAATTGATCAAGAGCACTTCAATGAAGAGCAAGAAAAAACAATGTGAGCAAGAGTGACTTTGGGGAGGTATGAAATGAGGTGATGTGTGAGGAGAGATACCCCTCACGGCCACCATTCATAGTGTGCACTCTCCAACGGTCACTAGGGTACCAAATGTAGTCGTTGGAGGAGAGAGAGCCAAAATGGCCCTTTCCCCCAGTCGGTCAAACAGATGGGTCGGCTAAACTTACAAGTGGGCCCCTCTATTACTCCTTTTGGCAGGTGGCTCCCCAACGGCTATGGAATCTACACGTTGGTGAATTACCACTTTTGCAAATCAGAAAAATTGTTTTCTGAATAAAAAACTCCTTTTTTCAAAACACAACAATTTTTTGTGAAAATAAAGAAATAAAAATGATAGTTGAGAATATAAGATTCTCAACTTACAAAGAAAAACCAAATATACAGTGGGGAAAAATCAAACTAAATGGGGAAAACCAAATAAAGAGAAAAGAAAAACAAAGAAAAAGATAACTACCAATTTAAGCTATTGGCTAGGTCTTGCCAACATCCGATGAGATGGACATTCCTCCTTCTTCATTTCTTGACATCTGGGTTTGGAAGGATGGGCTCCGATGGCTTGTCTTGCTTCTTCCGACATGGGCCTTTGTGGAGGCCATACTTCTCCGTCTTCTTGGGGTGTCGGTGTGGACGATAAGATGGGTTTTTTGCATAGATCAAATTCCTCATGAATGCAATGAGCGGGTCCACCTTCGGAGGTGGGACTTCAACATCTTGAGTGTGTTTTACATTCGGCCCATACTTGATACGGATCATGGAGCATTGCTCCAACTTTGGCAGAAAGTTAAACTTCTCCTCCTTTCCATTGATATCGAAGTGGATTTCTCCAGCTCCCACATCTATGCGAGCCTTCGCGGTGCTAAGGAATTGTCGACCACGAATGAGCGGTGTATCCTTCTCGACCTCCATGTCGAGCACCACGAAGTCCACAGTTATGAAGCATTTCCGGATTTTCACCGGGACATCTTGAGTGATACCTGTCGGATATCGAACTGAAGAATCAGCCAGTTGGAGCTGCATTGGTGTTGGAGTAAGCTTTGTGAAGTTCTGATAGTCGAAAACCACCTCGGGCATCACACTCACACTTGCTCCAAGGTCACAAAGGGCCTTGTCAAAGTGGTGAGCTCCAATTGAGAATGATATTGTAGGACATTCGGGGTCCTTCATCCAGTTGCCTCCTTGTAGAGAAATCATGTTTACACTTTCCACAGGAGGTTTGGGCTGTCCTGGCATCTTGCCATTCTCCAATAGAGGAACAACAACTGCCAGTTGAGCCAACTGAGTTTCCAACATCTTGTTGAAACTCAATTGATGCTTGAAGGCTGAGGATAGTCCTTCAATCATTGCATTAATGCTCTCTAGTGTCATTCCATTGGTTGACAGCTTCTTGGATATAACCTCATTTATCTTCAGCTGGGCAATGGCAAGTTTTGTTAAGTTGGGTTTATTTCCATTGTTGCCAGCCTCCATGAAAGAATGGGTGTGGTTTGCCGCACCCATGACCTCCTGGATGATAGCCATTGTTGTTCCCATAGTTGACTACGTATAAGGCATGCTCTCGAGTTTCTGGGCAGTCATTGCCCAAATGGCCTGTGTTGCCACAGACTTCACAAGTGATGTGAGAGTCTAAGGCATAGGCATTGCCACATACCTCACAATTGTCCTGTCCATCAATCTTCTTAAGGAGGTCCAATTTGGCAGCGATCATGTCCACCTCCTTCAAGGTGTGCATGCCTCACTGGTGGGTATGGAGACGCTCATCGTGCCATCCCATGTTTGACACCATCTTCTCAATCAAATATTTGGCTTTGGTCACCATCAATTAGAAGAAGGCTCCTCCAGCAGTAGCATCAACATGGTCACAGGCAGATGGGATCAGCCTGTTGTAGAATTTTGGATGATGAGCTCGTCATCCATCCCATGGTGGGGACATGCTAGAATATACTCCTGAAGCCTTTCCCAAGACTCGGGAATAGATTCCTTGGCATCTTGCTGGAAGCTGGAAATTCTTCCATGTAGGGCATTGGTCTTGTCCAACGGGAGAAACTTGGCGAGGAATGTCGTCGAACACTTCTCCCAAGTGTCTACAGCACTTCGGTTCATGTAGAACCACTGTTTCGCTCTCCCAGGAAGAGAGAACGGAAACATCCCAGGACGAACAACATCTGGAGATACGTCCTTGATCTTAAAAGTGCTGCAGATCTCAAGGAATTATTGCATGTGAACACTTGCATCCTCATTAGCCTTCCCACAAAATGGGTTGGCTTGCACTATAGTGATAAGGCCAGTCTTGCTTTTGAAGTTTACATCTCCCGTGTTAACGGTGGGTTCAATAGGCACATTGTTAGCAGAGGGAGCCGAAAACTCACGAAGGGTCTTCTGGGGCATCAGCGTGTCGGTTGTTGTTGCAGTTGTGCTGGCTTGCTTTGCCACTTGAAGCTTCTGAGGAGTAACAACACGAGGTCGATCTCTCAGAAGGGATTCAAGATCTTCAACAAAGTTTTCCAGCAAGCGGAAACCAGACATACACTATCCTATTTTAACATAAAATGCGAAAACAAAGAAGCCTCATCCTACTAAAACATACCAAGGAACTATCCTATTCACTCAATCATGCAATACTTTGGCTGCCTTCCTCGGCAACGGCACCAGAAATGCTTGTTGACGACTCTTAACATACAAACCATCTCTAGTAAGAGATGAGGTATGCAAGTGCACAGAAACTGTCCGGGTGCATTTCACCCAAGAGTATTCCCAAGGGTATCGTATTTATCCAAAAGGAAGGCAATGAAGTAAAGTAAACACTACTCTTATGATCAAGATATGGAATACTAATCAGTTATCAAGACAGGGGTAAGTTGATAATATACGGGCAGTGTGACACAGACCTACGCAATCTATTCTAAAGGGTAGATGGGTCCAAATGGAGGTTAGACTAAGGATTGGGGAGTTGCTCCTACAATGCTTCTAATATACACATACATAGCCTAGGTTAGATACTAATGATCATGTTAATGGTCAATCCTTATGCTAAGTTGTTCAACACATCGAGCACGGGTTTACCCCTAGCAATACTAGGACGACTCCTGCCAAGTGCCTTTGGCATAGCCGGACGTGGAGGATTACAAAGAACAGATAGGGCTATCACCACCTACTGCCTACCTCTTCAATTCGCGGGTCTACGAGACATCCAATGCTACTTAACTATCCTAGCAATATGCTAGCATATTATGTAAATACCTTAGGAGCCGCGACACAAGCCATCCTAAGGCATTGACTAACCTAAACATCGTTGAACCAATGTTGAGACATATCATATGTTATTCATATTAACATGTTTATAGCATAGATAACTAGACTATAGTGGGGGTTTATAGTGTTTATAATGATAGTATAATGACATTAAGGCATAATCATAAAGACTATTCCTACCACATACATGGAATCCACAATCAAACAAGAAATGCTTCATCCAAGTATATGAACAATAGAAGACTAAAGATAACATCTTTATTAAGAGCAAAGTCACAAATACAAAAAGGAATATAAGAACCATACCTTTCCCAATTAGGAACTGGGAAGAGACTCCTTCTAATTCTCTCCTACATGGACTATGGACTAGAGACTCTCCTCTCTATAGCCTATACTCCTCTAAACCTATGGAGAGTAGTGGATATAATGGATGAATACTCAAGTGATGTGTGTTGAAGTGAGGGGTCCTATTTATAGCATGGAGAAGGGTCGGTTCCTGCAACTAAAAGAGCGCAAATCAGTTAGCCATGACTTCTTCAAGTCGGGAGGAGCCAACACGTTGCATTTGACCGGGTTTGGCTCCACTCCCTAGTCGGCCGACTAGGGAGGTCGGCCGACCTACTCTCAGCTCCGTTGGGGATGTGCTTCCTCCAGGTCTCTGCCAGGTGTGTCCTACCCCCTTATATGGGTGCTACACTGTTGTATGGCCTCACACACTTTTGTTTGTGGGACATTTGATCCATGTGGTGCCACATGTCATTGCTTGATTGGCTGTAATGATATTTTATAGGATCCATCCCCTTCTTTCACTTTAATTCTGCATAAAATGCCTGCATGTACTACTTTCTCCAAGGACAAGTGGAAATAGGTTAAATAGAAAGGTGAAGTGTGCAAGAAATGATATGTCCTTTACATAATTGAGTTATATTGATGGGTGAAATTGGTATATAACAGCCATGAACAGGAACACGTGGAAGTTGACCGCGTTTGGTGCCAGGACCTAGTCGGCCGACTAGGGGGGTCGGCGGACCTGGTCTTGGTTCCTTTTGCGTTGTGCTTCCTCCAGATCACTTCCATGTGGGTCCCCTTGACTGATATGGGTGATACACCATTGTATGGCCTCGAATACTTCTGTTTGTGGGCCATTTGATCCATGTGGTGCTACATGTTATCGCTTGGTTGGCTGGGATGGTACTTTATAGGATTGCATCCACTCTTTTACCTCATTTCCTACAATAATTCCCTGCATGCACTATTTCTCCAAGGACAAGTGGAAATAGGTTAAATAGAAAGGTTATGTGTGCAAGAAATGACAATTCCTTCAGATACTTTAGTTATATTGATGGGTTAAATTGGTATATAACAACCGTCAACAAACTCCCAAGTGAAACGTGAAATATTATCAACAATTACAAGGCCGTATTTGTTACCGCCAATGCTTGTGTAGGCGATTGGATCTAAGAGGTCCATGTGTAGAAGCTCCAATGGTCTTGTTGTCATGATGTTCTTGGATGGATGTTGAGCTCCAACTTGCTTTCTGGCTTGACATGCGCTACATTGTCTATCCTTTTCAAACACAACATTCTTTTACCTCGGATGTGCTCACCCTTAAGAAGTTTTTGCAAATTCCTCGTCCCATCATGGGCTAGTATTCAATGCCAAAGTCATCCCGTGTTGGTTTTTTCGATAAAGCATGTGTCAAGTTGGGATTTATCTGCGGAGAAATCCACAAGATAGAGCTTTCCCTTAATGACATCCTTAAAAGCAACTGAGTTATTGCTTCTTCTTGTGACAGTCACACCCTCATTAGTGAAAAGACAATTATAACATTTGGCACATAGTTGTGATATGGACACTAGGTTATAATCAATTGAATCGACATGTAAAACATTGGAAAGAGTATGATTAGGGAGTCGACAATTATTGGAGTCGACAATTATTGGAATCGACACTAGGTTATAATCAAGTGAGTCGACAATTATTGGAGTCTCATTTTCACCCCTTCTGGCCATCTTCTCTCCGAGTGGTTTGACTCTTGGTGGAGAGACCTACTCTGATACCAATGGAAAGTCGCCTAGAGAGGGGTGAATAGGCAATATGACCTGAAATTACTTAATCAAATGAGATTAAAACTCTGAGGTTGGACTAGTCTGGTATGGGCTGGACTAGTAAACACGTGGTGAAAACCTAAAAACTTGATTTCTATAAGTTATTTGCGGAATTTAGAGCGACAAAAGATAGATGCATGGTCTAGCAACCTAATACAACTTATATTAACAAATGTACACAATTAGGTTGCAAGAATTCAATGAAGAATAATGCAAAGAATGGTATGAACCCTAAAAGCAATTCTAGTGAATACTGAAAAGTAAAGCGAGAAGAGAGACATGATTTATCTTGTGGTTCTGCTCTATAAAGAAGCCTACATCCACGTTGACAAATCCACACAAGGAACGGGTCTCACTTGACCCTCTTCTCACCAAGCCACCACAAATGGCCAACATGGTTTCCACTATCACAAGGGGTAATCACTGAGTTTTTGGGGCTCCTCATAAGTTGAGGCTCCCACAAATGAATACAACAAGGAGCATGCGAAGCTCAACTCACACAAGCCACAAAATGCAACACCAAGTGCAAGAGATCAAACCGAGAGCCAAAGCATGATGATCTTTCTTCACTCTCCATCCAAAACCCTAATCTTCTCAATATTTGGTCTTAGAGGGCAAGTAGGAAGAGTAGAAGGGTTTGGAAGGCTCAAGGATGGTTGTGACGGTGCTAGGGTTCCAGATGTTCCAAATGGGAGCTGGGAGTCCCCTTATTATATAGGTATTGACAACTAACCGTTGCAACCACCAAAGTCCAGACTAATTTGGTCCCTGACCACTAACTAGTCTGGCCCTTTGGGACCACAAAAAACTTGATGTCACACCTCAACAAAAGAGGTGGCATCCCCGCCAAACGTTTGAATTTCAAACGGTCATGGCAACCTGGACTAGTCCGACCAAAAACAAAGTAGTCCGAAGTGGAACAGAAAGGTTTAGTCTGGCTGAAAATAGACTACTCTGAGGGTGCCCGCACTAGTCTAGCCTCCTAGGACTTAGCTTCGGGATCTCACACTAAGGCAGAATGGACTAGTCTTGTAACACCCTCATTTTCTTGCCTCATGCTTTGCATAAGTTCATATACTTGTTTAACATTGATCAACATAAAAGGAATGAGTTTAAAATGAATTTAAGGCAAAACCGCACTCAAAAGTTCTGGAGAGTGCAGACTAGTATGTTTTTGGTGCACACTAGTCTGATTTTTTCTCTAACCTTCCTCGGACATGTCCACTTTCACTACGGACTAGTCCAGTTCTTTCTCTGTAAGATTTTTGAACTTGTCCGTCCCATAGCAGACTAGTCTGGTCATCCCAACCTTCAAATTTCGCCAAGTCCCTAGATTATCTAATGGACTTGTCCGTTTTTCCCTCTGACTAAAATTTGACTTGGCCGGTTTTGGCCAGACTTGTCTGTTTTTCCTCTGACTTAGTTTGAACTTGTACGATTCTAGACCAGACTTGTCCGATATCTCTCTAACTAACTTTGGACTAGTCCAGCCTTTTTCGGACTTGCCCGGTGATCGCTATCCTGAGTTGATCTTTTGTTTCACGATGTGTTTTTGGGTTTTACCTTAAGTGGGCCTAAGGACGTCGTGTAAAAATCTTTTTGGATACCATGTGGGACCCCACATGGTCCTCCACCCTCCCCAAACTCGAAATCCATCAAACCCTATCCCTCCACCTCTATATAAACAACCCCACCCCTTGACTTTACATCCTTTTTGCCTCAATTGAAAGACCACAACCCTAGTTCGTGGACAGCCGCCACCAAGGAGGGAGAAGGAGATCCCAAGCAAGAAGAAGAAGAGGAGGAAACGAAAAAGGGTCAAGTGATCAAGATCTACATCAAGTTTTCATTCTTCATCAACAATCCACCATCAAGTTCCTTCATCAACCCTAAATTGTCAAGATCCAAGTGTTGCCTCCAAAACCCTTGATTCATTGGAGTTCTAAACACCTGGTACACCTTCTACTTCCTCTTTTCCGCTGGAATTCAACCCCGTTTCTCCAAATTCATGTCGATCTAGAAAACCCTAATTCGCCGGTTCTGTGAAGGGCGAACTAGTCCGGTCCCAAGCGGACTAGTCCGATTTTGCTGTCTGTTTCCTACTGAATTAAATCTAAATTAATTTGAATCAATTCCACACCTGTCCAAACTTTTTAAAAACTTTTAGAACTAGATAGTAAACATCATTAACAACTCATTACCTAGTTTTGCTTCGCATTGTCATTAATCATGCATGTGATGTCATATTGAGTAATATATGTGCACTTCTTGATTGTAACTCTTGTCTTGTATGTTTATTGCGCCGTTTAGACGGATTTGCGCTAGAGAGTGTTGCAGAGGACCTCCATTACCATAATTTTGAAGACTTTGATCCCAATCAAGCCCATGAGCAAGGCAAGTGTCCCTGAACATATTGATCATGTTTTAAAATAAATGTTTTGTTTCCAAAACTGCATGCTTGTGTCAATTTGATGGGAATCCCTATGATAGGAAGTTTACTAGCTTTGTTTAACCACCCTTGTCACCCTGAACACATGGTAGAGAGTCGGGAAGGGTTTTTTACCTTTTTTCCTTGCTTAATTAATTAGGATGGGAAAACAACTATACCATTTAATTATACATTAGTGAGATTATGGTTAATTTGAACTGGTTAATATGATATGGTAATGAGTGATCTAAGAAAGCATGATATGTGGGTGGGTTGGATGTTATGGTGGTTTGCTTGCTTTAGATCGAAGGACAGGTTTATGCGAGAATAAGCAGGACAACAGTGCCACCACGAGGCCAAGTATGGGTGTGGCATAGCTGATTAATTAGGGCATTGCTAGTACTACGCGGATCAATTGGCGCACGAGGGATGGGGAGTCGGTTTGAGTTTGGATTTGTGGCGGGACTCTTTGGGATCCAAATGGCACAAGAGAGGACCTTTGGTTGAAGATGTGCTCAGTTGGAGACATCGCCACCGGTGAAACCTTAGCAGGTCCGTACATGCTAGTATTCCCTTTGTAAAGGCTATTTTGTGATCTCTAGGCGATGCACCAAAGGAAGTATAATTGGCATAAGGGATGTTCTTTAGTCGTCGAAGCATGATTAAATCACAAACACATGGGTAAAGTGGTACAAACTCTACAGAGTGTGTTAAAAACTGTCATGATAGCCGTGCTCCCGGTTATGAGCACCTGGACAACTTCCATGATTAGAGGGGTTTTGGTATTGGGATGGTTTGGTACTGGTTATGGGATGGTATTATGGTTTATGGCAATGGATATGGTAAATGGTAATGAGAAATCTTGTATATGGATGATGGTAGTGAAATATGGATTGGTATTATGATATCTACATGGTTTATGATGGGTTTACATCACACACATATAATATATTGCTTTTCAAATGTTTTAATGTACTTTTTAGCACTTAGCCTTTATTATATTCGTCATTTGAATCGGCTACATGTCATACTTTCCACACTTGCTGAGTACGACATGTACTCACCCTTGCTGTTCCCCCACCAACAGTTCTAGGTCAGGATTGAGAGTATAACGATGATAATGCGGAGTTCTAGGCCGTGTCTGCCGTCAGCTTTGCCTGTTGTGTTGCTTGGAGCCGTGCTACCCTTATGCTAATTTTGCTTAGTTGCATAGTTGCTTTATTTAGTTATTTTTTCCTGCATTAGTTCAAACGTGTCATTAATATTTATTAGACCTTGTATTTGAGGATTTTTCTGAATTGTGTAATAAAAGTGCTTAATTAATCTTGTTCTGTGGTAATTTTCTGTATATCCTTTTGTGAATGCACTCGTGTATGTGTGTTGAACGTCCTGGGCACACATATGCATTCACTTGGTTCATTTTCAGAATCGGGTGTCACAAATTGGTTTCAGAGCCACAGGTTGACCGTAGGATGCATCCTAGATAGAATGGACACTTTAGAGCACATAGGAACACACAAGAATCAATGTGTTTTTGCTTGGTGTGTTGTTTGCTATGTTTTGTTGCTTGTGTGCTTAGTAGAGGATTTTGGGATGCTTTAGCATTGCATGTCCATATGGGCTAGTATAGTTAGTTGCTTAGTTTCATATCCCTTGATGCATATAGTTGGGGACGTATTCTAAATTCTTATCTCTTACTTTTCTTCAGATGGTGAGGACTCGCAACCAGAGGGATGGCAATGATGAGGAGGAGAACAATGGGGCACCTCAGAACAACAATGGACAAGGACCTTCCCAGGGAGCTATCAATCTCGAGTAGCTTTTTGCCATGCAGAACCAGCTCATGCAGACCATGATCCAGATTATGGGACAGCCGCAGGCTAGCAAAAACAACAATCAGCCCCACATGCCTCCACCGCCACCCCCACTGCCTCATAACCGATTGGGAGAGTCCATGAGGACTAGTCCACCGACCTTTGCTCAAGTTGCTGACCCTATTGATGGTGATGATTAGCTCAAGTCCATGGAGAAGAAACTTGCAATAGTCCAATGCAGTGATCGAAAGAAGGTGCTATTCGCATCTCATCAACTTGTTGGAGCAGCGGCCGATTGGTAGGACTGTTTGTGCAACACCCATGAAAATCAAGAGAGGATTACTCGTGCTGAATTCAATGAGAGCTTCCATACTTATTATGTGCCGGAAGGTGTTATGATCCTGAAGAGACAAGAATTTGAGAACTTGAGGCAAGAAAGATCGAGTGTGGGTGAATACCTCAATAAATTCAATCAACTCTCCAGGTATGCGCCTGAGGATGTGAGCCGGGACAGCCGGAAGCAATACTTGTTCATGAGGGGCTTGAACAATGAGATCGAAGTGTAGATGCTGAATTGTGATGATGCGAACTTCCAGAAGCTGGTGGACAAAACAATTGTTGTGGAGAACAAGGTCCATGAGATGGAGCAAGACAACAACAGGAGGACGCCATATCATGGATAGCAACAAGTAAGTAATGTGCGCCCTCGCCTTGCACCACCCAATGCGCCTCATTATAGCTCTTCTGCTCCTGTAAAGCGCCCTGGTTATGCACCGCGTCCAGCTCAGTTTGTGTAGCAGCGCCCTGTCATGCAAGCACCAAGGCCTCTAATGCCTTTTGCACTTCGTGCTAATTTTCCTGGTGCAAATGTTCAGAATCAAGTTCCTCCCGATAATCCTGGTGCAGTTAGGAAGTGCTATACATGTGGAGAAGCAGGACAGTTGCAATTCAATGTCCTAAGTCAGGCCTTGGTCAAGGAAGCAATGCTCAAAGACAGAACCCAAGACCCAATGGAGGACAACCACAAGGCAACCGTGGACAACAGAATTTTGCTCGTGGCAACGTGAACCATGTCTCTATGGACGAAGCTCAACTAGCGGATGATGTGGTTATTGGTTTGTTTCTCGCAAACTCCAACCCGGCGACTATGTTATTTGATTCTGGAGCATCGCATTCATTCATTGCATCAAAATATGTTGCCAAGTATGGTTTGCCTATCTCTCATATGAAGTTTACTCTATTGGTTAAGTCTCCTGGAGGAGAGATGGGGACAAATATAGTATGTCCAAAAGTAAGCTTTAGAATAAGGGGACATACTTCTTTGCCAACCACATTGTTTTGGATTCTCAAGGATTGGACATTATACTTGGTATGGACTGGTTAAGTAAGCACAATGGAGTCATTGAATGTGCCACAAAGACGGTGAAGTTGACCATTGAGGAAGAGATCACCATAGAGTTTAAAGCATCTCAACATGCACCAAAGCAATTGGAGCTGAACCACATGGACGGTGCCGCAATTGAGGAGATTCCAGTGGTGTGTGAATTCTTGGACGTGTTTCTTAATGAGTTGCCAGGTATGCCACTTGACCGAGACATTGAATTTGTTATTGAATTAATACCTAGAACTCCACCTATAGCTAAGAGGCCGTATAGGATGCCTCCTAATGATTTAGCGAAGCTCAAAAGGTAGATTCAAGAGCAACTAAAGAAGGGTTTTATCTGCCCAAGCTCTTCACCTTGGGGAGCACCCGTTCTTTTTGTGGACAAGAAGGATGGATAAAAAAGGAGTGTGTGGATTACTGAGCTCTGAACGAAGTGACAATCAAGAACAAGTATACTTTGCACCGCATAGAGGATTTGTTTGATCAGATGAAGGGTGTTGGTGTCTTCTCCAAGATTGATTTGAGGTCGGGATACTTTCTAATGAAGATTAGACCATTTGACATACCCAAGAGAGCTTTGAGGACACGGTACAGATCTTATGAGTACACCGTAATGTCCTTTGGATTGACAGACACACCTGCCTATTTTATGTACCTCATGAATAAGGTCTTCATGGAGTACTTTGATAAGTTTGTAGTGGTGTTCATTGATGACATTATGATTTACTCGAGCAATGAGGAGGAGCTTGAAGAACACTTGAGGCTTACATTGATAAAATTGAGGGAGCATCAATTGTATGCCAAGTTCAACTAGTGTTAGTTTTGGTTGAAAGAGGTGTCATTTCTGGGGCATATCATCTCTTGAGGAGGAGTATTAGTTGACCTAGGAAAAGTGAGAGATGTGCTAAAGTGGGAACCACCGCAGAATGTCTAGGAACTAAGGAGTTTTCTCAGGATTGTTGGATATTATTATAGGTTCATCAAGGATTTTTCCAAAATAGCCAATCCAATGACGGAATTGCTAATGAAGGGGAAAGCTTTCCAATGGACTCAAGCTTGTCAAGAATGTTTTGAGTTGTTGAAGAAAAGGTTAACAACAACCCCAGTTTTGATATTGCCGAATGTGAGCAAAAGTTTTGATATATATTGTGACGCATCAATACAAGGACTTGGATGCGTGCTCATCCAAGAAGGTCAAGTGGTTGCATATGCACCGAAAACAATTGAAGAAACATGAGCTGAATTATCCAACGCATGATCTTGAACATGCAGCCGTGGTACATGCCTTGAAGATTTGAAGACACTATATCCTTGGACATAGGTGTGAAATTTATACGGATCATAAGAGTAAGTATATTTTCACACAAACGGACCTGAATTTGAGGAAACGAAGATGGCTGGAGCTTATCAAGGATTATGATGTGGGAATCAACTATCATCTAGGAAATGCTAATGTTGTGGCCGATGCTTTGAGTAGGAAAGGGGTAAGTCATCAGCTCACGGTTCGAGAATTTCCATCCGAGTTATGCAAGTTGTTTGAATGGTTGAATCTTGGATTTGTGAATGAGATGGGGATAGTGGAGTTAAATCCAACCTTGGAGCAAGAAATTCGAGAGGGTCAAGCAAAGGATGAGGAAATCCAAGAAATCAGAGAAAGGGCCTAGGAAGGAAGGGAATTCAGGTTTGATGAGGATGACCATGGTACCTTATGGCTTGGAAAAAGGATTGTCATGCCTAATGTGAAGCATATTCGGGAAACAATATTAAAGAAGCACATGACTTTCTATACTCAATTCATCCCAGTTGTACGAAGATGTACAAGTACTTGAAGACATGTTATTGGTGGGCTAGCATGAAAAGGGACATAGCTGAATATGTAGCGTTGTGTGATGTGTACCAACAAGTCAAGGCGGAACATCAAAGACCAGCTGGAGTATTGCAACCATTAAAGATTCCAGAATGGAAATGGGATGAAATCGAGATGGACTTTATAGTTGGTTTACCCCATACCCAGTTTGGCTATGAGTCAATTTGGATAATTGCGGATAGGTTAACCAAGTCAGCTCATTTTGTTCCTATCAAGACCACCTATATCACCGCAAAGCTAGTAGAGCTATATATGAAGTACATTGTGTGTCGACATGGAGTCTCAAAGAAAATAGTCTCGGATAGAGGTTCTCAATTTACCTCCAGGTTTTGGCAAAAATTGCATGAATCATTGGGATCAAGGTTGAATTTTAGCTCAACATATCACCCTAAAACGGATGGACAAACTGAGAGGACCAATTATATTTTGGAGGATATGTTAAGGGCTTGTACCTTGAAGCATGGGAAAAGTTGGGACAAGAGTTTGCCGTATGCGGACTTCTCATATAACAATAGTTACCAACCAATCTTGTAGATGTCACCTTTTGAAGCACTATATGGGAGGAAGTGTAGGACACCTTTGATTCGGAATGAGATAGGAGAAAATCAAGTGTTTGGACCTGACATGTTGCAAGAAGCTGAGAAACATGTTCAGATCATCTGTGAATATTTGAGGGCTGCTCAATCAACGCAGAAAGGTTGTGCGAACAGTAGAAGAAAGAAACTTGCCTTAGAAGTGGGAGACTTCGTCTACCTTATGGTGTCGCCCATGCGAGGTCATAAGAGGTTTAACATAAGAGGCAAGCAAGCACCTCGATACATTGGACCGTTCAAGACTTTGGACAAAAGAGGAGAAGTGGCATATAAGTTGGAGATGCCAGCACATCTATCGGATGTCCATGATGTGTTTCATGTTTCCCAGCTCAATAAGAGTTTGAGAGTGCACGAAAACAAGTTCCAATGCAAGAATTGGAACTAGAGGTAGATTTGACTTATGCCGAGCAACCGGTCAAAATCTTGGAAACCAAGGAGAGAGTCACAAGGAACAAGGTGATACGATGGTGTAAAGTGCAATGGAAACATCACACAAAAACTAATTCGGAGTCGACGGGAATCGTCGAAACAAAATCAAGTACAGAATTTGTCAGGGTGCTGCGCCATCGTATTGGGCCATTTGGCCATGTATCAAGTCTAAGTCCATTATTTTTTATCTTAGGGTTAGGTCACGATCCCAACCCCCTTGGACGTCCTCCCACCTATATATGCTCCATAGTAGCCACCATGAACAATTGGGTTTTGCTTAGATTAATAATATCGCCGTTCTACGGTTTGTGAAACCCCAACTTCGCGATTTCAGATCGTGTCTTCTACGTTCTAACTTGTGTTCTCGGTTGCACTTGCAGGGATTAGCCTTCTTGGCAAGGTCAATCGTGTGTAGCACGGTTGATAACCAACGGAGCGGTGGTGTAGTGATTGCAGAGGTTTTTCGTGTTCTACTCGAGAGCCTCAGATCATCAACGTCGAGATCTTTACATCAATCGACTTATCCCAATTACCTATCGGAAGATCTGGATAAAACCTACTCATCAATGATGGTAGTGAAATATGAACTTGTATTATGATATCTACATGGATTATGATGGGTTTACTTCACATACATATAATATATTGCTTTTCAAATGTTTTAATGCCCTTTTCAGCACTTAGCCTTTATTATATTCGTCATTTGAATCAGCTACATGTCATACTTTCCACACTTACTGAGTACGACATGTACTCACCCTTGCAATTCCCCCACCAACAATTGCAGATCAGGATTGGAAGTATAACAATGATAACATGGAGTTCTAGGCCGTGTCTGCCGTCATCTTTGCCTGTGGTGTTGCTTTGAGCCGCGCGACCCTTTTGCTTATTTTCACTACAGGAATCCGCGAATAGGGCGTCAGCCATATGAGCGTCGGCCGTCTATAGAAACCGATATTCCTAGAGTAAAAGCGTTGGTGGACCGACGCTCTTAGCGACGAAAGACCGTGGACGCATTTAACTTACAGATGCGTCGGGGCCAACGCCATTACCGCTTATGAGGGTCGGTTTAAAAAAACCGGGCCTCTTAAAGTTATATGTGTCGGCTTGTGAATCGACACATTTATTGAAGTTAAAGATGTCGGTTCCTTGGTCCCCGATGCACTTTGTATTCTGACACCAAAAAAAAATTCAATTCCTCTCCCATGTCTGTTCCTCTCCCAAGTCCGCATGCCAACTAAAAATAGTTTTATAGCTTCTCGTTTCATAGCTTCTCTAATTCAACACATACGAGTGAACACAGTAAAAGATGAACAAGATTAATTTTTGGCTCCATATCTCAGATCCTAGTATCAACAAAATCAAATCTCGCTCAAACATTTCGAGCACCAGAACATTACATAGGGACAAAAAAAAATTACAAATGCGCCAGAACATTACATAGGAACATTACATTTCGAGCACCAGAACATTACAAATGGCAGGGGGTGGTGGGAGCCGAGGGGGCGCGGAAGCACTGAGGCGGCGGCAAAGCCGAGTCGCCTGTAGCCATGCGAGTGTTGAGGCTGGCCGCGGCGCCCGCGGAGGCGGGGTCACCGAGTCGGAGCGGGAACCGGGGCACCTAGGCAGCAGCGACCGCGGTGGCGAAGCCGTCGTGGCGCCAGCAGGCGCGGCAGCGCCATGGCCGTCTGTGGGGACCGTGTGTGAGGCGGCGGCCGCAGAGGCGGAGGGGGCATGGAGGCGGCGCCGCCAAGTCGGGGTAGGCGCAAAGGAGGGGACGCCGAGTTGGGGCAGGCGCGGGGGTACCGAGCCGGCGGCGGCCATGTGTGAGGCCGAGGCGAGGACGCCAAGTCGGGGTGGGCACGGGGGCACCAAGGTGGAGACGGCCACGTGTGAGGCGGAGGCGGAGTGGGCACGGAGGCGGGGCTGCCGAGACGGGGCTGGCGCAGCGGAGGTTAGGGTTTCTTGAGTGTGGCTAGTTGCGTATATTAATAGGGAGCGATGGAGGGAGCGGCGGTACAAAAAATCTGGGATCGAGCGCGTGCCTGGGCTGAAAAAAAATTTCGGTATCTAGCTCACGCCTGGGCAGGAAAATGTTTCGGGCCCACTCTTATAAGCGTCGGTTGGGCCGACACATTTAATAAGAGCATTGGTCTAGCCAACACTTTTAATAAAAGTGTCTATTTTTGAAATCTGACCGGTACATTTATATTAAGAATGTCGTTTTCTTTTAAACCGACACCCTATTCATCATTTCCTGTAGTGTTTGCTTAGCTGCATAGTTCAAACTTGTCATTAATATTCATTAGAGCCTGTATTCGACAATTTTTCTGAATTGTGTAATAAAAGTGCTTAGTTAATCTTGTTCTTTGTTAATTTTCTATATATCCTTTTGTGAATCCACTCGTGTATTTGTGTTGAACGTCCTGGGCACACATATGCGTTCACTTGGTTCATTTTCGGAACCGGGTGTCACAAGTCCGTACCCAAATGGACAAGTCCGAACTGGAACAGAAACCTTTAGTCTGTCTCGAAATGGACTACTCTAGGGGGTCCGGACTAGTCCGACCTCTATGGCAGACAAGTCCGGCCTCCCAGAACTTCGATCCAGAATTCTCATCAAGGCAAAACGGACTAGTCCATACCCACACGGACAAGTCCGAACTGGAGTAGAGACCTTTAGTCCGTCTCAAAAACAGACAAATCCGGCCAACCTGAACTAGTCCGACCCTGTGGCCCGGACTAGCCCGATCTCCTAGGATTCACTCACGAAGGCTTCTCACTTTGTTTTTTTCCTCTAAACCACCACTTTGATTCCTCTTCTATGATCTCATTGCACTTGATACATACACCCTCACATAGATATGACTAGTCTAAACTCAACACAATTGAAACCCTAATTTCTATGCTTGAGTCTTCGACGCCCGTTTCAACCTTTTCCATTTTGAGAGATTTTGTCTCATTTCAATCGCCACAACTGTGCTTAATATCAACTCAACTCATTAGTCTCTTAATTGTTGTCATCAATCATCCAAAACCCACTGGGATGCCTAGATGCACTTTCAAGGACTGAATGAGGAGAGGCGATGGTGGAGATGGTGCCGCGACTTGCGATCTTGTGGAGGACTAGCAGCTTTGGTAATGGCTGATGGATTGGGGGGGGGGGGGACAGCCAGCTAGAAGCAAGAAAGAAGACACACCGAAGTGAGTGTTGATGTTTCCTTAATGCTCAATTTGACAACAAATTCAGCGTGTAAAAATTATAAAAATGAGAACACAATATTGTGGTAGGAGTTAATACAAACCATTTCCACAAGCGAGGAAGGACCCTGAGCCCACAAATTAGTGACTAGGAGGAAGCACAGGTCGGAGAGCACCAGGAACAAGTTTGCTGAACCCCTGGTTCGGCCAAATCATTCTTGATGTTTTACTCGATCAACTGACATGTGTTTACTCCATGTGGCTTCTTGATAGAGGTAACGTCAGATTCACACTCCAATTTTGACGCCAAACCAACTCAACTCATGTATAAATAACCCCGCTCACTCCCCCACTTCACACACCACAAGTTTGAGTTTATAATTCAACTCCAAAGGGTTAGTGCCGCCCAAGTTACCAGGCAAGTAGAAGGAGAGCGAGGAGGGGCAAGCATGAGGAGGCTTGAGCTTGTCAAGTACCTCTTCTACACTTGTACATCCATGGAAGTTCTACCGGAATAGAGTAAGAAATTTCCAGGATTCAATACAAGTTTGATTTCTATTTCTTAGTGGTTTGCTCCGTAGCTGCTTGTAGGTTCAATGCTTTAATTCATTAGAGGCTATAGTAAAAGCTTCACATTCGAAAGTATTAGACTTGTGAATTAGAACTTAAGTGTGGTGCTTAGGTTAGAATTCATCAGTACATATCTTGAAGACCCACAGATCGAAGAGATAGGCAGTAGGTAGTGACATACCTATTTGTCCTTAGTAGTCCTCCACATTCGGCTACTCCATAGGCTCTTAGCGGGAATCGTCTTGGTTTTTAAGTGGTAAACCCGTGCCTGAAGCAATCATCTATTGTGGCTTAGAATCAAACCATTGAATTCCTCTCAAATCCTTACTTACCAAACAAACTATGTGTCCTTGGGAGAACAAGATAGGAGATCTCACGCACGTTCCTTAGATTCGAGTCCCTTGGGAATACTCTTTAAAGGGAAGTGCTACAACGATATTTTTCGATGCGCTTCCGAATTATTCTGTTTTCATAAGAAATACCAACAACACATTTTTGGCGCCGTTGTCCGGGAACAATTGTTGTTGATCTTCAAACCTTGTTCACCTTATATATATATTTTTCTTTATTTCATACCTTTCCACCATCAAAATGGAGCAGCCCACCAGTCTCCCTTATTATGCTCTAAAGGGCGAGTTCTGCAATCCACTGCCATCGGTGGAACCAATTTGCTCAACTAGCTATGAACTTCACTCTAGCTTTATAGCCATTGTTAGGGAACAATACTTTTTAGGAACGGATTGTGAAAACCATTACCACTATTTGTGGGAGTTTGAACAATTGTGTTCATGCCTTTTTGTTAAAGCCATGACACAAGAAACTCACAAATATAAGTTGTTTCCTTTTTCTCTTAATGAAAAAGCAAAACAATGGTACATCCATAATGTTGGTAAAATAAATGGTGACTCGCAAGAATTACGAGACAAATTTTGTCTTGCATTCATTCTAGTATCTTCAATTGTTTCCTTACAAAAGGAAGTACTAGGCTTCTAACAGATGGAGAAGGAATCAATAGTTGCAGCTTGGGACAAATTTTTTGCTATTGCGAAATTCTAACGCATATTCGTTAATCCTAGGCCCGTTGTTATTGCAACATTTCTTTATGGCACTAAACAATGAGTCTACCCTGTGCCTTGACATTATGGTTGGAGGGTCTTTCCTCCATAAGACCCCGGAAGAAGGGAAGAAACTCCTAGATCGAAGTTTAGAAAATGCCTCCTTCATTATGCGTCTTAATGAACCTCCCTCAAAGGAAGTCACGTTGAGCATCAAGGACACCTCTATATCCAAGGAAGAACATGTAGCATGCCCATCACCAGCCTTGCCTACAGAATCCCCTCTTGAACGTAAACCCTCGAAGGATGCATAAATTTAACCTTCGAAATTCTCGTTCTACTTTAAGGAAGAGATTTTGAAGTATTACAAAAATACCTCGAAGTGTTGTTACCATACGAAGCCATCATTACCTTCCACTCCATTTGACCAGCCTGATGGAGTATTTCTCCAAGAGTCGATCAAGGAGTTGACCTCTATTTTGAGTTCGGATTGGATGGCGGAGGTTGAGAACTCACACGAAATCCTTTGAATGGCCTCACCCTTGGCTACTATCCTATGCCACAATAGAGGAGTAACAATGAAAGTCCTATATAATCTCATTGTTGGAGCTAATATCATTTCTGATACTTGTGCTCTCGTCATTTCGGGCGATGCGGTAGTGGCACCAACAAAAAATCTTTCCGAGATACATTTGAAAGTATTCTTGAAGTATATGGGATTTTACAACATGTGTTGTTAAGATAAAAAATGTTGAGGTCTTCCTTGATTTTCATGTGTTCAACGTCCGTGGCTTCGACATTATGATTAGGGTACCCCTTGAGAAATTTTTCATGGAAATTTCCAAATAAGGAAATATCAACATTAATCTTGGAGGGAAGAAGATTTGTATTCCCATTCTACGTTCCACGAACACATCCGCAGAACCTCCCATCCAAGATATGCCAATTGAAGAGGTTAGGACTCTTAAATATTTGGAACCTCTTAAAGTAGAAGGAAAAGAAAACTTGATCCAAGAAGAGGATGAACTTCAGAAGAAATTTGAATTGCCCAAGGGAGAGCCACACCAAAACCTCCTATTGAACTAAAAATCTTGCTTCCAGGCTTGTGCTATGCTTTTCTAAATGAAGATTTGGAAGCTCCTGTCATCATAAGTGACAAGCTTTCGGATGAAAAAACAGTCAAACTCATAGCCATATTAGAAAAGCACATGACTGTTTTCAGCTACACACTCCAAGACCTTAAAGGCATCAGTCCTGCTCTTTGCACCCAGTGCATTACCATTGACCCCAAAAGTACCCCCTTACGAGAGCTTCAATGGAGGTTAAATAATGCGATGTGTGAACTTATCAAGAAGGAGGTCTTGAAAATTCTTTATGTCGGGATAATTTATCACATTGCTCATAGTGAGTGGGTGTGACACCCGGTTCCAAAAATGAACCAAGTGAATGCATATGTGTGCCCAGGATGTTCAACACACATACACGAGTGCATTCACAAAAGAGTATACAAAAAATTACCACGTAACAAGATTAATTAGCAACTTTTATTACACAAACCATATTATCCTCGAGTACAAGCTCTAATGAATATTAATGACAAGTTTGAGCTAATGTAGCAGAAATAAACTAAATTGAGCAAACTAAGCAAAAAGGATAGCACAACTCCAAAACTCCACAGGTTGACCGTAGGACGCAGCCTAGACAGAATGGACACTATAGAGCACATAGGAACACTCAAGAAGCGAGGTGTTTTTGTTTGGTGTGCTGTTTGCTATATACATTGTTTGCTTGTGTGCTTAATAGAGGATTTTGGGATGCTTTAGCATTGCCATGTCCACGTAGGCTAGTGTAGCTAGTTGTTTAGTTTCATATCACTTGATGCATATAGTTGGGGACGTCTTCTAAATTCTTATCTCTTGCTTTTCTTTAGGTGGTGAGGACTCGCAACTAGAGGGATGGAAATGATGAGGAGGAGAACAATGGAGCACCTCAGAACAACAATGTACAAGGACCTGCTCATGGAGCTATCAACATTGAGCAACTTTTGGCTGTGAAAAATCAGCTCATGCAGATCATGTTAAAAACTATGGGACAACTGCAGGCTGGTAACATCAACCATCAGCCCCACATGCCTCCACCGCCACCCCCGCCTCCTCACAACAGGTTGGGAGAGTTTATGAGGACTAGGCTGCTGACCTTTGCTCAAGCCGCTGACCCTATGGATGCCTATGATTGGCTCAAGTCTGTGGAGAAGAAGATAGCTATTGTCCAATGCAGTGACCGGGAGAAGGTGCTCTTTGCTTCTCATCAATTAGTTGGAGCAGGTGCAGATTGGTGGGATTAGCTATGCAATGCTCAAGAGAATCAGGAGAGGATCATCTGGGCGGAATTCAAAGTTAGTTTCCATTCTCATTATGTGCCTGAAGGTGTCATGATCTTGAAGAGGCAAGAATCTGAGAACCTGAGGCAAGGAAGATCGAGCGTGGGTGAATATCTCAATAAGTTCACTCAACTTTCAAGGTATGCCCCTGAAGATGTCAGTCAACACCACCGTAAACAATACTTGTTCATGAGGGGCCTTAACAATGAGATCCAAGTGCAATTGCTCAATTGTGACTATGCCAACTTCCAGAAGCTTGTGGACAAAGCAAATGTTGTGGAGAACAAGGTCCGTGAGATGGAGCAAGACAACGAGAGGAAGGCGCCATATCAAGGACAGCAACAAGGAAGTAATGTGCGACCTTGCTTTGCACCACCAAATGTGCCTTATTTCAGCTCTTTTGCGCCTGCTCATCACCCTAGATATGCACTGCACCCAACTCAGTTTGTGCAGCAGCGCCCTGTCATGCAAGCACCTAGGCCTCCAATGCCTTATGCACCTCGCGCCAACTTTCCTTGTGCCAATGCGTTTGTAACACCCTCATTTTCATCCATCATGCATTGCATACATTATAATACATGTTTAAAATTTAGTAACATAAAAAGGAACAAGCTTCAAATGAATTAGAAAAAAACCGCACTTAAGAATTCTGGGAAGTGCAGACTAGTCCTATTTTGGTGCGGACTAGTCTGATTTCTCTCTGACTTCAAATAGACTTGTCTGTTTTTTTGCGGACTAGTCTATTTTTCCCTCAGGACACTTTCGGACTTGTCTGGT
The DNA here is from genome assembly GCA_036927565.1 of Tuctoria greenei. Lineage (NCBI taxonomy): Eukaryota > Viridiplantae > Streptophyta > Magnoliopsida > Poales > Poaceae > Tuctoria > Tuctoria greenei. The sequence goes on along the minus strand of JAYESD010000006.1, from coordinate 40,285,608 downwards.
CCTGTGCGGACTAGTCCGGTGTTCCAATTCTTGAAAATTTTGCTAAGTCCCTAGACTTGTCCAGACTAGTCTGATATTCCAGCGGACTTGTCCGTTTTCCACTCTGACAAAAGTCGGACTTGTCAGATTTTTGGCCAGACATGTCTGTTTTTCCCCTCTGGATAAGTTTGGACATGTCCAATGTCCAGTCAGGACTTGTCCGATTTCTCTCTGTCCAACTTCGGACTAGTCCGATCCTTTTTGAACTTGTCCGATAAATTGTGACTTCGAGTTGATCTTTTGTTTCACAACTTGTTTCTTGGGTTTTACATTAAGTGGGCCTAGGGACATCGTGCCTAACTCTTTTAGAGCCCATGTGGGACTCTAAACCGGCCCCTACTCACCTCAAACTCGAAATCTATCTCACCCTAGCCTCCACCTCTATATAAACAACCTCACACCTTGGCTTGACATCTATTTGCCACTTTTCCACCTCACCCAAACCCTAGCTCGTGAATAGCCGCCATCAAGGAGGGAGGAAGGGATCTAGAACAAGAAGAAGAAGAGGAGGAAATGAAAGAGGATCAAGATCTTCACCAACTTTGCATTCTTCGTCAAAAATTGACCACCCAATTCTTTGTCAACAATTCACCATCCAGTTCTTCATCAACCCTAGATCATCAAGATCCAAGTGTTGCCTCCAAGATCCTTTATTTATTGGAGTTCTAAACACCTGGTATACCTTCTACTTCCTTTTCCTTACGTGAATTCAACACCGTTTCTCCAAATTCACGTCGATCTAGAAAACCCTAATATGCTGTTCTTGCGCAGTGCAGACTTTTCTGGCCCCTAGCGGACTAGTCCAATTTTCTTGGTTAATTTCTATTGAATTAATTCTAAATTGACTCGAATCAACTCCAAACCTATGTAGACTTGTAAATAAGCATTGTAATTGACTAATAAACATTAAAAGCAACTCATTAACTAGTTTTGCTTCACAATTGCATTAATAATGCATGTCATGCCATATTGAGTAATATATGTGCACTTTTTGTTTGTGTTTCTTGTCTTGTATGTTTATTGTGCGGATTAGATGGATTTGCGCTAGAGAGTGCCGCGGAGGATCTCCAGCACCAAGAATTTGAAGTCTTTGATCCTATCCAATCCCAAGAGCAAGGCAAGTGTCCTTGAAGGATATTGATCCTGTTTTGAAATAAATATTTTGTTGCAAAACTGCATGCTTGTGTCAATTTGATGGGAAATCCTATGGTAGGAAGTTTACTTGATTTCTTTAACCACCCTCGTCACCTGGAATATATGGTAGAGAGTCGGGAATGTCTTTTTACCTTTTTGCTTCGCTTAATTAATTGGGATGGGAAAACAACTATACCACTTAACTTAATTGCACATTTATGAGATTATGAATAACATGAACTGGTTAATATGATATGATAATGGGTGATCTAAGCAAGCCTGGTATGTGGATGGGTTGGATGTCATGATGGTTTGCTTGCTTTAGATCTAAGGACCAGTTCAGGCGAGAATAAGCCAGAACTACAGTGCCACCATGAGGCCAAGTATCGGTGCGGCATAGCTATTAATTATGGCTTTGTCAGTGCTATTTGGACCATTAAGGATGCTTGGGGAAGGGTTAGATGGATTGGGTTTGTTGATGATTGACGGGACTACCCTGGGATCCGAATTGCTTAAGAGGTGGCCCTTGGTTGAAGATGTGCTCAGTTAGAGGCATCACCACCGGTGAAACCTCAGTGGGATCTAAATAGGCTATTAATCCCTTTGTAAAGGCTATTTTTAGATCTCTTGGCCATACACCAAAGGAAGTGTAATTAGCACAAGGGAGATTCTTTAGTCGCCGACGGGTGATGAATAAAAACACGTGGGTAAAGTGGTACAAACTCTGCAGAGTCTAATAAAACTATCACGATAGCCCAGCTCCCGGTTATGAACACCTGGAAAACTTCGATGATTAGAGGGTATTTGGGATTCGGGATGGTTATGGTTTGGAAATGGTTATCGTTAATAATACGATTATGGCTGGCTATGGATTAAATTTCTGGTATTGGATATGATTAATGGTAATAGTCTGGAATATGGATGATGATAATGAATATGGACTGGAATTATGATGATTACATGGTTTATGATGAGCTTATTCACATACATATAATATTTTGCTTTTCAAATGTTTTAATATACTTTTTAGCACTTAGCCTTTATTATAATTGTCATTTGAATCAGCTACATGTCATAATTTCCAAACTTGCTGAATGCGACATGTACTCACCCTTGCAATTCCCCCACCAACAATTCCAGGTCAGGATTGGGAGTTTAATAATAATAATGCAGAGTTCTAGGTTGTGTCTACCGTTAGCTTTTCTTGTGGAGTGTTGGAGCTGCGCTATCCCTTTTGCTTAGTTTGTTGAGTTTAGTTTATTTCCGCTGCAGTAGCTCAAACTTGTCATTAATATTCATTAGAGCTTGTACTCGAGGATAATATGGTTTGTGTAATAAAAGTGGTTAATTAATCTTGTCTGTGGTAATTTTCTATATACTCTTTTGTGAATGCACTCGTGTATGTGTGTTGAATATCCTGGGCACACATATGTGTTCACTTGGTTCATTTTCGGAATCGGGTATCACAAAATGGTATCACAGCCGACCCTCACGGTTTCGCAGGTGCGTACGGGTCAGAGATGTGGGTACGTACGCATGACGCGTGGGTCCTCTAGGAGGGACACGGTATGATACGTATGCCAGTACTAAACGTATGGAGGTGACCAAGAGGGGATGTTCTTGGCTTGGGAGTTGACCGACGAGGACGTCGATCTTCTAAGGGGGTGGATTGTGACATCTTGGCTTGAGGCTTAATATGATTCATAGAATAACTCATACCACCAAGGTATACCTTCTTTTCTGGGAGCCCACCTACAAAGAACTTTGAAGTTAAGCGTGCTTGGCTCGGAGCAATTTACGGATGGGTGACCGACCAGGAAGTCTTTTTGGGAGCGCACGAGTGAGGATAAAATTCACAGAAAACACAAGTATTGGTCTTTGGGGCTAGTCTGTGATCCTAGAGAGCTGCCAGGAGTAACGACCGCCAGACCCGTAGTGGCTGGGGTGTCACAGTGGGTCAGTCCAGTCCAAGTAGTGCCAAAGAACGAAGGAATGACGGTCGTTCAAAATGAATAGAATGAGTTAATTCCTCAACAAACCATCATGGGATGGAGGATGTGCATAGACTACCGAAAACTCAACAAGGCAACTAAGAAGGACCATTTTTCACTGCTCTTCATCGATAAGATGTTAGAGCAGTTGTCAAAACACCAAATCCCCATCCATCCCGATAATTGAAGTGAGACCACATTCACATGTTCATATGGAACATACACCTACTGACGAATTTTTTTTGGACTATGTAATGCTCTTGCATCTTCCAAAGGTGCATGATGTTTTCCTTTTCCAACATGGTTGAGGAAGTCATGGAAGTTATCATGGATGATTTCTCCGTCCATGGAAAAACTTTTGATCATTGTTTGAAAAATGTAGACAAGGTCTTACAAAGATGATAACATAAGGACCTAGTACTTAATTGGGAAAAGAGTCACTTTATGGTCCGTGAAGGCATCGTTCTTGGACACATGGTGTTCGAGAGGGGGATACAGGTGGACAAAGAAAAATTGAAGTTATTGAACAATTTCCACCTCCTGTCAACATTATGGGAATTCGTAGCTTCTTAGATCATGTGGGGTTGTATCGACCATTTATCAAGGATTTCTTCAAAATCGCTAGACCCCTAACAAACCTACTAGCTAAGGATGCTCCCTTTGATTTTGATGAATAGTGCATAAATATTTTGACACACTCAAAAAGTCACTGATCTCAGCTCCAATCATTCATCCCCTTGATTGGACGATTCCATTCGAAATCATGTGTGTTGCCCACGATTCTGCTGTTGGTGCGGTCTTAGGCCAAACAAAAGATAAGAATCATCACGCCATAGCCTACGCTAGCAAGACTCTAACAGGATCACAACTCAACTATGGCACTATGAAAAAAGAGCCCCCCGACAGTAGTCTTTGCTATCGACAAGTTTAGGTCCTATTTGATTGGAGCCAAGGTCATAGTCTACACAAACCATGTGTTCACGATTGGTATGTCACAGATGAAATATGCAAGCGCACGGATAAATTGCTATAGCACTTCCCCTTAAAGAGTATTTCCAAGGGTGTCGAATCCAAGGGATGTGTGTGAGATCTCTAAATCTTCTTCTCCCAAAGACACAAAGTTTGTTTGGTAGGTAAGTATTTGAGAAGAGTTCAATGGTTTGAAATCTAAGCCACAGCAACCTACGACAGATACTTGCTTCGGGCACGGGTTTACCCCTGGCAAAACCAAGACGAATCTTGCTAAGAGCCTATGGCATAGCCGAACGTGGAGGATTACAAAGGACAGATAGGACTGTCACCACCTTTTGCTTACCTCTTCAATCCATGGGTCTAGGAGATATCCACCAATGAATTCTAACCTAAGCACCACACTTAAGTTCTAATTCACAACTCTAATCATGTTGACTGCAATGCTTCTACTAGAGCCTCTAATGAATTAAAGCGGTGAACCTACAAGTAGCTATGAAGAAAACTACTATAAATAGAGATCAAACTTGTATTGAATTCATGAATGTTTCTTACTCAATTTTGGCAGAACTTCCGTAGAGGTACAAGTGTGGAAGAGGGACTTGACAAGTGTAACACTCTCATTTTCATCAATTATGCATTGCATTCATTCTTATACATGTTTAACAATAAGCAACACAAAAAGCAACCGGACAAACGAATTCGGAAAAAAATAGCAAAAAAAACATGGCTTAGTGCGGACTTGTCTGGATTGGACCCCGGACTAGTCCGGTTTAGCTACTGTTATCCCTCGAACTTTTCCACTAACTGTGGCAGATTAGTCCTAAATCATTTCTCTGTCCTTTGGACTTGTCTGTTGACTTTGCAGATTAATCCGGTTTTATTTTTGTATCCGTCTGGACTTGTCCGTTGGTTGTACAGACTAGTCCGATGATCTCTGTTGAAAAACTCCAAAAATATTGGTCCGGTTTTGATACTGTACAATCCCAGACTTGTCTGGCTTCACACCGGACTTGTCTGTTTGACTCTCTGATCTCAAACGGACTTGTCCGGCTTGACACCGGACTTCTCCGTTCAACTTTTTGGAACTTTTAACAGACTTGTCCGGCCTCCTACGGACTAGTCTGGTCTTGAGGGTTTCGATTAGGATTCTATTTTTCCTCCACGACGAGTTATTGGATAATTTCCTTAATTGGTCCCAAGAACGTCGTGTTTCACCTCTGAGGAGCCCAAGAGGGACTCTACCATGGCCTCTATTTGTTTCCACTGCCATCTACTTGGATTCTACCCTAACCCTACCACCTCTTCTCCTATATAAACACCCCGACACCCACCCTTTACCCCTTTTCACATTAGACGAATCGAAGCGCCTACTCTCTTCTTAGCCGCCGCTGTTGAAAAGAGAAGAAGGAAGGGAAGGGAAGGAAGAAGAAGCAGAGGAAGGAATCAAGCAAGACCGTCGTCGCTGCTGCAATTTTCTTCAACAATTCTTCGATGTCAACTTTCTTCTTTGTCAATTCTCTGTCTTCGTCTATCTAGACATCAAGACCTCGAGTTTCATCGAATCCTCGACCCTTGAACCCTAGGATTAACGATAAATACCTTAGATCCACCTTTCCTAATAAATTATGGTTCTATGTTAACTTAAACTATGCTCTAGTTAATATTCCAAAACCCTAGCCATAGTGGACTTGTTTGGTCATGTGGGGACTAGTCCAGCCTCCCAAATCTGAGAATTCCTAGAACTTCTTTAATATTATCCAAAATGACTTAAAACTTGTTCTAACATGTTAGACTTAATTGTAATTAGATAGTAAGCAATAATGTCAACCTAATAACATGCATTATAATGTAATTGCATCAATCATGCATATCATGACATATTGAGTAATATATGATCATTTATATATTTTAATGCTTGTTTTGTATGTAGTTGCGCGAAATAGAAGGTATCGCTCTAGAGGGTGCTTTCGAGGACCTCCAGCACCAGATTTTTGAAGTTTCTGATCCAAACCAGTCTCAAGAGTAAGGCAAGTGTCCTTTATCATTTTGATCCTATTTTTAAATGTTTTGTTTGCAAAACTGCATGCTTGTGTCAAATTGATGGGAAACCCATGGTAGGTGTTTACTAGTCTTGTTTGACCATCCTTGTCGCTTGGAATATACTGTAGATGCAACACCCTTATTTTCATGCATCATGCATTGCATAATTTCACATACATGTTTAACATTAATCCACATAAAAATGAATGAGTTTAAAATGAATTTAAAACAAAACCGCACTCAAAAGTTCTGAGAAGTGCGGACTAGTCTGCGTTTGGTGCAGACTAGTCCGATTTCTCTCTGACCTCTCTCGGACATGTCCGTTTTTGCCGAGGACTAGTCTATTTTCCTCTTTGTACAATTTTCGGACTTGTCCGGTCTGTTGCAGACTAGTCCGGTATCCTAATTCCTTGATATTTTGCCAAGTCCCTAGACTTGTCCGGACTTGCCGACATCTAGCGGACTTGTCTGTTTTCCTCCCTGACTAAGTTCGGACTTGTCCGATATAGTCCAGACATATCTGTTTTCCTCTGACTGATATCGACTAGTCTCGCCTAGTGCGGACTTGTCTAGTGATCACGATTCTGAGTTGATCTTTTGTTCCACGATGTCTTTTTGGATTTTACCTTAAGTGGGCCTAAGTACGTTGTGTCTAACCCCTATTGGAGCCCATGAGGGACCCCACACCAGCCTCCACCCACCCCAAACTCAAAATCCATCAAACCCTAACTCTCCACCCTATATAAACAACCCAACAGCCCACCCTTTTACCTCTTTGCCTCAATTGAAAGACCACAAATCCTAGTTCACGGGAGCCGCCACAAAGGAGGAGAAAGAGATCACGAGCAAGAAGAAGAGGAGGAGGAAAAGAAAAAGGATCAAGTGATCAAGACCTCCATTAGGTTTTCATTCTTCATTAACAATTCACCATCAAGTTCTCTTCATCAACCCTAGATCGTCAAGATCCAAGTGTTGCCTCCTGAATGTGGCCTAGAGGGGGGAGGGGGGTGAATAGGCCTTTTTGAATTTTGTCAGAACCTGCAACACTTAACAACCAGATCAATTCTTGAGATATCAGACTAGTCCGGTCAAGTGCGGACTAGTCCTGTGTGTATCAACTAGGTTAATCAAGTTTGATCGATTAATTTGATTCAAGGATGTATGCAGTGGAAATATACTTTTAATTGAAGTGTTACACAATTATGAACTAGGGTATACCACAAGTCAATCTTATATTTAATGTTTCAACGTAAAGTAAGCAAGATTGATTGAAACCCTTGATTGATATGATGTATAAGAATGATGAGCACAAGATAAGAACACAATCAATTTATCCCGTGGTTTGGTTCCCACACAGGCAACCTACGTCCACGTTGAGGAGTCCACAAAAGGACCGTGTCTTCTCCAAAGCTACCCTCGTCGGATTGCCACGAAGGACAATCCTCTTCACTTATCACAAAGGGTAAATAACCAAATTCAAGCGGCCTTCTCACACGTTGAGTGCTCCCCTAGATTACAACAAGAACTCCACCAAGAACACACTCGAAAGATTACAATGAAAATCACAAGAGTGTGTTAGGGAATCAAACCAAGAGCTCAATGAGTGATGAACCGTGTCTCTCAAATGTTCCAATGTGTATCCTCAAGGGATTGATCTTTTTGGCTTTTGATTTCTTGGAGAGATGTGTTTTTGAGGCTCTTGGGAGGTGTGACGACGCAGGGGGTCGAGTGAGATTAAATTTGGGCCGTGTACATATATTTATATAGGGTTTCTAAAAGTGACCGTTAGGGTTAGGAAGATCGGACTAGTCCGTGGTGGACACCGGACTAGTCCGGTGTGCTGTGTGTAGCAAACCCTTAGTGTCCTGAAATATCGGACTAGTCCGGCTAGAAGCGGACTTGTCCGGTTTCGCATCTGGAAATCTTCGGACTAGTCTGATAATCATCGGACTTATCCGGATTAGTGAAACCCTAAGTGAGTTGGGTGACAAGTCCGCACTTGGAAGACTTGTCCGATTTAGGTCAGAGGGTTTTCGAACTAGTCTGTGCCAACATCGGACTTGTCTGATTTTCATCAGAATGATATCGGACTAGTCCGCTGTGTAATCGGACTTGTCTGATTTTGTGCAACTTGTGCAGTGTTTTGAGGACTAGTCCGCACTGGGAAGAACTAGTCTGATTCTAGTCAGAGAGATATCGGACTAGTCGGTGGTGATATCGGACTTGTCCGATCCTGTGCAGAGAGATATCGGACTAGTCTGGTGTCAGTCGGACTAGTCCGGTCCTGTATAACCTTGTGCAGTGTGTGTGATTATTTGTTCTTGAGCTCTTGGGGTGTGTTTCCTTAACACACTCCATACACAATGATCTACTACACTTGTTCCATGAGCTCATATCCACATTGCTCCTCATGCTCCCTTCTTTTTAGCACTTTGCTTATTTTCTCATTAGAACCTGTGCTCATCTCAACAAAGTAGTTAGGATCTCATTTGCTTGTCATAAATCATCCAAAACCCACAAGGGATTCCTAGATGCACTTTCAATCTCCCCCTTTTTGGTGATTGATGACAACCAATTGGGATTTCACAAAATATGATAAAAAGTTGAGATTTTCATAAAGTGTGCACATATGAGTCTAAAATACATCAGGCAATGAAAACATGATCCATATGTGCATTCTTTATGGTGGGATGCATAAATAAGTGCATTGAAACAATGAGAATGATATAATTGACATTAACACACCAACAACAAGCATATATGGCATTATAGGAGCAAAATCACAGATTTCATCAATTACTTCATAAGTAGTTCAAAACATTGCATCACAGGACCATAAGCATCATAGGAGCATATTAAAAGTTTTACAACCCACAAAATATACAAAAAGCATAAAAGGAAGCTCTCCTCACATCCTATAGCTATAACCTAAGACCTAAGACTCCTCCTCAATCTCTCCCCCTTTGGCATCAAGACACCAAAAAGAAGGAGATAAGGGACCTAAAGTCTTCAAGCTTCGCTGTCGGTCCTCTCATCGTCTTCATCTTCATCTTCGGGCCGATGAGGAGGAGGAGGAGGTGCGGAGCAACTCGAGCCCCCAATGCTAAAATAGGAAAGCTCAGAGGGAGTCAAGGGCCCTAGCTCGGTGCAGTCAGAATCAGAATCTTCAGAGATGACTGGAGATCTAATGGGCTCGATCTCTAGTTTTTGACAAATTTGCTTCACATTTGCCTTGACATACTTCATGTCTTCCTTTCTTCTCTTGTTAAGCTTGTGGGCCTTCACCTTGGCCTTTCTATAGGAGGCAAAGATAGCAGCCAAGTACTTGAAGATGCCACTTGCAGATCCCTTTTGAGGAGCTTCCCTAGTGGCAGGGGCAGCCCTAGCACCGGCACCAGCTCTCGCTGGAGCCTCAGGACTGGAGGCTGGAGAAGGAGCAGCCTGTGTGCTTGGCTTTTGAGGCATCTGGGGCCTCAAGGTAAGGTGCTCCACATCTTTGATAAATTAGATTCCATTGACCTTCTCAATCATGAACATAAGATACGGAGCATAGCCACATGACCTGTTGGTTGTGCAAGAGATGTTGACCATATCGTTCTAGATATAGTCGGCCACATCAAACTTGTGGTCCTTGCTTATCACCTTCATCAAGGTTCGGAGATAGCCCTGCACTCTCCCAGCATCCCCATCCTTGGGGACAATTGTCTTCCTCAAGACTCTGTTCAAGACCACGAAGAAAGGTTTCATGTTCTTTGTGGAGGGAGGATTGAACTTGGAGTTGGGCTCATAGAGGAATTTCATCTTGTCCTTCTCAATGACACCTATGTTGTGGATGATTAAGTTGTCATTGCTTGAGGTGTAAAGGTGCAGCAGACTTGCAAATACTTCATAGGTTATACTGTAGTTGGATCCGTGAGTCATCCAAGTCACATTGTCTTCCTCGTCACTTGAGAAATGGCAAGTCACAAAGAACTGCGCTATGACCGCATCATGCCAATTGTTCCTGAAGGCAAAGAGGTGCTTCAAGCCATGTCTCTCAGCTGCCTCAACCACTTCAACAATCGGTGAGCAGCCCTTCTTCTCAAAATGCACCCAATCGATCCATTGGCTGCGCACTACAGGTGTCTTCATTGGGAGGTATACAGACTTGTAGAAATCTACATGAAAATTGCTCCAAAATCTTCCATCGGCAGCTTGCTTCGGATGGCTGTAGCAATCAACATTTCGGAACTTAGCCGCTGAGTCACTGCCTTTCCCATTGAATCTTTCTTCTGTGGGATCCCGAGCCCCTTGCTTCGGAGCTGACATCTTCAGAGGGCAAATCGGGCCCGTTGCGATCCCTTTGCCCATGCCTTTAGCTAGGCGAGCACTCGCCGAGCTAGGGCCACCACCAGAGGAAGCCCTGGAAGCAGGCACCTTTTGTCGAGCCACCCTCTTTTGAGACTAAGGAGGATAGGGGCTGGCTCAAAAGGGCACTTCTTGCTTTGGTCCGTCGAGGACCGGAACGGGGCATCTTGTTCCATTTCGGCTTTGAAGTCGGAAACTTCATCATGAGAGTTCGACATGCCCTGAGAATGGATTGTACAAGGTATGGATGAGTATGGATGACAAGGAATTGCATTAAGAAATTAAAGGTTAGGGTTTGAGTTCAGAAAAATCAGACAAGTCCAGTGTACAGGCACAAACTAGTCCAGTTGACCGGACTTGTCCATGCATGGACCGGACTAGTCCGGTATTCATCCTCAAAAACCTAAGCAATAAGACAAATGGTGATTCCTAATGCACAAATAGCTTAGCATCAATGTAATACATCAAGGAAGCATGTATATAGTGAAGGATGCTAGGCTATTCGATCAACAACGACGAAAATGGTGATTTCTAGGGTTTGGGGGAAAATTTACCGAAAAATTGCTTGAATCTCAGAGAGGAGGGTGTTGAAGGCCGGACAAGTCCGTGAACTTCAATCCCTATGCGAAGAAGATCAATTTCCACCCAAACTTGTGAAGTTTTGACGGAGGAATCAAGCAATCGCCTTTGGAGCTCGAGTGCAGAGATAAGCTTGAGGCAAGCGTGGGGGTTGAGGAAATTAGGGTTTCGCGGCGGCTAGGGTTATGGACACAAAAAATTGGACAAGTCCGAAAATGATCGGACTAGTACGAACTTTTCCAGAGGCTATATCGGACTAGTCTGTGGTCTGCCAGACTAGTCCGGCCTAACCAGTGCTCTGTGAACTAGTCTCCATGGGCAGACTAGTCCGGGGAACCACAAACTAGTCCGTGGTCACCAGGGAAAAAATGCTTAGCCCATTCGTATATATTCGAAGGTACTTATTTAGAAAATAGGGAGGCAAATCAAATCAAATAATCTTGATGAATATGATCAGTAAGCATACAACAATCAAGCAATGACCATAATTCACCAAGATCTAGTAATTGGCAAAGTTTTTCGGAGAAAATTGAAAGAGATGATTTTCACAATCCAATCAACATATTTTGAAGAATTCATACATGTATGCAAATTTTCAAGCCACATTCCGAGCATCAAAGATGTTTAGTTCATTTTGAAGCTCGCAAAAGCATTTTTCATCAAGTGTCTTGGTGAATATGTCGGCTAATTGCTTTTCGATGTTGACATGGGAAATGACTATATCTCCTTTCATGGAGTGGTCTCTCAAGAAGTGATGCCGGATGTCTATGTGTTTGGTTCTATAGTGCTCAACTGGATTATGGGCAATTTTAATGGCACTCTCATTATCACAAAGGAGTGGAATATGGTTCATATTATAATCGTAATCCCTTAGAGTTTGTCGCATCCAAAGAAGTTGTGCACAACAACTCCCGGCTGCAACATACTCTGCTTCGGCTGTGGATAAGGCAATGGAGTTTTGTTTCTTGGAGGACCAAGAAACTAGGGATCTTCCTAGGAATTGGCATGTACCGGAGGTACTTTTTATATCTACTTTGCATCTGGCATAATCTGCATCGGAGTAACCAATGAGATTGAATTTGGAGCCTTTTGGATACCAAAGACCAAGGTTGGGTGTATGAACTAAATATCTCAAGATCCTTTTTACGGCTGTCAAGTGACACTCCTTAGGATTGGCTTGAAATCTTGCACACAAACATACACTCAACATAATGTCTGGCCTAGATGCACATAAGTAGAGTAAAGATCCAATCATGGAGCGATGTACCTTTTGATCGATGCTAGGTCCATCTTCATTGAGATCAAAGTGGCCATTCGTTCCGAGGGAGTCTTTATGGGCTTCGCCTTGTCCATTCCAAACTTCTTGAGTATGTATTGAGTGTACTTAGTTTGGCTTATGAACGTCCCTTCCTTTGGTTGCCTCACTTGGAATCCCAAGAAGTACTTTAGCTCTCCCATCATGGACATCTCAAACCTATCTGTCATAATTTTGCTAAATTTCTCACAAAAAGATTTGTTAGCTGAACCAAAGATTATATCATCAACATATATTTGACAAACCAAGAGATCATTTTCAAAGTTCTTTGTAAACAATGTATAATCCACTTTACCAATCTTAAAGCCATTTTCGATTATGAAATCTCTAAGACACTCATACCAAGCTCTAGGAGCTTGTTTGAGGCCGTAGAGAGCCTTACACAATTTAAATACGTGGTTGGGGAATTCTTCATCTTCAAACCCGAGGGGTTGCTCCACATACACCTCCTCCTTGATTGGTCCATTGAGGAAGACGCTTTTCACATCCATTTGATAGAGCTTGAAATCATGGTGAGTAGCATATGCAATTAATATTCTAATGGACTCAAGTCTAGCTACGGGAGCAAGGGTTTCATCGAAATCCAAACATTCGACTTGTGAATTCCCTTTGGCCACAAGTCGTGCCTTGTTCCTTGTCACCACCCCGTGTTCGTCTTGTTTGTTGCGGAAGACCCATTTGGTGCCGACGACGTTAGATTTTGGTCTTTCTACTAGTTCTCATACCTCGTTTCTTTTGAAATTGTTGAGTTCTTCTTGCATGACCACTACCCAATCTGGATCGTTCAATGCATCCTCAACTCTGTGTGGTTCCAAAAAGGACACAAACGAGTAATGCTCACAAAAATTAGCTATGCAAGATCTAGTAGTTACTCCCTTTTGGATGTCACCAATGATGTTGTCGATTGGGTGATCCCGTTGGACGCATTGGTGTACTCTTGGGTGTGATACATGTTGTCTTGGATCTTCATGATCATCTTATTCTCCCCCTAAATGGTTGCCCTCATTGACTTGTTGACCATCTTCACTTTATTGAGGTTGATCTTGTATGGAAGCACCCCCTCGATCATTGGTCTCCTCTTGTAGTTCGTTTTCCTCATGCATATGTAGAGGTGGCTCTTGTGGTCGAACTTCGCCTAACGCCATCCTCTTCAATGCTTGACACGGAGCTTCTTCTTTATCTAGCACACATGGATCAACTTGCTCCTTTTGGGAGCCATTAGTTTCATCAAACACTACGTCATGTGCTACTTCATCAAGTCCAGAGGTCTTGTTGTAGACACGATAGGTGTAAGTGTTCGAATCAAAACCAAGCAAGAAACCTTCATCAGACTCTGAAGCGAACTTTGAAGTCCTAGGCTTCTTGTTCAAAATATAGCATTTGGAACCGAAAACTCGAAAATATGAAATGTTAGGCTTGTTACCGGTGAGAAGCTCATAGGATGTCTTCTTCAGTAGTCGATGAAGATAAAGTCGATTTATGGCGTGGCAAGCGGTGTTGACCGCTTCCGCCCAAAATTTATCTGAGGTCTTGTACTCATCGAGCATTGTTCTCGCCATCTCTATGAGGATTCGGTTCTTTCTTTCGGCAACTCCATTTTGTTGAGGGGAATAAGGAGCTGAAAACTTGTGCTTTATGCCTTCTTCATCTAGGTACTCCTCCACTTGTGTGTTCTTGAACTCTGTGCCATTGTCGCTTCGAATGTTCTTGATTGTCAATGAGAATTCATTTTGAGCTCGCTTGAAGAACTTCTTGAGTATTCCTTGTGTTTTCGACTTATCATGTAAAAAGAAAACGCAAGTGAAGCGGGAATAATCATCAACAACTACTAAACCATATTTGTTACCGCCGATGCTTATGTAGGCAATTGGACCAAACAAGTCCATGTGAAGTATCTCGAGCGGTCTTGTTGTAGTCATGACGTTCTTTGAGGGATGAGGTGCTCCAACTTGCTTCCCGGCTTGGCACGCGCTACAAGGCCTGTCTTTCTCAAAAACAACATCCTTCAAACATCTGATGTGATCGCCCTTGAGGAGTTTTTGAATGTTCCTCATACCAACATGTGCTAGCCGTCTATGCCACAGCCAACCCATGTTGGTATTTGCAATCAAGCATGTGTCAAGTTCGACTTTATCTTTGTTGAGGTCAACAAGGTAAAGCTTTCCCTTTAACATACCCTTGAATGCAATGGAACCATCACTCCTCCTAGAGATGGTCACACCCTCATTAGTGAACACTCAATTATAACCTTTGTCGCATAATTGGGATATGGACAACAGGTTATAATCTAAGGAATCAACATGTAATATGTGAGAAAGAGTGTCTTGTGGTTATATGGCAATTTTACCGGTATCGAGCACCTTTCCTTGAATATTGTCTCCAAAGTAGATGCCCTCACTTGGATCTTCATTTTCTTCATACTCAACGAACATCCCTCTTTCTCCGACCATATGGTTAGTGCAGCCACTATCTAGCACCCATTTGGGTCCACCAGAGGAATAAGCGTGCAAAAACAAAGTATGCTTTGGTTTTACATACCCAATCTTGCTTGGGTCCTTTTAGGTCAGTCACAAGGGATTTGGGCACCCACACATGAGACTCGGTGTTCCCATGGCGTGGCCCAAAATAATGAGCATAAAGTTTTCCATAATTACTTCTCATTAAGACATAAGATGCATCGAAAGTCCTAAATAGCAATTGTTGTTGTTTATACACAGGACTAGTCTGGGAGACCGGACTTGTTCAGAAGACCGGACTTGTCCGGAACCCGACCATACTAGTCCGGTGATCATGCGTGTTGGATTCATTAATTTTGGATTTCCTAATTTTAGAGGGTATTCCCTTTACAAATACATTGCTATCCTTGTTATTCTTATGGCTTCTAGCATGTTGCTTTTCACCATAAGAGTAACCAATGCCATATTTTACATTTGGAGGTCTTGTGACCAAGTATGCACTACATGCATATTTCATCTTCTCCTTGTCAAATATGCCATTTTGTGATGGATGCTTGTCCTTGGTAGAGGTTGACTTGACTTTCAAACTGGTGTCAATTTTACCACATGTACAAGTAGAAGCAACTTCTGTTTAATGGGTTGAGAAGGTGAACTTGAAGAGGATGAAGGGTCACCTTGCTTGAGTGACTGAACTTGCACTTCAAGGATCTTGTTAACCTTGATTAGGTTAGCAAGTTCTTCCTTGATTGTAGCATTTGAGTCGCTTAACTCCAAGCAAGCTTCCTTGCTTGTAGCTAATTCAAGCTCTAGTGACTTGCTTTGCTCCTTTTCAAGTTCTAGAAGCTTATCAAGTTCATCATGTTCCTCCTTTTGAGAGATAATTATGTCTTCTTGATGATGTATCAACCTCTCATTCTCAACAAGTTGATCAAGTAAAAACTTCATTTTTGTAGTTGTTTTCTTATCTAGTCCAATGAGCATGTCTTCATTATCACTATTAATTTCACTATCACTAGAGTAGGAATGTACGGAAGAGGGTTTTGTTGTTTCCTTGCGTCTACCTTCCTTTGCCATGAGGCAAGTGCCGTTCCCCTTCCATGCGCCGAGAGTAGGGAAGAGAGTGGACTTCTTGGATGTCTTCTCAATGGCTATGCTAGCCATCTCTTCTTCTTCTTCCGATGGGGACTCATCATTTGAGTCCCACTCTTTCCCTATACGCCCTTGTTCAGCTTGTTTCTTCTTCTTGAAGAATTTCTTGGGTTGAGGCTTGGCTTCTTTGGTCTTCTTCTTGTTCTCTTTATATGGGCAATCAACTATAAAGTGGTTATACTCACCACAATTATAGCATGCCCGCCTCAACTTTGGCTTTGGTCTTTCCTTGTATTTTCCTTCACTTGATTTAGCGCCTTGTCTCTTCTTCATCATCTTCTTGAATTTCTTCATGAATAGTATCATGTCATCTTCATCCAAGTCATTGCTTTCATCATCACCGTCTTCTTCTAGTTGAGCTTCTCGAGCTTCTTTAGACAAGGGCTTAAGGGTGGACTTTAGAGTGACCCCTTTCTTCTTTGCCGAGGTGAGGTCGACAATTTCCTTAACATGTTTAGCCTGTTTTTCCATCATCTCAAAATTGATGATTTTTCCAAGTAGCTCATTCGGGGTCATCTTCTTGTATTTAGGGCTTTCTCGTATCATTGAGCATAAGGTGACATTTCGAGGCATGAAGGCTCTAAGGATGATCTTCACAACCTCATGGTCATTCCACTTCTTGCTTCCATAAGCTCACACCTTGTTGATGAGCGTCTTTAATCAGTTGTACATGTCTTGGGGGACTCATCTTCATTGATTGCGAACCTTCCTAGCTCGCCTTCAATCATCTCGATCTTCGCTTCTCGCACATGATGATCACCTTCATGTGTGGTTTGCAATGTATCCCATATCTCCTTTGCGATCTCGAGTCCGTCCACCTTTGTAAACTCATCTAGACTGAGCGATGAAGTAATGACTGCAACAGCTTGAGCATTTCGATGGATGGCTTGCTCTTGGCTCGGTGTGAGCTCCTCATCATCATCTGGGATATCTATTCCTCTGCATACTTTGTGCCACAAACTTGGATTGAGAGAAATCAAATGCATTTTCATATTTTTGCCTCGACATTGACTAATCATTGCTGTCAAAGTGTGGGGCTTTTCCAAGTGGAATAGATAGATAATGATTATTGTTAGAATTTAGGCAATCATAGTTAAAAGGATATCGGGAGTAGACGGTGTGACGACTCCCCTTCTTTCTCTTCTCATCTTTGATCTTCACCTTTCCCTTGGAAAGGGTTTTATTCCTTAGGAGCGCCTTGTGTTCCAGCGTCTCCTCATCGTCATCCTCAAAGTCTTGAATGGCATCGAGGAGCTTTTCCAATTTCTAGTTCCTGTCTTCATCAACCTTCTCTTGGTTGTTGCTCTCGTGTACGTCTTTCATGTCCGACATGATCTCTTCAAGTGATTAGTCTCCTTCTTGAAGAACCTGCTCTGATACAAATTGAATGTGGCCTAGAGGGCGGGGTGAATAGGCCTTTTTAAATTTTGTCGGAACCTGCAACACTTAACAACCAGATCAAATCTCGAAATATAGGACTAGTCCGGTCAAGTGCGGACTAGTCCAGTGTGTACCGACTAGGTTAACCAAGTTTGATCAATTAATTTGATTCAAGGATGTATGCAGGGGAAATATACTTGTAATTGAAGTGTTACACGATTATGAACTAGGGTATACCACAAGTCAATCTTATATTTAATGTTTCAATGTAAAGTAAGCAAGATTGATTGACACCTAGATTGATATTATGTATAAGAACGATGAGCGCAAGATAAGAACACAAGCAATTTATCCTGTGGTTCGGTTCCCACAGAGGTAACCTACGTCCACGTTGAGGAGTCCACAAAAGGACCTGGTCTTCTCCAACCCTACCCTCGTCGGATCGCCACGAAGGCCAATCCTCTTCACTTATCACAAAGGGTAAATAACCAAATTCAAGGGGCCTTCTCACACATTGAGGGCTCCCCTAGATTACAAAAACAACTCCACTTGAACTCACTCGAAAGGTTACTATGAAAATCACAAGAGTGTGTTAGGGAATCAAACCAAGAGCTCAATGAGTGATGAACCGTGTCTCTCCAATGTTCCAAAGTGTATCCTCAAGGGATTAATTTTTTGGCTTTTGATTTCATGGAGAGATGTGTTTTTGAGGCTCTTGGGAGGTGTGACGGCGCAGGGGGTCGAGTGAGATTAAAGTTGGGCCGTGCACATCTATTTATATGGGGTTTCTAAAAGTGACCGTTAGGGTTTAGGAAGATCGGACTAGTCCGGCTAGAAGCGGACTTGTCCGATTTTTCTTTTGAAAATCTTCGGACTAGTCCCATAATCATTGGACTTATCCGGATTAGTGGAACCCTATGTGAGGTTGGTGACAAGTCCGCACTTAGAGGACTTGTCCGATTTAGGTCATAGGGTTTTCGGACTAGTCCGTGCCAATATCGGACTTGTTCGATTTTCATTAGAATGATATCAGACTACTCCACTGTGTGATCGGACTTGTCCAGTTTTGTGCAACTTGTTCAGTGTTTTGAGGACTAGTCCGCACTGGGAAGGACTAGTCCGATTCTAGTCAGAGAGACATCGGACTGGTCCGTGGTGATATCGGACTTGTCCGATCTTGTGCAGAGAGATATCGGACTAGTCCGGTGTTAGTCGGACTAGTCCGGTCCTGTATAACCTTATGCAATGTGTGTGATTATTTGTGCTTGAGCTCTTGGGGTGTGTTCCCCTAACACACTCCACACACAATGATCTACTACACTTGTTCCTTGAGCTCTTATCCACATTGCTCCTCATTCTCCCTTCTTTTTGGCACTTTGCTTAATTCCTCATTAGAACATGTGCTCATCTCAACAAAGTAGTTAGGGATTCCTAGATCTTGTCATAAATCATCCAAAACCCAGAAGGGATTCCTAGATGCACTTTAACCTCCAAAGCCCTTGATTCATTGGAGTTCTAAACATTAGATATACCTTCTACTCTATCTTTCTCACGTGAATTCAACCCCGTTTCTCCAAATTCACATCGATTTAGAAAACCCTATATTGCTGCTTCTGCAAAGGGCAGACTAATCCGGCCCTACGGCGGACTAGTCCGATTTGGCTGACCGTTTTCTGCTGAATTAATTCTAAATTGATTCAAATCAATTCAAAACCTGTCCAAACTTGTTAAAAACTATTAGAACTAGATAGTAAACATAATTAACAACTCATTAACTAGTTTTTCTTTGCATTTACATTAATCATGCATGGCATAACATATTGAGTAATATATGTGCACTTATTGATTGTAATTCTTGTCTTGTATGTTTATTCCGCGGTTTACACACATTTGCACTAGAGAGTCCTGCGGATGATCTCCAGCACCAGGAATTTGAAGTCTTTGACCCTAACCAAGCTCAAGAGCAAGGTAAGTGTCCTTGAACATATTGATCCTATTTTTACAATAAATTTTTGTTTTCAAAACAACATGCTTGTGTCAATTTGATGGAAATTCCTATGATAGGGAGTTTACTAGCTTTGTTTAACCACCCTTGTCACTTGGAATACATGGTAGAGAGTCGGGAAGGGCTTTTCACCTTTGCTTTGCTTAATTAATTGGGATGGGAAAACAATTATACTATTTAATTATGCATTAATGAGATTATGGTTATATGAACTTGTTAATATGATATGGTAATGGATGATCTAAGCAAGCCTGGAATGTGGATGGGTTGGAAGACATGGTGGTTGCTTGCATTTGATCTAAGGACCGGTTCATGCGAGAATATGCCAGGACAACAGTGCCAGCACGAGGCCAAGTATGGGTGTGGCATAGCCGATTAATTAGGGTATTGCTAGTACTGCACAGGTCATTTGGCACACCAGGGAAGGGGAGTCGGATTGTGTTTGGATTTGTGGCAGGACTCCCTGGGATCCGAATGGCACAAGAGGGGGCCCTTGGTTGAAGATGTGCTCAGTTGGAGGCATCGCCACCGGTGAAACCTCAGTGGGTCTGTACATGCTAGTAGTCCCTTTGTAAACGCTATTTTGTGATCTCTTGGCCTTACACAAAAGGAAGTTTGTTGGCATAGGGAGGTTCTCTAGTCACTGACGGGTGATGAAATCACAAACACGCGAGTAAAGCGGTACAAACTCTTCAGAGTATTAAAACTATCACAATAGCTGTGCTCCTGGTTAGGAACACCTAGATAACCTACATGATTAGAGGGGTTTTGGTATTGGGATGGTTTGATGTTGGTTATGGCATGGTATTATGGTTTATGGCAATGGATATGGTTAATGGTAATGAGAAATCTGGAATATGGATGATGGTAATGAAATATGGACTGGTATTATGGTAACTACATGGTTTATGATGGGTTTACTTCACATACAAACAATATATTGCTTTTAAAATGTTTTAATGTACTTTTTAGCACTTAGCCGTTATTATGTCCGTCATTTGAATCAGCTACATGTCATACCTTCCCACACTTGCTGAGTACGACATGTACTCACCCATGCAATTCACCCACCAATAGTTGCAGGTCAGGATTGGAATTACCAAGACATTAATTAGGAGTTTTAGGCTGTGTGCCGCCGTCAGCTTGCCTGTGGTGTTGCTTGGAGCCGCGCTACCCTTTGGCTTAGCTTGCTTATTTCGTTTAGCTCATATTTAGTTATTTCCGCTACATTAGTTCAAACTTGTCGTTAATATTCATTAGAGCTTGTACTTGTGGATATTCTGAATTGTGTTACAAAAGTGGTTAATTAATCTTGTCTTGTGGTAATTTTCTATATATTCTTTTGTGAATGCACTCGTGTATGTGTGTTGAATGTCTTGGGCACACATATGCATTCACTTGGTTCATTTTCAGAACTGGGTGTCAAAAATTGGTATCAGAGCAACAGGTTGACCGTAGGACGCAACCCAGATA
Organism: Tuctoria greenei; assembly: GCA_036927565.1. Taxonomy (NCBI): domain Eukaryota; kingdom Viridiplantae; phylum Streptophyta; class Magnoliopsida; order Poales; family Poaceae; genus Tuctoria; species Tuctoria greenei. Next base: position 40,264,728 of record JAYESD010000006.1, on the reverse strand, counting down.
GAATGGGCACTTTAGAGCACATATGAACACACAGGAATCGATGTGTTTTTGCTAGGTGTGCTGTTTGCTTTGTATTGCTGCTTGTGTGCTTAGTAGAGGATTTTGGGATGTTTTAGCATTGCCATATCCATATAGGCTAGTATAGTTAGTTGCTTAGTTTCATATCCCTTGATGCATATAGTTGGGGACATTTTCTAAATTCTTATATCTTGCTTTTCTTTGGATGGTGAGGACTCGCAACCAGAGGATGGCAATGATGAGGTGGAGAACAATGGAGCTCCTCAGAACAACAATGGACAAGAACCTGCCCAGAGAGCTATTAATCTTGAGCAGGTATTTGCCATGCAAAACCAACTCATGCAGACCATGATATAGACTATGGGACAGCTGCAGGCTGGCAACAACAACCATCAGCCTCACATGCCTCCACCGCCACCCCCACCTCCTCATAACCGATTGGGAGAGTTCATGAGAACCAGGCCGCCGCCTTTTTCTCAAGCTGCTGACCCTATGGATGTCGATGATTGGCTCAAGTCCGTAGAGAAGAAGCTAGCCACAGTGCAATGAAGCGACCGGGAGAAAGTGCTATTTGCATCTCAACAACTTGTTGGAGCAGCTGTCGATTGGTGGGATTCACTATGCAATGCCCACGAGAATCAAGATAGGATCACATGGGCTGAATTCAAGGAGAGCTTCCGTACTCATTATGTGCTGGAAGGTGTTATGATAATAAGGAGGCAAGAATTTGAGAATATGAGGCAAGGAAGGTCAAGCGTGAGTGAATATCTCAATAAATTCATTCAACTCTCAAGACATGCACCTGAGGATGTGAGCCAGGACAGCCGGAAGTAATACCTGTTCACGAGGGGCTTGAACAATGAAAAGTACAATTGCTGAATTATGATTATGCCAACTTCCAGAAGCTAGTGGACATGGCAATTGTGGTCGAGAACAAGGTCTGTGAGATGGAGCTAGATAACAAGAGGAAGGCGCCATATCAAGGACTGCAACAAGAAAGTAATGTGCGCCCTCGCTTTGCACCACCCAATGCACCTTATTACAACTCTTCTACTTCTGTACAGCACCCTGGTTATCCACCGTGCCCAGCTCAGTTTGTGCAGCAACGCCCTGTCATGCAAGCACCTAGACCTCCAATGCCTTTTGCACCTCGTGCCAACCTTCGTGGTGCAAATGTTCAGAATCAAGTTCGTCCCAATAGTTCTGGTGTAGTTACGAAGTGCTATACGTTTGGAGAAGTAGGACACTTTGCAATTCGATGTCCTAAGTTAGGCCTTAGTCAAGGAAGCAATGCTCCATGACAAAACCCAAGACCCATTGGAGGATAGCCACAAAGGAACCGTGGACAGTAGAATTTTGCTCGTGGCAACGTGAACCATGTTTCTACAGAGTAAGCTCAACAAGCGGATGACGTAGTGATTGGTATGTTTCTCGCAAACTCCAACTTGATGACTATGTTATTCGATTTCGGAGCATTGCATTCATTCATTGCATCGAAGTATGTTGCCAAGTATAAATTGCCTATCTCTCATATGAAGTATACTCTATTGGTTAAATCTCCTGGAGGAGAGATGAGGGCAAATATAGTATGTACAACAGCAAGCCTTAGAATAAGGGAGGTAGACTTCTTTGCCAACCTCATTGTCTTGGATTCTCGAGGATTGGACATTATGCTTCGTATGGACTGGTTAAGGAAGCACAATGGAGTCATTCAATGTGCCACAAAGATGGTGAAGTTGACCAATGAGGGAGGGATAACCATAGAATTTGAAGCATCTCAACATGCACCGAAGCAATTGGAGCTTAATCATATGGACGGTACCGCAATTGAGGAGATTCTGGTGTTGTGTGAATTCTTGGACGTGTTTCTAGATTAGTTGCCAGGTATGCCACCTCATCGCGACATTGAGTTTGTTATTCAATTAATACCTGAAACTACACCTATAGCTAAGAGGCCATATAGGATGCCTCCTAAGGAGTTAGCGGAGCTCAAGAAGCATATTCAAGAGCAACTAGAGAAGGGTTTTATTCGCCCAAGCTCTTCACCTTTGGGAGTGTCTGTACTCTTTGTGGACAAGAAGGATGGATCCCAAAGGATGTGCGTGGATTACCGAGCTCTCAACAAGGTGACAATCAAGAACAAGTACACTTTGCCCCACATAGAGGATTTGTTCGATCAGATGAAGGGTGCTTATGTCCTCTCAATGATTGATTTGAGGTCAGGATACTTTCAAATGAAGATTTGACCATCGGACATACCCAAGATAGCTTTTCGGACACGATATGGATCTTACGAGTATACGGTTATGTCCTTTGGATTGACAATCGCACATGCCTATTTTATTTACCCCATGAATAAGGTCTTCATGGAGTACATGGATAATTTTGTAGTGGTGTTCATTAATGATATTATATGGGGATAAATTTATTTCTATCGATTTTCAAAAAGGGGAGAAATTGTTTTCAAAAATTTTCTTTTGAATATGCTAATGTTTGGATTTTAAGTGGTGTTGCCAATGCATTCATCAAGGGGGAGTTTGTGAGACCTATGTGTGCTGAATACATTAGCTATGGTGATAAAAGTTCTGAATACTACAAAAACACCTTTATCATCCAGATCCCACTCTAGGTTTGATCTCCAGCAAGGTCCGACGATAGGTCCGGCTTGTTTTCGGTAGCTCCGGCAAGGTCCGACGTAAGGTCCGACTAGCTTTGGTTAGCTCCGGCTCTAGGTCCAACTAGCTTTGGTAAGCTCTAACGCTAGATCTGACTAGCTTTGGTTAGCTCCGGCGCTAGGTCCTGCTAGCTTTGGTAAGTTCCGACGCTAGATCCTGTTAGTTTTGGTAAGCTCCAGTTCAAGGTCCGGTTAGCTTTGGCAAGGTTCGAAGCTTGATTGCAGTGGTTCTGCTTTTAATTTGCAATGTTTCAAACTTGCCTTTTGGATTATGGAAAGTTTGCTTAGTTTTCTTTTACTGAGTTTTTGGTGTGTTTTGGTGCTTATGGTTAATATCTTTTTGCTAAGGTTTGCAACATACTTATGTGAGGTTCTCACGTAAGGTGTTGTGGGTATCAGAACTAACGAGAGTCAAGTCGAGGACTTGTGCTCGGAAGTATTGGTTGTTTATTCATGTGCAGGTGTTGCTTGAGTTCAAGACATGGCTGGTGAAGGGATCCATTGAACTATTCTTACGAAGAAGATGAGGTTCAACAACCAAGTTCGGGAGGAATTGTGGTTGAGTTGATCGGGAGGTTGCACAACATGTTTGAATCAAGAACAACGCATATGAAGGTATTGTGGACGTTGTTGGAAGATGTTTGCACGTGTGCAAGGAGTGCATGTACGTGGATACATGGTTCTGAGGTGTGATGAAGAGATGTGGACGTAAAGAATTGGTCGGAAAGGTCCAACCGACTAGGTTATGGACTCAGGCTGCAGCTGAGTCGTGTTTGACTCAAATATGGAATGTTTTGTGTTGGTTATGATAGGATTTTGTGTGGGTCTAGAATTTAAGTGGTTTTAGGAATGTGGGATACGTTCCTAAGGTGTTTGGAAGCCTTAAGATTGCTTCTATCTGCGTATAAAAGAGTCTTCAGCAGTTTTGGAAAGTTTTGATTCGTGAATTGAGTAGGATTAGAGTCCTAGTTTGAGTTGAGTTGGCTTTCGGGCTGGTTATATAAGCAAGAGAGGCTAGAGCTCGTGGTAGACGACTTTGGGGCTGTTTATACTGTGTTTTGATCAATAAAATTCATAGTTTGAAGGAACTTTTGTGCCTGTTCATCTGACTTGTTTTCTTCAAGTCTTTCTTGACGAGTCATTGCACAACACTACTTTTCTTTGGTGGTTTTATAATACCTCGAGTTTTACAGATCCGATTGATGTGATTCTTTTTGGATTGTCTTCACAACTTGATTTTCTATAATTTGTGAAAATTCATGGTAATTGAATTTGTGGTTTTGGATATACACGAGTTTATTTGCAGTATTCCAGAACTATTTTTCTTGGTTAAAACAGATTGACCTTTGTGTGATCTTTTGATCGAAACTTCAGAGTTTCTCGATGGATTTTTGTCATTCTCGTTGTGACATCTTCGTGACTTGATTCTCAACAATCTATACTAGTTTTATCACAGTTGAACATATTTAGATTAGTCAAACACACGGTTTCTTTAACAAAACGCTTTTCTACCAAGCGGTTTTTTGTTGCTTTCGCTGAAAAGTTTTAATCTACCATTCAGCCCCCCTTTGGTAGCTTTACACGTGTTCTTTGATCCTACTGTTATGATAGGATTTCGTGTGGGTCACGAAGTTGATGTGGGATATGTTCCCAAAGTTTTTGGAAGTCTTAAGATTGCTTCTATCTGCATATAGAAGAGTCTTCAGCAGTTATGGAAAGTTTTGGTGAAAACTAAGTACGATACGAGTCTTCGTTTGGTTTGGGTTGGCCCCATGGGATGTTATATAAGAAAGGGAGGCCAAAGCTCATGGTGCACGGACTTTGGGTTGTTTCTCTTGTTTTATATTGAGTAAAGGTCGTAGTTTAAAGGAAATTTTGTGCCTTGTTCGTCCGACTTGTTTTAGACAAGTTTTTATTGTCGAGTTTCTACAAAGCACTATCTTGCTTCAAAAGTTTTATCATAACTTTTGACGTGATTCTTTTTGGGTTGTCTTCACAACTTGATTATATATCATCTATGAAAATTTCAGGTTCATTGTATTTGTGGTTTCTGATGTACACGAGTTTCTTTGCAGTGTTGCAGATCTGGTTTTACTCGGGTACAACAGATTGACCTTTGTTCGATCTTTTGTTCGTAACTTGAGTTTTTCTCGATGGATTTTTGTCATTCTTGTTGTGACATCTTTGTGACTTGATTATCCATAATATATACTGGTTTTGTCACAATTGATCACGTTTAGATTAGTTACACACACGATTTCTTTCACAGATCAATTTTTTGCCTAGGGGTTTTCATTGCTTCCGCTAAAAATGTTTTAATCTATCATTCACCCCTCCTCGGGTAGATTTAAACGTGCTCTTTGATCCTACAATTGGTATCAGAGCCACGGTGCTCTAATCTTCGTGATTTGCATGTGTTTTGAATAATCATCATGGAGAAATACTCCGCCAAACCTTGTGTGTTTAGTGGTATTGATTTTCTGGTTTGGGAAGCACGCATGGAGGCTTTCATCCAGGCGCAAGGCTTTGCAATATGGGAAAAGGTGTACAAGACTTACGAAGTGCCTTCAAACGATGAAGTTACATCTACAAATCTAAGAGATGTCGACAACAACAACAAGGCTCAGAACTTGATCATACAAGGACTAACTCAAAGCGACTTCGACCTTGTTGCTCACCTGCGATCTGTGTACGATGTTTCGAAAGCTCGATGTAATTATCACGAAGTATCCAACACAATCATGGAGGTAAGGCAGGACATGTTCAAAAAATAGTACATGTGCTTTGAGATGCAACCAGGTGAGTCCATAGATGACCTCTTTGCTCGCTTTAAAAAAATTCTTAGCAACTTGTGTAGAGTCAATGTTAATTTTTCAGATGCTAAGAATGCTAGGAAATTACTAAGTACATTAGACATGTCAAATTGGGAGATGAAAGTTACATCTATTCGTGAATCCAATGTCATGAGTACACTTACATTAGATGTTATATATTCTAAATTAAAAACTCATGAAATTGATAATCTCATGTAAGAACCCCAACAAGTGCCTTGCATTTGTTTCTCAGTGTGATATGCCTAGCTCCAGCCAATCTTCATGTTGTGGAACACTTTATTTGTTGTCCTCTCTAACCCTTGAACAGATTGAAGAGTTTCCAGAGGATGAACATGCACTCATGTCTACTCAGTTCTCAAAAGCATGGCAAAATGTGAGAACTAGAAGGAGAGGAAGTGTCATACATCAACGATGCTTCGAATGGGATGAAAACAAGGATGAAGCACTCCTCTACAAACAACAACAAGAAAAAAAAGGGTTTTACAAGACAACAAATGGTGAATGGTTTTATCTCCGCACTTCAAGAACTTGGCTCAAGCGATGTGGACATCGGAAGTGACGAAAATGAAGATGATTTGGCAAACTTGTGCTTCATGGCGCGCAAGACAAGATCAAGTATGGGGTACGCAGAACACAACAGCGACAATAAATAGGTTACACGTTTGAGGAAGGAGAACATTTGGATTGTGGATTCAGGTTGCTGACGCCACATGACTAGTAACAAAGATTGGTTCTCCTCCCTCTCTTTTGTGTCACTTGTAGAGAATGTTACTTTTGCTGATAATTCTTCAACTCCTATAATTGCTAAGGGTTTGGTTAAAGTAAATGATCACTACACTTTGAAGGATGTGGCACTTGTTATAAATTTGAAATACAACTTGCTTTCTATTTCACAACTACAACATGAAAAACTGGAAATTATCTTTACTAAAAATTGCTGCAAGGTTGTACATTTAAATAGTGATCTTATTTTTAACATGTCTCGGTTTGCAAGAGTTTTTAAAGCTTATTTTTATATGTCATCCTCTAAGCATAGGTGTCTAGTTGCTAATGATTCAAAGGACTTATATTTTTGGCATCGTAGACTTGGTCACGTAGGCTTTGATCATCTAACGCGTGTTAGTGCTCTTGATCGCATATGTGGGCTGCCTAAGCTTAAAGGGAACAAAGAAATTGTGTGCTCTTCTTGTAGACATGTTAAGATGGTTGCAGGTTCACATGCTCCTCTCACAAAGACTATGACCACTGAACTGGGTCAACTTTTGCATCTTGACACCGTAGGACCTTCACGTGTTCAATCCTTTGGAGGTAAATGGTATGTTCTTGTGATTGTTGATGATTATTCTAGATACTCTTGGATTTACTTAGAATCTAAGAATGAAACCTTTAGTCACTTTAAAACTTTATTTCTTAGATTATCAATTGATAACCCAAGATCTGTAAAAGCAATTAGAAGTGATAATGGAACCGAATTTAGAAATCAATCGCTTGATCACATTTGTGCAGAAAATGGAATAGATCACCAATTTTCATCACCTTATGTACCTAAAAAAACGGTGTTGTAGAGAGAAAGAACAGAACCTTAGTTGAGATGGCTAGGACTATGCTTGATGAATATCAAGCTCCTAGGAAATTTTGGGTTGATACAATTGCAACCGCTTCTTATGTCTCAAATCGTGTTTTCTTGCGTGATAAGCTAGGAAAAACACCATATGAGCTACGGTTTGGACATAGGCCTAGTGTTACACACTTTCGGGTCTTTGGTTGCAAATGCTTTGTTAAGAAACATGGTAATCTTGATAAATTTGAAGCTAGATCTGTTGATGGCATGTTTCTTGGTTACCAATCTCATACTAGAGGCTACCATGTGCTTTTACTTGACACTAACAAAATTCTGGAGACTTGTGAGGTTTATTTTGATGAAGCTAGCCCAGGTAATAACTCAAATTATGCAGGTCTGGATCCATATCCACAGAGGGAGAGCATTTTCATTGAAGATGAGGAAGAAGTGGAGTTGCTGCCCGAAAATTCAGCAGCTAACGATATTGTTTCAGCTCCAGATGATGATTCACAACCAGCACCGACGACTACTATTGCTGGTCAAGATCGTCCTCAAGTCACAAGCTCATCAATTTGCGATGAACATGAAGAATAAGTAGCTTGCAAAGTGTCTACTCACCTCGGAATCTTCAAAAGTCATCCTCTACAACAAATCATTGGGAGCTTGCACGAATGAGTCACATGGTCCAGGTTTTGTGATCCAAACTCTCACGCTCATTCTGCTTTTGCTGCTTCTTTTGAACCCAAAGATATATCACACGCACTACCTAATGAATCTTGGATTATTGCCATGCAAGAAGAGTTAGAAAATTTTGAAAGAATTAATGTTTGGAAACTTGTACCTCCACCTCAAGGTCACACTTTAATTGGAACTAAATGGGTGTTTAAAAATAAACAAAGGATGGGGTTGTGGTTAGGAATAAGGCTAGGTTGGTTGTTCAATGTTTCACACAAATTGAAGGTCTAGATTTTGATGAAACTTTTGCTCCTGTTTCTAGATTAGAAGCAATAAGAATTTTGTTAGCTTTTGCTGCATCTAAAGGTTTCAAGTTATATCGAATGGATGTTAAAAGTGCTCTTCTTAATGGCTACATAGATGAGGCGGTTTATGTCAAGCAACCACCGGGTTTTGAAAATCCAAATTTTCCTAATCATGTTTACAAACTTTCTAAAGCCTTATATGGTCTCAAACAAGCCCCTAGAGCATAGTATGATAGGTTAAAAACATTCTTACTTGAAAAGGGGTTTACCATGGGCAAGGTCGATAAAACTCTTTTTGTGCTTAAGCATGGCAATGACTCATTATTCATTAAAGTGTATGTGGATGATATTATCTGTGGTTGTGTTTCTCATGATCTTGTGTCCAAGTTTTCAGCTATGATGACTTCAGAATTAGAGATGAGAATGATGGGAGAACTCACGTACTTTTTTAGGCTTCCAATCAAGAAAACCAAGGAAGGTACCTTTGTACATCAAACAAAGTATACAAGAGACCTTCTTAAGCGCTTCAACATGGACAAAAGCAAGCCTCTTCCAACACCAATGGGTACAACAATGACACTTGAACTTGATGAAGATGGCGAACCACTGGATAAAAAAGAATATAGAAGCATGATCGGATCACTTTTGTACCTCACGGCATCAAGACCGGACATTCAATTTAGTGTATGTCTTTGTGCACGATTTCAAGCTTCTCCACATGCTTCACATCGTCAAGCCATCAAAAGAGTCCTCAGGTTCTTACATGGAACTCAATAATTTGCCATTTTTCTTCCTTCTCCCTCAACCATTACTTTGAAGGCTTTTTCGGATGCTGATTTTGGGGGTTGTAGGATTGATAGGAAATGTACTTCAGGTGCTTGTCATTTTTTGGTAATTTTCTTGTTGCTTGGTCCTCTAGAAAACAAAACTCAGTTGCACAATCCACAACCGAATCTGAATATGTTCTTTGAATATGTTCTTGCTGCTAGTGCTTGCTCACAAATTCTTTGGATTGTTCAAACACTTAAGGACTATGAAGTTGATCTAGATAGTGTTCCACTATTTTGTGATAACACTAGTGCCATTTGCATTGCTAAAAATCCCGTGCGACATTCGAGAACAAAGCACATTGAAATTAGGTTTCACTTTCTCCGTGATAATGTTTAAAAAGGAAACATTGTGCTTCACCATGTAGATATCGAACAATAATTGGCTGATATTTTCACAAAACCATTGGATTTCACTCGGTTTCGTTTCACTCGTAGTGAAATAGGGTTTATGCATCCTCATGGCTTAAATTCAGGGGGAGTTTTGAAACTTGGGAAGTCTATGTGTGAATCTGAATTTAAAATAATATGAGAATTGTATTTCTTACATATATGACTTTGTGATTCCTTTTACATGTTGAATGTTCTTACTACATTACTCATGTTATACATTTTGTAGTTTTTGCCATGACTAGTAACTAGAATAATTGCTTACACTAAATCTGGTCATGATCGAACTTTCTTGCTGTTTTGAACTTGTTGAATGCTCACAATTGATTTTAATAATGAAAAATTAATCAATCAACTATCAACATATTGAGGTTTTATGATCAAATAAAAATGAGAAAAGATCAAGAGAATATGCATGCATCGCACTTCTTCTTTTGATATGGCTTATCATTGCACTTAGATATGAACTTAGAAGAAGTTGTGTATGACTAAAACCATGACATAAGCTTTTTATTGTCAAATGACATAGGCTTGGCTTGGTTGGTTAGAATAAGGCAGATGCGGCATATAATCTCTTGCAAATGTTATATGATCAGAATTTGTGCTTTAAATAATATTAAAAAATGAAAATTGCAGCAACAAGTGTCATGCTTTTAGGTTTTGAAATAGTTAAGTTTGTGAGATCATGACTTGCTTAAATTGAAAATTACATTTGATCTCTAGCATGGCTTACACTACTTTATGTATCTCATTGTTGTGATAGTGTAAGTTACTTGATAGTATGACTTGGATGTGCTTTGTTTTATATGTATATGTTATAATGTCCTCATAACAAATTAAAATTTCTCTTTTGTACCTTGCTGAATACATTGTCCTAGGGGGAGAAGTATGCAAGGGGGAAAAATATGTATCAGGGGAGAAATTTTTTTATATCTCATTGATTTTCAAAAGGGGGAGAAATTGTTTCCAAAACTTTTCATGTGAATAAGCCAATGTTCGGATTTTAAGTGGTGTTGCCAATGCAATAATCAAGGAGGAGATTGTGAGACCTATGTGTGCTGAATACATTAGCTTTGACGATAAAAGTTTTGAATACAACCAAAACACCTTTTTAACATGGTCCGAGCTCCTGCAAGGCCCGACGATAGATCCAACTTGTTTTGGGTAGCTTCTACAAGGTATGACTTATTTTGTCTAGGTTTGTCTTCTTTGTCTAGGTCCGACTTATTTTAAATAGGTCCAACTTGTTGTGGCTAGGTTCAACAAGTTTTTGCTAAGTCCGATGCTAGGTCCGATTAGCTTTAGTTAGCTCAGGCGCTAGGTCCGACTAGCTTTGGTAAGCTTCGGCGCTAGGTCCGACTAGCTTTGGTAAGCTCCGGTGGTAAGCTCTGGCGCTAGGTCCTGCTATCTTTGGTAAACTCCATTTCAAGGTACGGTTAGCTTTGGTAAGGTTTGGAGCTTGATCGCAGTGATTCTGCTTTTAACTTGCAATGTTTTGAACTTGCTTTTTGGATTATGGAAAGTTTGCTTAGTATTCTTTTACTAAGTTGTTGGTGTGTTCACTACAGGAAATGTGTGAAGAAGTGTCGGCCTTATCGCCGTCGGTAAGGCACTGTAGCCGACGGCATTACCGTGAACCTATCGGCCTACCGACGGCCATACCCGACGACTCCAAGTCGACGTTCTTAACACTTCAAAGATGTCGGGACCGACAGCTTTAGACAATTAAAGATGTCGGGCCGGCAACCCTGACACCTTTACTCCGTTGGTGCTCTACGACTGTCGAGGGCCGCAGACTGATGGTCATATTGCTTTAAAGCCGTTGGCCCGTTTGCCCGACATATTTAATTGCCTTTAAAGCCATCGGCCCCGACAGCCGTATATGCGACACGTAGGCGCTCCAGGAGACTTATAGACGTCGGTTGCGTTGCCAGACTGGCGCCTTTATGGTCCTTATGACCGTCGGTCATTAGAAATCGATGGCCATACTGGAAGTTTTTTCTTAAATACCCGGCTGCTTTCCCTCCCTCCCCGGGTGGGAAGCCTCCGGTTCATACAGCAAGCACACATACAGATCAGATTTTGCACATATATAATCCACAATTTCTATACAACACATATAATCCACAATTTCATACAGCACATTAGTTGCATAGATCACAATTTCCACACAATGCAACAGATATATCCAATTATTCACATAGTCATACAACAACTAACATAACGTATCAACAAGTTCAATCCAAATTAGTTCAAGAAAAAAGCATTGCAAACACCATTGTGAAGATTACTCTGCTTCCATGTCATTGTTCGAACCTCCACCACTTGCACCTCCGGTGTTTAGATTGAGGAAATCATCGCAACCATGAGCGGAACCCTACGAGAAACAAATAAAAGTTAACTTTACATTAATAGTTACAATTCATATGTCTCAATCTTTCTAAAATTCACAAATGCCCAACTCACATGTGTAATTAACTTAAATGTATTACCAACTATGTCATTGAATAAGTCGCTAAGTATTGTTCAAATTAAGCTACGCTATCATTAGAGCTAATGATTTAGTAATCATACCGCTGCAGCGCTCAGAGGTGTTGATGGTTGACTATGCCCCAAAGCGAAGGGCAATGATGGGAAAACACCTGGATAAGCCTGCAATCCAGGGGCCAACATTGACATGAATCCCCGATGTGGAGGATAGGCTTGACCACTCTAGGAACCCTAAGACAAATATGATTAGTATTTCATACAATTAGTTGAATTAATAAGAAATGCGGTTATACCTATGAAGAAGAGCCAACTAGTTGTCCAGGCTGCATTGGACGAGGCATACCAAACTGCGATGCAAAGCGACTTTGAGAGAAGAACTGCATAATGTAAGAATATTCAGTTAATGACTTTAACACAAATATGGTAACAAGTATACCAAATTAAGTAATGCAGTAATTTACCTGCGACATCATCTCGAACTGAGGTTGTTGTGGCATATTAAACTAAGTTCCAGTGTTTCCTTGACCCAAGAACTACACAAAGGAAATTATTTGTGAAATCTTAAGTAGAAGCAGTATGGAAACAAATAAACTATTCAATTGTTAAGATTACAAGTTACCTGTGCCATATATAGATAATGCATCTGCTGTTGCATCTGTTGCTGCTGCTGCATCTGTATTTGTTGTATTTGCAGTTGTTGTTGTTCCACTTTCTCCTCGTACCATCTTAGTTTTCTTGCAATACCTCATCTGCAACACGGGATCAACTCGAAACTAGAAGTAGAAGACCGTCGTCCCACATAAGCGTCACACTCCACATAACCGTCACCTAATCCAAGTCTACAAAAATCACAAATGTGATGAATCGATGGTAATTAAGATTTAAACAATTATTAACTTTACATGTACCTCCCATGCGGTACGCCTCCGCCGGCTTCATACGCTGCACCCACATCCAACGGCGTTCTTAAATAATCTACATCATCTCCATGCTTTTTCTTGAGACAATCAACATATTTTGTCTGCAACATTAAATTAAGTTCACAAGTAAGAGTCATCAAAGATAGATTTAGTTCATACATAGAGAGCAGTCAACACACTTACCACTTTTTGTGTTGTCGCCTCATCACACAACTGCTTCGGGCGTGCCGGATTTGTGCCTCTGTGCCCCCTGAGGTAAACCACAATAAAAGAAGGATCGACACTGGTTTCAGCTTCCTACAACATCAGAATACAACCTTAGTTCAATTAATGCAATTTTTTGAAGAAATTTACAAGTGATTGTGATAGTTCATACCATTCATTATGCCATCAGCATATGTCCATCTGCCCCATAATGTTGCAGTCCAAGCTTGCTCTTTCAGTTGCTTCAGTTTCTCCTTGAAATATGTTTGAACTCCTTCGACGCCCAATATTCGTATAGCCATTCCCAAGCTGTCGGATCTACACAGATCCAATCCACACTACTCTCCATGTACTCATGCTTCTGCAGATAAATTGTAGTTGCTCGCTTGTTTGTCATGGGCTGATGCAACCTGGTCTTGTAATACACTATCACAGCCTTGATCCGTGCATCAGAGAAGGAGTCCTTTGTGAGCTTTCTCGCTGAGATCTCAAAAACAGACCTTGCATATGCTGGAGCCACACCTTCCTCCAATTTAAATGTACCCTGCATAAAACCAACAATTAGTATCAACCAAACTAAGATGCAACCTATTTCAAACAATGAAAACAAACTCACCCAAAAAATCTCCCAAACTCTATCCTGGCAAGTACCCGTAGTGCCATATGGTTTCAGGGCATAGTGATCCCAATTATGCACAGCAATTAGCTGACCGCCCGCAAGAACCATCCTCCGAAAGAAAAATCAGATGGCATTTCCCAACTCTGTGTTAACACAGCGTCGATGCCCCTGCCATCCCAAACAATCTCGAGCCAGCACCTAGTACCCTTTGACCTTATAACTGCACGCGTATCGGGACTTTTACATGGAGTACATAAAAGGTGCCTCCGCAGCCTGTACAAATAACATTAGTTAGTTGACAAGAAAACCAAATGTATAAGATAACTTATCAAATAATTCAAAAAAATATCTATAAGGGCATCGATCACTCTGTCCCTCTGTTGCCTCTTGTAAATTTGCCAATATTGCCAACCTTGCATCTCGTTTTGGGTCATCTTCCTCTTCGCAACTCTCTTCACCCTCAATATCACCATGTCCACCCTCAGTACCATCCTGTCCACCCTCAGAAGACGACGTCCCAAAGACTTGCGCCAGAATCTCCTATGCACCTAGGCCTCCTCCCTGCTCCTGAACCTCCTCCATTGTGCTTGCTTCTAAGCCTCCTCCCCGCTCCTGAGCCTCCTGTGAGTACACACCTAAGCCTCCTCCTGATCCTGGTGCTAGCTGGCTCGATGCCTGCTCTGTCACACACCCCAAAAGTTGTCTCTGACTATGTGCACTCACGGTTATAGAAAATAGTAAATAGTTGATTATGATATTGAAGTGTTAAAAAAAAGTACCTGAAACAAGGACGTGTGAATCGAACCACTACTGTGGTGAAACACGGAGGAAGAAGTATCATCACTGCAACTGCCGCATTATCTTCTACCACTGATGCGGAGGAATAAACAAATAAGAACGATGATTTCTTTCTCCCACTGCCGCATTCTTGTAGTGGTTTTGGTGGTTATGGCTGACATCATCTTGCTATGGTTTGCAACATGCTTATGTGAGGTGCTCATTTAAGGTGTTGTGATTTCGGAACTAAAGAGAGTCAAGTCGAGGACTTGTGCTCGGAAGTATCAATTGTTTATTCATGTGCAGGTGTTGCTTGAGTTCAAGACATGGCTCGTGACGGGATCCATTGAACTAGTATTAGGGAGAAGATGAGGTTCAACAAACAAGTTGGGATGAATTGTGGTTGAGTTGATCGGGAGGTTGCGCAACATGTTTGAATCAAGAACGATGCATATGAAGGTATCGTGGACGTTGTTGGAAGATGTTTGGACATGTGCAAGGAGTGCATGGATGTGGAAACATGGTTCCAAGGCATGATGAAGAGAAGTGAATGTAAAGAATTGGTCAGAAAGGTCCAACAGACTAGGTTCTGGACTCAGGCTGCGGCTAAGTCGTGTTGGACTCAAATATGGAAAGATTTGAGTTGGTTATGATAGGATTTCTCATGGGTTACGAAGTTGAGTTGTTTTTAGGAATGTGGGATACATTCCTAAGGTGTTTGGATGTCTTAAGATTGCTTCTATCTGCGTATAGAAGAGTCTTGAGCAGTTATGAAAAGTTTCGGTGAAAACTGAGTAGGATACGAGTCCTAGTTTGGTTTGGGTTGTCTTCATGGCTAGTTATATAAGAAAGGGAGGCCAGAGCTCAAGGTGCATGGACTTTGGGTTGTTCCTCTTGTGTTCTATTGAGTAAATATTGTAGTTTAAAAGAACTTTTGTGCCTTGTTCGTTTGACTTGTTTCAGACAAGTTTTTCTCGTCGAATTTCTGCACAGCAGTACCTTGTTTTGGTGGTTTTATCATAACTCGAGTTTTACAGATCCAATTGACGTCATTCTTTCCAGGTTGTCTTCACAACTTTATTATTTATAACCTGTAAAAATTTCAGGGTTTCAGGGTCATTGTATTTGTGGTTTCTAATCTACACTAGATTCTTTGCAGTGATGTAGATATGTTTTTACTCGGGTTGAACAGATTGACCTTTGTTCGATCGTTCGATCGTAACTTGAGTTTTTCTTGACGGATTTTCTTGATTTTTGTTGTTATGTCATCATGACTTGATTATCCACAATCTATACTGGTTTTGTCACAAATGATCACATTTAGATTTGTAGCCCACACGATTTCTTTAACGGATCAATTTTCTACCAAGGTGTTTCCATTGCTTCCGCTAAAGAGTTTTAATCTACCATTCACCCCCCCCCCCTCTGGTAGCTTTACACGTGGTCATCGATCCTACACTCTACAAGGCCTAGTATGGGTGTGGCTTAGCCAATTAATTAGGTGTATTGCCATCATTGTTTGGATCATTCGGGGTAAGGGGAATAGGAGTCAGTTGGATTTGCAATAGTGGCAGGACTCCCTGGGATCCAAACGGCACAAGAGGGGGCCCTTGGTTGGATGTGCTCAGTTTTAGGCATCACCACCGGTGAAACCTTAGCAGGTCTAAATATGCTGGTAGTCCATTTGTAAAGGCTATTTTGTGATCTCTTGGCCACACACCGATGGAAATGTGTAATGTGACTGATGGGTCATGGGCATGATGGAGGTTCTTTAGTCACCGAAAGGGGATGAAATCACGAACTTATGGGTAAAGTGGTACAACCTCTGCAGAGTGTTTAAAAACTATCATGATAGTTGTGCTCCCAGTTATGAGCACCTGGACAACTTTAATGATTAGTGTGGAACTTGGGATTTGGGATGGTTAGGGTTATGGTATGGTTTGGGTTGTGTTAAATGGACATGGTTGATGATGATGATAAGAATCTGGTATATGGATGGATAAATAATGATGGATGTGATATTGTGGTAAATGATGGTGTTGGACTCATAATTGGTAATTATTATGGATACGATGGGATTAATTCACATAGACATGGTAGGATGCTTTTTCATGTTTTGGATGTACTTTTCAGAAAATAGCCATTATTTATTACTATTCCTTATTTAAGCTACATGTCATTGTTTTCCCACACTTGCTGAGTACGACATATGCTCACTCCTGCAATTCCCCCACCAATAGTTTAAGGTGACATTTGGGAGTACCACAAGGATAATGCTGAGTTCTAGGTTGTGTGCTGCCATCGACAGCCTAAGGATGCTTGGAGTCGCGCTATTCCATTTGCTTAGTTGCTTAGCTTAATGTTTAGATTATTTCCCCTTCATTATTAGTAATAATGATCATTAGAGTTTTTATTTTGAGAAATATTCAAATATTGTCATAAAAGTACCAATTCGCTAGTTTGTGTTGTGGTAATTTTCTGTATATCGTTTGTGGTTTTGTCATGTATGTGTGATCAACTTCCTGGGCACACATATGTCTTCACTTAGTTCATTTTTTTTGGAATTAGGTGTCACAAATTAGTATCAGAGCCACTGGTTGATTCTAGGACGCAACCTAGATACAATGGACACTTTAGAGCACATAGGAGCACTTAGAAATAGTTGAGGTTTGTTTGGTATGCTGAATGTTATGTGATGCTTGCTTGAGTCCTTATCTGCTTAGTAGGGGATTGTGGGATGCTTCAGCATTTGCCACATCCATATAGGCTTATATAGGTAGTTGCTTAGTTTCATATCCCTTGATGCATATAGTTGGGGACGTTTTCTAAATTCTTCTATCTCTTGCTCTTTCTTCAGAGTCAACACGTAGTGGCTGACTGAGTTTGGCACCAGAAAGGAGTCTGCCAAACCCCTGGTTCAGCTGACCTGGTCCTG
The DNA here is from genome assembly GCA_036927565.1 of Tuctoria greenei. Taxonomy (NCBI): domain Eukaryota; kingdom Viridiplantae; phylum Streptophyta; class Magnoliopsida; order Poales; family Poaceae; genus Tuctoria; species Tuctoria greenei. Next base: position 40,247,499 of record JAYESD010000006.1, on the reverse strand, counting down.
GCACCCCTCGGTGTGTGCTTCCTACACGTCATTTGTAGGTGGGCTCATGGTCCTTCCCTGCGTGTATTGTCGTTGGATTCCCTCAAATACACCTGGGAAAGCATCCATAGATCCATGTCATGCCACGTGTCATGCCTGATTGGTCGAATGGTAACTTTCAGGATTACTCTCTGCATTCTTTGTTATTTTGGGGTTTAATTCACCTGCATGCAAATAGACACTAACACTTGTGGAATTGATTAGTATCAACGCCTACCACTATGTTGTGTTCTAAATTTTATAATTTTTACGCAGTGAATTGACGTTAAAATTTAGCATTTAATGACCGTCAACAAACTCCCACAGTTAGTCCTTCGCTCGTCCTCAAATGAGGGCAAGAAGAACCAAGTGCTGAGATAAAATTTTGCTATGAAGATAAAGGAAGTACACAAAGTATTTTAATTCATAACTTTGTTTTGTGAACCCTTTTTGTGGTGTGGCTACCACATCATTTTGAGCGTTTGAGAGGTGGAACAGTTGAGTGCGTCTCGACCGGACTTCTCCTGCTGAAATAACTTTGAAAATTGCTACATTTCGAATGTCAAAAGGATAATGCCTTTTTCCTCTCAATTGGACTCTCTCAATTCACTTAAAGTGTTTGAATCCTCACCTTGGCATAATTTTTCCACTTTTATCCTAACAACTAAATATTGCTTTTTGTGGAGCTTGGTAGGGATAAAGAGTGGCACACTTGCAGTTCATATTTTACTAAGTCAAAAACGAGATCCATATGAGAAGACCATGCAATAAAAACCAATGACTAAAATTTTTTTGTGCACTTATTATGGATGATGGATGATGATTGGTGGTGATGACTCCCATTTGATCACTCACTTCTTGTGCAAGGATGAAGCATGACTATTTATTGGCTCTTTCTTCTCTTTTTGTTTTCGTACTTTTTGAGAGCTCTTATAGCCATGTCTTTGTGGGGACTGGGGTAGTCTACACATCTGAGGATCTCATTGGGTGGTGCCGTGCGATGCGGCACCTAATAGCACACACGAAAAGGATACCAAAATATACAAAGTTTTCATTTCATAAATATATTCAAAGTTTACAAAATAGTGTAAATCAAAAGTACACACGCAGCGGAACTACATACTCATTTTCTCACTTATGTAAGCATAACAGAAGACGTCCATGCCCTAGGACGCTTCTCACTAGCAACATGACGATCAATCAGCAGCGGCGTGGTTCACATGAGATTTATCTCGATACCTCGAGTCTCATGTACAAGCTGAACATCAGAAATAAAAATAATACCTGCAAAAATCTTTAAAGCGCAAACATGAGCATAAGGCTCAGCAAGACTTAACCGTCTCACTAGACATATGCAGGGGTAAGTACTAAGCATAGATAAGGAATAGCATAAAGGACTCGCCTACAAGTGGATCCTTATATTCATATTTTAAGTAGCAAATGACATTCTTCAGGCACGACACATCATAGACTCCACAATCAAACAAGAAACGCTTTGCCGATGATATGACATGCCCAAAGCACAAAATGCTATTACAGCTAAAGTATGGAGAAACTGTAATCTTTTAATTATACTATCTCTAAGCCAAACAAGGTTGCAATACAATGATTAAGCAGATTAGCAATATTTATCACCATTCCATTACTCTTATTTACTACGTCACAACTCAGTGAACAAGTGGTGCTCTATTACCGCGAGGGACGATGATTGCAATCAGGACACACCCGGAATACACGACACATACGCCCGCTCGGAAGTACCTTTCAGTGTACTCCTCACCCACGTCGTATGTGGCCACCTTTCACCCGTCATCCCAATGTCGAACCAGTTCTACCGTCCCAAAAGTAAGGTCCCTAACTGAGTACGTCGAAGTTGCTCCTTATAGGTTCCCACCTTACGATCATCTTCCCTCGAAGGATGGCGGTATAAGTTTCGACACGAGGGTGCCCGGGCTACATCAGTTTAATGGACCCCATTAATCCATTATGTAACCGGTACTGTTCAAACTTGCTACACAGGGCCTCACACGAGACAGTCCTTAACTGACACAGATGGGGCTACAACCAGCCTCCACATTTGCCTTACCCTTACCGGCCCAGGCCCAAATGTGGTCGCAAGCATTGTCCCCCTCATCCGGGATCAGACAACCTTGTGCATCCCGTCCTACAGGAACATCACCATCCACATCTCCATTTATTAAGAGTGAACATTTTTGGTAACATCTCGCGAGTAGGTTTCCCTCACTCGACTTCTCTCGCAAGTAGAATTCAACTACTTGACTTGTGATCAATAAAATGTGACCTTCTCGCGAGTGGATTTCCAACTACTCGACTTCTACCGGATTTCTTATATATGAGCAAAGCAGTTAGTACAGGTCAAACTGTAACTCGTTCCAACCAACCCTTGGGATTTGTGGTCATGCAAGTGGAGTATCAATCACCCTATACATAATGCACATATGAAACTTAAGACGTAATGTGAGAAATACTGCAAAACTCTGTAAAGCTTTTAAATGCAAATCGGGGCTTGCCTTGTTTGCGACTCTATAACCAAGTAAGTTGTTATGGCTTGATCCTCACAAACAGGTCCTCTTCGACTCCTTTCCGTCACAGCGTCTATCGCAATGAATATGCATATAACACATAATATACTTTAATAACTTAACTAATGAATATGCACCCTTATGCACTGACATACTCATAAAGGAAGTATGTTTGTAAATTAAGAATGAATAAGGTGTACTGTTGGGTATTAAATTGGATTTGGGTAAGTTAATTTGATATTACTTCATATTATAAGAATGTACATAAGAAATTTCTATATAGTCATGGATATTAAGAAACAATATAGAATTAATTCTTATGCTGATGAGTTTCATTGGCTCTGATAATTTATCACTCGTATACAAATGTGATGAAAAATTCTCATAAAAATTTCAGAGAATTTGATGGGAGAAAATGACCTACAAAATTCTATCAAGCTTTCATCATTTAGGAATTTGCAGATAAAACCTGAGGTTTTATCATGTCCATAAATGGCACAGCTAGATATTACTGATCAAAAGGAAGCTACCAAAATTGGTTTCACAATGTTTCAAGCTTCCTACAGGAAGATATTGAATTTACAAGTCCTTATGAATTTCTGGATTTAATTTGTTATTTTCTGGAATTATAATTAACCTAGGAAAAGACTTTGAATTAAACCCTCTTAAACAACTTTGTTATGCCTGAAACTTTTACGGGAGCTTTTACATAACAAAATTATTGGTTGGGTAAATTTCCAGAATTTTCTGAACAGAATCCTATTTTCTATATTTTCTACAATGCATTATACTAATTGATTTATAGAATATTCTCTAGGGCTTTTTATGAAGTTTGGGATGGACCACTGAAAATTACAGATCCTAAGGAGAATTACAAAATTTTTTCATCTAATTTGGAGCATTTTAGCCAAAGTTATAGTATTTCAAAGTTTAGGCATTTTTCAGGAATTCTTTTTGAATGGAAAAGGACACCCTTTAGTCAACTGACACGTGGCCTCTAAATCTAGCCACCCAGCCGATGCCACAATGGGGCCATAGGGTTTAAACGCGTTGCCACATGGAATCCGGGTGCTACAGAAAATCCCGATGTGAGTCTTCTTCTTCCCCCCGACTCCGGCGGCCAGTGGCGGCGCCATGGTCGGAAGCCGGCCGGCGACTTGTCGAAGCGAGCCGAGCTAGCTTCCCCGAGGCTGGAACTTGCCACCCGGGGGTTTTCGACCCTCAAGAATTCAATGGTGGCATCGGTTTAGATTGAAATGCCCCGGAAAAGTGTCTACACTGGCGACCGGCCGAATTCGACGATCGGCGACGGCGTTCTCGGTGTACAAGGCATGGGAAAAGCTGATTCTTGCACTGGGAGCTTCGTGGTGCTGTCCTGATCATTGGCCAACACTCCAATTGGATTGAAATCGGCCGTAGGATGGGGGCACCGTGGAACCGAATCTAGGTGGCGGCGAGATGTGAAATTCCGGTCAGCCGGAATGGGGAAATGGCTAGCTAATGCCTCAGGAAGGAACGAACATAAGTGTACATGCTGGGGGCGGCCGGAATTTTGAAGCTACTCACCATGGAGGAAGGGCTTCACGTTGGAACAGAGGTAGGTCGACGGCGCGCCGGAGGAGAAACGACGATTCCCTCCGGGAGGCTAGGTTCGACGGCAGCCTTGGTTCAGAGATACGGCGAGTGGATGGGCGCGCACCAAATCGAGGCTTTGCTTGAGCGGGGCCGGCTGTGACTTGGGCGGCCGAGTGGAGCGATGCGGGAGTAGGAAGAATAGCGAGCGCTCGGTCCCCTTTTATACCCGACCGTCGGAGCGGGGCAGGTGGCGTCGTTGACCGTCGTGGCGCGCGTGCACGCGGAGACCATCGTGCTGGAGGTCGCGCTGGAGAGCTGCTTGCCGCCTCCTCTGGCGTGCACGCGTGCAGCCGCTCGAGCAGAGGTGCTGCTGCAGAAGCAAAACCGAATACCTCTGCCTAGTTGGCCCCACTCTGCTCTTATCCTCTCCATTCTTTTATTTCTTTTTGCTACCCAAGCCTAGATGTGATAAGGACTCCAAATTCAGAATAGAATTGGTCCTGTTATATTTGAATGGTTTGACAAATTTGAATATCCGAATTGGCCAATTTGAAATTTGAATTAGATCCAAATTCCTATTTATATGTTTTATTTATGTATTTTAATCTTCTCAATTATTGTCTTTTTAAATGGCCATGGGTTTCCAATAATGTGCTCAATAATTAGTCCACTGCAGATTTGAAATTGAACACTTAATTTGAATATATTTTTATTCCACATATAACATGTTTGGTTTCTTGCAAATTTGAATTAGATTCAAATTCAATTTTTATAATCTATATGCATGCCATTTAATTCTTTCCCCCGATATTAATGTATATAATGTCCTATGTTTTGAATTGCCTAACCTGATCAAATGGAGAATATGTTTTTGTACCTTGATCATTGATTTGAATATTTTGTACATTTCCATATATACTTTTATTCACACATGTTGTTTTTATTTCTTTTGATTTTTTCCTTGTGATCAAAGCACATAATTTCAGGTGTCTTAAATTTATGATTCAAGAATGTTTAGAATTTAGGCTTAGCTGGTTCCAAAATAAGGATAGGTTTAAACTAGAGCTTCCAATAAAATTTTACACTTACATCTATATGGCTTTATTTGCTCTCATTTTAACCTGGTCCCTATTGTACACACTTAAACTATTATTTCATGTGCCATACTTAGGAGACAAAAGCTTCCAAATGTTTGAGCTTTTACATTCCTCCCCCCTTAAAAAAATCTCGTCCCGAGATTACAAAAGGAGAAGAAATGTCGGAGTGTATCACCGTTGATACGTCGATAGCAACTCCGGATAGTTGGAGCGAAGATAGTCTTCATTCTCCCATGTAGCTTCTTCAACGGTGTGGTTCTTCCATAACACTTTATAGAACCACGACGTTCGGTTTCTTGTCTCTCTCGTCTTCTCATGAATAATCCAGATCAGTTGTTCAACATAGGTCAGATCCGGCTTCAGTTCTTCCATGTCCTCAGATATGACTTCTGTTGGAGTTTTGAGACACTTCCTTAACTGTGATACGTGGAATACGTTGTGTACTCCGGACAAGGACGCGATTAGCTCCAGCCGATAGGCTATGGGTCCACATCTTTCCGTGATGGGAAATGGCCCGATAAATCTTGGAGCTAGCTTTCCCTTTATTCCAAAGCGATGAATACCTTTCATCGGAGAGACACGAAGATACACGTGGTCTCCGACGTTAAAGCTCAAGGGATGACGTCGCTTGTCTGCATAACTCTTCTGCCGAGACTGAGCTGCTTCGAGGTTTGCCTGAATTAGCTTAACTTGTTCTTCAGCTTCATTAGTGAGATCCACTCCAAAGATTACTCTCTCTCCAGACTCACACCAATTGAGTGGTGTGCGGCACTTCCGACCGTAGAGAGCTTCAAAAGGTGCCATTTTGATACTGGACTGATAACCGTTGTTGTATGAGAACTCTGCCAACGGTAAATGATCATCCCAGTTCTTTCTGTGATCTATGGCACATGCCCCTAGCATATCTTCTAGGATCTGGTTTACCCTTTCAGTTTGTCCATCAGTTTGAGGGTGGTATGCCGAGCTTCGGATTAACTTAGTTCCCATTGCTACGTGTAGTTGCTCCCAGAAACGAGCAACAAACAACGATCCTCTGTCAGAGAAGATGGTGCGGGGAACTCCGTGTAAGCACATGATCCGTGACATATACAGCTCAGCATACTTCTTTGCATTGTACGCTGTGTTCACTAGAATAAAATGTGCTGACTTGGTTAATCGGTCTACGATTACCCAAATAGAATCGTGCTTGTGGAACGTGAGAGGCAATTCAACAATGAAGTCCATACTGAGATCCTCCCATTTCCATGCAGGGACACTTAACGGTTGTAGTGGTCCCGCTTTCCTCATATAGTCAGCCTTCACTCTTCTCCATGTATCACACTCGGACACGTACTTTGCAATCTCTCTCTTCATTCGTGTCCACCAGAATTTCGTTCTAAGATCTTGATACATCTTATTGCTTCCTGGATGGATTGAATACATCGACAGGTGAGCTTCATCCAAGATCTTTTTCCTGAGCTTCATATTCCGGGGTACTACTATATGATCGTTGAACCATAGAGTTCCTTGTTCATCTTACTAGAAACATTTCACCTCTCCGTCTCTCATTCTCTTCCGAATGTGAGACATAGCCTTGTCTTTCTTCTGAGCTGCAATAATCTCCTCTCGGATTGTAGGTATGAGAGCAAGATTATATAGAGCTCCATAGGGAACCAACCGTAGACTTGGTTCTTCCTCTTCATCTGGAATGATGGTGATGTTGTGAACATGAGATTTCCAACTCAATGCATCGGCAACTACATTTGCTTTGCTCGGATGGTAATGGATCTCAAGTTCAGTCCTTTATAAGCTCTAACCATCTTCTTTGCCTCATATTCAAATCCTTTTGAGTGAATATGTACTTGAGGCTCTTGTGGTATGTGTAGAGACGCACTAGATTTCCCATTATGCAGTGTCTCCACATTTCCAATGCCATCACCACGGCAGCCAACTCCAAGTCATGAGTCGGATAATGCTGCTCATGAATCCGGAGTTGACTTGATCCATATGCGATTACACGTCCTTCTTGCATCAAGACGCATCCCTGACCAGTGCCTGATGTATCGCAATAAATATCAAACAGCTTTGTCGTGTCTGGTTGAGCAAGAATTGGTGCCGTTGTGAGATGTTTCTTCAATATCTGGAATGCTGCTTCACAGGCTTCACTCCAGACATACTTGTTTCCTTTCTTCATCAATTCCGTCATAGGCTTAGTCACATTGGAGAAACTTGGAACAAATCTCCGGTAGTAGCCAGCTAAACCTAAGAAACTTTTGACTTCATGGACGGAGGTCGGAGATTTCCATTTAAGTACCTGTACCACTTTGCTTGGATCCACAGAAATACCGTCTGCTGAGATAACATGACCCAAAAATGGTACATTGTTAATCCAAAATTCACATTTGCTAAATTTGGCATATAGCTTATGGTCTCTCATTCGTTGGAGCACGATATTCAGATGTTCGGCGTGTTCTTCCTCTGATTTGGAATAAACCAAGATGTCATCTATGAAGACCACCACGAACTTGTCCAACTCTGGCATGAATATTGAATTCATTAGATACATGAAGTGAGCCGGTGCGTTGGTGAGACCAAAAGACATGACAAGATACTCATATAGCCTATATCTTGTCGAGAATGCCGTCTTGGGTATATCTTCAGCCCATATCTTGATCTGATGATCAGTGGACCGAAGATCCATCTTCAAAAATACCTTTGCACCCACTAACTGATCGAATAGAATATCAATCCGTGGCAGTGGATACTTGTTCTTTATAGTCACAACATTCAGCGGACGATAATCGACACATAACCTTAGTGTCTCGTCCTTCTTCTTCACAAATATCACTGAGCATCCCCAAGGTGATGAGCTGGGACGTATGAATCCCTTCTCAAGTAACTCATTCAACTGTTCTTTTAGCTCCGCCAATTCCATGGGTACCATCTTGTATGGTCTTCGAGATATGGGCGTGGTTCCTGGTATTAACTCAATATTGAATTCCACATCTCGCTCAGGTGGCATGCATGGCAGATCGTCAGGAAACACATCCGGGTAATCCCGAACAACTGGAATGTCCTCTTGTTTTGTGGCTTCCGTGTTATATACCACTAGAGGTTGTGGTGTCACATTCTACAAAACCAAAGTATGTTGCCCGTGCCTTTTAGAATTCAGTTGCACGGTATGAGCACTGATATTGAAGATTGCTTCCTGATGTGTCAACCAGGTCATTCCCAAGATAATGTCAATCTTTTGCCCATCCGATATAATGAAGGTGGTAGGGTAAATCCTACCATCCAAACATAAAGGTGCTCGGGCGATAATCTGGTTGGCTGACATTTTTCCTCCAGGTAAATTTATTGTATACGGTGTTGATAGTGTTGTTGATGATAATTGACGCTTCAACATGAACCCCTTGCTGATGAAATCATGTGTTGCTCCAAAATCAAACAACACAAATGCCAGTTGAGCATTTAAGCTGAACATACCTGCTAACACGGGTTCTCCTACTGGAATATCCACGACAGCTATAAAGTTGAGGCTGCCGGCTTTCATCTTCTTCTGTTGCCTACAAGATTGAATATTTCTCCGAGGAGCAACTTCTGGACTAATGTCTTGTTTAGCTGCAGGACCTTCTAGAACTAACTGATCTTTATCACCACCACTATGTACTGTCCTTTGCATTGCCTGCAGTGGAGTAACTTTTCGTGCCGCTCGTGGAGGTGGTGCACACGAACTCACTTGCTGCTGCATCTCAGGTGCTTCAATCCACTGCAATGGTGGTGACCAACTCTGCATCGGTGGCTGTCTTGCAACTACCCGAACTTCCGGTTCGGCTGGTAAATGATATACCAGTCGATATTTCCGAGGAGTACCACTAATATCATCCGTTGATGTGATGCTCTTCCTCATCTCCGCCTAACAACGAAGAGAAGCATCTTCCTGCCATATAGCGTTACTGACCAATTCGTTATAGACTCCTTTGTTGAATAGGACCAATCTTTCATGAAGTTTGGCACTCAAGCCTTGGAAAACCAGGTAACACCTTGAAGCTTCTGTACTCACATAGTCTGGTGCATATTGTGCCAACCGGTTGAATTCTCTGGAGTACTCAAGAGCACTCCTCCCCCCTTGGGTCAATTCTACAAACTCTTCAAGCTTCGACATGATAACCCCCCTCAGAATATACCGAGCACAGAACGCATCACGAAATTCATTGCTATTCGCGTGATGTCCTTCTATGGTCATGGCGAGATACTCTGCCCACCAAACTCCAGCAGATCCATGAAGCTGCTGAACTGCAAAGTCCACCTTCTGATACTCGTCACACTGGATCAAACCGAGTTTAGCTTCAATAACCCAGATCCAATGATGTGCCTCCAACGGATCTGTTGCTTCCGTGAAGACAGGCGGTTGAGTTATCAGAAATTTCAAATAAGAACTTTCATTCAGATCCTGTTGTCGTTATGCTTGAATAAAGCCTTGTTGCACCAATATCTGAAGCAGCTGGTTGTTCTCACGATGAGACTCAACCATTTGTGCCATAATCTCCGTCAATCAGGTCGATGGTGGTTCTTGCGGTCGAGTCAAGTCATTTCCGCTGTGACTAGACTCTCCCGTTTCAGCGCCGAAATGAGTGCGAACCATACTGCAAGAATGACCAACTACGGTTACTTTCCAAGATTGAATGACAGTCGATGCTTGAAAAAAACATTAACCGTATATGAATCATAAAACTTTGCAGCATATTCATACACGTTCAAACGACACTCTCATTCTAAACTTCTTCTAGACCTCTTAATGAGCTTTTTCCAATGCTCAAGTCTCATAAACTGAACATACATACATCTTGACATGTTGCACAACTTTGACAAGTTTCAAACATGCCTATCCATAAACAAGTTTCCATTTCAATTGCATTGGCCAATCTGCTGTCCAAAATTGACCAGTTTGCAAAGAACTCGGATTCTACTACAGTAAAGAGTAGAATCAATCCTGAACATGAATACCAAAGTTACAGCCAACTTCATTAGATTTCGAAAAAATCTTACTTTGCTTCCTGATCAGCTCTGGATCAAAAGTTATGATATTTCAAAGTTGACAGAATTCTGGAAAAATTTCAACAGCACCTCTTTTGGAAGTGGCTGATTTGAACATCCATTTCCATACAGTTCTGCCCCAAATTGGGAACCACTTTGAATTAAAAAGTTGTAACACATATCATAAAATTTCCAACGGTGTAACCTAGGATCTATAAAGATTTTTCAACATGATGTTATGGTGGAAAAATAGAAACATTCCAGAGAGGTTTTGACAGTTCTGTTTTCAGCAACAGGTTCTATCAATCTGGAATTTTCACCAATTTGAAGATTGATTCAGTTCTGGCAGTATAGAAACAAGTTGTAGAGCACTTCAAGACCTTTCCAAAACTGTATTAGACATCCACATTGGTTAAATCTAGCAAGAGTTATGCCCTGTACAAATCCAGCAAAAATTTTGCCAGAAAAACAGGGAACTCTGCTCTTGAATCTTTTTGAAAATCGCACAACTCCAATTGAATCTTAGTTCAACATCAGAGTTCTGTAGTTAATATTAGATTCTAAAACTTTCTTTTGGTTCTCAATGCAAGGTTTTACTTGTCTTCAACAGAAAAGATTTTTGGGGTGAAGTAAGGTGTGAATGCATCACAACAATTATGTCGGTACTACATTACCTCACAAACTGAAAATCTTTATCGGATTCTTAGCCGGCATAACGTGCTATAGGTGGCATTAAAAAGATCACTCGCAAACGTATTCTACTCGCAATACGTTCTACGTGGTTAGTGTATCTGTCACTACACTCAAACTACTGATCAACCATATGGTACCGTACGGTACAGTCTAGCCCGCACGGGCGATCAATTCACAACATCATATATGAAAGTAAAAACATTCGTCCCGTATCATTCCATGCGGGCCGCCTCGACTTAAGCCACGTCTCGAGGTACATGACCGGATTTTCTACCACCCGACGTGGTCCCACATCTTTGCATAATGCTGCACCAGTAGGAGGCGCATCGGGTTATGTCCCACCTGACGGGGGCTCCCACTAATTTTGTGTCACGTTGGGGTACCTCATGTCATATGTTCTCAGAAACATGGAAAAGTTTCAGAGACTCATACTGACTTTCCGTGCAAAGCCACGAAAATATCACATACCACATCTCGTATGCAGAGCTTACCGAGATTGATCCACTCTCGGTGGCGTACCTAACCTCTTACCTGACGTCGGAGCGTCATTACAGAATATAATAACACATATGTTAGCTTTGCCACCTTAAGTAACTAATACTATAATAGACCTTATGTGGGCATATAACTAATCCTCACTCGACTACTTCGTAGTTTTCGAAAATAAGCTCTTTTCGAGGGTGCTATCCCCAATGAAGCTCTGATACCATGCCTGTGGGGACCGGAGTAGTCCACACATCCGAGGTTCTCATTGGGTGGTGCCGTGCGATGCGGCTCCTAACAGTACACACAAAAAGGATACCAAAATATACAGAGTTTTCATTTCATAAATATATTCAGAGTTTACAAAACAGTGTACATCAAAAGTAAACACGGAGCAGAACTACATACTCATTTTCTCACTTATCTAAGCATAAGAGAAGACGTCCATGCCCTAGGACGCTTCTCACTAGCAACATGACGATCATTCAGCAGCGGCCTGGTTCACATGAGATTTATCTCGATATCTCGAGTCTCATGTACAACCTGAACAACAGAAATAAAAATAATACCTGCAAAAATCGTTAAAGCGCAAACGTGAGCATAAGGCTCAGCAAGACTTAACCGTCTCACTAGACATATGCAGGGGTAAGTACTAAGCATAGGTAAGGAATAGCATAAAGGACTCGCCTACAAGTGGATCCTTATATTCATATTTTAAGTAGCAAATGACATTCTTCAGGCGACACATCATAGACTCTAAAATCAAACAAGAAATGCTTTGCCGATGATATGACATGCCCAAAGCACATAATGCTATTACAGCTAAAGTATGAGGAAACTGTAAACTTTTAAGTATACTATCTCTAAGCCAAACAAGGTTGCAATACAATGATTAAGCAGATTAGCAATATTTATCACCATTCCATTACTCTTATTTAGTGCGTCACAACTCAGTGAACAAGTGGTACTCTATTACCGCGAGAGACGGTGATTGCAATCAGGACACACCCGGAATACATGACACATACGCCCGCTCGGAAGTACCTTTCACTGTACTCCTCTCCCACGTCGTATGTGGCCACCTTTCACCCGTCATCCCAATGTCAAACCAGTTCTACCGTCCCAAAAGTAAGGTCCCTAACTGAGTACGTCGAAGTTGCTCCTTAGAGGTTCCCACCTTACAATCATCTTCCCCCGAAGGACGGTGGTATAAGTTTCGACACGAGGGTGCCCGGGCTACATCAGTTTAATGGACCCCATTAATCCATTATGTAACTGGTACTGTTGAAACATGCTCAACAGGGCCGCACACGAGACGGTCCTTAACTGACACAGACGGGGATACAACCAACCTCCACATTTGCCTTACCCTTACCTGCCCAGGCCCAAATGTGGTCGCAAGCATTGTCCCCCTCATCCGGGATCAGACAACCTTGCGCGTCCCGTCCTACAGGAACATCCCCGTCCACATTTCCATTTATTAAGAGTGAACATTTTTGGTAACATCTCGCGAGTAGGTTTCCCTCACTCGACTTCTCTCGCAAGTAGAATTCAACTACTTGACTTGTGATCAATAAAATGTGACCTTCTCGCGAATAGATTTCAAACTACTCGACTTCTACCGAATTTCCTATACATTAGGAAAGCAGTTACTACAGGTCAAACTGTAACTCGTTCCAACCAACCCTTGGGATTTGTGGTCATGCAAGTGGATTATCAATCACCCTATACGTAATGCACATATGAAACTTAAGACGTAATGTGAGAAATAAAACTCCGTAAAGCTTTTAAATGCAAACCGTAGCTTGCCTTGTTTGCGACTCTATAACCAAGTTAGTTGTTATGGCTTGATCCTCATTAACAGGTCCTCTTCGACTCCTTTCCGTCACGGCGTCTATTGCAATGAATATGCATATAACACATAATATACTTTAATAACTTAACTAATGAATATGCACCCTTATGCACTGACATACTCATAAAGGAAGTATGTTTGTAAATCAAGAATGAATAAGGTGTACTATTGGGTATTAAATTGGATTTGGGTAGGTTAATTTGATATTACTTCATATTATAAGAATGTACATAAGAAATTTCTATATAGTCATGGATATTAGGAAACTATACAGAATTAACTATTATGCAGATAAGTTCCATTGGCCCTGATAATTTATCTCTGGTATACAGATGTGATGAAGAAATTCTCATAAAAATTTCAGCGAATTTGATGGGAGAAAATGACATACAAAATTCTATCAAGCTTTCATTATTTAGGAATTTGCAGATAAAACCTGAGGTTTTGTCATGTCCGTAAATGGTACAGCTAGATAGTACTGATCAAAAGGAAGCTAACTAAATTGGTTTCACAATTTTTCAAGTTTCCTACAGGAAGGTATTGAATTTACAAGTCCTTATGAATTTCTGGATTTAATTTGTAATTTTCTGGAATTATAATTAACCTAGGCAGAGACTTTGAATTAAACCCTCTTAAACAACTTTGTTATTCCTTGAACTTTTACTGGAGCTTCTGCATAACAAAATGATTGGTTGGGTAAATTTCCAGAATTTTCTGAATAGAATCCTGTTTTCTATATTTTCCACAATGCATTATACTAATTGATTTATAGAATATTCTCTAGGGCTTTTCATGAAGTTTTGGATGGACCACTGGAAAGTACAGATTATAAGGAGAATTCAAAATTTGTTTCATCTAATTTGCAGCTTGCTAGCCAATGTTATAGTATTTCAAAGTTTTGGCATTTTTCAGGAATTCTTTTTGAATGGAAAAGGACACCCTTTAATCAACTGACATGTGGCCTCTAAATCTACCCACCCAGCCGATGCCACACCGGGGCCACATGGTTTAAACATGTTGCCACAGGGAATCCGGGTGCCACAGAAAATCCCACGAGGTGAGTCTTCTTCTTCCCCCCGACTCCGGTGGCCAGTGGCGGTGCCATGGTCGGAAGCCGGCCGGCGACTCGCCAGAGCGCATCGAGCTAGCTTCCCCGAGGCTGGAACTTGCCACCCGGAGGTTTTTGACACTCAGGAATTCAATGGTGGCCTCGGTTTAGACTGAAATGCCCCGGAAAAGTGTCTACACCGGCGACTGGGGGAACTCGACGATCGGCCACGGCGTTCTCGGTGTACAAGGCATGGGAGAAGCTGATTCTTGCACTGGGAGCTTCGTGGTGCTGCCCTGATCATTGTCCAACACTCCAATTGGATTGAAATTGACCGAAGGATGGGGGCACCATGGAACCGAATCTAGGTGGCGGCGAGATGTGAAATTCTGGTGAGCCGGAATTGGGAAATGGCTAGCTAACGCCTCAGGAAGGAACGCACGTAAGTGTAGATGCTGGGGGCGGCTGGAATTGTGAAGCTAATCACCACGGAGGAAGGGCTTCACGTTGGAACAGTGGTAGGTCGACGGTGCACCGGAGGAGAAACCACGATTCCCTCCGGGAGGCTAGGTCTGGCGGCAGCCTTGGTTCTGGGATACGGCGAGTGGATGGGCGCGCACCAAATCGAGGCTTTGCTTGAGCGGGGGCGGCTGTGACTTGGGTGGCCGAGTGGAGCGATGCGAGAGTAGGAAGAATAGCGAGCGCTCGGTCCCCTTTTATACCTGACCATTGGAGCGGGGCAGGTGGCGTCGTGGACCGCCGTGGCGCGCATGCACGCAGAGACCATCACGCTGGAGGTCGCGCTAGAGAGTTGCTTGCTGCCTCCTCTAGCGCGCGCGTGCAGCCGCTCGAGCAGAGGCGCTGATTCAGAAGCAAAACTGAATACCTCTGCCTAGTGGGCCCCACTCTGCTCTTATCCCCTCCATTCTTTTTTTTCTTTTTGCTACCCAAGCCTAGATGTGATAAGGACTCCAAATTCAGAAGAGAATTGGTCCTGTTATATTTGAATGGTTTGACAAATTTGAATATCCGAATTGGCCAATTTGAAATTTGAATTAGATTCAAATTCCTATTTATATGTTTTATGTATGTATTTTAATCTTCTCAATTATTGCCTTTTTAAATGGTCATGTGTTTCCAATAATGTGCTCAATAATTAGTCCACTGCAGATTTGAAATTGAACACTTAATTTGAATATATTTTTATTCCACATATAACATGTTTGGTTTCCTGCAAATTTGAATTAGATTCAAATTCAATTTTTATAATCTATATGCATGTCATTTAATTATTTCCCCCAATATTAATGTATATAATGTCCTATGTTTTTAATTGCCTAACCTGATCAAATGGAGAATATGTTTTTGTACCTTGATCATTGATTTGAATATTTTGTACATTTCCATATATACTTTTATTCACACATGTTGTTTTATTTCTTTTGATTTTTCCCTTGTGATCAAAGCACATAATTTCAGGTGTCTTAAATTTATTATTCAATAATGTTTAGAATTTAGGCTTAGCTGGTTCCAAAAATAAGGATAGGTTTAAACTAGAGCTTCCAATAAAATTTTACACTTACATCTATATGGCTTTATTTGCTCTCATTTTAACCTGGTCCCTATTGTACACACTTAAAATATTATTTCATGTGCCATACATAGGAGACAAAAGCTTCCAAAGGTTTGGGCTTTTACAATCTTCTACTCCTTTTATGCATCTTTTTAATGATAGAGGATTTTGCAAAAATTTCATGGACTATCTTTGAGAGTGAATGAATGAAAATTATGGAAACATGGTGGAGGGCACTAGAAACTCCTAACCAAAGATTTCATGCAAGTCACTCAATAGGGTCAAGAGTTCGACGAAGTTCAATGAAAATGCAGAGTGGCATATGAATGTGGTTTTCAATATTTGTATCATATGTACTTTGTGCTTATTTAAATTCCAATGATAGAGGAATGTAAAATCTTAACACCATGAAATTGTTCAAAATTCAAAATAAATTTCAAGCAAGGATGGTTTTATCCATGGGTTTATTTTACTCACCATATCACAGCAATAAAACACTTAGATGACATGTTGTCCTATTTAATTATGTGTGTTCAGAAACATGGTAGTGAAATCAAAATACAAGGTATACTAATAGCATCTTTAAGAAAATCACATTGTTCATTTTAATTTGAGTTGATTTTAGGGAGATTCAACGTGAAAGCATAAAAAAAAATCTCAACTCAATTTGCAGTGAATCACAAGAGGTAGGGGATAGGAGATCCAGACCAACGCTGTGGAGCGAAACGGAGCCGAGAGGGGCCACCACCAGGTTGGTCCAACCAATGGTTCGGCCGAGCGCTGGCTGGCTCCTCTAGTTCTCGACTTTGTTGTGTCATCTCGCGTGTCTGTTTGCAACGTGTTCTTGGGTGAGACGCATAATCTATACGTCGTGAAATCACAGAGGGACTCCTCCCCCACACTTGTTCCTGGAAACTTTATTGGACACAAAATAAACTAAAGAGGCAAACTTTACGAGTGTTATGTTAACCAATAAGTTCACTTTATTGAACAAAAATTAGGGGTGCTTACATTATTGAATTACAAATATGTTACAGAAAACAAAATAAAGCAAATTAAGGGCTAAGCACCCAAGACCTAATGGGATGTCTACACATGGCGTCCTGTAGATGTCGAACATCCCTACAACCTCGGATAAGTACCTAACTTTGGCACTTATGCCACAACGTACACCATCAATCTCCTCCTTAAGGGCATCAATGTCATCTTCGAGCCTTGCCCTCTTGATGCATGCTTCGGCCACTGTGCGCCTTAGCTTTTTATTCTCCAAATGGAGATTTGCTATTTCCTTAGCTAGATGTGTCGCATCAGCACGTGGTGATTTCTCATCACTGCTTTGATATTGGCCCGGAGGTCTTTTTACAGCAGGTGGTGAGAGGTGATGCTGCACAGTCGATGGAGACGAACATGTTGACTCCTCCATGGCCAAGTTGTTCACACACTTGTATAGATCATTTCCATAATATTTTGGCATTCTCATGCTGTGGATTATGAAACTGTCATTCGTGTGCTCCGGCGAGGTGCGAGTTAGCGACTCGTAGTGGTGGCTCACTACATCGCCCTTCTTCCTCTTGAGCGTGCTGGTGTACTTCTCGCCAGGCTGAAGTGTGGGACGGACTTTGTCTTTTCAATGGAAAATACGAGTTGCAATCGTCTTGAAAGCCGCCATTGTTGGACGTCACATCAGAGTTTGTGATTTCATTTGCGCTCTATGAGGAGAGAGCGAGCGAGGCACACTAAAATGAGCAGGGCTAAGTCCACGGGACGTCCCAAGCGGCGGGATCGCACCAAGAGGTGCCACGTCCAATGCCATGATAGATTCAATGGCCAAGGTGGCTCCATTGTTGGTCGGTGTAGGCTCCCCGCTAAGGTTGAACATGGAGTTGGAGGATGCATGGGGAATGATGTCCTTGCCTGTCGTGGTAGATGGGACTTGGTGGAAGATGGGAGAGGGTGTTTCCTTACTAGAATTGTGCAAGTCTTCCACTATGTTTGTCGCTTTTTAATATTATTGAGGTGGAGTTTCATTCTATCACACTGAGGGTTCTGTTGGGATAACACGGGGAAGATAACCCGCAAAAATTGAACCCTGATGATGCCAAACAGGGGTTGGCCGAACCTAGGGTTCGGCCGACTTGGGATGGGCCCCATTTGGGCTGCTGTTTCGTGGGATGTCTCTGTGGGTCATATGAATCAGCTTTATAATGGCCCCATTATTAGACTTCGAAGAATTACGTGGAATTTGGAAGAACAAATTGAAAATCAATTAAATTTATCATGTCGACTTCCTTTTACAAACCCTCGTGGGAATCTAATAAGATTTTGGGACGGTGCCCATTCACCTTAAATAGATCGCCTTCATCATCTTGGAGTGTGATGGCTCCATGAGATGAAATTTCTATCATGCTAAATGGTCCTTCCTATTTACTTTGTAATTTCCCAAGTCCAAAGAGTTTTACCGTAGAGATGAAGAGAAGGACTTTATCTCCAGGCTTAAACTCTTACGACCTAATATGTTTGCCCTGCCATCTCTTAGTTCTTTCCTTATAGATTTTGGCACTATGATACGTCTTATCCCTGCATTCCTCAAGCTCGGAGATTTGGCTCAAATGGGGCTTCCCAGCCTAGATTAAATCCATGTTCCATTGTTTTATGGCCCAATGAGCTCTATGTACAGTAAGATGGCAAGCCTTCCCATAGACAAGTTGGAACGGAGACATACCAATGGATGTCTTCTAAGTAGTACGACATTCCCACAATGCATCGGGTAGTTTATTCTTCCATCCCGTTCCCATTTCCAAGACGTTCTTTTGTAGAATGTTTTTTATCTGCTTGTTGGACGTTTCTGCTTGACTGCTTTTTGTGGGTGGTATGGAGTAGCAATGTTATGCTAAACTCCAAGTTCCCTTAGAAAGTTCTGGAAGGTCTTATCAATGAAATAAGACCCTGTGTCACTTATAACCATTTGGGGAGTGTCAAAGCATGGGAAAATGATCTCATGGAACATCATTCTAACTTGCTTAGAGTCGGCATTTTTGTAACACAATGTTTATACCCATTTTACCCATAATCAATGACCACCAGAATATACTCGCAATCATTGTACTTTGGAAAAGGTCCCATGAAGTCAATGCCCCACACATCAAATAATTCGACTTCGATGTTATATGTGAGGGGCATGGCATTTCAAGCAGTGATCCCTCCATGCTTTTGGTATTTCCAACATCAGCGAATGAATTCTTAGGTGTCTACATACATAGAAGGCCAATAAAATCCTCTTTGCTAGATCTTTGCGTGAGTGTGGTAAACACCGTAATGGTCTTCATATGGGCCAGCATGGCATTGCTCAGTGTTTTAGCCTTCGACTGTGGGGACACATCTTCTAATAAGGTCATCGACACATACTCGATAGAGATATGGGTCGTCCCATAGGTGTCTACGGCTCTCAAAAATGAGTTTATTTTTGTTTTTCCCTGGCAGTACGAACCTCGTGACAATGAAGTTCATGATATTAGCGTACCAAGGGTGAGAGTCAATCACCTTGAGAAACATGCCATCATGTAGTAAGTCATTAATGGGTACATCCATGTGTTGCATGACTTCCATACGTGAGAGATGATCCACAATAGAAATCTCCACTCCCTTAATCTCTAAATCAAATTATTGGAGTAGGAGAATCCATCCGATTAGCCTAGGTTTAACATTCCTTTTGGTGAGCAAAAATTTCAACGCTGCATGGTCCGTGTAGACATTCACCATGGCTCTAACTAAATAGGACCTAAACTTATCAATAGCAAAGACTACTGCGAGGAGCTCTTTTTCCGTTGTGGCATAATTGAGATGCGCTCCTGTTAGATTCTTGCTATGAGTTTAAGTCGATAGAACCCCGCATAACCTAAAAATCCGCGGATTCCCCTAATCTTGACAGGAGCTGGAAGTTGTTCAATAACCTCAATTTTCATTTTGTCCACCTCTATTCCCCTCTCGAACACTAAGTGTCCAAGAATGATGCCTTCACGGACCATAAAGTGGCACTTTTCCATATTAAATATCAGGTCCTCTTCTCTTGGCATCTTTGTAAGACCTTGTCCAAAAATTTCCAGACAATGATCGAAAGTTTTTCCATAGATGGAGAAATCATCCATGAGAACTTCCATGATTTCCTCAATCATGTCAGAAAGGATAGACGTCATGCATGTCGATACGCTGCGGACCAGGTACCCCTTTGTTGACGGCTGTTATATACCAATTTCTTCTGTCAATTTAACTCAATTATGTGAAGGATTTGTCATTTCTTGCACACATCACCTTTCCACTTGGACTTGGAGAAATATGTGTATGCAACATTTTATGCAGGAAATGAGGAAATGTAGAGGAACCAATCCTATAAAATATCATCCCAGCCAATCAAGCAATGACACGTGGCATCCCATGGATCAAATGGCCCACAAACAGAAGTATCCGAGGAGATCCAACGGTGTATCACCCACATACATCAATGGGACCCACCTGGCAGCCACCTGGAGAAAGCACACGAGAAACGGTGCAATAACCAGGTCGGCTGAACCAGGGGGTCGGCCGACCTATTCTTTGCACCAAACTCGGTCAGCCTCCACATGTTGGCTCCTTCCGGCTCCCTGAAGTCAATGGTGACTGATTCGCGCTCTTTTGGTGGTCGGAACCGACCTCAACACTAGTATAAATAGGACCCCCTACCCCTCACTTCAACACACACCACTTGGGCATCATTCTATTGTATACACTATCTTCCATAGTCCTTAGAGGAGTTAGGATGTAGAGAGGAAAGCCTCTCGTCCCAAGTACAAATTGGGAAAGGAGTAGAAGGAGTCTCTCTTCCCAATTCCACATTGGGAAAGGTATGGCTTATGTATTCCTTCCTGTATTTGTGACTTTGTGCTCAATAAAGATATTATCTTTAGTCTTCTTTTATACGTATACTTGGACAAAGCGTTTCTTTTTTGATTGTGGAGTCCATGTATGTGGAAGGTATAGTCTTTATGATTTCACTCCCATTAACACATCTTATGGTCATAAATACTATAGACCCCCACTATAGTCTATGTAGCTATGATATGATTATGTTAATATGAATGACTTATGCTATGCAATCAACATTGGTTCAACGATGTCTAGGTTAGTCATTGCCTTAGGATGGCTTGTGCCATGGCTCCTAAGGTATTTGCTTAGTATGCTAGCATGGTGCTAGGGTATTTAAGTAGCATTGGATGTCTCGTAGATCCACAGATTGAAGAGGTAGGCAGTAGGTGGTGATAGCCCTATCTGTCCTTTGTAATCCTCCACATTCGGCTATGCCACAGGCTCTTGGCGGGAGTCGCCCTGGTATTGCTAGGGGTAAGCTTGTGCCCGATGTGTTGAATAGCATTGCATAGGAATTCATCATTGACATGACCATTAGTATCTATCTTAGGCTATGTATATGTATTAGGAGCATTTTAGGAGCAACTCTCTAACTCTCAATCCAATCTCCCCCTAGGACCTATTTTACCCTTTAGAATAGATTGCCTAGGTGTGTGTCACACTACCCCTTTTATCAACTTACCCCTGTCCGGATAATGGATTAGTATCTCATAGCTTGACCATAAGAGTAGTATATACTTTACTCCATTGCCTTCCTTTGGGATAAATACGATACCCTTGGGAATACTCATGGGTGAAATGCTACAACGGTATGTTCCATGCGCTTGCGGATCTCATCTCTTTACCGGAGATGATCTGTTGTGTTAAGAAATACCAACAAGCATTTCTGGCGCCATTGCCAGGAATGATTTGTTAGTATATCTTAGGAGCCGTCAACAAGCATTTCTAGCGCCGTTGCCGGGGATGATTTGTTAGTATATCTAAGGAGCCGTCAACAAGCATTTCTGGTGCCATTGCCGGGGAAGGCAAAGGAAGTGAAGGATAGCTATCACTTGTGATTAAGCTATAGATACTAATAGTTATTAGAGAGGATTACCCTTGTTTGTTTTCTTTTTTGTGTGAAAACAGGGTAGTGTTGGCCAACCCATTGTATGGGATGGCCAACGAGGACGCAAGTGATAAACTGCAAGATGATTTAAGGCGTACCTTAACAAATGTCCGCTAGGCAACACCATTGCCGTTTTGCTGGAGAATTTCAGCTTTTAGTAGGAGCCAAAGTCATCCATACCCAAGCTTGGAGGAGGCTCCAAGAGGTCTTCTTGGTTTGCCTCCACCATGGGGTGGATAGCTGGCTCTTCATCCAACACTCATGCCATGGGTTGGCTCCACCAATCCATGACCACATTCATGATGGAGCTGAAGGAATCCTATTGTCATTCATCATGGATGAGAAGAAGGTCTCCACTCAAGGGGTGGATTGAAGAATGCTCGAGTTTCCATAGCTTGTCATGCACACCACTTCACAAGGTGGATATGCTAGTTATGGAACTACACCTCCCATTGAAGTATCATGAATAGCTAAGTCGTTAGAGATTTGTTTAGATGATCCAAGTCATGGATATTCACATGATTTGTGAAAATCCATGTCATCATGAGATGCGTGGGAATTATTTCCCTAAGACCCATGAGGACCTTTTTCAAACAACAACTCCAATGCCTACCTTTCACAAGGAGGTCAAGGGTGGAATTAACATCACCCTTGTATTCAAGGAGGCTATGGCTTTCCAAGGGATTTAAGTTCAATTAGCCTACCTTGAAGTATCTTGACCAAGCTAAAATCAAGACAACACTCACATGAAGATCTTGGCCAAGGAAAAGAACTTAAGGAGCATTCAAAGTCCAAGATATCCCACATCACTTGTTGGGATTCCCACACTTCGACCAAACCCATTCAACCTAGGGCAAGTGACATTGTGGATGAAGCATTTCTTGTTTGATTGTGGAGTCCACATGTCATCATGCCCAAGGAAGCCTTTGATCCATGATCAAGGTATGGGTCGATTCAATGGAATATCAATATGGTCAGAGTGGCACCCCGAAGAAGGACAAAGCCTCACCATGCTCATGAAGGAATACATTCAAGAGGGAGAACCCGTCCTACAACAACATGTCTATATTAATACAACGGAGAGAGGCTAGGGCCACCATGTGGCCAACATGTCCAAATGACAGCCAAATGAGTTTGGCATGTCAAAACAGAAGAAAACATACACATCTTCAACTCCGGGATTGGACAACAAATCATCGCGCTGAACAGAACAGAGGTAAGTCCTACTCATCGGACTTCAAAAATTTGGTGAGTCCTTGCCAATAGGTTAATTGGTAGTTATCTCATATTTGTTTTCCAAATTGCATCAACCCTTGCATTTGCATGTTTGAAATTCCACACTTGCATGTTGGAAATTAAAATTTCCAACCATCATAAAACTAAAAATTTGAATTAGGGGAGAAATTTAATTGGATATGAACTACATGCATGACCACTTGAATTTATCTTCCTAGTTCAAACCAAAAAGATTTGCTTTGACCCTCATTGCATTTACAAGTTATTTCAAGCTGGGCAAGACAATTTGAAAATTGGGTTCAATTTGCTTTTGGCTAACGTAACCCGTTTTCGAGTTGTTTTGTGTGTTCCTGATTAAAGTGCAGCTAGGTCAAAATTGTGAAGAGGTGGTATGGCAAGAAAGTGGAAGGTTTCATCAAGCTCAAGTCACCATTGGGAGGATTTGAGAACACTTCTCTCCTTCAAACTCATTTTGAGTTTGAGGAAGAGAAATGTTCAAGATGATGACCCAATGGAGCAGCCAAAACCAAATCCATTGCTAAATCCAACCTCAACTTGGAATTTGACATCAACCATCAAGCCTACGCCAAAAATCAAGGTTGGGAGTTTCTCACACAAAGACCTTCGTCACCAACTAATCCCCAAATGACGTATGAGTTTAGAATTTTCCATTGTTTGGTTTGCCATAGAATTGATTGTATTTGCTTGCATTTGTGAGGAAGGTTGACAATTCCTCATCATTAAATTCTCAAGCATCCTCACAAGAGTAAGCGTGGGTATTGACTTTTGGATCTACAAAAGGAAATCCCACCTTACTTGGAAAAATTTCAAACAAGTACCTAGAGTCCTTTAAGAATTGTTTTGTAAACTTAGTCATTTTTGTCGAGGTTTAGAAAACAAAACTTTTGGTCATGACTTAATTGGTGAATTGGCATATAGGAACTTGGGCATAGTGACCGCCATAATTTTTAATTGAGCTTCATGCATAGATGGTGACACTAGATTTCAAACTCCTAGGAATAAGTGATATCCTTGCTCTGAAACTGAATTGCGTTTTTAGGAGAAGTCACTAAATTTCAAATTCCTAGTGAAGTTCAGGAGGATAAAATTGAGAATCTTGTTTGTCATGGTCTAAATGATAAAAATTTGCTCTTGAAAGCTAAGATGGTTAGAAACATTAAAAGGTGTAGGGTACCATATAGTGTATTTCTATCACGTGCATTGCTATGAGTAGGAGCATTAGAAAATATGCAACATGAATTATCCATAAAGCTCCACTCTTATCAATGAATAACACATTGATCATAGATACACTTGACATTGGATCCAATGCATATTTGATTTTGTTCTTCTCCGTATGAAAAAATGAATGTTCGGTTACCTAACTTGAACGTTCATTTGTACATGTCTCGGGAGCTAACCATCCCTCTCCATTCAAGAAAGGAAGTTTGCAGGAGTAATATTACCATGCAGGCATTCATGTAGCTGGTTGTTGGGATCACTAGAGGATTCCATTTCAACATCTCTTGGCCACGGAGTAAATTAGGATGGTTGTTATCTATCGGAAATTTTGGCCGAAGGTCAATCATAACTATACGAGGCTAGAGATTTGAAATGGGAATGCTCCATGAGCAACCAATGAGCTGCCACGAATGGGTCAGAGCATTACGCTCTCAACTATTTTAAGCACTCATTCAAGCTCAAGGTATTTGCCACCATCATTGGGTACAAGTTATTCCTATGTGGCTAAGAGTTATGATGTACCATGACCAAGGAATGACAAGATCACACCCAATTTATATTGGGTGCAAGTTGTTCCTATGTGGCTAGAAGGTATGTCATGCCTTAGCCAAGGAACAACAGATCACACTCCACCCATGTTGAGTGCATGTCATTCCTTTGTGGTTCTAGGTATGTTGTACATTACCCAAGGAACAACTGATCATACCCAATGCATGTTGGCACATGTCACTCCCTTATGGCAAAAAGATATGATACACCTTAGCCAAAGAATGACGAACATACTCAATGTATGTTGAGTGCACGTCATTCCTTTGGATATAAAAGGTTATCATTATCTTAGCCAAGGAATGGAAAATCACACCCAACACATGGAGACCCTGATGTGCGGACGATCAACATCGAAAATACTCTATTCAACCACACTCATGGTGTCAATGGGTGGCAACACAACGATCAACACTCAACCCTCCATTGTCAAAGCCATGCTGCAACAAGGATAGGCCAACTCATGGCCTACCTCCATCATTAGGGTTTCAACCCCTATCAAGGACCTTGATCAAGAATAAGCTTGGGGGAGGACCCCCACTTGAGGTAACTTGTATCACAACAACTACATATTTATTTCAAATCATCCATTACACATTTATTTTCCATCCATCCATCATCCACCTTGCATTTAAAAAAATAAAAATAAATATATAAAAATAGGTTAGATTTGCTTTCATGAAATAAAGATGTGCGGTAAGAATGATTTAGAATTCACATAGATGAATGATGAATAGTTGCTCTGTTTTATTTTCGTTAGTCTCTAGTTTACAACTTGCAACTCTCCAAATATTGCTTTCATTGGTTTGAAATACTTTCACCTTAATTTGAAGTTGTGGGTAGCAAAAGCTTAATATAATTCTAGGTTGTTGCAAGACTAGAATTGGTAATAGGGCTGCTAGTCCTAGTTTGAAAGTAAAACATAGATTTCCGGAGAAATTCTAAAAAGATTTAGGTTTCCCTCAATTGATTGGAAATACCTCAAAACCTTATGCATATGCTATTTGCTTTAACATTGAGCCTAGTCAAACTAGTATAGACCTATGTGAGAAATCATTCAACTCTCTTTGAATTCAAGACTTCACTTGCACATGCTATACTTCTACACTAGAAGTAAGCAAAACGTCCATCATATCCAACATACCACAACAAAAAGAGAAACTCCATGTTATTCATGTTCAGTACTCTCTTCAAAATTCATTGCAAAGAAAGGGAGTAGAAGACATGGCTACAAAAAAAAGAAGCATGCTTACATCATAAGCATGAGAAAAAAAGAGAGAAAAAAAGTAGCCATGTTTCATCCCTGCAAAAGAAAGAGAGATTACACCAAAAAGGAGTTATTTCAAGTATCCACATCCACTTCCACTCCATCACATATGCACTAGTCTTGAATCAAAAAGTTTTGATTTGAATTCTCCTAAGGCTTACTCTTTTGACTTAGCAATATATGTGATGCAAATATGCCTACTTACTTTCCTTACCAAGCTCCACATACAAGCCATATTCAATGAGTAGGAATAGTAGGGGCACAATGCTTTGGTGAGGAAATATTTCCACTATCCACAAAGGAGTGACTGAGAGAATCAAATTGAGGTACTTAATATCTAAATTGAATTCTACGGGATTTAAGTGGAACTTTATTTCTAGGCTATGTTTGCTCCATTTGCTATTCTACCTTTCAACTACTCATGAATATGAAAAAGCATAAGCCCCATGATAACTTAAGCAAGGTACGGTATCATAACCAATTTCTGCAATACTAGGTAGAGTATCTTGTTGTGCATTAGATACTTTTGAAAATAAGATATTGTAGCAACTCCTGATCATGAACCTAAAGTCTTGACTTTGCTCGGGACGAGCAAAGGATAAGCTTGGGGGAGTTTGTTGACGACTGTTATATAACAATTTCATCTGTCAATTTAACTCAATTATATTAAGGATTTGTCATTTCTTGCACACATCACCTTTCTATCTAACCCAATTCTACTTGGACTTGGAGAAATATGTGTATGCAGCATTTTATGCAGGAAATGAGGAAATGTAGAGGAACCAATCCTATAAAATATCATCCCAGCCAATCAGGCAACGACACGTGGCATCCCATGGATCAAATGGCCCACAAACAGAAGTATCCGAGGAGATCCAACGGTGTATCACACATATACATCAATGGGACCCACCTGGCAGCCACCTGGAGAAAGCACATGAGAAACGGTGCAATGACCAGGTCGGCCGAACCAGGGGGTCGGCTGGCCTGGTCTTTGCATCAAATTCGGTCAGCCTCCACGTGTTGGCTCCTCCCGGCTCCCTGAAGTCAATGGTGACTGATTCGCGCGCTTTAGGTGGCGGGATCCGACCTCAACACTAGTATAAATAGGACCCCCTACCCCTCACTTGAACACACACCACTTGGGCATCATTCTATTGTATACACTATCTTCCATAGTCCTTAGAGGAGTTAGGATGTAGAGAGGAGAGCCTCTCATCCCAAGTCCAAATTGGGAAAGGAGTAGAAGGAGTCTCTCTTCCCAATTCCACATTGGGAAACGTATGGCTTATGTATTCCTTCTTGTATTTGTGACTTTGTGCTCAAAAAAGATATTATCTTTAGTCTTCTTTTATACGTATACTCGGACAAAGTGTTTCTTGTTTGATTGTGGAGTCCATGTATGTGGAAGGTATAGTCTTTATGATTTCACTCTCATGATCACATCTTATGGTCATAAACACTATAGCCCCCCACTATAGTCTATGTAGCTATGATATGATTATGTTAATATGAATGACTTATGCTATGCAATCAACATTGGTACAATGATGTTTAGGTTAGTCATTGCCTTAGGATGGCTTGTGCCATGGCTCCTAAGGTATTTGCTTAGTATGCTAGCATGGTGCTAGGGTATTTAAGTAGCGTTGGATGTCTCGTAGACCCACGGATTGAAGAGGTAGGTAGTAGGTGGTGACAACCCTATCTGTCCTTTGTAATCCTCCACGTTCGGCTATGCCACAGGCTCTTGGCGGGAGTCGCCCTAGTATTGCTAGGGGTAAGGCCGTGCCCGATGTGTTGAATAACATTGCATAGGAATTCATCATTGACATGACCATTAGTATCTACCTTATGCTATGTATATGTATTAGGAGCATTTTAGGAGCAACTCTCTAACTCTCAATCCAATCTCCCCCTAGGACCTATTTTACCCTTTAGAATAGATTGCCTAGGTGTGTGTCACACTACCCCTATTATCAACTTACCCCTGTCCAGATAATGGATTAGTATCTCATAGCTTGACCATAAGAGTAGTATATACTTTACTCCATTGCCTTCCTTTGGGATAAATACGATACGCTTGGGAATACTCATGGGTGAATTGCTACAATGGTATCTTCCGTGTGCTTGCGGATCTCATCTCTTTACCGGAGATGATCTGTGGTGTTAAGAAATACCAACAAGCATTTTTTGCGCCATTGCCAGGGATGATTTGTTAGTATATCTTAGGAGCCGTCAACAAGCATTTCTGGCACCGTTGTCGGGGATGATTTGTTAATATATATTAGGAGCCGTCAACACCCTTTGTACCACAAAGAGGAACACTGGGTCCCACTTTCTAGGAAAGTGGACTTCTGGAGGCCAACACGTGTCCTGCAGTGCAAGACCTACCTCTCTCCTTAGGATGGCTCAGGCGCTACTATGTGTCCTGCAGTGTCAAACCTGTCTCCCTCCTTAGTTTGGCTCCAGTGTTGCCACGTGTTTCGTAGTGTCGGACATGACTCCCTTCTTAGGGTGGCTCCAGTGCTGCCACATGTCCCGTTGCAGCAGACCTGCCTCCCTGCTAAGGGAAGCTGTAGCACTGCCACGTGTCCCGTAGCGCTGGACCTGCCTCCATGCTAGGGGAAGCTGCGGTGCTGCCACGTGTCACGTCTCCAGATCTACATATCCAATGGGAACAACTCTAGGATCACCTACAGTGCAGACATTCAAAGGCAATCAATTAGCCCTTACAAGACCCGGTTAACTAGTCACTATCCAACATTGATGACGCATGATCAGAGGACCATCAAGGCCGGTAACGCTGCCACCAAGGCATGTTATCACACTAACAAACCGACATTATACACTTAGATTGTGTATGGCATAGTGAATACCATTGGGGCCACCTGTCAAGCCACGACACACTGTAACAGCCAGTCCTTGGTGTATAAAAGGATTGCGCTGCACAGTAGAAGACAAGTCATTCGGACTAGCTCTCCAACATACTCGCTCAAAGCAATCCAACACACAATCACCCCCGTGGAGTAGGGTATTATGCTAGGGCCATTTGATCCATGTGGTGCCACGTGGTGTTGCCTGATTGGCTGGAATGATATTCTATAGGATCCATCCCCTTGTTTCACTTCATTTCTGTATAGAATCCCTACATGCACTACTTTCTCCAAGGACAAGTGGAAATAGGTTAAATAGAAAGGTGATGTGTCTATGAAATGATCATTCCTTCACGTAATTGAGTTATATTGACGGGTGAAATTGGTGTATAACAGCCGTCAACAAACTCCCCCAAGCTTATCCTTTGCTCGTCCCGAGCAAGGTCAAGACTTTAGGTTGATGATCAGGAGTTGCTACTATGTTCTATTTTTCAAAAGGACCATGTGCACGACAAAATACTCTACCTAGTATTGCAAAAATTGGCACGATACTTCGCCCATCTTAGGTTATTATGGGGCTTATGCCATCTCCTATTCATGGGCGGTTGAAAGATAGAACAGCAAATGGAGCACACATACCCTAGAAATCAATTTGCACTCAAATTTCGAAGAGTTCAATTTAGATTTTAAGTATCTCAATTTGATTCTCTCAAGTCTCTCCTTTTTGTGTAGTGGAAATATGTCTTCATCAAGGCATTGTGCCTAAATTCATAATACCTCTACATAAGACTTGTATGTGGAGCTTGGTAGGGAATATAGTAGGCATATTTGCAACACATAATATTGCTAAGTCAAAAGAGCAAGCCTTAGGAGAAATCAATTCAAAATAATTTGATTCAATACTTGTGCATGTGTGATGGAATGGAGTGAATTTGGATATTTTGAGATGACTCCTTTTTTAGTGGACTCTCTTATTTCGTATGTATGAAACATGGCTACACTCTTTTTATTTTTTTCTAATGCTTATGATGTAAGCATGCATTTTCCCTTTTTTTTCTTGTAGCCATGTCTTCTACCCCCTTTTTATGAAATAATTTTGGAGAGAGTACTAAGCATGAATGATATGGAGTTTCTCTTTTTATCATGGAATGATGGTATGATAGAAATTTGCTTACTTCTAGTGTAGAAGTATAGCATGTGCAAGTGAAGTCCTGAATTCAAAAAGTAATGAATGAAATCTCACATAACTCTATACTAGTTTGACAAATCTCAATGTGAAAGCAAATAGCATATGCATAAGGTCTATCAATATAATGTATCATATGGCTTTCGTGGGTATTTCTAATCAAATGAGTATAACTTAAATATTTTTTAAAATTTGTCCGGAAATCTAAGTTTCACTATCAAGCTAGGAATAGCAGCCCTATCACTATATCATATCTCACAACAACTTAGAATGGATTAAGCTTTTGCTACCCACAATTTCCAAATCAAGGAAAAAGCAATTTTAGCCAACGAGAGCAATATGTTGGAGAGTAGTAAGTTGTAAACTAGGGACTTAGGAAAATTAAAATCGAGCAACTATTCATCATTTCATCTATGTGAATTCCAAGTCATTCTTACTGCACATCTTTTATTTTATTTGAAAATAAAATGTATCCTATTTTTTTAAATGCAAGGTGGATGATGGGTAAGTGAAAAATAAATATGCAAAGGGGTTGATACAATTTACCTCAAGTGGGGGTCCTCCCCCAAGCTTGTTCTTCACTTATCTCCGTGATGAGGGTTGAACCCTTGATGACGGAACTATGTCGCGAGATCAGCTTGTTGTTGTTGTAACGTGGAGTTGAGGTTGATGAATTGAGCGTCCATGAGCTGTTGCTAGTCTTGGGTACCTTGGACATGCCCTTGGAGAGTGTTGTAGATGTCACCCGTCCTTACTTCAAGCTCCTCCATACATCTAGAGAGTTCTGTCATTCCTAGGATATAGTCACGATCACTTCTAGCCGAAGTGATATGACATCTTCTCATAGATGTTGGAGGCAAGTTGCCAGAGCTTGAAGTAGATAGGGGTGTCTCCCATGTAGCACCTGGCCACCCATGCCAAGACGGACCTTTGATATCATACGATTGAGGTTGATTCCATCTGGGTCCATCACCCGTTGGGTTCTCTTCCTCTTCGTACTCATGGACCGTGGAGGTTGTCGAGGGCATGGCCACTCTCCTTGTGCGGCTTCTAGTTACCCTGTCGGAGACATTACTTCTTCCGGCTTCCTCGATGGCAAGAAGGTCAATGGTTAGCCTCCGACATTTGTACAAATGATAATCTGGGTTAGTTGACCGAATTTCATTGACAAATCTGGGATAATAAAATATCAAAGAGCCATCTTGATCATGCTTAAGGGTGCGTCCTTGCACTAAATAACCTTCATCAATTAATTCTCTTTCATTTTCAATGTACTCAAATGAAGTATATTTTAGTGCTCCTACCTTTGTATCAATACAGGTAATCAATTGTGAGACCTATGTGTGCTAAATAAATTTGCTTTGACAATAAAAGTTTTGAATGCTGCCATAACATCTTTTTAGCAAGGTCCGACTCTAGCTCTGAGCTTCTGCAAGGTCCGACAATAGGTCTGACTTTCTTTGTCTAGATACGACATGTTTTTGGGTAGCTTCGGTGAGCTTTGTCTTTAGCTCCAACATATCTTTGATAGCTCCGGCATGTCTTTGTTAAGCTCCGATATGTTTTGCTAGGTCCGACTTATATTGGTTAGCTCCGACATGTTTTTCTAGCTCCGACTTTTGGGATGACTAGTTCCGACTAGTTTTGGTAAGCTCCGGCGCTAGGTTGTACTAGTTTTGGTAAGCTCCGGTACTAGTTTTGGTAAGCTCCAGCGCTAGGTTGTACTAGTTTTGGTAAGTTTCGGTACTAGCTTTGGTATGCTCCATCGCTAAATGTCCGGTGCTTGATCGCAATGTTCCGGTTTTTAATGTGAAATGTTTTGAACTTGCTTTACATTGTTGGAAAGTTTTCTTAGTATTCATTTTCTATGTTTTTGGTGCATTTTAGTTGATATGGCTGATATCATTTTTATATGCTTTGCAACATGCTTATGTGAGGTGCTCACGTAAGGTGTTGTGTTTGGAACTGACTTGAGTCAAGTCGCGGACTTGGGCTCGTACAGATTGGTTGTTTATTCATGTGCAGGTGTTGCTTGAGTTCAAGACATGGCTGGTGACGGGATCTATGGAACTAGTCTTAGGAAGAAGATGAGGTTCAACAACCAAGTTCGGGAGGAATTGTGGTTGAGTTGATCGGGAGGATGCGCAGCATGTTTAAATCAAGAACAATGCATATAAAGGTATCATGGACATCATTGGAAGATGTTTGCACGTGTGCAAGGAGTGCATGTACGTGGCTACATGGTTCCGAGGCGTGGTGAAGAGATGTGGACATAAAGAATTGATCGGAAAGGTCCAACCGACTAGGTTATGGACTCAGGCTGCGGCTGAGTCGGGTTTGACTCAAATATGGAAAGATTTGAGTTGGTTATGATAGGATTTAGTGTGGGTCACGAATTTTAGTTGTTTTAGGAATGTGAGATACGTTCCTAAGGTGTTTGGAAGTCTTAAGATTGCTTCTATCTGCGTATAGAAGAGTCCTAAGCAGTTATGGAATGATTCGATTCATGATTTGAGTAGGATTAGAGTCCTAGTTGAGATTGGGTTGGCCTAAGGGCTGGTTATATAAGCAAGGGAGGCCAGAGATCGTGGTACACGACTTTGGGGCTGTTCCTCTTGCGTTCTACTGAATAAAATTTGTAGTTTGAAAGCACTTTTGTGTCTTGTTCGTTCGACTTGTTCCAGACAAGTTTTACTCGTCGAGTTTCTGGACAGCACTATCTTTTGTCGGTGGTTTTATTGTAACTCGAGTTTTACAGATCCAATTGACGTGATTCTTTTTGTTTTGTCTTCACAACTTGATTATCTATCATCTGTCAAAATTTCACGGTCATTTTATTTGTGGTTTCTGATCTACACGAGTTTCTTTGCAGCGTTCCAGAACTGTTTTTCTCAGGTAGGACAGATTGACCTTTGTTTGATCTTTCGATCATAACTTGAGTTTCTCTCAACAGATTTGAGTGATTCTTCTTATGTTTTCTTCATGAATTGATTATCTCTAATATATATCACTTTTGTCCCAGTGAAACACGTTTATATTAGTCTCACACACGATTTCTTTAACAGATCGTTTTTCTGCCGAAAGGGGTTGGGATTTAATTTTTTTGCTGCGTAAGATTTTTTAAATCTACCATTCACCCCCCTCTGGTAGCTTTTCACGTGCTCTTCGATCCTAAATTTGGTATCAGAGCCACGGTTCTCTAATCATTGTGATTTGAACATATTTTTGACTAACCATCATGGAGAAATACTCCGCCAAACCTTGTGTGTTTGCTGGTATTGATTTTCAGGTTTGGAAGGCACGCATGGAGGCTTTCATCCAGGTGCAAGGCTTCGCAATATGGGAGAAGGTGTACAAGCCTTACGAAGTGCCACCAAACGATCAAGTTACGGCTACAAACCTATGGGACATCGACAACAACAACAAAGCCCGAAACTTGATCATCCAAGGACTCACTCAGAGTGACTTCGACCGCGTTGAACATCTCCAATCGGCATACGATGCATGGAGAGCACTTTGTGACTCTCATGAAGGATCCAACATGATCAAGGAGGTAAGGCAAGATATGTTCAAGAAAGAATACATGCGCTTCGATATGCAACCCGGTGAGTCCATTGATGACCTCTTTGCTCGCTTTAACCAAATTCTCAGTAACATGCGTAGTGTCAACGTTAATTTTTCTGATGCTGAAAATGCTAGGAACCTTCTTAGTGCATTAGACATGTCAATCTGGGAGATGAAAGTTACATCTATCCATGAATCTACTATCATGAGTACACTTACTTTAGATGTGCTTTACTCTAAACTCAAAACTCATGAAATTGACATCTCATCACGTAAGAACCAAAATAAGTCTATTGCATTTGTCTCACAACGTGATATGCTTTGTTGTCCTCACTAACCCTGCAGCAGATCGAAGAATTTCCAGAAGAGGAGTTAGCACTTATCTCTACTAGGTTCTCAAAAGCATTGCAAAATGTGAGAACTAGAAGGAGAGGAAGCTCCGGACCTCAACGCTGTTTTGAATGTGGTAAGACAGGACACTTTCGTACAGAATGCCCTAACCTTTCAGGTCCTACTACCCGCGAAGAAAAACATAACATGGTCAAGACCACCTATGGAAACCGCAACAAGAAAAAAGAAAGGTACCATATGACGCAAGATGATTAACAGCTTCATCACTGCACCTCAAGAGCTCGGTTCAATCAAGGTAGACTTTGAAAGTGATGAAGATGATGACGATCTGGCCAACTTATGCTTCATGGCGGGCAAAATAAGATCAAGATCAAGTCGGGAGGATGCAGAACACAATAGTGACGACGATGAGGTATGTTCTACCTGTAATGAAATGTGTGATGCAATTTCTCGTGCAACTATTATTGTTAAGAGAAAGGACAAAAAGCTTAGGGATAATGCTGCTAAAATTGAATCACTAGAACCTGAAATCAACCGTTTGAAAACCTTGATTCCTAGTGAAGATTCTTGTCCCTCATGTGATTTAATCTACGAACAATTGCCCACACTAAGAACTGCACACTCCTCCACTCTAGATAGACTTAAACTTGAAATTGAAAAGAACAAAAAGCTTGTTGCACTTGACATTGGAAACTTAAAAGATGCTTCTTGTTCTACTATTGATTTGCATTGTTCTAGTTGTGATAATCTTGAAAAGAAACTAAAAGATGCTATGAATGAAATTTCAATATTGAATAATGCTTTACGTTCTCATGAAGTTAAATATTGTACCAATTGCAAATTATAAAGGAAAACTTTATGTGAAAATTGCCTTGATCTGTCCAATAAACTTGATAACATGCATAGGACATTAGATTGGTTTTGTAATGGGAATAAGAACCTAAACTTGCTGCTGAATTCTTCCAAGTCTTGCAATGATAAAACTGGTTTAGGTTTTGATTCTCATGCTGATGCTAAGGCACATCCACCTAAAATTGTAAAGTCATTAGGAAGTGGTTTGATTCAAACAGTTCTAAACAAAAAGAAGTGATTTTCAAATCAGTAGGAGTGTTGTCTCATTCGGTTTCAAATAAAAATATTGCTTGCTCATCTAGACATAAACACAAAGTTAAATTTCATTGTACCTACTGTGGTAGAGATGGTCATATCATAGATTTTTGTTATAGACTAGCTAAACAACAGAAAAGGGAAAGTATGATTGCTAGATCTCATAACTTGCTTGCAAAATTTGCCGCACATATTAAACCGAATGCCAAGAACATGCAACCTGCTGTTATGAGTAAAAAACATTCAAAGTTTACCTCCAGACCTTCTGTTTTTGCCTCCGGAGCTACTGATTTTTGTGCTACACAAGTAAAACCTTATAGGTCAATAGTTAAGAATAAAAAACCTCAAACTTTGACTCATAAACCTGTTGTTTTACCTCAGCTTTCGCGTGTTTTTCCTATTGCATGTCGTGTGACTCATCACTAGCTTTGGTAAGCTACGGTACTAGCTTTGGTAAGCTCTGGCGCTAGCTTTGGTAAGCTCCGACGCTAGCTTTGGTAAGCTCCGGCTCAAGCTTTGGTTAGCTTTGGCAAGGTCCGGTGCTTGATCGCAATGTTCCGGCTTTTAATGTGAAATGTTTTAAACTTGCTTTACATTGTTGGAAAGTTTGATTAGTATTCATTTGCTATGTTTTTGGTGTGTTTTGGTTGATATGGCTG
Organism: Tuctoria greenei; assembly: GCA_036927565.1. Classification (NCBI taxonomy): domain Eukaryota; kingdom Viridiplantae; phylum Streptophyta; class Magnoliopsida; order Poales; family Poaceae; genus Tuctoria; species Tuctoria greenei. The sequence continues at coordinate 40,211,560 of JAYESD010000006.1, read as the reverse complement.
ATATCGTTTTGATATGCTTTGCAACATGCTTATGTGAGGTGCTCACGTAAGGTGTTGTGTTTGGAACTGACTTGAGTCAAGTCGCGGACTTGGGCTCATACGGATTGGTTGTTTATTCATGTGCAGGTGTTGCTTGAGTTCAAAACATGGCTGGTGACGGGATCCATTGAACTAGTCTTAGGGAGAAGATGAGGTTCAACAACCAAGTTCAAAAGGAATTGTGGTTGAGTTGATCGGGAGGTTGCGCAACATGTTAGAATCAAGAACAATGCATATGAATGTATCGTGGGCGTCATTGTAAGATGTTTGCATGTGTGCAAGGAGTGCATGGCCATGGCTACATGGTTCCCAGGCGTGATGAAGAGATGTGGACGTAAATAATTGGTCGGAAAGGGCCAACCGACTAGGTTATGGACTCAGGCTGCGGCTGTGTCGGGTTTGACTCAAATACGGAAAGATTTGAGTTGGTTATGATAGGATTTCGTGTGGGTCACGAATTTGAGTTGTTTTAGGAATGTGGAATACGTTCCTGAGGTGTTTGGAAGTCTTAAGATTGCTTCTATCTGCGTATAGAAGAGTCATAAGCAGTTATGGAAAGTTTCGATTCATGATTAGGATTAGAGTCCTAGTTGAGATTGGGTTGGCCTAAGGGCTGGTTATATAAGCAAGGGAGGCCAGAGCTCATAGTACATGATCTTGGGGCTGTTCCTCTTGTGTTATATTGAATAAAATTCGTAGTTTGAAGGAAATTTTATGCCTTGTCCGTCCGACTTGTTCCAGACAAAATTTACTCGTCGAGTTTCTGGACAGCACTACCTTTCGTCGGTGGTTTTATCATAACTCGAGTTTTACAGATCCAATTGACGTGATTATTTTTGGGTTGTCTTCACAACTTGATTATCTATCATTGTCAAAATTTTACGGTAATTGTATTTGTGGTTTCTGATCTACACGAGTTTCTTTGCAGCGTTCCAGAACTGTTTTTCTCGGGTAGGAAAGATTGACCTTTGTTCGATCTTTCGATCATAACTTGAGTTTCTCTCGACGGATTTGAGTGATTCTTCTTGTGTTTTCTTTGTTACTTGATTCTCTCTTATATAAATCACTTTTGTCCCGGTGAAACACATTTAGATTAGTCTCACACACGATTTCTTTAACATATCATTTTTCTGCCGAAGGGGTTGGTATTTAATTGTTTCCGCTGCGTAAGAATTTTTAAATCTACCATTCACCCCTCCCCTTCTGGTAGCTTTTCACGTGCTCTTTGATCCTACATCAATGAAGTGCATTCAATTGTCCCTACCCTTGAAATGTAATCTAACCATTGTGTCATCATGGCAATAACTGGAGCAACTTTTATCTTTTTAATCGTGGCAAATAAAATTTTCAGCTCATCATCACGCACTATCCTTACATATCCTCCAGGGAACATAGTCATAGCCACCCATCTATGCATTAAGCGTAAAGTAGGGTTGTGCAAGTGGCTATTACTAGGTACACTACATCTGACCTCATCAGTTAAATCTTGCCAAAAATTTTGTTTGTTAAACTTAGGCAAAGTGTCTAAATCTAGCAAACAATATTTATGGAAGCCTAGGATTTCACTTAATTCATTCCATAGTATGTTATATTCTTTTTGAAATAATCTAAATGTAATACCGTCAAATCCTATCTTGAGTGTGCAAAGGAATTGTATGGAGAGAAGGCGTAAACCTTTCTCCTCTATGTCAGATTTTCCCATGCTAGTGCACGCCAAATGGAAAAGAATTTGGAATCCATACCTATTTTGGAGATCAAATCCAGATCATAAGCTTTTGTATGAGAAAACTCACGATCTTGGAGGAGCTTGCGTGCTTGATCTTCAACTTCACTTTGGATATCGAGGTCATTGTCGTGAAGAAGTTGGCTTGGGTTGCTCCTCTCACCCGTGGGAGTGTCCCCTCCTACACTCCTCCTCCGTTAACATGGTGTAGCAACGGAAGAGGGGCGTGCACTTGAGTGTCCACCGTGGCTTGAGCTTGCAGCCTCCATCCTCTTTACAAACAACCTTTTTATTCCTTTTATGGCCACATCAAGTAAGAACACAGCAAGGTAAAAACTCGAAAGAGGTGATGTTAGTGAAATCAAACCCCAGTGAATTTTCCCTCGAAGAACATGAGAGAAAATTGCAAATGCAAACAAAAGAAAATCTTTTTGAGTTGGATTTTCAGCAAGAGTGCTTCAATGAAGAGCAAGAAAACAATGTGAGCAAGAGTAACTTTGAGGAGGTATGAAATGAGGTGAAGTGTGAGGAGAAGAGCTCCTCACAGCAACCTTTTATAGTGTGCGATCCCCAACGGTCACTAGGGAACCAAATGCAGCCGTTAGAGGAGATAGAGCCAAAATGGCTCTTTCCCCTAGTCGGCCGAACAGGGGGGGTTGGCCTACCTGCCAGGTGGGCCCCCCTGTTCTCCCTTTTGGCAAGTGGCTCCCCAACGGCTATGGAATCAACACATTGGTGAAATACCACTGTTGCAACTCAGAAAAATTGTTTTTCAATTAAAAATCCTTTTTTAAAAACCCAACAATTTTCTTTTTGTGAAAAATATAGAAATAAAAACTATAGTTGAGAATATAAGATTCTCAACTTACTAAGAAAACCAAATATGCAGTGGGGAAAAATCAAATAAAGAGAAGAGAAAAAATCAATAAAGAATAACTACCAATTTAACCTATTGGCTAGGTCTCACCACCGTCCGATGAGATGGACATTCCTCCTTCTTTATTTCTTGACATCTGGGCCCAGAGAGATGGGCTCGAACGGCTTGTCTTGCTTCTTCCCCCATACCTTCTTTGGCGGCTTGGTGGACTTGGGCCTTTGAGGAGGTCCGGACTTCTCAGTCTTCTCGGGGTGTCGGTGTAGACGATAAGACCGGTTTTCCGCATAGATCGAATTCCTCATGAATGCAATGAGCGGGTCCACCTATGGAGGTGTAATTTTGACCTCTTGAATGTGTTTAACATTCACCCCAATGCGGATCATTGAGCTTTGCTCCAACTTTGGGCGAAAGTTAAACTTCTCCTCCTTGCCATTTATATGGAAGTGGATTTCTCCAGCTCCCACATCTATGTGAGCCTTCGCGGTGCTTAGGAACAGATGCCCAAGAATGAGCAGCTTATCCTTCTCGACTTCCATATCGAGCACCACGAAATCAACGTTTATGAAGCAGTCCCAGATTTTCACCTGGACATCTTCGGCAATATCCGTCGGATAACGGACTGAGGAATCAGCCAGTTGGAGCTGCATTGGTGTTTGAGTAAGCTCCGTGAAGTTCAACTGGTCAAAAACCACTTTGGCCATCACACTCACACTTGCTCCAAGGTCACAAAGTGCCTTGTCAAAGTGGTGTGCCAAAATTGAGCATGAGATTGTAGGACACTGGGGTCCTTCAGCCAGTTGCCTCCTTGTAGAGAAATCATGTTGGCACTTTCCACAGGAGGTTCGGGCTATCCTGGCATATTGCCATTCTCCATTAGAGGAACAACAATTGCTAGTTGAGCCAACTGAGTCTCCAACATCTTGTTAAAACTCAATTGATTTTTGAAGGCTGAGGATAGTCCTTCAATCTTGGCATTGATGCTCTCTAGGGTCTTGTCATTGGTCGACAGCTTCTTGGATATAGCCTCGTTGATCTTCAGCTGGCGAATGGCAAGTTCTCTCAAGTTGGGTTGATTTCCATTGTTGCCACTGTTGTTGTACCCTCCTTGAAAGAATGGGCGTGGTTTGCCCCACCCTTGACCTTCTTGACAATATCTATTGTTGTTTCCATTGTTGGCTGGGTATAGGGCATTCTGACGGGTTTCTGGGCAGTCATTGCCCAAATGGCCCGTGTTGCCACAGACTTCACAAGTGATGTGAGAGTCTAAGGAATAGGCATTGCCGCATACCTCACCATTGCTTTGTCCATCAATTTTCTTCATAAGGAGGTCCAATTTGGTAGCGAGTATGTCCACCTCCTTGAAGGTGTGCATGCCTCGCTGGCGGTATGGAGACGTTCGTCGCTCCAACCCATGTTTGACAACATCTTCTCAATAAAATCTTTGGCTTTGGGCACTGTCAATGATAAGAAGGCACCTCCAGCAGCAACATCAACATGGTCACAGGCGGAAGGGATCAGCCCATTGTAAAAGTTTTGGATTATGAGCCAGTCATCCATCCCATGGTGGGGATAGGCTAGGATATACTCCTGCGGCCTTTCCCAAGCCACGGGAATAGATTCCTTGGCATCTTACTGAAAACTTGAAATTCTTCCACGTAGGGCATTGGTCTTGCCCAACGGGAAAAACATGGCGAGGAATGCCGTAGAACACATCTCCCAAGTATCTATCGCACTTTAGTTCGCATAGAACCACTGTTTCGCTCTCCCAAGAAGAGAGAACGGGAACAACCTAAGATGAACATTATTAGGGGATACGTCCTTTATCTTAAAAGTGTTGCAGATCTCAAGGAACTATTGCAGGTGAGCACTTGCATCCTCATTAGCCTTCTCACAAAATGGGTTGGCTTGCACCATAGTGATTAGGCGAGTCTTGATTTCGAAGTTTACGTCTCCCGTGTTAACAGTGGGCCCAACAGGCACATTGTTAGTAGAGGGAGCCGAAAACACACGAAGTTTCTTCTGGGCCATTTTTTGTTTCGGTTGTTGGTGCGGTTGTGTTGGCTGGCTTTGCCGCTCGAAGCTTCTGAGGAGTAACGACACAAGATCGATCTCTCAAAAGGGATTCGGGATCTTCAACAATGTTTTTCGGCAAGCGGAAACCAGATATATACTACCTTGTTTTCACATAAAAGTGTTAGTAGTGCTAGAAAATATCAACAAGCATTTCTGGCGCCGTTGCTGGGGAATGCAGCCGAAGTATTGCATGATTGAGAGAATAGGATAGGACCCCGATAGGTTTTAGTAAGATGACCCTTCTTTGTTTTTGCATTCTCTAGCAGTGGTGCCAGAAATGTTTGTTGGTAGGTTTTAATTCTCAAGTGAATGTTCGCAAGTACACATAAACTATCGATGTAGCATTTCCCTTTAAGAGTATTCCCAAAGGCTTTCATTTATATTTTCCCAAAGGAATGCTATATGGAAGTAAAACAATAATCAAGTGGAAAAGTTAGGTTGGCCTAGGTATGGTTCTAGCAAGGATGGGTTTAATGATAAGTGGAGGTAGTGTGACACACACAAGAGCATCCTATCCTAAGGGGATAAATGAGGTAATAGAGGGACTAGGCTAAGAGTTAGGTAGATACTCCTACTATGCTTCTAATGTACATATACATAGCCTAAGTTAGTTACTAATGATCATATTAATTATGAATTCTCATGCTAAGTGGATTAACACATCGGGCACGGGTTTACACCTAGCAACACTAGGCGACTCTCGCCAAGAGCCTGTGGCATAGCCGAACGTGGATGATTACAAAGGACAGATAGGGCTGTCACCACCTACTTCCTACCTCTTCAATCCTTGGGTCTATCAGACATTCAATGCTACTCTCTATCCTAGCACCATGCTAGCATATTAACTAATTACCTTAAGAGCCTAGGAACAAGCCATCCTAAGGCAATGGACTAAATCGTCGTTGAACCAATGTTAATTCATAGCATACGTGATTCATATTAACATAGTCATATCATAGCTAATTATACTACAGTGGAGGTTTATAGTGTTTATGATGATGTACTAAGAATTGTATAGCACAATCATAATTACTATTCCTACGACATACATGGAATCCACAATCAAACAAGAAACACTTCATCCAAGTATACAAATAATAGAAGACCAAAGATATCATCTTTATTATGAATGAAGTCACAAATACAAATAGAAATATGGGAGACATACCTTCCCAATTGGTAAGTTGGGAAGAGACTCCTTCTACTCCTCTCCTACATGGACTATGGACTAGAGACTCTCCTCTCTACAGCCTATACTCCTCTAAACCTATGGAGAGTAGTGGATACAATGGACGAATACTCAAGTGGTGTGTGTTGAAGTGAGGGGTCCTATTTATAGCTTGGAGAAGGGTCGGTTCCCACCACCAAAAGGGCGCGAACCAATCACCCATGACGTCTTCAAGCCATGAGGAGCCTACACGTGGAGTTTGACCGAGAAAGGCGCCAGGACCTAGTCGGCGGACTAGGAGGTCGGTCGACCTGGTCTTGGCCCCTTTTGCGGTGTGCTTCCTCCAGGTGACTGACAGGTGGGTCCCATTGACTGATATTGGTGCTACTGGATTTCCTTAGATACTTCTATTTGTGGGCTATTTTATCCATGTGGTGCCACGTGGTGTCGCCTGATTGGCTGGAATGATATTTTATAGGATCCATCCCCTTGTTTTACTTCATTTCTGCATAGAATCCCTGCATGCACTACTTTCTCCAAGGAAAAGTGGAAATAGGTTAAATACAAAGGTGATGTGTGCAAGAAATGATAATTACTTTACATAATTGAGTTATATTGATGGGTGAAATTGGTGTATAACAGCCGTCAGCACACACTTCAACACTTAGTGCGTCAGGTAGGGGTCCCAGATTCAAGAATCTCAGCGTCAACAATGGTGAACTCCACTGCTGCCCGGCGCAGGTGCACGGGTTGGTAGATGTAATGAGGTTGGCGATAACTCTCGCCGTGTTGGTGCCAATCTTGCCACTGATCCGCAAGATGGGGTTCCAGGACAACAACATGAGAACAACAGACCACCACCTACTGCAGCAGCATCCACTGCTGGTCAACAGTAGGATGGTGTCTTCGCACTGGTCACAGAATCAACCAGCAACCCCGAGAACATGCAGATTGCAGCGCGGGCTCTTTTTCAGCATCCACATGCGCTGAGCGCACCTCTTGTAGCGCTGGAACAGTGGTGAAATGACGTCGACCATCTGGCCATCGCTGTAGTCGCGATGCTCAACAATTTGCCGCAGCGTGACCGTACCTTGTGCAACAGGACCTTGTCGAGACGACTTGGACCTAGAACGTCGCAGAGGGGACATGCGATATCGCATCACACAATGACCCACACTCCTTCCATCGCTCGCTGTACACATACGGTGTCCAGACTCCCGACAAGAGACTTTAGGGCGGAGCTTAGCCACCGCTAGCGGAGCAAGATAGTTGCATCGCCATCGACCGTAACCGCGAGAGATGACACATCCTAGAGGAGTCTTCTCCTCTAGGATAGGTGGTGGTTGTGCAACACTTGCACCACACCTCTTGCATGGTGTAGTGGCCACCCAAGTTCCGACCTCATCTGCCGGAGAAGTACGACTGGACTGTCAACCCTGTCGAGTTTCTACAAATCTACTCTACCGTTATCCTCGCTGCAGGAGGGAATGAGGCCTTCATGGCCAATTACTTCCCAGTGGCTTTGACCGGTACTGCTAGGTCCTGGTTCATGAGCCAAACCCCCGACTCCATCTATAGTTGGGGAGAATTATGCCGCAAGTTCACCGCCAACTTTAGGAGTTCCTACACCCGACGAGGCACTGAACTGGACCTCTTCATTGTACATCAGAAGTATAGGTGGTCGAGCCCGGCCGTGCTTGTCCCTTAAAAACCTCGTCCTGGCACGACACGATAAAAAATCGGGTCATGCCGGCCCGGCCCGCAAGCTGGAGGTCAAAGCCCGGGCACAGCTCGAGTGCAGTTTAGGTGTGCCAGGCCGTGCCGGGCCATAAAGCGGACGTGCCGAGCCGGGCCAGACTGCGGTGTGTTTATGTTATAAACACATAAAAAATGCGAAAAAATTAGAATTCGTGCCTAAACGGGTCGTGCCTGCAGACTGACAGGCCGGAGGTCGAGGCCTTGGCACGGCTCGCACCGGGCTTCAGGCCGGCCCATGCCCCATTTTTTCGGGCCATGATGGGTTCGGGCCATTTTTTTTTGCAGGCTTTCGTGCCGTCCCATTTTGCCACCTATAATCAGAAGATAGGAGAAACACTGCATTCCTTCATTCAATGGTTCTCCCAGGTATGGAACACTAATCCTTTTATCTCCAATGCCTCTGTGGTAGTTGCATTCCAACAAATTGTTCGAGACAAGAAGATGTTGGAGAAGCTGGCTACCAAAAATATCGGCAGTGTCACGAAACTCTTCAGCCTGGTTGATAATTGTGCCAAAGCCCTCCAAGCCAGTTGCGGAGGCAGGAGCGTGTTGACAGTTGTTATATACCAATTTCACCCATCAATATAACTCAATTATGTGAAGGAAAAATCATTTCTTGCACACATCACCTTTCTATTTAACCCATTTCCACATGTCTTCGGGGAAAGTAGTGCATGCAGGCATTCTATGCAAAATTGTAGTGAAACAACGGGATGGATCCTATAAAATATCATTTCATCCAACCAGGCAATGCCACGTGGCACCACATGGATCAAATGGCCCACAAATAGAAGTATCCGAGGCCATCCAACAGTGTAGTACCGATATCAGTCAATGGGACCCACCTGGAAGTCACCCGGAGGAAGCACACTAGAAATGGTCAACATTTCTGTTGTAGATACTTGGGAGAAGTGTTCTACAGCATTCCTCGCCAAGTTTTTCCCGTTCAGCAAGATCAATGCCGTACATTGAAGAATTTCCAGCTTCCAGCAAGTTGCCAAGGAATCTATTTTTGAGGCTTGGGAAAGGCTTTAGGAGTACATCCTAGACTGTCCCCACCATGGGATTGATGACTGGCTCATTATTCAAAACTTCTACAATAGGCCAATCCCTAACGCCCGTGGCCATGTTGATGCTGCTGCTGGAGGTGCCTTCTTCTCATTCACTGTGCCCGAAGCCAAAGATTTGATTGAGAAGATGGTGTCAAATATGGGTTGGAGCGATGAACGTCTCCATACCTGCCAGTGAGGAATGCACATTGTAAAATCCCTAAGTTAAAAATGCAAAGTTCAGATGGGAGATATTGAAATTTGGAGGGCCAAAAGAAATCAAATTGGAATCTAAAAAATTCAAACCAATTTAAACCTCAATTGAGAGAATCCAAAAATTGAAATTTAGCTCTTGTTTAAACTTTGCCAAAATAAAAATCTGAGCTCACCATTAAATCCCAAATATTCCAAAGAGCCTCTCTGCAAAGTTTCAAAATTTTTGAAGCTCAGTTGCTATTTAATTCAGTGGATCCATTGAATTTCATTCAAATTTGAATTTGAATTTCACCTGAAAATTTTCCAAATTGGAAATCCAATTTCATAATCTGAATCTACATATTTGATTTGACCTCTCCACAAAAATCTCGAATTTTTGGACAAATTTAGGTAGGGGAATTGAAGTTCGAGAGAGGATTGACTTGAAGGGGCAGTGGGACCCACTAGTCATAGAGGCATTACCGTGAGTGCTTTGCTTTGGCTCACCATGGTGACACCTCCCGACATGCAAGCCACACACCTTTGTGCTTGCTTTCCGATTACCGTCGAATCCTGCGCCCATGCATATCTAACAAGCCTCCTTATCGGTCGTTCGAGCATCCGGTGCAAGCCACCCAAAGTCTTTCACCTATTCTTGGCCGCCGGCAACGAAGTTTTCATTCGAGCTGGAAATCCAAGCTAACCAAAGTTTGTTGACCCTTTCCCTTCTGGTTTAAAGCTTGGTAACTATATTGTGCATCTTCTTAAACCTTTTTTTGGACAGGTCCCTAACGGTGGTTCGCTAGATCAAAGTTTTCGCGGGTGTCGCAGTTGAGCCGCCGTTAGACCTTTTCTGTGCTGCTGTGGAGCCGAAGCTAGGAGCGGTTTCTTACCCGGACTCCAACAGCAAAAAGCTACGCTTCTGCAATAGCTAACTCACGGTGAAAACAGTTCTTCATTTGCTCCACTCTTGAATCCGTATTTCCAGTTTTACAGTAAGTTATTCATTTGAAGAACGCACTAGGTTTCACTCTAATTCTTTGCACCGGCCTGATAATCGATCATGGAGGTGAGATATAAGCTTCCGGGCTGTCTACCGCAAACCCCAACAGAATATCAATGAAAATAATCGAGTAATGACTGAGTTTATCGAGTTTCCCCTTCTGTCGTCCAAAAAAAAAACAGAGCACCTCCTCGTCGTGCTTGACATTGCAAACCGTTTCCCCCATTTTTCTTCCCATATTAATCTTCTCCAAGATCATAGGAACATTTCTGAGGGATTTCCAGGGAGTTTGCACATCGGGACAGCAGTTTTGACACCGCTGGAAACCTAGCCGCCGCCGCCGCCGCCGTCGCACAAGCATATTCGGCCATCCACGGGTGGCGCTGACCTCACCGACGTGTTCAGCGCTTCATAATAGGGTTAGGCGGCGAGATTCATCGGAGGATATGGCCGGTAGAGCGGTCCGGCGAGGAGCGCCGCCGGGCGCCACCATGGAATCGCCACCGCGTCGAGAGGTAGAAGAAAGCCCGTGGGTCCCGCATGTCGGTCACTAGGCACCGGAAAGGATCGAGTGTGGCCGATGATCCGGTGCAGCTACGCAGCCCACTCAATGGTCCCTCGTGTGGCCCCTTTCTGACTGGCTCATTTTAAACCAGTGGGCCCGGGCTGAATTATTCAAACTTTCCATTGGAAATTAATTCCAGAATTTGAGCCAACTTCAAAAATCGATTTCTCCTAGCATATTTGCTCAACTAATTCCCAATAAATTCTGGTAGACTCCTCTTGTTCCAAAATTTGCATTTGTGCAATTTGTTAGACAAGAAACTCCCAGAATTTTGATAATTAATGCCTTTGAGCTAATTACTTGGGAAATTAATTACTCTTGTTCTGTTAATTGGAAAATTCCCAATTTTGTCCAGGGCACTCACTAAATTACACTTGATATTCAGTAAAAATATCAAGTTCATTGGACTTCAATTACTGGGATGATCAGTGTTCCAAATCTCTATGTAGTTGAAGATTAAGAAAAGTACTGAACCAATTTCAGCTTTTTCCCTAAACTTGTAAAATCAGTTTCTCCCTGTAGGAAGCTCAGAAAAATGTGAAACAAATTTTAAAAGAACCAGTGAGACCCCCTCTACCACGACCATCCACTTTTAGCCATGACAAAGCTCCTGAATTACTACCAAAATTCAGAGAAGCCTTTTACCACTTGGAACTTTAGAGACAACCAACTTCCTTGAACATCTCCAAATTTTGGTCCAGATCTTCCTCATAGAACCTAGTATCCACTGCAAAAATCCTAAAGACAATTAAGATCATTTACATACCTGATCAGTATTTATAAGATCTGCTCTATAGTTTCTATATCACTCATGTACTTTATATATTGCATATCATATAGTGGACGAGATCGAGGAGGACCCAGAGGCCTTGGACAGCATCCTCCCAGACTCTAACTTCCCCTCTGACTCACAACCAGGCAAGCCCCGGTTTGCATTTAGGTGCTATTTCAAAGTTTATATTTCTATCACTTAAGTCAAGGATGATGTTTGTGCATTAGGGCTAAGGTACTTGTTACTCCACTTGCATGACCCACAAATCCCATGGAGTATTGGGTAGGTCTACATCCTGACAAGTAGAAAATGCTATGCTTAAGTTTCAGGAGTCCGGTAGAAGTCGAGTAGTTGGAATCTACTCGCGAGATAGGATTTTATCACAAGGGAAAGAATTTGATCAAGGAATGATTTATGAATATGAAATTGAGACTGAGCAGCATGTAGGATGCATCATGACATGGTCTCACGTGCATAGCCCTGCTTGTGTTGATTGAGGACCGATTTGTGTGCGGCCCTGCTGGACAAGTTTGAACTGTACCAGATGCATACTGGCTATATGGAAACCATGAAACCAATGTAATTGGTTAACCTGGGTGTCGAGGCTTACCCTACCGTTCTATAGGAGTGGGCTGAGAGTAACAAGGTGTAAATCTGCCGGCGGGCATAGAAGATGCTTCGCGTGGGGACCTCCTGCCCGTTACAGAAGGACTGGTTCGGCATTTGGCTTTCCTTTGAAAGGTTGTTGCATACAACATAGTATTGAAGTGTGATTGGATCCACTTCCGATATGGGTGTATGTGACGTGATATTCGGGTGTGTTCTAATTGCAATCACCGTCCCTCGCTGTTATTTGAGTATCGCTTGTTCACTGCGCTGTTATGTAGTAAATACTGAAGAAGTCAGGAGAATACGATGTATGGAATTATAATGGTTTTGAAACTTTGGTTGCTGTCAATGATGCTCACTAAATTTTTTTATTAAACTTGTAAGCTGCTGTTAGTAACTTAAAAATTAAGGATCAATATTTAGGCGAGTCACTTTACTGCAATATTTATGCCTATGTTAAGTATCTCTGCATATAGAGTTCCATGTTTAGGTGAGACGGTTAAGTCTTGATGAGCCTTCGTGCTCACGATTGCTATATTAAGTTGTTTGCAGGTGAGACTTATGAGGAAGGGCCCGAGGATGAGGCAATGCCCCCGTTGGGGTATACCGCCGATTGGGAGCCCTGCACGCCCTAGTAAATTGTGTGTGGCTAGTGTGTTGCATCCGTGGGCTGAACGGCCGCACTTTTGCATAGCTAGGCAAAGAGTTTAGCTATGAATATTATCTTCTACTGTATATTAAGTATTGTAAAAGACTTCCACTGTTTATATAAATAAAACTTTGTATTTTGTCGTATTCTTTTCGTGTGTGCTGTTGGGTGCCGCATCGCACGACACCACCCTCTGCGATTCTGGAATGTGCGGGCTCAGTCCTCACAGCCTAGTATCAGAGCCGCATTGGGATTAGCACACTTGAAAAGAGCCTATTTTAAAAACTTAAGAGTAGTCGAGTGAGGATTAGTACTATGCCCACATATGGTCTATTATAGTAATAGTTACTTAAGGTGGCAAGCTACCTTATGTGTTATTAAATTCTGTAATGAAGCTTTGACGTAAGGTAAGAGGTAAGGTACGACACCGTAATCGGATCAATTGCGGTATGCTCACCATGTGAGAGCTAGCATGTGATTGTTTCCGTGGCTTGGCATGGGAATGTTAATATGAGTCTCTGAAACTTTCCATGTTTCCGAGAACATATGACACGCGGTACCCCAGCATGCTAAAAAATTAGTGGGAGCCCCCGTCGGGTGGGACATAACCCGATGCGCCCCCTACTAGTGCAGCACTATGCAAAGACGTGGGACCCCGTTGGGTGGTAGAAAACCTGGTCATGTACCTCGAGACGTGGCTTAACTCTAGGCGGCCCGTATGGAATGATACATGACGAATGTTTTTACTTTCATATATATATATATATTATTGTAAACTGTTCGCTCGTGCGGGCTGTGCCGTACGGCACCATATGTTTGATCTATCGTTTGTGTGTAGATTCAGTACACTAACCACGTTTGAGTAGCTCGAGTAGAAAACGTTTGCGAGTTAACGTCATTACTGCCACCGTTGAGACGTATGCCTGAATACCGGTCTAGGATTTTTCTTTGGTGAGGGCGTAGTACCAACACTGCATTCGAGTCCCATCAGGCATGTCGACGACAATATCCGCCCAACTTAGGACTAAGGTTGAATTGGTAATCTCTGTTTTGGAGCATGCTGGTCAGATTTAAAATTAATCATGGGGTTGCTCTGGTATGCAGGCCTGTGATTTGGGAACTTGAGGAAGTCCTCCACAACTTTCATTTTCAGCTCCAAAGCAGATTTCAAGATTTAAAACTTGAAAACTTCATTTGAACTTAAAGTAACCAGTTCCTGGTTCAAAGTGTAAAATAGACAGAAAATTGACTAAGTTTGGAACAGCATAACTTTCTGTATATTTTACCCCTGAAGGTCTACCACACATGGTTGGAAATTTTAGAGAGTCCTCTAAAACTCTTATTTTCAACTCAAAATCAGAATCTCCATGTAAACTATTGAAAAATTCAAAATTCCAAACTCTGTTAAATCTGGACAGAGACTGGACAGTTTCTGTACCCCGTTATTGTTTCCATCATATCTCTTTGTAGAATCAACGAATGACTTAATATAATACATTTATGTAATCCTCAGGATGTATACAACAATGTTGTAATTTATGATTTTTGCATATATTGATGTTTTGTATCTGGAAAAATGTGGACAAAATCAGCCTTAAACAGAGGAGATGTTGTCAAATTTTTTCCAGAAAACTGTCAACTTGCAAAAATCATATCTCCTTATACAGAAATGCTCTGATGGCAAATAAATACATTGTGGAATGCTAATTGAGTGTGCTAAAATTTGTAGGTGAACTCAAGTCCTGAATGTGCCTCTAACTACATAAAACCTTCAAATTTATCCAGACTGGTCTGAATGAATCAAAACTGAGACAAAAGTCTAGTGTTATGTTTCATTTGACATTTGAATTTGAATTCACTTTCATAATTCAATTTTCGCATCCTTGATATGTTTATAAACAATGTTTGTTGAATTTGAGTATTTGAATCATTCAAGTACTTCTTTTATAGATGACGGATGTGATGTTATTACCGGACGGATGGGTATTTTCCACGTGCGTTAGCCGTCCGGGCTTCCCGAGTATGCTGCGGGAGGTGCTCCAACAGTTTGGCTTTATCGAGATTCCATGCTATTATGGTCAAGAGGCGGTTGACAGAGGCGTACCTTCGTGTACCGTCCTGGTCGACAACCCGGCAAGTCCGCGTTTCTATGGATGGGCTCCTTTTTCGGTCACAATCTAGGGAGCTCGTTTGGAGGACACGTGGGCCTTTGCAGCGGGCGAAGCGCTTATGAAGCTTTGCGAGCTCCATCAATATGCCATGGCTGGGACACAGTTTGCTCTTCTCCCGGTCCGTGGTGCTGCTGGTTTTGAGTGGCAACTTCGTATGGTTGCGGCCTATCATCCATACGGCGACACTATTTCGACAACACTTGGGACATTTGTCGCTGCATCCAGCATGGTGGTTCTTGCACAAGGTGCAATCCTGCAGGATCAAGTCGAAGCCTTGAGGCGAGCGATTGAACAGGGTGACACTCTTGATTATATCAATGAGAACCTACGTTCGTTCCTGGCTCCAACGAATCACCGATTAAATCAATGCTAGAATCAGTTGCATCACACTCGCACTAGATTGTTGAAGGCTCATGCCGAACTGTGGCAAGCGCGCTAGGATCTGCAGCAAACTCATGATGGGCTGCAGGCGAGTCAGTTGGAGGTGCAACAACAGCAAGAAAAGCTGTTGGTAGTCACCGAGGCATGAGATGAAGCCATCGAGGAAGCTCAAATTGGGAGTACGAGGCAGAACAACTTAAACATAATTTGATTGAGGCCGAAGCACAATTGCAACCAGTTGTGTATCCACCGGCTCAGGACATACCGCTGAACATGGGTGAGCAAGTACGTTCATACCCAGAGGAGGAGGAAGATCCAGAGATAATTGAGTACGCTGATGACGATGCATCGGAGTAGGATGGGGCAGCACTAATGCTATCACGGGGCAACGTATAGTTAGTGATTGCTCATGTTTATTTTGTAGCCATGTTTGTTTCATATTGTAAATAGTAGTGGGTGTGTATGAGATGACAAGATGTGTATGACATCTCATGGAGACCAAGTATAGTTGAGATGTACTTCCGTAGTGGGAGTCCGTCATTTTGGAAATCACTATTGTACACTTGGTCATGAGATAATATATCTGGTATAAAGTTTGTACTTTATCAATATATGTGAATGTTATGCAATTATCACATTGTCATTACTCGCACTACTATGGTATAAAATGGATGAAGAAAACAAACATGTTGCTAATTTAAATCATGTGGATGCAGAATGGTGCGTACGCGCTCTGCGCCCGAGATGGGAGGATCTAGCCGGGGTCGTGAGGATGAATCTCTGACCCGGGAGCAAACCGCAACACCACAGCAACAGGTCCCTCCACCACCACCACCTGAACTGATGAGGACGCTTGCAGAGATTCTTGCCACAGTACTCGGCTCGCGCGACAAGCAAACCGAGTTACTGTGGATGTTGGTTCAAAATTCATCATGTCAAGGGGGACGACAATACAATGGGCAACGCCGGCCCCAACAGAGTTCGTACTAGGATTTCTTGGCAACACATCGACCGGTCTTTACGGAGGCCGAGGAGCCTCTGGAGGCGGACAACTTCATCCGCATGCTCGAGGCGAAGTTCGGTTTGCTGTGATGCACCGAACAATAGAAGGCGCTGTTCGCAGCGCAACAACTCAAGGGATCTGCCGGTGCGTGGTGGGCGAACTTCATCACCTCACTGCCGGCTGGTCATGCGGTCACCTGGACCGAATTCCGGGAGGCGTTCCGCGCCTACCATATCCCTCTCGGAATAATGAAGAGGAAGTTTCAAGAATTTTCGGATCTAAAGTAAGGCGGGACGAGTGCCCACAAATACCCCCACGCATTTAATCACTTGGCGCAGTACACGCCCGAATATGTGGGGACGGAAGATAGGAAGAGAGATATATTCTTCCGGGGCCTTAATCCGAAGATGAAGGTCCAACTCGCACAATGCAACTGCAGCACCTTCAACGACATCATCAATGCCGCGATTATACAAGAGGATGCTCAGCGCGAACTCATTTCCGATAAGAGGAAACGGAGCGCACCTTCGAGCAGCAACAGTGGCGGTCCACAGAAGTACCGTGTGGTGTATCGCTCACCATCCGGTCAGTGATGGCAGCCACCGGTGCGACCGCAGCCATTCTGCGGTCGTTCTTTCAGCGCACTGCATTTCCAACCGCCATTTCCACGGCAGCAGCAGCAGCAAATGATAGTCCCTCGTGCGTATCCACCTCCACCACGTGCACTGGGATTCCGTCCGCATCTTGGAGGGAACCCGACACAATACACGTGTTACACGTGTGGCCGTGTCGGGCATTTTGCGAAGGACTGCCCCGAACAGCGACAAGGCAAAACGCAAGCACCATATCGGGGTGCAGCTCAACCCCGCAACCATCCTAAGAAATTAGCAGAAAAACCCGGCAGCGTCCACCACCTAGCTATCGAAGATGTGCCGGAAGGTGAACCCGTCTTTGCGGGTACGTTTTCTCTACTCCAAAATCCCGTAGTCATATTATTTGGTTCTGCTGCCACCCATAATTTCATTAAGCAATCATATGTCATCAAATACCAATTACCAATCATTCCCACAAAATGTTCATATTTGATTAGCTCTGCGGGTGGGACAGTAGCAACTGATAGAATGGTCTATAGAGCACCACTTCAGTTGGGTGGAAATCTATATCTGACTTCTCTAATTATATTGGAGAGTCAGAAGCTTGATGTCATTTTAGGAATGTCGTGGCTGCACTATCATGGTGCTGTTCTCGACATTGTTCCACGTGTGGTCCATTTGAACTCTCCACTACATGACCCACACACTCTCATTCTAGACCGCCTTATCCAAGAAATTCCAGCCACATATATTACGGAAGCCACAAAGCTTGAAGACATTTGTGTAGTCCATGAATATACGGACGTGTTTTCCGGCGACCTTCCAGGTATGCCACCGGATAGGGATATCGTGTTCAAGATTGAACTCATCCCAGGAACCACAGCTATTTCTCGAAGGCCATACAAGATGGCACCCAATGAGTTGGCAGAATTATAGGAGCATTCGAAAGACCTGCTGGACAAAGGTCTCATACGCCCAAGTTCATCATCTTGGGGCTGCTTCGCATTATTTGTAAAGAAGAAGGACAAGACATTACGTCTATGTGTGGACTATCGTCCGCTCAATGCCGTGACGATCAAGAATAAGTATCCACTACCACGCAAGAATATTTTATTTGATCGATTAGTGGGTGCTAAAGTATTCTCAAAGATGGATCTTCCGTCCGGATATCATCAAATAAAAATCCGACTGGAGGATATACCGAAGACGGCATTCTCGACGAGATACAGGCTCTATGAATATCTCATCATGTCGTTTGGGCTTACAAACACGCCGGCTCACTTCATTTATTTAATGAATTCAGTGTTTATGCCGGAGTTGGACAAGTTTGTTGTGGTATTCATCGATGACATTCGGGTTTATTCTGAATCAGATGAAGAACACACCAAACACATGCATGTCATGCTCCAACGATTGCGAGATCACAAGCTCTATGCAAAATTCGGCAAGTGTGAGTTTTGGATCAGCCAAGTACCATTTTTGGGTCACATTATTTCAGCTGAGGGCATTGCTGTAGATCCAAGCAAAATTGTACAAGTGCTGAAATGGAAGTCTCCAACATCCGTCCACGAAGTTCGCAGTTTCCTCGAGTTAGCGGGATATTATCGGAGGTTCATTCCGAGCTTCTCAAAAATCGCTAAACCAATGACTGAGCTGCTGAAAAAGGGGACTAAATATATTTGGAGCAAGGCATGTGAAAATTCGTTTCAAGCTTTGGTGAAATATCTCACAACAGCCCCGGTGTTAGCTCAGCCGGATACGACCAAATCTTTCAACATTTATTGTGATGCGTCGGGTATTGGTCTCGGCTGCGTATTAATGCAAGACGGCCGTGTGATCGCGTATGGCTCATGGCAGCTCCAAAATCATGAGCAGAATTATCCAACTTATGACCTTGAACTCGCTGCCGCGGTACTCGCTTTGAAGATGTGGAGGCATTGTTTACTCAGAAATTTAGTGCACCTCTACACCGATCACAAGAGTCTGAATTATATCTTCACTCAGAAGGAACTGAATATGTGGCAGCGAAGATGGTTAGAACTGATCAAAGACTATGAGATTGAAATTCATTACCATCCCGACGAGCCAAATGTAGTTGCCGATGCGCTGAGCCGCAAGTCTCACGTCAATAATCTGTCCATTACCTCAATGGAACAGGACGAACCCAGTTTATACTTGGTTCCATATGGAGCGTTATATAATCTTGCTCTCATCCCTACCATACGAGAGGAGATTATGGAAGCTCAAAAAAAAGACATGGGTATGTCGCACATCAGGAGAAGAATGAAGAATGGGGAAATGAAGTGTTTCCGGAGTGATGAACATGGTACTCTATGGTTCAAAGACCGTATAGTGGTACCCCGTGATATGACAATTCAGAAGAAAATCTTGGACGAAGCTCGCTTGCCAAGTACTCTATTCATCCAGGCAGCAACAAGATGTACCAAGATTTGAAAACCAGATTTTGGTGACACGGATGAAGAGAGACATTGCAAAGTACGTATCGGAGTGTGATACGTGTCGGCGGGTGAAAGCCGACCACGTGAGAAAGGCCGGACAGCTGCAATCATTGAAAATTCCGGCTTGGAAATGGGAGGACATTAGTATGGATTTTATTGTCGGATTACCTCTCACATTCCACAAGCATGATTGGATTTGGGTGATAGTCGATTGACTAACCAAATCAACTCATTTTATTCCGGTACGTACAACGTACATTGCCAAGAAATATGCGAAGTTATATACTGCAAGAATCATGTGCTTGCACGGAGTTGCCCAAACGATTATTTCAGATCGCGGTGCGCTGTTTGTTGCTCGTTTTTGGGAGCAGCTGGACGCATCATTGGGGACTAAACTGATCAGAAGCTCCACATATCACCCGCAGACTGATGGTCAAACTGAACGGGTAAATCAAGTTTTGGAAGATATGCTACGTGCTTGTGCCATCCACCACGGTAAAAATTGGGATGATCATTTTCTATTGGAGGATTTCTCTTACAACAATGGCTATCAAGCTAGCATCAAGATGGCACCATATGAAGCTCTCTATGGACGGAAATGTTGCACACCACTCAACTAGTGTGAATCCGGCGAGCGGGTTATATACGGAATTGATCTTGTAAATAAAGTCGAAGAACGAGCGCGAGTGATGCAAGCCAATCTGAAGGCTGCTCAATCTCAGCAGAAAAGCTATGCCGATAAAAGACGTCAACCTCTCCACTTCAACATCAGAGACCACGTTTATCTCCGTGTCTCTCTGACGAAAGGGATACATCGTTTCGGAGTGAAGGGAAAGCTTGCTCTACGATTCAACGGTCTGTTCATCATCATGGAAAAATGCAGACCCGTGGCATCTCATTTGGAGTTACCAGCGTCACTCTATGGAGTTCACAATGTATTCCACATTTCTCAGCTGCGGAAATGCCTTAAATCCTCAGCTGAAATACACACCGAAGACATTGAGAATCTCCAACCGGATCTTGCTTATTATGAATATCCAATCCGGATTATCGATGAAAAGACTCGCGCCACCAGAAACCGGACTTTGTACTTCTATAAAGTCTTGTGGAGCAACCATACCGCTGAGGAAGTGACATGGGAAAGCGAGGACTATCTACGATCAAACTATCCGAAGTTATTATCATCGCATATCCGTTAATCTTTTTACCTCCGTCTCTTTTATTGTAATCTCGGGATGAGATTATTTTAAGGGCGGAGGAACGTAAAAGCCCTAAATTAAAAATTCAAAGTTCAGATGGCAGATATTGAAATTTGGAGGGGGGGGGGGGAAATCAAATTGGAATCTGAAAAATTAAAACCAATTTAAACCTCAATTGAGAGAATTCAAAAATTCAAATTTATCTCCTGTTCAAACTTTGCCAAATAAAAATCTGAGCTCACTATTAAATCCCAAATATTCCAATTAGCCTCCCTGCAAAGTTTCAAAATTTTTGAAGCTCATTTGCTATTTAATTCAGTGGCTCCATTGAATATCATTCAAATTCAATTTTGAATTTTAATTTCACCTGAAAATTTTCCAAATTGGAAATCCAATTTCGGAATCTGAATCTACACATCTGATTTGACCTCTCCATAAAAATGTGGAATTTTTGGACAAATTTAGGTAGGGGAATTAAAGTTCCAGAGAGGATTGACTTGAAGGGGTAGTGGGACCCACTAGTCATAGAGGCATCACCATGAGTGCTCTGCTTTGGCTCACTGTGGCGACACCTCCCGACATGCAAGCCATGCACCTGTGTGCTTGCTTGCCGATTTCCGTTGAATCCAGCGCCCATACATATCTAACAAGCCTCCTCATCGGTCGTTCGAGCATCCGGTGCAAGACACCCAAAGTCTTTCCCCTATTCTTGGCCGCCGGCGACGAAGCTTTCGTTAGAGCTGGAAATCCAAGCTAACCAGAGGTTGTTGATCCTTTCCCTTCTGGTTTGAAGCTTGGTAACTATCTTGCACATCTTCCTAAACTATTTTGTGGACAGCTCCCTGACGGTGGTTCGCTAGATCGAAGTTTTTGCGGGTGTTGCAGTTGTGCCGCTGTTGGACCTTCTCTGTGCTGCTGTGGAGCCGAAGCTAGGATCGGTTTCATATCCGGACTCCAACAACAAAAAGCTTCGCTTCTGCACCTGCTAACTCACGGTGAATACCGTTCTTCATTTACTCCACTCTTGAATCTGTATTTCCAGTTTTACAGTAAGTTATTCATTTCAAGAACGCACTAGGTTTCACTCTAATTCTTTTCACCGGCCTGATAATCAATCATGGAGGTGAGATATAAGCTTCTGGGTGGTTTAGCGCAACCCCCAACCGAATACAATGAATTAATCGAGTAATGACTGAGTTTATCGAGTTTCCCCTTCCGTCGTCCAAAAAACAGAGCACCTCCTCGTCGCGCTTTACATTGCAAACCGTTTTTCTCATTTTTCTTCCAATATTCATCTTCCCCAAGATCATGGGAACGTTTCTGAGGGATTTCCAGGGAGTTTGCGCATCGGGACAGCAGTTTTGACACCGCCAGAAACCTAGCCGCTGCCGCCGCCGTCGCACAAGCATTTTCGGCCATCCATGGGTGGCGCTGACCTCACCGATGTATTCATCGCTTCATAATAGGGTTAGGCAGCAAGATTCATCAGAGGAGATGGCTGGTAGAGTTGTCCGGCGAGGAGCGCCGCCTGGCGCCGCCGCAGAATCGCCACCGCGTCGCGAGGTAGAAGAAAGTTTGTGGGTCCCGCCTGTCGGTCACTAGGCCCGACAGGATCGAGTGTGGCCGATGATCCGGTGCGGCTACGCGGCCCACTCAATGGTCCCTCATGTGTACCCTTTCTGACTGGCTCATTTTAAACCTGTGGGCCCGGGCTGAATTATCAAACCTTCCATTGGAAATTAATTCCGGAATTTGGGCCAACTTCAATAATCGATTTCTGCTAGCATATTTGCTCAAATAATTCCCAATAAATCCTGGTAGACTGCTATTGTTCCAAACATTGCACTGGTGAAATTTTTGAGACATGAAATTCCAAGAATTTTCATAATTAATTCCTTTGAGGTAATTGCTTGGAAAACTAATTACTCCTGTTCTTTTAATTGGAAAATTCCCAATTTTGGTCAGGACACTCATAAAAATACACTTGATCTCCAGTAAAAAATTTATTTTCATTGGACTTCCACTACTGGGATGATCAGTGTTCCATATCTCTATGTAGTTGAAAATTAAGAAAAGTACAGAACCAATTTCAGCTTTTCCTCCTAACTTGTAAAATCAGTTTATGCCTGTAAGATGCTCAGAAAAATGTGAAACAAAATTTCACAGAACCAGTGAGACTGCCTATACCATGATCATCCACTTTTAGCCATGACAAAGCTTCTGAATTACAACCAAAATTCAGAGAAGCCTTTTAATTTTTGGAATTTTAGAGACAACCAGCTTCCTTGAACATCTCCAATTTTTGGTCCAGATCTTCCCCATAGAACCTAGTGTCAACTGTAAAAATCCCAAAAATAAATAAAATAATTTACATACCTGGTCAGTATTTATAATATATTCTCTATAGTTTCTATATCACTCATGTACTTTATATATTGCATATCGTACAGTGACCGAGATCGAGGAGGACCCGGAGGCCTTGGACAGCAGCCTCCCAAATTCTAACTTCCCCTCTAGCTCACAACCAGGCAAGCCCCAATTTGCATTTAAGTGCTATTTCAAAGTTTATATTTGTATCACTTAAGTCAAGGATGATGTTTGTGCATTAGGGCTAAGGTGATTGTTACTCCACTTGCATGACCCACAAATCCTATGGAGTATTGGGTAGGTCTACAACCCGACTAGTAGAAAATTATATGCTTAAGTTTCAGGAGTCCGGTAGAAGTCGAGTAGTTGGAATCTACTCACGAGATATGATTTTATCACAAGGGAAAGAATTTGATCAAGGATTTATTTATGAATATGAAATTGAGACCGAGCAGCGGGTAGGGTGCAGAGAGACGTGGTCTTACGTTTGTAGCCCTGCTTGTGTCGATTGAGGACCGATCTGTGTGTGGCCCTACTGGACAAGTTTGATCTGTACCAGATGCATACTGGCTATATGGAAACCAGGAAACTGATGTAATTGGTTAACCTGGGTGTCGAGGCTTACCCTACAATTTTATAGGAGTGGGCTGAGGGTAGCAAGGTGCAAATCTGCCGGCGGGCATAGAAGGTGCTCTGTGCGGGGTCCTCCTGCGCGTTATGGAACGACTGGTTCGACATTTAGGTTTCCTTTGAAAGGTTGTTGCATACAACATAGTATTGAAGTGTTATTTGATCCACTTCTGAAATGGGTGTATGTGATGTGTCATCCGCGTGCGTCCTGATTGCAGTCACCGTCCCTCGCGGTTATTTGAGTACTGCTTGTTCACTGCGCTATGACGTAGTAAATACTGAAGAAGTCAGGAGAATACGATGTATGGAATTGTAATGGTTTTTAAACATTGGTTGCTGTCAATGATGCTCACTAAAGTTATTTTATTAAACTTGTAAGCTGCTGTTAATAACATAAAAATTAAGGATCAACATTTAGGTGAGTCACTTTACTGCAATATTTATGCCTATGTTTAGTATCCCTGCATATAGAGTTCTATGTTTAGGTGAGACAGTTAAGTCTTGCTGAGCATTCACTCTCACAGTTGCTATATTAAGTTGTTTGTAGGTGAGACTTATGAGGAAGGGCCCGAGGATGAGGCGATGCACCCGTCAAGGTATACCGCCAAACGGGAACCCTGCACGCCGCAGTAAATTGTGTGTCGCTAGTGTGTAGCGTCCGCGGGCTGGACGGCTGCACTTTTGCATATCTAGGCTGAGAGTTTAGCTATGAATATTATCTTCTGCTGTATATTAAGTATTGCAAAAGACTTCCTCTATTTATATAAATAAAACTTTGTATTTTGTCGTATTCTTTTTGTGTGTGTTGTTGGGTAGCACATCGCACGGCACCACCCTCTGCGATTCCTGGAATGTGCAGACCGGGTCCTCACACACACCTTGAAGGAGGTGGACATGGTCGCTGGAAAATTGGACCTCCTTATTGTTGACGGCTGTTATATACAAATTTCATCCGTCAATTTAACTCAATTATGTGAAGGATTTGTCATTTCTTGCACACATCACCTTTCTATCTAATCCAATTCCACTTGGACTTGGAGAAATATGTATATGCAGCATTTTATGCAGGAAATGAGGAAATGTAGAGAGACCAATCCTATAAAATATCCTCCTAGCCCATCAGGTGACGACACGTGGCATCCCATGGATCAAATGGCCCACAAACAGAAGTATCCGAGGAGATCCAACGGTGTATCTCCCATATACATCAAAGGGACCCACCTAGCAGCCAGCTGGAGAAAGCACACGAGAAACGGTGCAATGACCAGGTCGGCCGAACTAGGGGGTCAGCCGACCTGGTCTTTGCACCAAACTCGGTCAGCCTCGACGTGTTGGCTCCTCCTGGCTCCTTGGAGTAATTGGTGACTGATTCGTGCGCTTTTGGTGGTGGGAACCGACCTCAACACTAGTATAAATAGGATGCCATACCCGTCACTTTAACACACACCACTTGGACATCATTCTATTGTATACACTATCTTCCATAGTCCTTAGAGGAGTTAGGATGTAGAGAGGAGAGCCTCTAGTCCCAAGTCCAAATTGGGAAAGGAGTAGAAGGAGTCTCTTTTCCCAATTCCACATTGGGAAAGGTATGGCTTATGTATTCCCTCTTGTATTTGTGACTTTGTGCTCAATAAAGATATTATATTTAGTCTTCTTTTATACGTATACTTGGACAAAGTGTTTCTTGTTTGATTGTGGAGTCCATGTACGTGGAAGGTATTGTCTTTATGATTTCACTCTCATGATCACATCTTATGGTCATAAACACTATAGACCCCCACTATAGTCTATATAGTTATGATATGATTATGTTAATATGAATGACTTATGCTATGCTTCAACATTGGTTCAACGATGTTTAGGTTAGTCACTGCCTTAGGATGGCTTGTGCCATGGCTCCTAAGGTATTTGCTTAGTATGTTAGCATGGTGCTAGGGTATTTAAGTAGCGTTGGATGTCTCATAGACCCACGGATTGAAGAGGTAGGAAGTAGTAGGTGACATCCCTATCTGTCCTTTGTAATCCTCCACGTTCGGCTATGCCACAGGCTCTTGGCGGGAGTCGCCCTAGTATTGCTAGGGGTAAGCCTGCGCCCGATGTGTTGAATAGCATTGCATAGGAGTTCATCATTGACATTACCATTACTATCTACCTTAGGCTATGTATATGTATTAGAAGCATTGTAGGAGCAACTCTCTAACTCTCAATCCAATCTCCCTCTAGGACCAATTTTACCCTTTAGGATAGATTGCCTAGGTGTGTCTCACACGACCCCTATTATCAACTTACCCCTGTCCGGATAATGGGTTAGTATCCCATAGCTTGACCATAAGAGTAGTATATACTTTACTCCATTGCCTTCCTTTGGGATAAATACGATACCCTTGGGAATACTCATGGGTGAAATGCTACAACGGTATCTTCCGTGCGCTTCCGGATATCCTCTTTACAGGAGATGATCTGTGGTGTTAAGAAATACCAACAAGCATTTCTGGCGTCGTTGTCGGGGATGATTTGTTAGTATATCTTAGGAGCCGTCAACAAGCTATCACTTGTGATTAAGCTATAGGTACTAACAGTTATTAGACAGGATTACCCTTGTATGTTTTCTCCTTTGTGTGAAAACAGGGTAGTGTTGGCCAACCCATTGTATGGGATGGCCAACGAGGACGCAAGTGCTAAACGGCAAGATGATTTAAGGCGTACCTCAACAAATGTCCGCTAGGCAACACCATTGCCTTTTTTGTGGGAGAATTTCAGCTTTCAGTAGGAGCCAAAGTCATCCATACCCAAGCTTGGGGAAGGCTCCAAGAAGTTCTTCTTGGTTTGCCTCCACCATGGGGTGGATAGCTGGCTCTTCATCCAACACTCGTGTCATGGGTTGGCTCCACCAATCCATGACCACATTCATACTGGAGCTGAAGGGGTCCTATTCTCATTCATCATGGATGAGGAGAAGGTCTCCACTCAAGGGGTGGATTGAAGAATGCTCGAGTTCCCATAGCTTGTCATGCACACCACTTCACAAGGTGGATATGCTAGTTATGGAACTACACCTCCCATTGAAGTGTCATGAATATCCAAGTCGTTGGAGATTTGTTTGGATAATCCAAGTCGTGGATATTCACATGATTTGTGAAAATCCATGTCGTCATGGGACGCGTGGGAATTATTTCCCTAAGATTCGTGAGGACCTTTTTCAAACAACAACTCCAATGGCTACCATTCACAAGGAGGTCAAGGGTGGAATTAACATCACCCTTGTATTCAAGGAGGCTATGGCTTTCCAAGGGATTTAAGTTCAACTAGCCTACCTTGAAGTATCTTGGCCAAGCAGAAATCAAGACAACATTCACATGAAGATCTTGGCCAAGGACAAGAACTTAAGGAGCATTCAAAGTCCAAGATTTCCCACATCACTTGTTGGGATTCCCACACTTCGACCAAACCCATTCAACTTAGGGCAAGTGACATTGTGTATGAAGCATTTCTTGTTTGATTGTGGAGTCCACATGTCATCATGCCCAAGGAAGCCTTTGACCCATGATCAAGGTATGGGTTGATTCAATGGAATATCAATATTGTCAGAGTGGCACCCCTAAGAAGGACAAAGCCTCACCATGCTCATGAAGGAATACATTCAAGAGGGAGAACCCGTCACTACAACAACATGTCTATATCAATACAACGGGGAGAGGCTAGGGCCACCATGTGGCCCACATGTCCAAATGACAGCCAAATGAGTTTGGCATGTTAAAACAAAAGAAATCGTCCACATCTTCAACTCCGGGATTGGACAAGAAATCACCACGCTAAACAGAACGGAGGTAAGTCCTACTCATCGGACTTCAAAAATTCGGTAAGTCCTTGCCAATAGGTTAATTGGTAGTTATCTCATATTTGTTTTCCAAATTGCATCAACCCTTGCATTTGCATGTTTGAAATTCCACACTTGCATGTTGGAAAGTAAAATTTCCAACCATCATAAAACTAAAAATTTGAGTTAGGTAAGAAATTTAATTGGATATGAACTACGTGCATGACCACTTGAATTTATCTTCCTAGTTCAAACCAAAAAGATTTGCTTTGACCCTTATTGCATTTACATGTTATTTCAAGCTGGGCAAGACAATTTGAAAATTGGGTTCAATTTGCTTTTGGCTAACGTAACCCGTTTTCGAGTTGTTTTGTGTGTTCCTTATTAACGTGCAGCTAGGTCAAAATTGTGAAGAGGTGGTTTGGCAAGAAAGTAGAAGGTTTCAACAAGCTCAAGTCACCATTGGGAAGATTTGAGAACACTTCTCTCCTTCAAACTCATTTTGAGTTTGAGGAAGAGAAATGTTCAAGAAGATGACCCAATGGAGGAGCCAGAACCATATCCAACGCCAAATCCAACCTCAACTTGGCATTTGACATCAACCATCAAGCCTACGCAAAAAATCAAGGCTGTGAGTTTCTCACACAAAGACCTTTGTCACCAACTAATCCCCAAATGAGGTATGAGTTTAGAATTTTCCATTGTTTGGTTTGCCATAGAATTGAATGTATTTGCTTGCATTTGTGTGGAAGGTTGACACTTCCTCATCATTCAATTCTCAAGCATCCTCACAAGAGTAAGCGTTGGTATTGGCTTTTGGATCTCCAAAAGGAAATCCCACCTTACATGGAAAAATCTCAAACAAGTACGTAGAATCCTTTAAGAATTGTTTTGTAAACTTAGTCATTTTTGTCGAGGTTTAGAAAACAAAACTTTTGGGCATGACTTAATTGGTGAATTGGCATATAGGAACTTGGGCATAGTGACAGCCATAATTTTTAATTGAGCTTCATGCATAGATGGTGTCACTAGATTTCAAACTCCTAGGAATAAGTGATATCTTTGCTTTGAAATTGAATTGCATTTTTAGGAGGAGTCACTAAATTTCAAATTCCTAGTGAGGTTCAGGAGGATAAAATTGAGAATCTTGTTTGTCATGGTCTAAATGATAAAAATTTGCTCTTGAAAGCTAAGATGGTTAGAAACTTTAAAAGGTGTAGGGATCCATATAGTGTATTTCTATCACATGCATTGCTATCAGTAGGAGCTTTAGAAAATATGCAACATGAATTATCCATAAAGCTCCACTCTTATCAATGAATAACACATTGATCATAGATGCACTTGACATTGGATCCAATGCATATTTGATTTTGTTCTTCCTTGTATGGACAAATGAAAGTTCGGTTACCTAACTCGAACATTCATTTGTACAAGTCTTGGGAGCTAACCATCCCTCTCCATTCAAGAGAGGAAGTTTGCAGGAGTAATATTACTATACAGGCATTCATGAAGCTAATTGTTGGGATCCCTAGAGGATTCCATTTCAACATCTCTTGGCCAAGGAGTAAATTAGGATGGTTGCTACCTATTGTAAATTATGCCCGAAGGTCAATCATAACCATACGAGGCTAGAGATTTGAAATGGGAACCCTCCATGAGCAACCAATGAGCTGCCACAAATGGGTGAGAGCATTATGCTCTCAACTATTTTAAGCACTCATTCAAGCTCAAGGGATTTGCCACCATCATTGGGTGCAAGTTATTCCTATGTGGCTAAGAGTTATGATGTACCATGACCAAGGGATGACAAGATCACACCCAATGTATATTGGGTGTAAGATGTTCCTATGTGGCTAGAAGGTATGTCAAGCCTTAGCCAAGGAACAACAGATCACAATCAACCCATGTTGAGTGCATGTCATTCCTTTGTGGTTCTAGTTATGTTGTACCTTACCCAAGGAACAACTGATCATACCCAATGCATGTTGGGCACATGTCACTCCCTTATGGCAAAAAGATATGATACACCATAGCCAAAGAATGACGAACATACTCAATGTATGTTTAGTGCACGTCATTCCTTTGGATCTAAAGGTTATCATTATCCTAGACAAGGACTGACAAATCACACCCAACACATGGAGACCCTGATGCGCGGACGATCAACATCGGAAACACTCTATTCAACCACACTCATGGTGTCCATGGGAGGCAATACAACAATCAACACTCAACCCTCCATTGTCAAAGCCACGCTGCAACAAGGATAGGCCAACTCATGGCCTACCTCCATCGTTAGGGTTTCAACCCCTATCACGGACCTTGATCAAGAATAAGCTTGGGGGAGGACCCCCACTTGAGGTAACTTGTATCACACCCACTACATTTATATTTCAAATCATCCATTGCATATTTATTTTCCATTTGGGGGAGGACCCCCACTTGAGGTAACTTGTATCACACCCACTACATTTTTATTTCAAATCATCCATTGCATATTTATTTTCCATCCATCCATCATTCACCTTGCATTATATATATATATATATATATATATATATATATATATATATATATATATATATATATATATAGGTTAGGTTTGCTTTCATCAAATAAAGATGTGCGGTAAGAATGATTTAAAATTCACATAGATGGAATGATGAATAGTTGCTCTGTTTTATTTTCCTAAGTCTCTAGTTTACAACTTGCTACTCTCCGAATATTGCTTTCATTGGTTTGAAATACTTTTACCTTAATTTGGAAGTTGTTGGTAGCAAAAGCTTAACCTAATTCTAGGTTGTTGCAAGACTAGAATTTGTAATAGGGCTGCTAGTCCTAGTTTGAAAGTAAAACTTAGATTTTCGAAAAAATTCTAAAAAGATTTAAGTTTCCCTCAATTGATTGGAAATACCTACCAAAGCCATATGATGCCCGTACATAGACAAAACCTTATGCATATGCTATTTGCTTTCATATTGAACCTAGTCAAACTAGTATAGACCTATGTGAGAAATCATTCAACTCTTTTCGAATTCAAGACTTCACTTGCACATGCTAAACTTCTACACTAGAAGTATGCAAAACGTCCATCATATCCACCATACCACAACAAAAGGAGAAACTCCACGTTATTCATGTTTAGCACTCTCTTCAAAATTCATTGCAAAGAAAGGGAGTAGAAGACATGGCTAAAAAAAAGGGGCATGCTTACATCATAAGCATGAGAAAAAAATAGAGAAAAGAAAAGTATCCATGTTTCATCCCTGCAAAAGAAAGAGAGATTATACCAAAAAGGAGTTATATCAAGTATCCACATCCACTTCCACTCCATCACACATGCACTAGTCTTGAATCAAAAAGTTTTGATTTGAATTCTCCTAAGGTTTACTCTTTTGACTTGGCAATATATGTGATGCAAATATGCCTACTTACTTTCCTTACCAAGCTCCACATATAAGCCATATTCAATGAGTAGGAATAGTAGAGGCACAATGCTTTGGTGAGGAAATATTTCCACTATCCACAAAGGAGTGACTGAGAGAATCAAATTGAGGTACTTAATATCTAAATTGAATTCTCCGGAATTTAAGTGGAACTTGATTTCTAGGATATGTTTGCTCCATTTACTATTCTACCTTTCAACTACTCATGAATATGAAAAAGCATAAGCCCCATGATAACTTAAGAAAGGTAGGGTATCATAGCCAGTATCTGCAATAATAGGTAGAGTATCTTGTTGTGCATTAGACACTTTTAAAAATAAGACATTGTAGCAACTCCTGATCATCAACCTAAAGTCTTGACTTTGCTCAGGACGAGCAAAGGATAAGCTTGGGGGAGTTTGTTGATAGCTGTTATATACCACTTTCTTCTGTCAATTTAACTCAATTATGTGAAGGATTTGTCATTTCTTGCACACATCACCTTTCTATCTAACCCAATTCCACTTGGACTTGGAGAAATATGTGTATGCAGCATTTTGTGCAGGAAATGAGGAAATGTAGATGGACCAATCCTATAAAATATCCACCCAGCCAATCAGGCGACGACACGTGGCATCCCATGGATCAAATGGCCCACAAAAAGAAGTATCCGAGGATATCCAACGGTGTATCACCCATATACATCAATGGGACCCACCTGGCAGCCACCATGAGAAAGCACACGAGAAACGGTGCAATTACTAGGTCGGCCAAACCACGGGGTCGGCCGACCTGGTCTTTGCACCAAACTCGGTCAGCCTCCACGTGTTGGCTCCTCCCGGCTCCCTGGAGTCAATGGTGACTGATTCACGCGCTTTTGGTGGCGGGAACCGACCTCAACACTAGTATAAATAGGACCCCATACCCATCATTTTAACACACACCACTTGGGCATCATTCTATTGTATACACTATCTTCCATAGTCCATAGAGGAGTTAGGATGTAGAGAGGAGAGCCTCCAATCCCAAGTCCAAATTGGGAAAGAAGTAGAAGGAGTCTCTCTTCCCAATTCCACATTGGGAAAGGTATGGCTTATGTATTCCTTCTTGTATTTGTGACTTTGTGCTCAATAAAGATATTCTCTTTAGTCTTCTTTTATACGTATACTTGGACAAAGCATTTCTTGTTTGATTGTGGAGTCCATGTACGTGGAAGGTATTGTCTTTAGGATTTCACTCTCATCATCACATCTTATGGTCATAAACACTATAGACCCCCACTATAGTCTATATAGTTATGATATGATTATGTTAATATGAATGACTTATGCTATGCTTCAACATTGGTTCAATGTTGTTTAGGTTAGTCATTGCCTTAGAATGGCTTGTGCATGGCTCCTAAGGTATTTGCTTAGTATGCTAGCATGGTGCTAGGGTATTTAAGTAAGGTTGGATGTCTCGTAGACCCACAGATTGAAGAGGTAGGCAGTAGTAGGTGACAGCCCTATCTATCCTTTGTAATCCTCCACGTTCGGCTATGCCACAGGCTCTTGGCGGCAGTCGCCCTAGTATTGCTAGGGGTAAGCCCGTGCCCGATGTGTTGAATAGCATTGCATAGGAATTCATCATTGACATAACCATTACTATCTACCTTAGGCTATGTATATGTATTAGAAGCATTGTAGGAGCAACTATCTAA
Organism: Tuctoria greenei; assembly: GCA_036927565.1. Lineage (NCBI taxonomy): Eukaryota > Viridiplantae > Streptophyta > Magnoliopsida > Poales > Poaceae > Tuctoria > Tuctoria greenei. The sequence goes on along the minus strand of JAYESD010000006.1, from coordinate 40,179,330 downwards.
CTCTCAATCCAATCTCCCTCTAGGACCCATTTTACCCTTTAAGATAGAGTTCCTAGGTGTGTGTCACACTACCCCTATTATCAACTTACCCCTGTCCGGATAATGGATTGGTATCCCGTAGCTTGACCATAAAAGTAGTATGTACTTTACTTCATTGCCTTCCTTTAAGATAAATACGATACCCTTGGGAATACTCATGGGTGAAATGCTACAATGGTATCTTCCGTGTGCTTGCGGATCTCATCTCTTTACCGGAGATGATCTATATAGTTAAGAAATAACAACAAGCATTTCTGGCATCGTTGTCGGGGATGATTTGTTAGTATATCATAGGAGCTGTCAACACTTATGAAGAAGATTGAATGACAAGGCAATGGTGAGATATGTGGCAATGCCTATGCCTTAGACTCTCACATCACTTGTGAAGTCTGTGGCAACACGGGCCATTTGGGCTATGACTGCCCAAAAACCCATGAGGATGCCTTATACGTAGCCAACAATGGAAACATCAATGGCTATCATCCAGGGGGTCAAGCGTGGGGCCAACAACACCCATTCTTTCAAGGAGGGTACAACAACAATGGTGACAATGGAAATCAACCCAACTTGAGAGAACTTGCCATTGGCAAGTTGAATATCAATGAGGCTATATCCAAGAAGCTATCGGCCAATGACAAGACCCTAGAGAGCATAAATGCCAAGATTGAAGGATTATCCTCAGCCTTCAAGAATCAATTGAGTTTCAACAAGATGTCGAAAACTCAGTTGGCTCAACTAGCTACAGTTGTTCCTCCAATGGAGAATGTGAGTGCGGTGGCTACGAGAGGTGGCAAGACGACTCGTGACCCATCGTACCCCACATAAGAGATTATGACAACTACAAAGGAGAAGGAGGATGTCCCAGTTGGCATAAGTGAACCGCTTAGCGATAGAATGGCTAACCACTTTGAGGACAACAACTTATTGCCATTCCCTCACAGGCAAAGGAAGCCAATAGTGGATGAGCAATTCAACCGCTTTGTTGAGATCATCCAGAAAATCCACATCAATGTGCCCTTGATTGATGAATGCAAGTGCCCACTTGTGCTCGCTATCTTAAAGACATATTGAATAACAAGCGGCCATTGCCCACCACTGAGGTTGTCAAGCTTACGGAAGACTGCAACGCATCCATCCTTAATAGGCTTCTAGAAAAGAAGAAGGACCCTGGATGTCCAACAATATCATGCTCAATTAGGGCACACGACTTTACAAAGGCCCTCTGTGACCTTGTAGCAAGTGTGAGTGTGATGCCCAAGGTGGTTTTCGACCAGCTAAACATCATGAAACTTAGTCCAACACCAATGCAGCTCCAACTAGCTGATTCCTCAGTCCGTTATTCGGCGGGTACCGTTGAAGATGTTCTAGTAAAAATATGGAACTGCTTCATACCAGTGGATTTCGTGGTGCTTGACATGGAGGTCTAGAAGGATACGCCGCTCATTCGTGGGCGCCCGTTCCTAAGCACCACGAAGGCTCGCATAGATAGGGATCTCGAGAAATCCATTTCCATATCAATGGCAAGAAGGAGAAGTTTAACTTCCGCCCAAAGTTTGAGCAATGCTCCATGATCCGTATAAAGTATGGGCCGAATGTTAAACCTATTCAATAGGTCGAAATCACACCTCCAAAGGTTGACCCACTCATTGCTTTCATGAGGAATTTGATGTATGCGGAAAACTCGTCTTATCGTCCACGCCGACACCCCAAGAAGATGGAGAAGCATGGGCCTCCCAAAACACCCAAGTCCACCAAGCCGCAAAAGAAGGTATGGCGGAAGAAGCAAGACAAGCTGTCTGAGCCCATCCCTCGGGGCCCGAATGTCAAGAAATGAAGAAGGAGGAATGTCTATATCATCGGATGGTAGTGAGACCAAGCCAATAGGTTAAATTGGTAGTGATCCTTTTCTTTTATTTTTCTTTTCTCTTTATTTGGTTTCCCCTATTTAGTTTTATTTTTCCCCACTATATATTTGTTTTTTAGAAAGTTGAGAATCTTATGTTCTCAACTATCATTTTTATTTCTTTATTTTTCACAAAAAGAAAATTGTTGGGTTTTGAAAAAGGAGTTTTTATTTGGAAAACAATTTTTCTAAGCTGCAAAAGTGGTATTTCACTGACGTGCTAATTTCATAGCCGTTGGGGAGCCACCTACTAAAAGGGGGAACAGGGGGCCCACCTGTTAGGTCGACCGACCCCCCTGTTCGGCCGACAAGGGGAAAGAGCCATTTTGGCTCTCCCTCCTTTAACGGCTACATTTGGTTCCCTAGTGACCGTTGGGGATTGCACGCTATAAATAGTGACCGTGAGGAGCTCTTCTCCTCACACTTCACCTCATTGCATACCTCCACAAAGTCACTCTTGCTCACGTTGTTTTCTTGATCTTATTGAAGTGCTCTTGATCAATTCCCAGCTCAAAAAGATTTGCTTTTGTTTGCATTTGCAATTTTCTCTCAAGTTCTTCAAGGGAAATTCATTGGGGTTTTGCTTTCACTAACATCACCTCTTTCGAGTTTTTGCCTTGTTGTGTTCTTGTTTGTTGTGGCCATGAAAGGAATGAAGAGGTTGTTTGGAAAGAGGAAGGAGGCTGCAAGCTCAAGCCATGGTGAAGACTCAAGTGCACGCCCCTCTTCCGTTGCTACACCAAGTTCACAGAGGAGTGTAGGAGAGGACACTCCCATGGGTGAGAGGAGCATCCCACACCAACTTCTTCACGACAACGACCTCGACAACCAAGGTGATGTTGAAAATCAAGCACGCAAGCTCCTCCAAGATTGTGAGTTTTCTCATACGAAAGCTTATGATCCGGATTTAATCTCCAAAATAGGTATGGATTCCGAATTCTTTTCCATTTGGCGTGCACTAGGATGGGAAAATTTTGCTCACATAGGGGAGAAATGTTCACACCTTCTCTCCATACAATTCCTTTGCACACTCAAAATAGGATTTGATGGTATTACTTTTAGATTATCTTAAAAAGAATAAAATATCCTATGGAAAGAATTAAGTGAAATCATACTTTCATAAATGTTGTTTACTAGATTTAGACACTTTGCCTAAGTTTAACAAACAATGTTTTTGGCAAGATTTAACTAGTGAGGTCAGATGTAGTGCACCTAGGAATAGCCACTTGCACAAGCCTACTTTGCGCTTCATGCATAGATGCGTGGCTATGACTATGTTCCCTAGAGGAGATGTAAGGGTAGTGCGTGATGATGAGCTAAAATTTTTATTTTCCATGATTAACAAGATAAAAGTTGCTCCAGTTATTGCCATGATGACACAATGGTTAGATTACATTCTAAGTGTAGAGCCAATTGAATGTACTTCATTGATTACCTGTATTGCTACTAGGGTAGGAGCACTAGAACATTCTTCATTTGAGTATATTGAAAATGAAAGAGAATTAATTGATGAAGATTATTTAGTGCAAGGACATACCCTTAAGCATGATCAAGATATCTCTTTGATATTTTATTATCCCGGCTTCGTCAATGAAATTCGGTTACCTAACCTGGGTTATTATTTGTACAAATGCCGGAAGCTAACCATTGACCTCATTCCCATCGAGGAAGCCGAAAGAAGTAATGTCTCTGACAGGGTAACTAGAAGCCGTACAAGGAGAATGGCTATGCCCCCGACAACCTCCACAATCCATGAGTACAAAGAGGAAGAGAACCCAACGGGTGATGCACCCGGATGGACTCAAACTCCATTGTCTGAGACCAAATGTCCGTCTTGGCATGGATGGCCAGGTGCCACATGGGAGCTGCCCCTATCCATTTCAAGCTCTAGTTGCTTGCCTCCATCGTCCATGAGAAGATGTCATTCCACTTCGGCTAGAAGTCATCATGACTATAGCCATGGAATGACGGATATCACTAGACGTATGGATGATAATGAAGTGAGAACGGGTGACATCTACATCACTCTCCAAGGGCATGTCCAAGGTACCCAAGACTGGCAACAACACATGGACCTCGCGGCATACTTCCGTCATCAAGGGTTCAACCCTCGACACAGAGGTGAGTGAAGAACAAGCTTGGGGGAGGACCCCCACTTTAGGTAAATTGTAACAACTCCTTTGCATATTTATTTTCATTTCGACCATCATTCACCTTGCATATAAAAAATATAAAAAAATTAGGATTTATTTGCTTTCAAATAAAATAAATGATGTGCGGTAAGAATCATTTGGAATTCACATAGATGAAATGATGAATAGTTTCTCTATTTCAATTTCCTAATGTAAGACCTATGTGTGCTGAATACATTGGCTTGTAGTGAATACACTTGGCTTTGATGATAAAAGTTTTGAATATCACCAAAACACCTTTTTATCAAGGTCCGACTCTAGCTCCGAGCTACAGCAAGGTCCGACTTCTTGGTAAGGTCCGACTAGCTTTGGTTAGCTCCGATGAAGTTTTGTCTTTAGCTCCGGCACATATTTGATAGCTCCGACACGTCTTTGATAGCTCCGGCATGTCTTTGATAGTTCCGGCATATATTTGATAGCTTCGGAGTGCTTTTGCTAAGCTCCGACATACTTTGTCTAGCTCCGATTTTGGGTTGACTAGTTTTGACTAGTTTATGGTAAGCTCCGGTGCTAGGATCTACTAGTTTTGGTAAGATCCGGCGGGAGCTTGGTTGTACTGGTTTTGGTAAGCTCCGGCAGGTGCTTCATTGTACTAGTTTTGTTAGGTCCGGCTCAAGGTCCGGGTTGCTCTGGCAAGGTCCGGAACTTGACCGCAGTGCTTCTGCTTTTCATTTGCAATGTTTCGTACTTGCTTTACATTGTTGGAAAGATTGCTTAGTATTCATTTGCTAAGTTTTTGGTGCGTTTTGGATGATATGGATGATATCATGTTACTATGGTTTTGCAACATGCTTATGTGAGGTTCTCACATAGGGTGTTGTGTTCGGAACTAACTTAAGTCAAGTCGAGGACTTGGGCTCGTATGGATTGGTTGTTTATTCATGTGCAGGTGTTGCTTGAGTTCAAGACATGGCTGGTTATGGGATCCATTGGACTAGTCTCAGGGAGGAGATGAGGTTCCAACAACCAAGTTCGGAAGGAACTGTGGTTGACCTGATCAGGAGGTCGCGCAGGATGATTGAATCAAGAACAATGCATATGAAGGTATCGTGTATATCATTGGAAGATGTTTGCACGTGTGCAAGGAGTGCATGGACGTGGCTACATGGTTCCGAGACGTGATGAAGAGATGTGGACGTAAAGAATTGGTCGGAAAGGTCCAACCGACTAGGTTGTGGACTCAGGCTGCGGCTGAGTCGGGTTTGACTCAAATATGGAAAGATTTGAGTTGGTTATGATAGGATTTCGTGTGGGTCACGAATTTGAGTTGTTTAGGAATGTGGGATACGTTGCTAAGGTGTTTGGAAGTCTTAGGATTGCTTCTATCTGCATATAGAAGAATCCTAAGCAGTTATGGAAAGTTACGATTCGTGATCTGAGTAGGATTGGAGTCCTAGTTGATATTGGGTTGGCCTAAGGGCTGGTTATATAAGCAAGGGAGACCAGAGCTCATGGTTCACGACTTTGGGGCTGTTCCTCTTATGTTCTATTTATTAAAATTCGTAGTTTGAAGGAATTTTTGTGCCTTGTTCGTCCGACTTGTTCCAGACAAGTTTTACTCGTCGAGTTTCTGGACAGCACTACCTTTCATCGGTGGTTTTATCATAACTCGAGTTTTACAGATCCAATTGACGTGATTATTTTTGGGTTTTCTTCACAACTTGATTATCTATCATATATAAAAATTTCTCGGTCATTGGATTTGTGGTCTATGATCTACACGAGTTTCTTTGCAGCATTCCAGAACTGTTTTTTCCTCGGGTAGGGCAGTTTGACCTGTGTTTGATCTTTCGATCATAGCTTGAGTTTTTCTCGACGGATTTGAGTGATTCCTTTTGTGTTGTCTTAGTGACTAGATTCTCTCTTATATCCATCATTTTTTTCACGGTGAAACACATTTAGATTAGTCTCACACACGATTTCTTTAAGAGATCGTTTTTCTGCCGAAGGGGTTGGGGTTTAATAGTTTCCGCTGTGTAAGATTTTTAAATCTACCATTCACCCCCCCTCTGGTAGCTTTTCACGTGCTCTTCGATCCTACAATTGGTATCAGAGCCACGTTGTTCTAATCTTTGTGATTTGCATGTGTTTTTGACTAATCATCATGGAGAAGTACTCTGCCAAACCTTGTGTGTTTGCTTGTATTGATTTTCAAGTTTGGAAGGCACGCATGGAGGCTTTCATCCAGGCACAAGGCTTTGCAATATGGGAGAAGGTATACAAGCCTTACGAAGTGCCATCAAACGATCAAGTTACAGCTACAAATCTGAGAGATGTCGACAACAACAACAAGGCTCGAAACTTGATCATACAAGGATTAACACAAAGCGACTTCAACCGTGTTGCACACCTCCGATCTGCATACGATGTGTGGAAAGCACTTTGTGACTACCACGAAGGATCCAACACGATCAAGGAGGTAAGGCAAGACATGTTCAAGAAAGAATACATGCGCTTCGAGATGCAACCCGGTGAGTCAATTGATGATCTCTTTGCTTGCTTTAATAAAATTGTCAGCAACTTGCGTAGCGTCAATGTTAATTTTTCAGATGCTGAAAATGCTAGGCAATTGTTGAGTGCATTAGACATGTCAATTGGGAGATGAAAGTTACATCTATTCGTGAATCTACTGTCATGAGTACACTTACTTTAGATGTGCTATATTCCAAGCTAAAAACTCATGAAATTGATATAATATCACGTAAGAACCCCAACAAGTCTATTGCTTTTGTTTCTCAACGTGATATGCCTAGCTCCGGCCAATCTTCATCTTGTAGTACACTTGCTTTGTTGTCCTCTCTAACCCTTGAACAGATTGAGGAGTTTCCAGAGGAGCAGCTAGCACTTCTCTCTACGAGGTTCTCAAAAGCATTGCAAAATGTGAGAACTAGAAGGAGAGGAAGCTCCGAAACTCAACGATGCTTCGAATGTGGTAAGACAGGACATTTTTGTTCAGATTGCCCTAACCTTTCAGGTCCTACTTCCCGGGATGAAAAGAAAACAAGAACGAAGCACTCCTCTGCAAAAGCTACGAAGAAAAAGAAGGGTACCATAGGACGCAAGATGATTAACAGCTTCATCACCGCACTTCAAGAACTTAGGGTGTGTTTGGTTGGGAGTCAAAGTGGGATGGGATGGATCCATCCCAGGTTTTAGGGATGGGATGGTCCCGTTTTCTGTTTGTCTAGAGGGATGGGACGATCCCTGTTTCTTGTTTGTTTTGTGGGATGGTGTGGGACGGAATGGTCCCGTCTCTTGTTTGAATGAGAGGATGGGACAGGGACATGTGAGTATGAGTACTTCTGGAAGGCCGCGCGTCTGTCTCTACGAAGGTGGGACGAATCCGTCCCCGTGTTTTCGGTGGGATGGTTCCATCCCGCATCTGGGTGGAATATTCTCTTTTGAGGGATGACTCCATCCCACATGTCTCCAAACCAAACAACAGAAAAGTGGGATCGTCCCGTCCCGTCCCACTATATCCCTCGAACCAAACACACCCTTAGTTCAAGTGATGTAGACTTTGAAAGTGATGAAGATGATGACGATCTGGCCAACTTATGCTTCATGGCGGGCAAAACAAGATAGAGATCAAGTCAGGAGGATGCTGAACACAACAGTGAAGACGATGAGGTATGTTCTACCTGCAATGAAATGTGTGATGCTATTTCTCGTGCAACTATTATTGTCAAGAAAAAGGACAAAAAGCTTAGGGATAATGCTGCTAAAATTGACTCACTAGAATCTGAAATTAACCGTTTAAAAACTTTGATTCCTAGTGATGATGCATGTCCCTCATGTGACTTAATCTCTGAACAATTGTCCACATTAAGAAGTGCACACTCCTCCACTCTAGATAGACTTGGTGAAGAAATTGAAAAGAACAGAGAGCTTGCTGCACTTAATAATAAAAAATTGAAAGATGCTAGCTGTTCTACAATTGATTTGCATTGTTCTACTTGTGATGATCTTGATAAGAAATTACAGGATGCTGTGAATGAAATTTCTATATTGAACAATGCTTTACGTTCTCATGAAGTTAAATTTTGTTCAAATTGCAAACTAAAAGGAAAAACTTCATGTGAAAATTGCCTTGATCTGTCCAATAAACTTGATGACATGCATAGGACATTAGATCGGTTTTGTAATCGGAATAAGAACCTAAACTTACTGCTGAATTCTTCCAAGACTTGCAATGATAAAACTGGTTTAGGTTTTGATTCTCATGCTCATGCTAAGGCACATCCACCAAAAATTGTAAAGTCATTAGGAAGTGGTTTGATTCAAACAGTTCCTAAACAAAAAGAAGTGGTTTTCAAATCTGCAGGAGTGTTGCCTCATTCGGTTTCAAATAAAAATATTGCTTGCTCATCTAGACATGGACACAAAGTTAAATTTCATTGTACCTTCTGTGGTAGAGATGGTCATGTCATAGATTTTTGTTATAGACTAGCTAAACAACACAAAAGGGAAAGAATGGTTGCTAGATCTTATAACTTTCATGCAATTAGAAAAACACAACCTGCTTTAATGAGTCAAAAATTTGAAAAGGTAGCTTCCGGAACTTTGGCAAGAAATTTACAAAGGCAGCTCGGTAGTTCTGATAGCTCCGAGAGCTCCCGGATCTTCTGTTGTTCCCTTCAAAGCTTTAGTTTTTGCCTCCGGACCTTCTGCTTTTACCTCCGGAGCTACTGGTTTTCACTCTAAACAAGTAACAACTTCTAAATCAATTGTTAAGAACAGAAAACCTCAATCTTTGACTCATAAACCTGCTGTTTTGTCTCAGCTTTCGCATGTTTTTCCTGCTGCACGTCGCGTGACTCAGTACTGGATTCCTAAATGCCTTATGACTAACCCCAGTATTGAGTCATCGACGTATTGTGCTTCTATGTAGGTTACACGTTTGAGGAAGGAAAACATTGGGATTGTGGATTCAGGTTGCTCACGCCACATGACCGGTAACAAAGATTGGTTCTCCTCCCTCTCTTTTGTGTCACGTGTAGAGAATGTTACTTTTGCCGATAATTCTTCAACTCCTATAATTGCTAAGGGTTCGGTTAGAGTAAATGATCACTACACTTTGAAGGATGTGGCACTTGTCAAAAATTTGAAATACAACTTGCTTTCTGTTTCACAATTGCTAGATGAAAATCTGGAAATTATTTTCAATAAAAACTGTTGCAAAGTTGTAAGTTCAAATAGTGAACTTATTTTTAACATGTATCGGTTTGGAAGAGTTTTTAAAGCTGATTTTGATATGTCTTCCTCTAAGCATAGGTCTCTAGTTTCTAATGATTCAAAGGACTTATATTTTTGGCATCGTAGACTTGGTCACGTAGGCTTTGATCACCTAACACGTGTTAGTGCTCTTGATCACATACGTGGGCTGCCTAAGCTTAAAGGGGACAAAGAAATTGTGTGCTCTTCTTGTAGACATGCTAAGATGGTTGCAGGTTCACATACTCCTCTCACAATGATCATGACAACTGAACCATGTCAACTTTTGCATCTTGACACCGTAGGACCTTCACGTGTTCAATCCTTCGGAGGTAAATGGTATGTTCTTGTTATCGTTGATGATTATTCTAGATACTCTTGGGTTTACTTTATGGCGTCTAAGAATGAAGTTTTTAGTCACTTTAGAACCTTATTTCTTAGATTATCAATTGATCATCCAGGATCATTAAAACCAATTAGAAGTGATAATGGAACTGAATTTAAAAATCAATCTTTTGATCACTTTTGTGCTGAAAATAGAATAGATCATCAATTATCTTCACCATATGTACCTCAACAAAACGGTGTTGTAGAAAGAAAGAACAGAACCTTAGTTGAGATGGCTAGGACTATGCTTGATGAATATCAAACTCCTAGGAAATTTTGGGCTGATGCGTTAGCAACCGCTTGTTATGTCTCAAATCGTGTTTTCTTGCGTGCTAAGCTAGGTAAAACACCATATGAGCTCCGGTTTGGACATAGGCCTAGTGTTACACACCTTCGGGTCTTTGGTTGCAAATGCTTTGTTAAGAAACATGGTAATCTTGATAAATTTGAACCTAGATCCATTGATGGAATGTTTCTTGGTTATCCATCTCATACTAGAGGCTACCGTGTGCTTTTACTTGACACTAACAAAATTGTGGAGACTTGTGAAGTGTCTTTTGATGAAGCTAGCCCAGGTACTAGCTCCGGTGTTGCAGGACCAGATCCATATCCTCAGGGGGAGGGTATTTTCGAAGATAAAGAAGAGCCGCTGATACTGCCTGGTAGTTCCGAAGTTGACACGTGTCCAGCTCCAGACATTGAACAAGCTTCGGCTATCACCTATGCTGGTCCTGATTGTCCACAAGTCACAAGCTCATCAATCTACGATGAACCTAATGAAGAAGAAGCTTGTGAGACATCTATTCCCCTACGTTTTTACAAAGATCATCCCCCACAACAGATGATTGGAAGCTTGCACGAACGAGTCACACTGTCCAGGTTTTGCGATCCACACTCTCATGCTCATTCTGCTTTTGTTGCTTCTGTTGAACCCAAAGATATATCACACGCACTCACTAATGAATCTTGGATTATTGCCATGCAAGAAAAGTTAGAAAATTTTGAAAGAAATAATGTTTGGAAACTTGTACCTCCACCTCAAGGTCACGCTTTAATTGGAACTAAATGGGTATTTAAAAATAAACAAAGTGAGGATGGGGTTGTGGTTAGGAATAAGGCTAGGTTGGTTGCTCAAGGTTTCACTCAAGTTGAAGGTCTAGATTTTGATGAAACTTTTGCTCCTGTCACTAGATTAGAAGCCATAAGAATTTTGTTAGCTTTTGCAGCATCTAAAGGTTTTAAGCTATATCAAATGGATGTTAAAAGTGCTTTTCTTAATGGCTACATAGATGAGGAGGTTTATGTCAAACAACCACCGGGTTTTGAAAATCCAGATTTTCCTAATCATGTTTACAAACTGTCCAAAGCCTTATACGGTCTCAAACAAGCCCTTAGAGCATGGTATGATAGGTTAAAAACATTCTTACTTGAACAGGGGTTTACCATGGGCAAGGTTGATAAAACTCTTTTTGTGCTTAAGCATGGCAATGACTCATTATTTGTTCAAGTGTATGTGGATGATATTATCTTTGGTTGTGCTTCTCATGATTTTGTGTCCAAGTTTTCAGCAATGATGAGTTCCGAATTTGAAATGAGTATGATGGGTGAACTCACTTACTTTTTGGGGCTGCAAATCAAGCAAACCAAGGAGGGTACCTTTGTGCATCAAACGAAGTATACCAAAGACCTCCTAAGGCGCTTCAACATGGACAAAAGCAAGCCTCTTCGGACACCAATGGGAACAGCAACAACACTTGAACTTGATGAAGATGGTGAATCCGTGGATCAAAAAGAATATAGAAGCATGATCGGATCACTTTTGTACCTCACGGCATCAAGACCGGACATACAATTCAGCGTATGTCTTTGTGCACGGTTTCAAGCTTCCCCACGTGTTTCACATCGTCAAGCCGTCAAAAGGATTCTCAGGTACTTACATGGAACTCAAGAATTTGGCATTTTTCTTCCTTCTTCCTCAACCGTTACTTTGAAAGCTTTTTCGGATGCTTATTTTGGGGGTTGTAGGATTGATAAGAAAAGTACTTCCGGTGCTTGTCATTTTCTTGGTAATTCTCTTGTTGTTTGGTCCTCTAGAAAACAAAATTCAGTTGCTCAATCCACAGCCGAATCTGAATATGTAGCTGCTGCTAGTGCTTGCTCACAAATTCTTTGGATTGTTCAAACACTTAAGGTCTATGGGGTTGATCTAGATAGTGTTCCACTATTCTGTGATAACACTAGTGCCATTTGCATTGCTAAAAACCCCGTGCAACATTCTAGAACTAAGCACATTGACATTAGATATCACTTTCTCCCAGATAACGTTGAAAAAGGAAACATTGTGCTTCACCATGTAGATACCGAACAACAATTGGCTGACATTTTTACAAAACCTTTGGATTTCACTCGTTTTTGTTACATTCGTAGTGAAATAAGGGTTATGCATCCTCATGGCTTAAATTGAGGAGGGGTTTTTTTTTGAAACTTGGGAAGTCTATGTGTGAATCTAAAATTAAAATAAAATGAACATAGTATTTCATACATATATGACTTTGTGATTCCTTTTACATGCTGAAAGTTCTTACTACATTACTCGTGTTATACATTTTGTAGTTTTTGCCATGTCTAGTAATTGGAATACTTACTTACACTAAAACTGGTCATGGTCGAACTTTCTTGCTGTTTTGAACTTGTTACATGTTCACAAGTGCTTTTAATCATTAAGAATTCATCAAGTAATCAACTCACATGTTGAGTTTTTATGAACAAATATAAATTGAGAAAAGATCAAGAGAATATGCATGCATCGCACTTTTTCTTTTGAGATGGCTTGTCATTGCACTTAGATATGAACTTGGAAGAAGTTGTGTATGACTAAAACCATGTCCTTAAGCTTCTGATTGTCAAATGACATAGGCTTGGCTTGGTTGGTTAGAATAAGGCAAATGCGCATATAATCTCTTGCAAATATAATATGATCTAAATTTATGCTTTGAAAAATAATAAAATGCAGCAACTAGTGTCATGCTTTCAGGTTTTGAAATAGTTAAGTTTGTGAGATCATGACTTGCTTAAATTGAAAATTACATTTGATCTCTAGCATGGCTTACACTACGTTATGTATTTCATTGATGTGATAATGTAAGGTACTTGATAGTATGACTTGGATGAGCTTTGTTTATATGTATATGTTATAATATGCTCATAACAACTAAAGTTAGAGAGATAATTTGTTTATATGCACATGACTTGCTGAATACATTGTCAAAGGGGGAGAGATAAGCATAAAAAGATGAATATGTGCATAAGGAGAGATAATAAAGGGGGAGAGATATTCTTCTCATTGTCAATGCATTCATCAAGGGGGAGATTGTAAGACCTATGTGTGCTGAATACATTGGCTTATAGTGAAGACACTTGGCTTTGATGAGAAAAGTTTTGAATATCGCCAAAACACCTTTTTATCAAGGTCCGACTCTAGCTCCGAGATACAGCAAGGTCCGACTTCTTGGTAAGGTCCGACTAGCTTTGGTTAGCTCCGGTGAAGTTTTGTCTTTAGCTCTGGCACGTCTTTGATAGCTCCGACACGTCTTTGATAGCTCCGGCATGTCTTTGATAGTTCCGGCATATATTTGATAGCTCCGGAGTGCTTTTGCTAAGATCCGACATACTTTGTCTAGCTCCGGTTTTGGGTTGACTAGTTTTGACTAGTTTATGGTAAGCTCCAGTGCTAGGATCTACTAGTTTTGGTAAGCTCCGGCGGGAGCTTGGTTGTACTAGTTTTGATAAGATCCGGCAGGTGCTTCATTGTACTAGTTTTGTTAGCTCCGGCTCAAGGTCTGGGTTGCTCTGGCAAGGTCCGGAACTTGACCGCAGTGCTTCTGCTTTTCATTTACAATGTTTCGTACTTGCTTTACATTGTTGGAAAGATTGCTTAGTATTCATTTGCTAAGTTTTTGGTGTGTTTTGGATGATATGGATGATATCATGTTACTATGGTTTTGCAACATGCTTATGTGAGGTTCTCACATAGGGTGTTGTGTTCGGAACTAACTTGAGTCAAGTCGAGGACTTGGGCTCGTATGGATTGGTTGTTTATTCATGTGCAGGTGTTGCTTGAGTTCAAGACATGACTGGTGACGGGATCCATTGGACTAGTCTCAGGGAGGAGATGAGGTTCCAACAACCAAGTTCAGAAGGAACTGTGGTTGAGCTGATCAGGAGGTCGCGCAGGATGATTAAATCAAGAACAATGCATATTAAGGTATCGTGGACGTCATTGGAAGATGTTTGCACGTGTGCAAGGAGTGCATGGACGTGGCTACATGGTTCCGAGATGTGATGAAGAGATGTGGACGTAAAGAATTTCGGAAAGGTCCAACCGACTAGGTTGTGGACTCAGGCTGCGGCTGAGTCGGGTTTGACTCAAATATGGAAAGATTTGAGTTGGTTATGATAGGATTTCGTGTGGGTCACGAATTTGAGTTGTTTAAGAATGTGGGATACGTTCCTAAGGTGTTTGGAAGTCTTAAGATTGCTTCTATCTGTGTATAGAAGAATCCTAAGCAGTTATGGAAAGTTACAATTCGTGATCTGAGTAGGATTGGAGTCCTAGTTGATATTGGGTTGGCCTAAGGGCTGGTTATATAAGCAAGGGAGACCAGAGATCGTGGTGCACGACTTTGGGGATGTTCCTATTATGTTCTATTGAATAAAATTCGTAGTTTAAAGGAACTTTTGTGCCTTGTTTGTCCGACTTGTTCCAGACAAGTTTTACTCGTCGAGTTTCTAGACAGCACTACCTTTCATCGGTGGTTTTATCATAACTCGAGTTTTACAGATCCAATTGACGTGATTCTTTTTGGGTTGTCTTCACAACTTGATTATCTATCATATATCAAAATTTCACGGTCATTGGATTTGTGGTCTATGATCTACACGAGTTTCTTTGCAGCATTCCAGAACTGTTTTTTCCTCGGGTAGGGCAGTTTGACCTGTGTTTGATCTTTCGATCATAGCTTGAGTTTTTCTCGACGGATTTGAGTGATTCCTTTTGTGTTGTCTTCGTGACTAGATTCTCTCTGATATACATCACTTTTTTCACGGTGAAACACATTTAGATTAGTCTCACACACGATTTCTTTAAGAGATCGTTTTTCTGCCGAAGGGGTTGGGGTTTAATAGTTTCCGTTGCGTAAGATTTTTAAATCTACCATTCACCCCCCCTCTGGTAGCTTTTCACGTGCTCTTCGATCCTACACCTAAGTCCCTAGTTTACAACTTACTACTCTCCAACATATTGCTCTCATTGGCTAAAATTGCTTTTGCCTTGATTTGTAAATTGTGGGTAGCAAATGCTTAATCCATACTAAGTTGTGGTGAGATATGATATAGTGATAGGGATGCTATTCCTAGTCTGAAAGTGAAACTTAGATTTATGGAGAAATTCTAAAAAGACTTAAGTTATTCTTATTTGATTGGAAATACCTACAAAAGCCATATAATATATTACATTGATAGAACTTATGAGTATGCTAATTGTCTTCACATTGAGCTTTGTCAAACTAGTATGGATGCATGTGAGATTTCATTCATTACTTTTTAAATTCAAGACTTCACTTGCACATGCTATACTTCTACAATAGAAGTAAGCAAAATTCCACCATAGCACCATTCCACAATAAAAAGAGAAACTCCATATCATTCATGCTTAGTACTCACTCCAGAATTTCTTGCATAAAAAGGGAGTAGTAGACATGGCTACAAGACAAACAAAAATGCATGCTTACATTATAAGTCTGAGAATAAAAGTAGCCATGTTTCATCCCTGTAAAATAAGAGAGTCAACTCAAAAAGGAGTCATCTCAAGATCCACATCCACTCCATTCCATCACACATGCACAAGTATTGAATCAAATTGTTTTAAATTAATTTCTCCTAAGGCTTACTCTTTTGACATAGCAATATTATGTGTTGCAAATATGCCTACTATATTCCCTACCAAGCTCCACATACAAGCCTTATGTAGAGGTAGGATGAATTTAGGAAAAATGCCTTGGTGAGGATATATTTCCACTACACACAAAGGAGAGACTTGAGAGAATCAAATTTAGATACTTAAAATCTAAATTGAACTCTCCAAAATTTTAGTGGATTTGATTTCTAGGGTATGTGTGCTCCATTTGCTGTTCTATCTTTGAACCACCCATGAATATGATATGACATAAGCCCCATAATAACTTGAGATGGGTGAAGTACCATGCCAATTTTTGCAATACTAGGTAGAGTATTTTTTGTGCACATGGTACTTTCAAAAAGTAGAACATTGTAGCAACTTCTGATCATCAACCTAAAGTCTTGACTTTGCTCGGGACGAGCAAAGGATAAGCTTGGGGGAGTTTGTTGATGGTTGTTATATATCAATTTCACCCGTCAATATAACTCAATTATGTGAAGGAAATATCATTTCTTGCACACATCACCTTTCTATTTAACCTATTTCCACTTGTCTTTGGAGAAAGTAGTGCATGCAGGCATTCTATGTAGAATTGAAGTGAAACAAGGGGATGAATCCCATAAAATATCATTCCAACCAATCAGGCAATGCCACGTGGCACCACTTGGATCAAATTGCCCACAAACAGAATTACCTGAGGCCATCCAACCGTGTAGCACCCATATCAGTCAATAGGAACCACCAAGAAATCACCCGGAGGAAGCACACAAGAAATGGTCAACATTTCTTTTTGGGCAACTAGGGTGTTCAGCCAAACCCTTCCTGGCGCCAAACTCAGTCAACTTCCACGTGTCGACTCCCTGTGGTGCCCTGCTCACGATGAAGAATGATTCGCGCTTTTGGTGGCGGGAACCAACCCTTCCCCACAGTGGAAGACTGAAGACTTTGTTATTAATAAAGATGTTATCTTTAGTCTTCCATTGTTCATATACTTGGATGAAGCGTTTCTTGTTTGATTGTGGATTCCATGTATGTGGTAGGAGTAGTATTTATGATTATGCTATACCATTTTGAATATATCATCATAAACACTACAAACCCCCGTTGTAGTCTAATTACCTATGATATGATTATGTTAACATGAATCACTTGTGCTATGAAATAACATTGGTTCAACGATGATTTAGTTCATTGCCTTAGGATGGCTTATGCCTAGGCTCTTAAGGTAATTACTTAATATGCTAGAATGGTGCTAGGATAGAGAGTAGAGTTGAATGTCTCGTATGTCCACGTATTGAAGAGGTAGGCAGTAGGTGGTGACAACCCTATCTGTCGGTACCCTGGAAACCGTACACCCCTTGAGGTTACAAAGATCTCAAAGGAAAGTCATCTACTTGATTTGAAGACCTTCGTAGGCCCACATGTCAGATATAACCGGACCGCTTCTCCAACATGGTTAATCCCAGGGTCGCCACGTGTACTATCAAACCGGAGCTACCGCCCACAAGGGGGAAGCTCTGGGCCATGTACCGAAATGGCACCTCCGGACTTAACCCCAGACCGAGAGAAGCTCCGGACCTGACACGTGTTAGGTAGCTCCGGAGCTGCCACGTGTCCAACCATCGGAGCTTCAGCCTCTGACCTCCGGAAGACTCCACAACAACTCCGGATCTTCAAAGGGGAATCAAGGACTTCAAGACCCGATTAAGTGTCATTAATACCATATTAATGACACACGGTCGGATGATCTTAATTACCAGTAAATGTGCTGTCAAATCCCATTAGCCGGTCATTAAGGGCAATTAAACGTGTTGAATGAGTATCAATACTAGTAACCGTTGGGGCCACCTGTCGGGCCAGGCTAACTTGTAACGGCCTGCCCTTGTACTATAAAAGGACAGGCCGACGACGGACTCTACACGTTCAGTGACGCTACACACGCGCCTTAGACGCTACACGCGCACCATAGACGCTCGACACAAGCTCATACGGCTAATACAACACCAACACACCCGTGGAGTAGGGTATTACGCTCAGGCGGCCCGAACCACGTAAACCTCTGTGTCTCCTGTGCTATTCGTAATTCACCTTCTTGAATCTCTGCGCGCCACACCAAACATCGAACTCCTCTAACACTTTAGTAGTGTCGGGAGATCTGCCGGATCCAAACCACCGACAGTTGGCGCGCCAGGTAGGGGACGCCTGAGATTTCGAGAATGGTGAACTCAGCTGCTAGATCATCCAATGGTCACCCTACTGCTCAAGCTGCTGGAGGCAATCCCTCCAATATGCAGCCACCACCAGGGGCTTCAGCACCAGCAGGAGTCACACTGCCACCACCGCCGCCTCCACGAGCAAATCAAGCTAGACAACGCGATGGTGCACCGGCGTCAGTCACTGCGTCGGGAAATCATGACAACCCGGAACACGCGCTCCATGCAGCACGTGCTCTTCTCCAACGCCCACCACCCCCGGATGCATCCCAGGATGCAATGGAGCAGTGGAGGGTGGATGTGGAACATTTGGTTGCAGCAGCAGCCGACCGCATCAGTAACCAGGGTCCTCCTCCTTCAGGACGGGCCCCGTCGCAGCGACGGACCTTGTCTGGTAGACTTGGTCCACACGTCTCCAACAACAGGAGACGAGATGCATCACAGCAGGTGACGTCGTTACCCTCACGGGCACGACGCACCCACACGGTATCCAGGCTTTCGACTCATGACCTCCGGGCGGAGCTTGATTGCCGATACCGCCAACAGGACGGCCGAGTCCATATTGAGCGTGCTCATCAAAGACGAGAAGCTCAGGACGTTCTTGCTCCTGAAGGAGTGGGAGGAGGCTGTTTAGCCCTGGCCATGCATCTGTGTATGGTCAGGTGGCCGCAGAAGTTCCGGCCTCACCTGCCGCAGAAGTTCGATGGGACCGTCAATCCTGTTGAATTTCTTCAGATCTACTCCACTGCTATCTTGGCAGCTGGAGGAAATGAGGCCGTAATGGCCAACTATTTCACAGTGGCTTTAACGGGGATTGCCAGGTCCTGGTTTATGAGCCTTCCACCCAACTCTATCAACAGTTGGGAGGAGCTGTGCCAGCAGTTCAACGCCAACTTCGGGAGTTCATACACCTAACCAGGCACTGAACTGGACCTTTTTGCAGTCGTGCAGAAAGGGGGAGAATCCCTGCGATCATTCATCCAGAGGTTCTCTCAGGTACGAAACACTATTCCTTCTATCTCTAGCGCCTCTGTCATTGTGGCATTCAGACAGGGTGTACGGGATAAGAAGATGCTGGAGAAACTGGCGATCAAGGAGATCACTAGTGTCACGGAACTCATCAGCGTGGCCGACAAATGTGCCAAAGCTACGGAGGGCCGTGAGATGCACTCCAAATCAACTTCGGGGGGTCACAAGAAATCCTCCAAAGAAGAAGCCGCTACCTCCAGGAGTGGTAAGAAAAAGAAGAAGACCAACGGCAAGAAGAAGCCGTCGGCCGGTACATCCAATGTTGCAGCTGCTGCAGCTCTGGGTGGCCGGGGGCCACGCCCCGAGAAGCAACCTCGACCGTCTTCTGAAGTCGGTGGCAACCCCAAGGTGTGGTGTCCAATTCACAAAACAGGCAGCCACAGTTTGGAAGACTGCCGGGAGGTCCAAAACCTTGCCGAGCGCTACAACAAGCGCCGGGAAGAAACTCCTTTCCGACAGAGGGAAGGAAAACAAAAAGTCGACGAAGCTCCGGCTGAGGAAGAGTTAGGTTTTCAGGATCCCAAAAAGGTCCAGAAGGCCGTCTACACCTCCGTCGACGACGATTCCGACGTCTCTGACAACGAGCGTCGGAAGACCGTGAACACCATCTTTGGTGGATCATGGGACATCACCTCCCATCGCGTCATCAAGACTATGCAACGGGACATGGCTGCTGTAGCTCCTACAGCCAAACCGGAGCCTCATTAGAAGTGGATGGACACAGCCATCATTTTGATGCTTTGGACTGCCCTCGAAGCATGGTTGGAGCAGGACAGTTACCTTTGATGGTATCTCCTACCATCAATAACATCCAGCTCCACCACGTCATGGTAGACGGAGGTTCGGGGCTTAACCTCATAAGCTTCGAAGCTTTTACCAAGCTTCAGCTCCGACCTTCGGATCTCCACCCCTCCCGACCTTTCTCCAGAGTAGGTCCGGGGGCAATTACCCCACTCGGAGCTATTACTCTCTCCGTTACCTTCGGGACACGGGAGAAGTACCGCACCGAGAAGTTGGTCTTCGACGTCGCTCAGATCAACTTACCCTTCAACGCCATTTTGGGTAGGCCTGCCCTGTAGAAATTCATGGCAACTGCTCATTATGGCTATCTGGTGTTTAATATGCAAACACTTGTAGGCGTTCTCCGGATCCGCGGAGATCGTACTGCTGGAGTAACTGCTCTGGAAGAACTCCATGCACTTACCACGGCGCAAGAGGAGGACTCCAGGCAGGAGCAAGCTCCAAAACCCCCGAGCATTCGTTAACGAGGCTCGACATCTGCACCTCGTGTGCAGCCAAGCGGCGACACCGACATTCCCATCAAAGTCGTCCAAATCGGTTCTAATGTCGCTCAGACCACCCGTATATCGGGGGGATTGAACGACAAATAGGAACTCACGCTCACCACTTTCCTCCGGGCTAATGTCAACGTGTTTGCCTGGCAACCGTCACAAATGCCTGGGATCCCCAGGGAAGTGATTGAGCACAATCTGAAGATCTACCCCGATGCCCGGCCTGTGCATCAGAAGCCTCGGAAGCAATCTGTGGAGCGATAGAACTTCATTCGACAAGAAGTGAAGAAGTTGCTCGAAGCTGGATTCATCCGAGAAGTCTTCCATCCAAAATGGCTGGCAAACCCAGTCGCTGTGCCCAAGGCCGGCGGGAAGCTTCGGATGTGTATCGACTACACCACACTAAATAAGGCATGTCCAAAAGATCCATTCCCACTACCTAGAATAGATCATATAGTGGATTCCACCTCCGGGTGTGAATTATTGTGTTTCCTAGACGCATATTTTGGGTATCATCAAATCAGAATGTCTAGGGAAGATGAAGAGCATACCTCTTTCATCACAGTAGATGGATTGTATTGTTATACAGCCATGCCTTTTGGTCTCAAGAATGCAACTTCAACCTTTGTACGAGATATGTACAAAACCTTTCAAGATCTCATTAGAGACATAGTGGAAGTGTACGTTGATGACATTGTGGTCAAGGTCAAGAACAAGGAGTCACTTCTCAACACCTTGAAGGTTGTCTTCGATAAGCTGCAGGTTACCCGCACAAAGCTAAACCCAGACAAGTGTGTCTTCGGGGTTAGCTCCGGAAAACTTCTTGGTTTCCTGGTAAGTCATTGGGGCATAGAATCTAATCCGGCGAAGATCAAGGCCATTGAAGACATGCGGCCACCAGCCCGCATCAAAGATGTCCAAAAGCTAACTGGATGTCTAGCAGCCCTCAGCCGGTTCATTTCAAGATTGGTGGAATGGGCACTCCCCTTCTTCAAGTTATTGAGGAAGTCCGGAACGTTCCAATGGTCTGAAGAAGCAGAAAAGGTGTTCCAGGAGCTAAAACAGTTCCTCACCACCCTACCAACTCTGGTAGCTCCAAACCCTGGTGAGCCTTTGTTGCTTTATATTTCAGCTACTGACGAAGTCGTCAGTATGGTTCTGGTTGCAGAGAGACCAAGACTACCCCATACTCAGGAATCCAGACCCCTTCGGGAGGGTCCAGAGGTTCCTGAAAGCGAGTCTGGGTCCCAGCTCCCAGATTCGAATCCACAAGAAACCACTTCAGAAGATCCAGACCCCTCCGGGAGGGTCCAGGTCACTTCTGAAGAAGCTTCGGGTTCTTCCAGCCAGAACCCGGAGGTCCCTGAAGAAACTTCGGATCCCTCCGGGAGGATCCGGGTCAGTGAAGAGGAAGCTCCGGGCCCCTCTGAGAGGGTCCGAACCATTCAGCGCCCAGTATACTTCATCAGTGAAGTACTACATGATGCCAAGACTCGATACCTAGAGGTGCATAAGCTGCTCTATGCAGTTCTTATTGCCTCCAGGAAGCTTCGCCATTATTTCCAAGCTCACAAAATCTCAATGGTAACCTCTTACCCACTTCGAGCAATCTTGCATAATCCCAATTCAACTGGGAATATTGCAAAGTGGGCAGCGGAATTGGCTGAATTCGATCTCGAATTCATTTCAAGGCAAGCAGTGAAGAGTCAAGGATTGGCAGACTTCGTGGCAGAATGGACTCCCTCTCCATCAAACCCTGGGGGCCCCAGTGAGCAGAAGCCGGAACACGAAGCTCTGGTCTTCACTGAGCCTCATTGGACCCTCTACTTCGACGGCTCCATGCAAAAGCAGGGGGCTGGAGCTGGAGTCCTTCTCCTCGCACCAACCGGGGAGAAGGTGAAATACATGGTACACCTTGACTTCAAGGCGACCAACAACATGGCGGAGTATGAAGCACTCATCTACAGACTAAAGGTGGCGCTGTCATACGGTGTCAAGCAACTGCTGGTCAAGGGAGATTCACAGCTCATCATTAAGCAAGTGAAGGGTGAATGCTCCTGCAACAATCTCCAGCTAGCTGCTTACCTCCTTGAAGTCCAGAGGCTTCAGAAGGACTTCGAAGTCCTAGATCTCCACCATGTCCAGCGTGCCCACAACGCTGAAGCCGACAAACTCTTGACAAAAGCGTCAACCAGAGCTCTGGCTCCTGATGGAACTTTTGTCCGGAGGTTGTCAAAACCCATAGCTCAGCCTGCCGAACTGAGTGAAGGAGGCGAGATCAGCATCCCGAAGCTGATGGTCCCGATGGCCCTGTTACCATGGCAGCCATCAAGGGTCGTAGGTGCTGCCGGAAGATCCGAGCAACCCAGCACGCAAGACTCAAATGCTCAAGTTAGTTCCGATGCATGGATCTCGGAGATCCGGAACTACTTGAAAGATAACATCCTTCCTGACAATGATGTATCCGCTGACCGGGTAGTCAGATTGGCTAAAAGATACACGTTGGTAGAAGGGGATCTCTACCGGCGCGGTGCCAACGGCATCCTAATGCGGCGCATCACAAGGGAAGAAGGCTGCGAGCTCCTCGCAGAAATCCATGGAGGCGAGTGTGGGAACCACGCGTCTTCCCGCACGCTGGTTGGTAAAGCCTTTCGGCATGGCTTCTACTGGCCTACAACACTCCAAGATGCAACTGAGCTGGTGAAGAAATGCGAAGCATGTCAATTTCATGCAAAGCAAATTCACACACCAGCTCAGCCCCTACAAATGATACCTCCTACAAGGCCCTTCGCTGTGTGGGGGATGGACATCTTGGGACCTTTCCCAAGAGCCGTCGGAGGTTATAAGTTCCTGTACGTCGCCATTGACAAGTTCACCAAGTGGCCGGAAGCAACTCCAGTTGTGACAATCAACAAGCAATCAGCTATCAACTTTTTGCAGTCCATTGTATGAAGATTTGGAGTCCCAAACAAAATCATCACTGATAATGGGACCCAATTCACAAGCTCTGCATTTCAAGGATATTGCGAAGACCTCGGCATTCAAGTTTGCTACGCCTCCGTAGCTCACCCAGCCAGCAATGGCCAAGCCGAGAGAGCAAATGCTGAAATCCTTAATGGACTCAAAATGCGCACCTATGAGCGCTTGAAAAAACATGGAGCCAACTGGATTGAAGAGCTTCCGCCCACTTTATGGGCCAACATGACATCTCAAAACCGGTCAACTAGAGAGACACCCTTCTTCCTGGTGTATGGAGCTGAAGCAATCCTTTCTCCAGAAATCACCTTGGGGTCACTCCGGGTCCGGACCTTCGATGAAGCCACGCAGGACCAGCTCCGGCGTGAAGACCTAGACCTCCTGGAGGAGGGAAGGTGCCAAGCAGCTGTTCGGAATGCCCGATACTGCCAAGCCCTTCGGCGCTATCATCAGCGGCATGTACACAACCGACAGCTCGAGGAAGCGACCTGGTGCTACGGAAAATACAATCCAGAGAAGGGATAAACAAACTCTCCCCCAGTTGGGAGGGACCCTTCCGAGTGATTAAAGTATCCCGTCCCGGGAGCGTTCGCTTGGCTACCGAGGATGGGACACCTCTCCCAAATCCTTGGAACATTGAGCACCTCCGTAAGTTCTACGCTTAATATCACGGAGGTGAGTCTGTAGTAACTTGAGGTGTATGTTATAGAGTCATTGTACAGAGTTGGGTAGTTCCTCCGGGAGAACAGCCGGACCTTTCCCGAAAGGTCCGCAAAGTTCATGCAACACTTGTCACAGTCTCAGGACTAAAAGTGTGGCTAGCTACCCTGGGTCAAACGAGAAATGAAACACGCTTAGCCTAGTTCCGTACCCTAAGAGTGTACTTGTTTCCTCTGTACCCCGGACCTATAATGAAAGACATCTTCATGTGAAACAGACTCCACGTGCATTTATTTTGTACAGGCTCAACATTTTTTATTTTTCTCTTTCTTGTCTATAACAAAGACGTGCAATTCTTAAGAAATTTTAGTTCGACCGGTTTATATACGATACGAGTTGTATTGTCAATTCTTTTGGATTCAAATATTGTTCATGGCCAACTCGTCTAAAAGCCGCCAAGCCAATCTAGGGCTGGAGTGTGCTATCGACTTAGCCTGGTCAAGCACCCTAAGTACGCCACTCTACCCACATCCCGGCAGGCCGAAGTAAGGCGGGTCCATGTACAGTTGGATCTGGAAGATAAGACAACGTATTCGGTTGTATTTAGAATCGCGTTTGACTTAAAATCTTCTTGAGAATCGTAAGCCGCGACGAAGTTATAGACAAGAAACGAATTTTACTATTTTTCATGGCTTAAGTGTGCAGGAAAAATAAAATCTATGTTGATGGAGAAAAGCTAGAGCTAACAAAGCTCCGACTCCCCTAGGTGGCTTGCAATCAATGTTACGCATTGAAAACGAGCATCACCGGAGTAATCAAGCTCCGGTAAAGCTATGGGGCCAGCCGTCGACGCTGAATAAAAGATGGTGAGAAGACCCCGCAAATGGAGTCTGCTGCCAACAAACTAAGTGTTGGCAAAGGTCACTGCCAGAGCTACTAAGCTCCGACACCTCGGAGGACTAACTATCGATGCTCTACGCGTTGATAGAGACTATTGCCGGAGCTACTAAGCTCCGATGTTAGACAATGGCGGAGCTTCTAAGCTCCGACAACCTCAGGGGGCCTTCACTATCGAAGACTTTGGACCTAAAATCTACAAGTTCGGAGCAAATGAGTCTTCAACAAAACGCAATATCCTCTTGGTACATGTTCACAATCAAATTGTGTACATCTACCAGGGGGCCAAGTGAATACAAAAGTGTTGAAGACAAAAAGTGAAATTCACAAAAATTTGGGAATTTCATTTATCTGGAGACAAGGGATTACATCTGGAGACAAGGGATTACAAAATTGAGGAAGACGAAGAGAAAGTACAAGTGAGAATTACAGAGATGGTCCTAGACCCTATGGAAGAATTGGGCGACCTTCTGGGCAACCTTCGATACGTTGGCTCGGACAGCTTCGCCTTCTCCTTCAACCGGACCTTCAAGCACCGGGTCCAGAGGAATTTGGGAGTTCCGGCTGGTGTAGCACGTCAGCACATATTTTGTGACGTTCTTCGCCAGGGATTGCCCCTCAACCTCCAATTGGTCCGCGATGACATCGCCCACCTTGGAGAGTTTGCTGCCTGCCGAGCTCAACGCCTGCAATGCCAGGTCCGGTTCCGGCTCCGGATCATCTGGGCGCACGGGGCTGAAGCCCATCGTGTCAGCGCGTCGTTGGCCTTGCCCAGGAACTCCCAAATCTGTAGGGAGTCCGCAGTCCTCAAGCCCTTTATTTCTTCCAGGGATCTTCTGGCCGCCACCAGTTCAGAATTCTCGCGGGCGAGGCGCTCAACTTCTTTGGCGTTTTGCTGAAAATTCTCAGCAACCCGCTTTTCGAGTTTTCCGAGCTCTTCCTCCCGGAGGTGGATCTTGTTCCGGCGGTCGACCAGGTCCTTCTCTCTGCCCCTCACTTTCTTCTCCCTGGCAGTAAGAGCACACTCTTGCTCGTAGAGTTCCTGCCCTCGCACCCAGGCCTTCTCCTCTTCCTCATGGCAGCGCTCTTCCAATTTCTTGGCGCGCTCCTCGAGGCCCTTGTCAGCCAGAGCCACCTTCTCGGTGAGCTCCTCCTCCCTCCTCAGGACGTCATCCTGCAGCTCTAGGAGTTTCTGCTCTTCATCCTCGAGCCGTTTCTCCCTCTCCTCAAGTGCCTCCCGGCGCTTGATGAGTGTAGTGTTAATAGCCTCAAGCCTTTCTTGGCGTTCATCGCCTGCACTGTTAGCTGCTTTGGTCTGCTCGTAGATCTCCCGGGATTGAGCGTCGAGGGCACGAGTCATACTCTCCCTGTCATCCAGTAACTTGCCCTAGTACTCCAGGCGAATCTTCTCCCGCTTGATCCACTCTTTGTCATCCGCTAGCCTCGACTGCGCCAGCTTGGTCTCGAAGTAGAGCCGGTTACGCCACCGCCTAAAGGTTTGGCGCTCCTCTTCAAGAGCCTTGCTGTCGTGGAAGAAGGCTAGTTGGACTTGACGCAGACTGGAACATGCGTTGTCAATAGACAGTGACAATGGGAAAGGTTTCGGACCTGCTGGGGTCTTCTCCGCTGGTTCCAGCGGGTTTTCAGATACAAAAATTGGGTCCCACTCCACAAGAGTGGTCCCCTGAGTCTCCATGGCACTAGGGCCGTCCTCCGGGATGGCCTCAGTCGCCATCGAGGAAGGCCCCACCGCCAGATCTTCGTTCACCCCCTCAGGCAGGGGCCAGCGACTTCGCTTGGGCACTCCGGCTCGGCCGCGGGTACCTCCGACGTCGTCACTTCCGGAGCAGGGGCGGCTGCTGGCTCCGGTCTAGGCACCTCCTCCGATGGGGGCTCGGGCTCCGACACCTCTCCAACAACCGGCTCGGGAGCCGGAAGATCTTCAACATCGATCGGCCCTGCGGCCAGAGCTCCATCAATGACCGGCTCTGTGGTCGGTGCTTCAGAGGTAGCCGGCCCAACTGCCGGAACTTCCTCAGCTTCCGTCGTGCACGCCAGGGTTTCAATCACCTCCGACTTAATCGACGGGTCTTCGACAATTTCTGGCTCTGAGACCGGAATTACTGCTTCCTCCGGCTCAACAGCCGGAGCTTCCATCATCTCAGCACCAGGACCCGGAGCTTTAACCTCCAGGACAAGTGCCGCTGGCGCATCTTCTCTCCCGCGGTCCGGCGCTACCACGGGAGTCTCTGGGGATGAGTCGAGGTCCATGACCACGACAGCTGGTGCCGGAGCTGTTGCAGCTTCAGCCACCACTTGGGGCGGCACCGGGACAGGAGCATAAGCTTCCGCCCTCACAACTTCAGTTGCTGTGGCTGAGGGTGGAGCCTTACTCTTCTTTTTGGGAACGCTGCAGATGATGGACGAAGAAACTTAAAAAAGCAATCACTACAACAAAACAATTGTCCAAGGTAAAGATTAAAAGTTACCCTGGGAGGCTTCCGCACCAGCTTGCACGGAACCTCTTTCCCGGGCGTTCTGGGCTGGTCATAGCCGGCGTGGAAGCTCTGGAAGGCCCCCCGGAGCTCGTAGTGGCCATGGGCGTTTCCCTAGTCGAGGCTCCCCTCGACCGGGAAGAACTTTCGGACCTGGAGGCCTCAACCGGCCCCGGTGCTGGAGTCGCATGCCCGGAGCTAGCTCCCCGGGAGGATCCCACTGCGGGTACAGTCGCCGCGGTCGAAGAAGACCTTCCCCTCCGGGGAGAAGGAGCCGATGCAGAGGTGGCAGGCCTGACGGACCTTCCGTCGGCATGCTGCATCTTCCTCTTCCGGCTCAAGGGTTCGTCTGCCGGCTCCTTGCCCTTGCCAATGACTTCGACTCTCGGCTTCGGGGCAGGGCCACCTTCGGACACTCCAGGGTCGCCACCCTGGTGGTTGATCTTCTGTCGACGACACCAAGGTCGTCAAGTACGGGCATCTTCCGCCAGAGCTCCCTGCTGAACTCAACTTCCACGTTCAGAGGAAGAAGAGCTGATGGCGGAGTCAGATCGTCACCCTCAACATCGATGCCGTGCTGGAACTTCTTGAGATGAAACTCCAGGGTTGTCCCCACCATGTTGGACTTCAGCCCGGTCTCGACCCGGTCGTCGTCCATCACGCTGTTGAGGGCCCAAGCGAGTTTTTCTCTCCTCTTCAGCAGTGCCCACCTGTTGACCAGGAAGTTACAAAACACCGCTTGAGGGGTCAATCCCCCCTCCACGCACTGGCGAATCCTGGTCAGAACAGGGTCGAAGGTGTCTGCCAGCACTGGAGCTTCACTCCAGATCGTCGTGTCAATGTTGGGGAGGCCTTCGGGCAGCTCCAGCCTCTCGTGCTCCTCCACTCGGATGACTATCCAGTCCTTCTTCCATTCATCCCACTCCCCAGAGGGAAACGACCGGAGGTACTTGAATGGGCACTTCTTGCGCTTCACGAACTAGTAGAAGCCAAGGTACTCATTGCTCCTACCGGTGGTGTGGACGGTGAAGAAGGCCCGGAAGAGTTCAATGCAGGGGGGATGCCCACCCACACCTCACAGAAGTGGACAAAGATAGACACGAGGAGAATGGAGTGAGGGCCAAGGTGGTATAGCTGCAGACCATAAAAATCCAGCAGCATCAGGAAAAAGGAAGAAAAAGGTGGGATCAACCCCACCATGGCGTACGAGGAGAAGTACACCATTTCGCCGGCGTGCTCCTTCTCAAATGGGAGCTCTCCCCCGGTGCGGACCGAGCAGTTGAAGAAGTCTGAGGACCATCCCATGAGGGTCCGGACCTTCTTCAGGTCACCGTCGGTCTTCAAACGGCTTTCGCGGAGACCTAACTCCATCGCGGCACAACAAGGCAAGAGAGGAAAAGCGAAGCACAAGTTGGGAGTTTGAGCCCAAGAACAGATGAGAGGCGTAAAGAACTCCCGACGGTGCGCGTTTTCCTTCTTAAGTAATCCCTCGCAACGCTTGGATGGAAACCGCAAGGAAGTCGAAGATACCATCCAAAAATTCCACCCAGCCGATGACAAGAGAGCCCGGGACCACCCCGGCGATCAAGCCGAGGTTCTTACCCAGGCGAACGGTTGTCATCATGAGGTGGGAAGCCCGAAGGTGGCGGCCTGACAAGGCGCGCGGAACCGATATGGTTTTCGTATCGGGAACCAGCGCCCTTCAATTGCATGAGATCCGCACACCAAAGATCTCATCTGCCGCACGCGGGATATGCCACACGGCGAGGATTTAACTCCAAACCCTCGCCAACAGCACATCCGAAGACCTTTGAAGACTCAGTTCAAAAGTCGCGAGGATGGACCCACCTCTGGCGGAATGACTTCACCCCAGTGGTGTTCCCCGGAGGTAGGTCCAGGGGGCCACTGTCGGTACCCTGGAAACCGTACACCCCTTGAGGTTACAAAGATCTCAAAGGAAAGTCATCTACTTGATTTGAAGACCTTCGGAGGCCCACATGTCAAATATAACCGGACCCGCTTCTCCAACATGGTTAATCCCAGGGTCGCCACGTGTACTATCAAACCGGAGCTACCGCCCACAAGGGGGAAGCTCCGGGCCATGTACCGAAATGGCACCTCTGGACTTAACCCCAGACCGAGAGAAGCTTCAGACCTGACACGTGTCAGGTAGCTCCAGAGCTGCCTGTTTCCCACAGTATGCCCCGGAGCTGCCACGTGTCCAACTGTCGGAGCTTCAGCCTCTGACCTCCGGAAGACTCCACAACGGCTCCGGATCTTCAAAGGGGAATCAAGGACTTCAAGACCCGATTAAGTGTCATTAATACCATATTAATGACACATGGTCGGATGATCTTAATTACCAGTAACGTTGCTGTCAAAGCCCATTACCCGGTCATTAAGGGCAATTAAACGTGTTGAATAAGTATCAATACTAGTAACCGCTGGGGCCACCTGTCGGGCCAGGCTAACTTGTAACGGTCTGCCCTTGTACTATAAAAGGACAGGCCGACGACGGACTCTACACGTTCAGTGACGCTACACACGCGTGCCTTAGACGCTCGACACAAGCTCATACGGCTAATACAACACCAACACACCCGTGGAGTAGGGTATTACGCTCTAGCGGCCCGAACCACGTAAACATCTGTGTCTCCTGTGTTATTCATAATTCACCTTCTTGAATCTCCGCGCGCCCACACCGAACATCGAACTCCTCTAACACTTTAGTAGTGTCGGGAGATCTGCCAGATCTAAACCACCGACACTATCTATCCTTTGTAATCCTCCACGATTGGCTATGCCACAGGCTCTTGCCGGGAGTCGTTCTAGTATTGCTAGGGGTAAACCTGAGCACGATGTGTTAATCCACTTAGCATGACAATTCATAGTTGACATGATCATTAGTAACTAACATAGGCTATGTATATGTACATTAGAAGCATAGTAGGTGTCTCTACCTAGTTGTTAGCCTGGTCCCTCTTTACCTCATATTATCCCGTTAGAATATAATGCTCTCGTGTGTGTCACACTACCTCAATTACCCTTTATCCATCCTTGCTACCACCCTACCTAGGCCAACATAGCCTCTCCACTTGATGATTGTTTTACCTCCATCTAGCCTTCCTTTGGGAGAATACAAATGACACCCTTTGGGAATACTCTTAGAATGGAAATGCTACATCAATAGTTTCCGTGCGCTTGTGTATTTACATGTATAATCTAAAATCTATTAACAAACATGTCTGGCACCACTGCTAGAGATGAATTGTTAGTAGTGCGTAGGAACCGTCAACTAGCATTTTGGGTGCCGTTGCCGGGGATGACTTGTTAGTGTTCCTTAGGAAGTATCAACGGAGCTCTATCTGCCTGCAAGGCCGGAGCTACTAACCATGGCAGTTTCAAAAAGAAAAACAAGAAGTCAAGTGGAAGAATAAGCCACTTGGTGGCACACCTACTGTTGTTGCTGCGGCAGCACCAGGTGGCCAGGGCCACACCCCAACAAGCGACCTAGACCATCGTCTGAAGACGGTAACAAGATGTGGTGCCCAATCCACAAATCTATGGGCCACAACCCTTAAGACTGTCGCAAGGTCAAGAGGATCACTGAGCGCGCCCAACACACGTGTCGATATGATGCGCCTTTCCGGCAGTGGGAAGGTAAACAGAAAGTTGACGAAGCTCCATCAGAGCAGGAGCTAGGCGTCCAAGACACCAAAAAGGCGTTAAAGGCAGTCTACAATAATGTTGGTGACTCTGACACCAGCTTCGACAAAGAGCGTCGAAAGACTCTCCATATGATGTATGGAGGGTCTTGGGATATTACCTCTCGACACATAGTGAAAACTTTGCGTCGGGAGATAGCTGCTGCAACTCCCACTTCCAATGCGTAGCCTCATCGGAAGTGGATGGACACTCTCATCACTTTCGATGCCTCTGAATGCCCAAAAAACATGGCCGGAGTTGGGCAACTACCATTGATGGTCTCCCCGACTATCAATAATGTCCAAATCTTCCATGTCTTGGTTGATGGTGGAGCTGCGCTCAACCTTATCAGCTTCACCGCCTTTGTGAAGCTGCAAATCCCCATCTTGGACCTTAGGCCCTCGTGTCCATTATCCAGAGTGGGTCCAGGAGCCATTATTCCACTCGGTTCTGTCTCTCTCCTGGTTACATTCGGGACACCAGACAACTACTAATCGGAGAAGCTGTTCTTTGATGTGGCGCACATGAACCTTCCTTTCAAAGCCATTCTAGGAAGACCATCTATGTACTGGTTCATGGGGTGTCCCACTATGGCTACCTGGTGTTGAAGATTCCAACTCCATGAGGTGTCCTCCGGATCTGAGGGGACCGTACTGCTGGAGTTACAGTGTCGGAGAAACTTCATGCGCTAGCTGCTACCCAAGAAGCTGAATCTGGCAAGGAGCAATCTGCTCAACAACCCCAGAGCTCGCTCAAGCGCGGCTTAACTTCTGCACCCCGTGTGCAGCTAAGCGGCAATACGGATGTTCCTGCCAAAGTCGTCCAAATCAGTTCTGATGCCGCTCAGACCACTTGCATAGCGGGAGGACTGTGTGACAAATAGGAACTTGAGCTCGTCACTTTCCTCTGGGTGAATGTCGATGTGTTTGCATGGAAACCCTCACAAATGCCTGGGATCCACAAGGAGGTGATCGGGCACCATCTGAAGATCTACCCAGATGCACGGCCTATACAATAGAAGCCCAAAAGCAATCTATTGAGTGACATAATTTCATCCAAGAAGAAGCAAGAAGCTGCTTGATGCTGGATTCATCCGGGGGGTGCAACATCCACAATGGATGGCAAATTCAGTCGTCGTGCCAATGGCTGGTAGGAAGCTTCAGATGTGCATCGACTACACCACTTTGAATAAGGCATGCCCTAAAGACCCTTTTCCACTACCGAGAATAGATCAGGTAGTGGATTCTACTTGTGGTTGTGAGCTACTTTGCTTACCAGATGCATACTCTGGTTTTCATCAAATATTGTCTAAGGAATATAAAGAGCACACTACCTTCATTACAGTAGATGGTCTGTACTGCTATACTGCAATGCCTTATAGTCTCAAGAATGCCCTTGAACCTTTGTGCGAGCTATGCTAAAAACTTTTGGGGAGATTATTCGGGACCTAGTGGAGGTTTACGTTTATGACATTGTCGTGAAGGTCAAGAACAAAGACTCCTTACTGGACAATCTCTAGTCTGTTTTTGACAAGTTGCGCCCGACATGCACAGAGTTGAACCCTTACAAGTCGGTCTTCAGGGTCTCCTCCGGAAAGCTTCTCGGATTCCTAGTGACTCACCAAGGGATAGAAGCAAATATCACCAATATAAAAGCAATCGAAGCAATGCGGCCTCCTGCCCGTATCAAAGATGTCCAGAAGGCACGGGGTGTCTTGCCTCACTCAGCTGGTTCATCTCTAGGCTGGCTGAACGGGCACTCCCATTATTCATGCTTTTAAGGAAGTCTGGACCTTTCCATTGTCCAAAGAAGCAGACAAGGCGTTCCAAGAGCTTAAGTAGTTCATCACTACATTGCCCACCATGGTAGCTCCGGAACCTGGTGAGCCTCTTCTGTTTTACATTGTTGCAACTATGGAAGTTGTCAGCATGGTCCTGGTCATTGAGAGACCAGACACATCACTAGGATCCACCACACATAGGCTCATGAAAGTCGCCTAGTGGGGGCTCAATAGGCAATATGACCTGAAATTTCTTAATCAAACAAGATTAAAACTCTAAGGCTAGACTAGTCTGGTCAAGGCCGGACTAGTCTGCTCAGTACATGTGGAAAATCCAAAAACTTGATTTTTACAAGTTATTTTCTAATATTAATTTGACCCAATATAGATACAATGTCTAGCAACCTAATACCACTTTTATTAACAAGTGAGAGGAAATTAGTTGCAAGATTTCAATGAAGAACAATATGGAAAACAATATGAACCCTAGAAGTAATTCTAGTGAGTAGTGTAAAGTAAAACAACAAGTGAGACACAATTTATCCCGTGGTTCAGTTTCACGAAGAAACCTACATCCACTTTGAGAAGTCCACAAAAGGATCGGGTTTCACTTGACCCTATTCTCAGCAAGCCACCACAAAAGGTTTGCTTGGTTTCCACTAATCACAAGGGTAATCATCAAGTTCTTGGGGTTTCTCACAAGTTGAGGCTCCCACAAATGATTACATAAAGGAGCACAAGAAGCTCAATAGCC
This sequence comes from Tuctoria greenei, assembly GCA_036927565.1. NCBI lineage: Eukaryota > Viridiplantae > Streptophyta > Magnoliopsida > Poales > Poaceae > Tuctoria > Tuctoria greenei. The sequence goes on along the minus strand of JAYESD010000006.1, from coordinate 40,145,838 downwards.
ACAAGCCACAAAATGCGACACCAAGTGCAAGACATCAAACTGAGAGCCAAAGCAAGTCAATCTTCCTTCTGTCCCCTTTCCAAACTCTAATCTCCTCAAGATTTCGTACTAGAGGGCTAGTAGGCGGAGTAGAAGGCTTAGAATGTCTCAAGAGAGCCTATGACAGCGTTAGGGTTAAAAAGTTATCAAATAGGAGCTGGGAGTACCCTTTTTATAGGGGTCTCGAAAACTAGACGTTGCCAGCATTGAATGTCCAGACTATTCCGGCCTGAAACCAAAGACTAGTCCAGCCTACTGGGTCCACACTACGTCATGCTCCACAGAGATTTTCGTGCCCTCTAATGTTTTAATTTCAAACAGTCATGACATACCGGACTAGTTCGGCCAGCAACGGACTAATCCGAACTCAAATAGAATGTCTTGGTCCGCTCAAAAATGAACAAGTGTGCTAACACAGGACAAGTCAGGCCATGGGGGCGGACAAGTCCGGCCAACAAAACTTAGCCTCAGAAACCCCTTCTTACTCAATAACACGGACTAGTACGCCCAAAATTGGACAAGTCCAAAGTACAACAGAAACCTTTAGTTCGGCTGAAAATGGACTATTCTAGGAACACCCGACTAGTCTGACTTCTGTGGCTGACAAGTCCAGTCTTTCAGGACTAACTCCAAAAACTCTCACCAAGTGTAGAAAGGACTAATCAGTCCCCAAATGGATAAGTTCGAACTCACACAAAAACCTTTTGTCTGTCCAAAAATGGACTACTTTGGCACACCCAGAATAGTCTGACCTTGAGGCCCAGACAAGTTCGGTCTCTTGGGAATTCTCCCAACAAAGGCTTCTAACTTAGGTTTTCTCTAGACCACAACTTTGATCCCTCTTCTCTGATCTCAATGCACTTATTACACACACCCTCACACATAGAAGGCTAGTCTAAACTCAACACACAAGAAATCCTAATTTCCATGCTTGAGTCTTCAACACCCATTTCAATCTTTTTCTTTTTGAGGGATTTTCTTTGACTTCAATCATCACACATGTGATTAAGATCAACTAAGCTCATTAGTCTTTCCATTTGTTATTATCAATCATCCAAAACCCACGGGGATGCCTACATGCACTTTCAATCTCCCCCTTTTTGATGATTGATGATAACACATTAAGATTTAACAAAATGGTACATATTTGGTTTTCATGAAAATTTTGTGTATGAGTAACCCCCCTCAATGTATGCATCATGTATGAAGGAGTTTTGAGAGTTATCATACATACACATGTTATGGTGGGGTGCCTAAGTGATGTGTAAATGATTTGTGATAAGGAAATAAACATGAATGTGAAATATGCAATATTAAGCATCACATCAAAATTAAGCATAACAAACATTGTAATGGGCATACATTCCTTCAAAAAAACAAAGTCTTACACATATTCGAATGCGAGAGTTTTAAAACATAATACACGTCCATAGGATCACAAGAGAGACAACAATTCTAAAAAGAGAGTACCCCCTTCCAATTTCTCCCCCTTTGGCATCAAGATAACAAACAGGAAAATAGGAAGGTAGTCCTACAATCTACTCATCGTCGTTGTCATCATCGTCGTATTGTTGGTCATTGTCACTTTCCGTAGCCTCCGAATCCTTAGTGTCTTCATTGTCATCTTCATCGTTGGAGGTTGCAACATTGCAGGTTCCATCTTCCTCAAAGTGAGCGAGTTCATCGGCGGAGAACTCGAGAAACGGAGTCAACTCTCCATCACTCTCTGCGGCAGGAGACATGGGAAACTTGATCTTGTCACACATCGCCTTGAGGTGCTTCTCTTGGCGAAGCTCCATGCGACGAGTCTGAACTTCCACCTTTCGGCAAGAGGCAAAAAGTGCCTTTGTAGGTACCCTGCGTACCGAGTACCCCTTGGTACCGTAAAAAATGTCATGGATTTCCTATATCCAGGTGGCGGACGTCCAAAGGAGATATGCGTTTGCCGGTATCGGATCTGCCTCCCTCCATAGGGCGCCTCCGGTGTTGCCACGTGTCCAGAAGTGCCGGACCTACCTCCCTCGTTTGTGTAGCTCCAGTGCTGCCACGTGTCCTATAGAGCCGGACCTTCCTTCCTGATGAGATCACTCACATTATCATTGCACAAATAAATATGGCACAATGTTTATTTGTCTGGGATCCTAGCTCATGTGAATGGTCATGCTTATTTGATGGAGAACGTGGATATGGTGCACTATATCGTCCACCACCTTGGCCTCCTCCTTTCATGCACACAAGAGGATTTGAAGGTGTTGCACATATGGACCCACACATGAGAGAAGATGAACTTGAGTCGAGGACAACTCCAATTCAAGAAGGGGAGGATGATGAGGATATCACTCCTATGGATATACACAACACTCCATTCAACATACAAGATGCAATCAATAGAATTCACACACACCAATTTTTTTCAGAGGTGAGCTCATTCTTATATGTTTTCTCATATATTCTTGAGAATAGATTGCTACCTAATGACTTAATTGTGATTAGGATACATGGAGAAGTTCAAGGAGTAATTGGAGGAAGATTTAGGGGCGTGGAGGACCAGACATTACGTTCAAAGAAGACGGAAACCGACCCCAACTCAAATTCATGTCCAACTCGGAGTCTAGGAGCAGTTCGCACTCAAATGGACACCCAGGAAGCATACGAACTCCGTTTTGGACGTTCAACATATGCATGGAAAGGGGGAGAGGATAAACTTTCCAATGGAGCTAGTACAATGTCAAAATTCCTTTGGAGTTGACTAGAATCGTCAAAACAAAATCGAGTTTTGAATCTGTCAGGGTGCTGCATCACCGTATCAGGCCATTGGGCCTTGTATCAAGTCTAAGTCCATTATTTTCTTGTCTTAGGGTTAGGTCACGACTCCAATACCCTTTGGAAATCCTCCCACCTATATATATTCCATAGTAGCCGCCATAAATTATGATGTTTTGCTTAGATTAATCTGTTATACACAGTTTCACCGTTCATCGGTTTGTGAGACCCCAACTTAGCAATTCAGATTGCTTCTACCTTGTTCTTGCTTGTGTTCTCGGTTGCACTTGCAGGGATTAGCCTTCTTGACGAGGTCAATCATGTGCAGCACGGTTGATAGCCAACAAAGTGGTGGTGTAGTGATTGCAAGAGTTTTCGTGTTCTACTCGAGAGCCTCGTATCATCAACGTCGAGATCTCCATCAATCGACTTATGCATTACCTTTCGGACGGGCCCAAATCTCCTATCAATTGGTATCAGATTTCCATGTTGACCATTAGGTAATTCATCTATCCATTACATTAGTTCTATTTTTCATACCTAGAGTCCACAAAAAAGCCACAAAAAAACATGCAATTTAGTTGATCTGTTCATTACTTTGTCCAAACCACATTGAGCCTTTTGCAACTTTTGTTTTCAATTTGGTTTTGTTGATTTTGTGTCTGTGGTTGAGTCATATTACTGGTTTATAAAGTGTTTTTGGTCTTAGTTTGAGTTTGGCATTGTGTTGATTCATCCTTTTGAATCACGTTATGACATCCAGATTAGATTCATCTCTGCCCAGTTCGGTATTTCGATCATATCTCACTCATACGAACTCGGATTTCTCTGTTCTTGTACTTTTTGGAAATATTGAGAAGTTCTCCTATAGCTTTCATATTCATCACTTAACCAGAAAACAATGTTATCATGGTCAAAATTATATTAGATATGAATCTATTCTTGAACTAGAATTTCTGAACAGCCTGTATTTCAGGGCAATATCTCCTATTGTTTTCGCCTAAACTAGGTCATCCATGTAGACAAATTAAAGAGGAGAGATAGATCTATAATCTTGATATTGAAAAGTTTTAGATTTGGGGCCATAAAGGGTGCCTAATTGTCCTTGCAAGACTGAATAGAAAATTTGTAACACACCAACGAGATATATTTGATTGTTTTGCATTGCGTTATTCTTTTGCAGCACATTTTGAGAAACAAAAAGAAGAAAAAAAATAAAAAGGCAAGTGCAAAACAAGACACAAAAGCCGCACAAAAAAATAAGAAAAAATCAAAAAGAAAACAGAAGTGCTTGCATCCTTTGTGTCCTATAGCTTTTGTCTCATGTCTTGCTAGCTTGAACTACTAGGAACACATTTAGGCCAGCATCTTTGACAAGTACTTTGGACACTTATTCAACTTTACTATCTGATTTCATTGTTGTTAATCCTTACTACATATAAAATGTTATCCGAGCTACACTTTACTCTTGAGCAAAATCGATAAATCTTTGAAATCATCCCACGCTTCATTGGTTTCATCATATCGGCAACCGTTTGCCACCTGCAGTGTCGGTAAGAACACTTGTAAGAGCGTGGTAAGACGCTTGAGAGTGTGTGATTCCACTTCCACTTTGCCATTATACTTTGTAGTTGATAGGAATAACATATTTTTTTGTTGTCTTCTGTTTGCTACTAACAATGTCACGTAAAAGCAAGAATCATGCAATATATGCTGAGATGATTGACATGATGATGACGATGATGGAGATGCTCGCAAAGAATCAAACATCAACCAAGGTTTCACATGAAATTCAGACCATCTTTACAACTCCTTCAACAGAAAGTAATTACATTCTCTCATCTCTTCCTTCTTATGATGGTTTTGGTTACGATGAATATATTGATTGGGAAATAGAGTTGGATAAAATTTCTGGACAATGTCATATGTCTGAGAGGAGAAAGATTAGAAATATTGCAAGTGAATTAGTAGATTGTGCATTAACTTGGTGGAACAATTTAAATAATTTAGAAAAACCTTGAACATGGAAGGATATAAAAATTTGTATGCGAGAAACTTTTATGAATGTATCTAATTGCAAAGATGAAAAGCATCAATTTGAGGAGAAATTTCTTGTTGTATCTCCTTTCGCGTCTAACATTTTGCAGGACAATATAAAAAATAATATAGATGATGCAAGAGAGAACGAGGCTTTCGGCAACACTTGTGAAATTTTAGATGGATCAACTCATAATGCACTCGAAATCACTGCTAAAAATGGTAAGGCAAAACATTCTACAAATACAGAAGGTGAGAAGTTTTTGGATGTCCTGAATTTTTCCACCAATCATTCTATTTTAGAGGAGCAACTATTAGAATCGTTTATTTATACATCATTGTCACATGTTGATTTTCCTGCTGATCGTTGCGCTAAGAAAGAGTTGTGTGCTGATAACTCTATTATACCTATGCGAAAACAAGTTAATGTACTAGATGATTGTGTTTTGGATTCTCCTACTTGTGCTGAAATTCATAATTTGATCACCGCTACTGCTAAAAATGATGAGCTGAAATTTTTGTCTTCTCTAAATACTTTGGGTTATATTTAATTTGACACTCTTTGTGATCTAAATATTGTAGAGAGGAGAATATTTTCCCAATCTGATTGCCTTTGTTAAGTAGAAATATTTTTCATGCTATAGGCAACTACGAAGATAGTGGTGAATTTATGGTGCATAAAGTTTACATATGCTCAAATGAGAAATCCTGTTTAGTGCTGCAACAACATGGTGAAATGAATGGATGCACTAACACTAATAATGTATTCTCAAGTTTTTCTAGTATTTTTTTCTTGCAGCAGGAACAATATATAAAAGAGGAGCATTGTTTGCTGCAGTTGTGCAATATGGACAACACTCATTCTACCGCCAAAGCAAGCCTCCTTGCTGGAGATACGAGCAAGCCAAGGACGGCTTGTCATAAAGAAGGGGATAACAATGAGATCATGCACATTATCATTGCACAAATAAACATGGCTCAATGCTTATTTGTTTGGGATCCTGGCTCAAGTAAATGGTCGTGCTTATTTGATGGAGAACATGGAGATGGTGCACTATATCGTCCACCACCTTTGCCTCCTCCTTTGATGCACATAAGAGGATTTAATGGTGTTGCACATATGGACCGACACATGAGAGAAGATGTACTTGAGTCGAGGACGACTCCAATTCAAGAAGGGGAGGATGATGAGGAAATCACTCCTATGGATATACACAACACTCCATTCAACATACAAGATGCAATCAATAGAATTCACACACACTAATTAATTTCAGATGTGAGCTCATTCTTATATGTTTCCTTATATATTTTTGAGAATAGATTGCTACCTAATGACTTAATTGTGATTAGGATCCATGGAGAAGTTCAAGGAGTAATTGGATGACGATTTAGGGGCGTGGAGGACCAGATATTACGTTCAAAGAAGATGGAAACCGACCCAACTCAAATTCATGTCCAACTCAGAGTCCAAGAATAGTTTGCACTAAAATAGACACCCAGAACGCATACAAACTCTGTTTTGGACATTCTACATATGCACGGAAAGGGGTGAGTATAAAATTTCCAATGGCGCTGGTCCCGTGTCAAAATTCTTTCAAAGTCGATGGGAATCGTCGAAACAAAATTGAGTTCAGAATCTGTCAGGGTGTTCTGCCACCGTATTGGGCCATTGGCCGTTGTATCAAGCCTAAGTCCATTATTTTCGTGTCTTAGGGTTAGGTGACGACTCCAACACCCTCTGAACGTTCTCCCACCTATATATACTCTATAGTAGCCACCATAAACAATGGGGATTTGCTTAGATTAATCTGTTATACACAGTTTTGCCGTTCATCGGTTTGTGAGATCCCAACTTAGATTTTCATATTGCTTCTATCTTGTTCTTGTTTGTGTTCTCGGTTGCACTTGCAGGGATTAGCCTTCTTGGAGAGGTCAGTCGTGTGCAGCACGGTTGATAACCATCAGAGCAGTGGTGTAGTGATTGCACGGGTTTTCTTGTTCTACTCGGGAGCCTCGAATCATCAACGTCGAGATCTCCATCAATCGACTTATCCATTACCTTTCAGAAGATCGGGCATAAACCTCCTTATCACTTCCTCCTCATGGAAGCTCTAGCACTGCCACGTGTCCCGTAGCATCGGACCTATCCCCCGGTAGAGGGAAGCTCCAGAGCTTTCACGTGTCAACACCTCGGACCTAAGTATGCAACGGAAGACAGCGGGATCTCCAATGGTGCGAACAGTCAAGGGCTATCAATTGGCTGTTACAAGACCTAGTTAATGCTTGATTAATGCTATATTAATGACGCACGATCAAAGGACTATCAAGACTGGTAACGCTGCTATTAAGGCACGTTATCATGCTATTAACCACCTTTAACACTATAGATCATGTATAGAGAAGTTCATTACAACCGTGGTCACCTGTCGGGCTAGGCTTAAACTATAACAACCAGCCCTTAGCACATAAAAGGGTTGCGCTGCACAGTAGAAGGACAAGTCATCTCATACGCATACAAGCTTATACACACTCATACTCATACAATCAACACTCAGGCGGCCCGAACCATGTAAAACTCTTGGTGTTCACCCCTTCTTTGTGATCTTGACTAGCGCCCCACCCGAATACGAACCTTTGCGGACTACTTTTTAGTAGTACCGGGTGAAATGTCATAGTCCACACTTCGACATTTTGCGCGCCACGAAGGGGGGCATTCAAGATTTCAAAATGGTGAACTCTGCCACTGCTTCCTCCGACAGACCGGCTGTACAGCCTACTGGGGGGAATCCCTCCAATGTGCAGCAGCCGGCCAACATTGTTGTCCCGACAGGCATCGCACCACTCCCACCATCCACTTATGCTATTAACGCTAGACAAGAAGATGGTGTATTCGGGTCGGTCACTGCATCGACAAACAATTTGAAGAATGCGTTGAACACACTGTAGACTCTTCTCCAGCATCCTCTAGTGTCGGGAGATCCTCCTGTCATGCTGGAACAAAGGCGCACTGATGTTGAGCATTTGGTTGCAGCTGCGGCCAATGTGACCAGCAACCAAGGTCTGCCCCATGCAGGGTAGGCACCTTCTCGGAATAGGACCTTGTCTGGTAGACTTGGTCCTCAGGCATCGCAGCTCAGGAGATGTGCACCCTCCAAATAAGTGACATCACTACCTTCCGGGGCTCGTCGTACTCACATGGCGATGAGGTTCCCGACTCAGGATATTCGATCAGAGCTCTACCAATGCGACATGCGGCGGGACGGCTGTGTTAATATCAAGCGTGCTCGCGAGAGGCGAATTGCCCAAGAAAACCCTTCTCCTCTTGGAGTTGAAGGCGGCTGTTCAGCTCTTGCCATGCATCTCCGCATGGTCGAGTAGCCACCTATGTTCCGGCCTCATCTGCCGGACAAATACGACGGGAGAGTCAACCCCATCGATTTTCTTCAAATCTACTCCACCGCCATCTTTGCAACTGGAGGCAATGAGGCGGTGATGTCAAACTATTTCCCTGTGGCTCTGACTGGGACTGCAAGGTCCTAGTTTATGACCTTACCACCCGAATCCATCTACAGTTGGGCAAAACTCTGTCGCCAGTTCACTGCCAACTTTGGGACCTCCTTCACCCAGCCTGGCACTGAGCTAGACCTGTTCATCGTGCAACAGAAGTCGGGGGAGTCGCTGCGATCCTGCATCCAGCGATTCTCTTAGGTACGGAACACTATTCCTTCTTTCTCCAACGCTTTCGTCGTCGTTGCATTTGGACAGGAGGTTCGAGACAAGAAGATGCTGGAGAAGCTGGCAACCAAAAATGTGCTAGAGCTACAGAGGGCTGTGAGATGCAATCCCAACCAGCTGCGGAGGCCAATCAATCTACCTCCCAAGCTGGAGCTACTGCCTATGGTAGTGGAAAAAAGAAGAAGAGGTCACTTGCCGACACACCGACTGCTGTCACTGCCGTAGCTCCTGGTGGCTGGGGGCCACGCCCCGACAAGCGACCTCGACCATCGTCTGAAGACGGCGACGGTGAAAAGATGTGGTGTCCGATTCATAAATCGACAAGCTACAATCATGAAGACTGTCGCAAGGTCAAGAATCTTTTTGAATGCAACAGAAAGTGCCAAGACAAGACCCCTTTTCGCAAACGGGAAGGAAAGCAAAAAGTCGATGAAGCCCCGTCTGATCAGGACCTAGGCTTCCAAGACGCCAAGAAGGCGTTAAAGGCTGTCTACAAAACCATCGATGATGACTCCAACATCTCCAATAATAAGCGTCAGAAGACTCTCCATATGATGTGTGAAGGGTCCTTGGATATCACCTCCCGATGCATCCTGAAGACTATGCGTCGGGAGATGGCTGTTGCTGCTCCTACTAGCAAGGAAAAAGCCTCATCGGAAGTGGATGGATACTTCCATTACCTTCGATGCTTCAAACTGTCTAAAGGACATGGCTGGAGCTGGAAAATTGCCCTTGATGGTCTCTCTAACTATCAATAATATACAACTCTTCCATGTCCTGGTGGATGGAGGCGCGGCCCTCAACCCCCTCAGTTTTGCAGCTTTTGTGAAGCTCCAACTCAACATCTCGGACCTCAGTCCCTCACGCCCATTCTCTGAAGTAGGTCTGGGAGCCATCACGCCTCTTGGGTCGGTTACTCTACCCGGCACCTTCGGGACACAGGACATTTATAGGTCCTAGATGCTGGAGTTCGATGTGGCACACATCAATCTACCCTTCAACGCGATCCTAGGATGGCCAACCCTATATAGGTTCATGGTCGTGGTCCACTACGGCTATCTCGTGTTGAAGATGCCAACTCCTTCAGGCGTCCTTCGAATCCGAGGGGACCGCACTGCTAGGGTTACTGGGCTGGAAGAACTTCATGTGCCTGCCACAGCGCAAGAAGAGGAATCTGGCAAGGAGCAAGATGCTCAACAACCACCGAGTTCGCGCCAGTGTGACTCATCACCCGCACCTCATGTGCAGACAAGCGGCGACACTGACGTTCCCGTCAAAGTCGTCCAAATCGGTTTTGATGTCGCTCAGACCACCCGTATATCAGGAGGTCTGACTGACAAATAAGATATTGCGCTCGTCACTTTCCTCCAGGCAAATGTCGATGTGTTTGCATGGTAACCATCGCAAATTCCTGTTACTCCTAGGGAGGGGATCGAGCACTATCTGAATATCTACCCCGACGCACGGCCTAAACAACAGAAGCCCCGAAAGCAATCTGTTGAGCGGCACAACTTCATCAGACAAGAGGTCAAAAAGCTGCTTGACGCTGGATTCATCTGGGAGGTTCATCATCCAAGGTGGCAGGAAGCTTCGGATGTGCATTGACTACAAACCTTAAATAAGGTATGTCCAAAAGACCCTTTTCTACTACCAAGAATAGATCAAATAGCGGATTATTCTACCTTCGAGTGTGAACTACTATGTTTCACGCTTATTCTAGGTATGATCAAATTCCAATGTCTAAGGAAGATGAAGAGCATACTGCCTTAATCATAGTAGATAGGTTATATTGTTATACTCCCATGCCTTTTGGTCTTAAAAATGTTGCCTCAACTTTTGTGGGAGCCATACACAAAAATTTTGGGGAGCTGATTAGGGACCGAGTGGAAGTCTACGTCGATGACATCATTGTCAATGTAAAGAACTAAGACTCACTCCTCGACCATCTTCAAGCCGTCTTGAAGAAGCTGCGCCTGCCGCGCACAAAGCTCAATCTGGACAAGTGTGTATTCAGGGTTAGCTCAGGAAACCTTCTTGGTTTCTTGGTGACCCACCGAGGAATTGAAGAAAATCCAGCGAAGATTAAAGCCATCGAAGAGATGCGGCCTCCAGCTCATATCAAGGATGTCCAGAAGCTTACTGGATGTCTAGCTTCGCTCAGTCAGTTTATCGCAAGGCTGGCAGAGCGAGCGCTACCCTTCTTCAAACACTTACGGAAGTACGGATCATTCCATTGGTCTGAAGAAGCAGAGAAGTCGTTCCAAGAGCTCAAGCAGCTCCTCACCACACTACCAATCATGGTAGCCCCGGAACCTTGTGAGCCTCTTCTACTTTACATTGCTACAACTACGGAAGTTGCTAGCATGGTTTTGGTCGCGAAAAGACCAGAAACATCTTCAACTCAAGAGCTTAGACCCCTCTGGGAGGCTTCGGAGCTACCTTAAGGTGAGTCTGGGTCCCAACCCCCAGGCACAGATCCTAAAGGCAAGATGTCTGTGGATCAGCCTCCCTCATGCAAGGGAGTACTAACTAAAGAAGGAGATCCGGACCCCACCAGGAGGGTCCGAGTTAATGAATAAGAAGCTTTGGACCCCTCTGGGAAGGTCTGAACAGTCCAGTAGCCAGTGCACTTCATTAGCGAAGTATTTCACGATGCCAAGACTCGGTACATTGAGGTGCATAAGTTGTTGCACGCAGTCCTTATTGCCCCAAGGTAGCTTCATCACTACTTCTAGGCCCACAAGATATCAGTGGTAACTTCTTATCCACTGCGAGCAATTTTACATAATCCCAATTCAACGGGAAATATCGCCATGTGGGTTGTGGAGCTGGCAGAATTCGATCTCGAATTCATGCCTCGACATGCAATCAAGAGTTAGGCGCAGGCTAACTTCGTAGCGGAGTGGGCACCTTCTTCATCAACTCGAGGGGGCCTCAACGAGAAGAAGTCGAAGCCTAATGTCCCTATCTTTATTGAGCCTCACTGGACTCTCTACTTCGACAGCTCCGTGCAGAAGCAGGGGTCGGAGCTGGAATCCTTCTCCTTGCTCCAACCGTGGAGAAGGTTAAGTACATCGTATGCCTCCAATTCAAGGCAACCAACAACATGGCTGACTAAAGGTGGCGCTATAGAATGGCGTTGGGTAGCTCCTGGTAAAGGGTGACTTGCCACTCACCATCAAACAAGTCAAAGTTGAATGCAGTTGCCATAACCCTCAGCTTGCTGCTTATCTACTTGAAGTCCAGAAGTTGCAGAATGACTTCCACGCCCTGGACCGCTGCCATGTCCAACACCTCAATAACTCTGTAGTTGACGACCTCTCGACGAAGGCTTCAACCGGGGATGAAGCTCCCGACGAGGTTTTTGTTAGGAGATTACCAGCACCAGCTGCTCAGCCTGCCGAACTGAGTGATGGGGGCGAGACCAGCACCCTGAAGCTGGCGGTCCTGGTGGCCCTGTTACCATGGCGTCCACCAAGGATCTTAGATGCTACAGGAAGCTCCGAGCATCCAAGTGCGCAAGATCCAAAAGCTCAAGTCACTCCTAATGCATGGGTCTCGGAGGTCTAGGACTACTTCAAAGACAATATCCTTCCTGAAGACGGTGTATCCGCTAAGTGAATTGTTAGATTGGCTAAAAGATACACGTTGGTAGAAGGGCATCTATACCGAAGTGGTGCCAATGGCATTCTAATGTGGTGCATTTCTCAGTAATAAGGCTACAAAATCCTCACAAAGATCCATGGAGGCGAGTGCGAGAACCATGCTTCATCTCGCACGCTAATCGGTAAGGCCTTTCGGCATGGTTTTTATTGGCCTAGAGCACTCCAAGATGCAGTTGAGCTGCTCAAGAAGTGTGAACCGTGCCAGTTTCGTGTGAAGAAGATTCACACACAGGCGCAGTCCCTACAGATGATTCCTCTCACGTGGCCATTCGCTGTGTGGGGGTGGACATTTTGGGACCTTTCCCAAAAGCCGTCGGAGGTTACCGAATTTTATATGTCGCCATCGACAACTTCACGAAGTGGCCAGAAACAACTTCAGTTGTGACTATCAACAAGCAATCAGTCATCAAATTCTTGAATTCCATTGTCTGCAGATTTGGAGTTCCGAACAGCATCATCACTAACAATGGAACTCAATTCTCAAGGGCATCTATCCAGAGTACTACGAAGAACTCGACATACAAGTCAGCTATGCATTAGTAGCTCATCCGGAAAGAAACGACCAAGCTTAGAGAGCAAACGCAGAAATACTCAAGGGACTCAAGACGCGCACTTATGAGAGCTTGAGGAAACATGGCGCCAACTAGATAGAAGAGTTTCTGTCTGCATTGTGGGTGAGCCTGACTACACCAATCCGGGCAACAGGAGAGACACCATTCTTCTTGGTGTATAGAGCTGAAGCAGTCATCCTCCAGAGATCACCATGGGTTCTCTCCGGGTCCGGACCTTTGACAAAGCCATGCAGGACCTAGGCCTCTATGATAAGGCAATGTGCCGAGTAGATGCGCGAAATGCGCGCTACCGTTAGGCGCTCCGACGCTATTACCAAAGGTATGTGTGAAACCGGCAGTTGGAGGAAGGTGATCCGGTGCTACGAAGAATACTTACTCATGAAAGGATGAACAAACTTTCCCCTAGCTGGGAAGGTCCCTTTCGAGTCATCAATGTTTTCCTATCCTGGATGCGTCTACTTGGCAACAGAGGATGGGATACCACTTCTCGATCCATGGAACATTGAGCACCTTCATATGTTCTACACTTAGTCACACGGAGGTGAGTTTGTATTGGTGTAAAATGTATTTCATAGAGTCTATGAACAGAGTCAGGTTGGTCTTAGATCAAAAGCACACTTAACTTGGTCATGTACTTTAGGTGTATCTTTACCTTCCCTGGTATAGACGAGATGAATAGCACACTTAACTTGGTCATCTACTTTAAGTGTGTCCTTGTCTCCTCTATTATTTGGACCTATAATGAAATACATTTATGTGCAAACAGACTCTACGTGCATTTATTTTGCGCAAGCTAATTATTTTCATCATCTTTTACCTTCTTGTCAATAGCAATGTTGTGCAATTCATTTGAAATTTAGTCCTAGATATTCATGTGATATATAAGTTTTATTGGTAATCTTCTATCGGATCTTAGTATTGCCTACTCACCTGAAAACCAAAGCCAATGACAGGTCCAGAGTGTGCTATAGACTTAGTCTGGTCTAGAACCTAAGTACGCCACTCTACCTATTGTGGTAGGTCTCAGTAAGGCGGGTCTGGAAAACATTCGGATCTAAGGAAGTTTAATCAGTATACTTATGTTGTTACAGTGAGTTTGTTAGGATCTAAAATTCAAAGAAGGATAATAAGCCGCAAATGAGCTATAGGCAAGAGGACAAATTTAACTGCTTTTCTTGTCTCTTATGCACAGGGAAATGAATAATTGACGGCAATCTGCAAGACGATGGAGGATGCTGCTGGAGCACTAAGCTTCGACAACCCCCAGGGGCCCACCGTCAACTTTTTACGAGTTGACAGTGGGTGCCATCAAAGCAAACAAGCTTCGTGAACTCCCAGGGGGGTCACCGTCGAAGTTTTACCCGTTGACAGTGGGCGCCATCGTAGCAAACAAGCTCAGACAACCCCTAGGGGGCCCGTCGTCGACATTTCATGAGTTGATAGTGGGCGCCCTCGAAGCAAACAAGATCCAATAACCCCCAGGGGGCCCGCTGTCGATGTTTCATGAGTTGACAGTTGGTGCCGTCGAAGCAAACAAGCTCCGATAACTCCCAGGGGGGCCGCCATCAACGTAACAAAGGTTCCTTGGAGATTTTGGATGCACACTCGGACCTCAGAGTTATCATATTGGCTATGAGTCCGGAGCAATAAAGTTCTCAATACATTGTAAAATTCCTCATGGTAGATGTCCTCAATCAATTGAACACATCTACCAGGGGGCCACTAACATAAAGGGCAATGTATTGAAGACAAAAATTGAATTCGAAAGGATTTCATTCATTCAAAATTGGAGATTTACAAAGTGAAAGTACAAAGAGAAAGTTCCTAGCTACTGCAGTTCCTCACAAAGAAAGAAGCAACTTTCTCGATGGCTTCTTGGACGATGTGATAAGAAGGATGAGTCCCGATCTTCCGAAGGGTAACGGATAAGTCGATTGATGTGGAGATCTCAACGTTGATGATCCGAGGCTCTCGAGTAGAACACGAACAATCTCTGCAACTACTACACCAGCGCTCCGTTGGTTATCAACCGTGCTGCACACGATTGTCCTCGCCAAGAAGGCTAATCCCTACAAATGCATCCGAGAACACAAGCAAGAATGTAGACGACACGATCTGAAATCGTGAAGTTGGGGTTTCACAAACCGTAGAACTGCGATATTATTAATCTAAGCAAAACCCAATTGTTTATGACGGCTAGTATAGAGTATATATATGTGGGAGGACGTCCAAGAGGGTGTTGGGGTCGTGACCTAACCCTAAGACACGAAAATAGTGGACTTAGACTTGATACAAGGCCCAATGGCCCAATACGGTGGCGCAGCACCCTGACAGATTCTGTACTCAATTTTGTTTCGACGACTCCTGTCGACTCCGAAGGAACTTTGACATGGGACCAGCGCCATTGGAAAGGTTATCCTCTCCCCCTTCCGTGCACATGTAGAACGTCCAAAAATGAGTTTGTATGCGTCCTGGGCATCCGTTTTAGTACGCACTGCTCCTGGACTCCGAGTTGGACACGATTTTGCGTTGGGCTCGGTTTCCATCTTCTTTGAACTTATTCTCTGGTCCTCCAGGTCCCTAAGACTTCCTCCAAGTACTCCTTGAACCTATATATGGATCCTAATCACAATTAAATCATTAGGTAGCAATCTATTCTCAAAAACATATAAGGAAACATATAAGAATGAGCTCACCTCTAAAATTTATTGTTGTGTGTGAACTCTATTGATTGCATCTTGTATGTTCAATGGAGTGTTGTTTGTATCAATAGATGTGATGTACTCCTCATCCTCCCCTTCTTGAATTGGAGTCGTCCTCGACTCAAGTTCATCTTCTGTCATGTGTGGATCCATATGTGCAACACCATCAAATCCTCTTGTGTGCATCAAAGGAGGAGGCCAAGGTGGTGGACGACGTAGTGCACCATCTCGATCTTGTCCATCAAATAAGAGCGCACATTCACTTGAGCCAGGATCCCAAACAAATAAACATTGTGCCATGTTTGTAGGTGCAAGGATAACATGCATGATCTCGTCATTCTCCCCTTCTTTATGACAAGCCGTCCTCGGCTTGCTCGTATGTCCAAGAAAGAGGCTTTTGGGGATAGTATGAGCACTGTCCATATTGCACAATCGCAACGAACAATGCTTCTCTTTTATTTGTTGTCCCCGCTGCATGAAAAAAAAGACTAGAAAAATTTGACAAGACATTATTAGCATTAGTGCATTTTTTTTACTTTACCATGTTGTTGTAGCACAAAAGGAGCTTGCACATTGGAACATATGTAAACTTTATGCACCATAAATTCACCACTATCTTCACAGTTGCCTATAGCATGAACAATATTTCTACTTAACAAAGGCAATTCAGGTTGCAAAAATATTCTCCTCTCTACAATATCTAGATCACAAAGAGTGTCAAATTCCATATATCACAAGGTATTTAGAGAAGACAACAATTTTAGTTCATCATTTTCACAAGTAATTGGAATCAAATTCTTAATTTCAGCACAAGTGGGTAATAAAGTATCAAATTCATTGACTTGTTCTAGCATCGGTACAATATAATTATCAACATACAACTTATTTTTACCGTAAGAATAAGTAGGAAAATTAATTAGGTATAATGGTGTTTTTAGAAAAGGATCCTCGAGTTGCTGTTGTCCAATAGAATGATTAAGAGAAAAATTTGAGACATTCAAAAACTTCTCAACATCGATAAGTGTAGTATCAGGTGCATTACCTTCATTCTCATTTTCAGTAGTAATTGTTGGTGAAATATGAATGGATAAATCTGAAAGTTCACAGAAATTGTGTATCACCTCATTTTCTTTTGCACCAGCTGCATTCCTTTCTACATTGTCTTGCAAAAGATTAGCCACAAGAGGACGTACAACAAGGACCTGCTCCTCAAATTGCTGAATTTCTTCTTCGCACATAGATACATTAGCAAAAGTTTCTTGCATAAGAATTTTCATTTCTTTCCATGTTCAAGGTTTTTCTAATTCATTTAAATTGTTCCACCAAGTTAATGCACAATCTACTAATGCACTTGCAAGATTTCTAATCTTTCTCCTCTCACACACATGACATTGTCCAAAAACTTTATCCAACTCTATTTTCCAAGCAATATATTCATCGTAACCAAAACCATCATAAGAAGGAAGAGATGGGAGAGTGTAATTACTTTCTATGGAAGGAGTTGTAAAGATGGTCTGGATGTCGTGTGAAACCTTGGTTGATGTTTGATTCTTAGCGAGCAACTCCATCGCCGTCATCATCATGTCAATCATCTCAACATATAATGCATGATTGTTGCTTTTACCTGATATTGTTAGTAGCAAACAGAAGACAACAGAAAAATATGTTGTCCCTATCAACTACAAAGGATAATGGAAATGTTGAAGTGGAATCACACACTCTCAAGCATCTTACCACGCTCTTACAAGTGTTCTTACCAACACTGCAGGTGACAAACAGTGACCGGTATGAAGAAACCAATGAAGCGTGGAATTATTGCAAAGGTGTATCGATTGTGCTCAAGAGTAAAGTGTAGCTTGTATGGCACTTTATATGTAGCAAGGATTAGCAACAATTCAATCATATAGTAAAGTTGAATAAGTGTCCAAAGTACTTGTCAAAGTTGCTGGCCTAAATGTGTTCCTAGTAGTTCAAGCTAGCATGACATGTAACAAAATTAGAGGACACAAAGGATGCAGGCACTTCTATTTTTCTTTATTGTTTTTTCTCCTTTTTTTTGTTCTTGTGCGTCTTTTGTATCTTGTTTTTCACTTGCATTTTTTTCTTTTTTTCAGAATGTGCTACAATAGAATAACACAATGCAAAGCAATCAAAGATATCTCGTTCGTCTGTCACAGATTTTCTGCTCAATTCTCCAAAGACAAATAGGCACAATTAGAGGCTCAAAATATAAAACTTACAACAGCAAGATTATAGATATGTCTCTCCTCTTGTATTTAAATATATGAAAGACCTATTTTAGACAAGGACAATAGGAGATATTGCCCCCAAAATACAGACTGATCAGAATTTCTAGGTCAATA
This sequence comes from Tuctoria greenei, assembly GCA_036927565.1. Lineage (NCBI taxonomy): Eukaryota > Viridiplantae > Streptophyta > Magnoliopsida > Poales > Poaceae > Tuctoria > Tuctoria greenei. The sequence continues at coordinate 40,127,959 of JAYESD010000006.1, read as the reverse complement.
ACAGATTCGGATCAAATGCAATTTTGACCTCGATAACTCTAATTTCTGAGAAACTGGTGAATACGAAAATTATAGAGAACTTCTTAATATTTCCAGTAAGTACAAGAACACCAAAATCTGAGTTTGTATGAGCGAGATGTGATGAAAATACTGAACTAGACAGAGATGAATCTAATCTTGAAGTGATGACGTGATTCAAAAGGATGAATCAACACAATGCAAAACTCAAACTAAGACCAAAAACACTTCTAAACCAGCAATATGACTCAACCAAGGACATAAACTCAATAAAACCAAACTTAATAACAAAGTTGCAAAGGCTGAATGATGGTTTGGAAAAAATGATGAATAGATCTACTAAACTACAAGTTTTTTGTGGCTTTTTTGTGGACTCTAGGTATGAAAAAAAAATCGAAAGGATAGATGAATTACCTAATAGGCAACCTGGAAATCTAATACCAATTGATAAGAAGGATGAGTCCCGATCTTCCAAAAGGTAATGGATAAGACTATTGATGTGGAGATCTCAACGTTGATGATTCGAGGCTCTCGAGTAGAACACGAACAACCTTTGCAATCACTACACCACCACTCCGTTGGTTATCAACCATGCTGCACACAATTGACCTCGCCAAGAAGGCTAATCCCTATAAGTGCAACTAAGAACACAAGCAAGAACGTAGAGTGCACGATCTGAAATTGTGAAGTTGGGGTTTCACAAACTGTAGAACGGCGATATTATTAATCTAAGCAAATCCCAATTGTTTATGATGGCAACTATGGAGTATATATAGGTGGGAGGACATCCAAGGGGGTGTTGGGATCGTGACCTAATCCTAAGACACGAAAATAATGGACTTAGACTTGATACAAGGCCCAATGGCCCAATACGGTGGTGCAGCACCCTGACAAATTTTATACTCGATTTTGTTTTGACGACTCCTGTTGACTCCGAAGAAATTTTGACATGGGACCAGCGCCATTGGATAGGATATCCTCTCCCCTTTCCGTGCACATGTAGAACGTACAAAACAGAGTTCGTATGCGTCCTAGGCATCCGTTTTAGTGTGCACTGCTCCTGGACTCCGAGTTCGTATGCGGCCCAGTTTCCATTTTCTTTGAACGTATTCTTTGGTCCTACACGTCCCTAAGACTTCCTCCAGGTACTCTATGAACCTCTCCATGTATCCTAATCAAAATTAAATCATTAGGTAGCAATCTATTCTCAAAAACATATAAGGAAACATATAAGAACGAGCTCACCTCTGAAATTAATTGTTGTGTGTGAACTCTATTGATTGGATCTTGTATGTTCAATGGACTGTTGTTTGTATCCATAGAAGTGATGTCCTCATCACGCTGGCCTTGGCAGCTTTCTCCTCTTTGGTGATGAGTCCTTCGAACATCAGACCTAGAGACATTGAGGAGTCTCGGCTTCGGAAGCAGGTCAGCACATACTCTGTGATGTTCCTAGCCAGAGATTTCCCTTCAGTCTCAATCTCGTCGATGACCACATCTCCCAGAGCCTCAAGCTTTGCGCCGGTGGAGTTAAGCCATTGGGGACTTGTCCATCTCAGGCCCTGGATCAGCCGGTCGAACTACGCTAAATCCAAAAGGTACCAAAGCTTCATTCGCCCGCCCGAGGAAGTCCTAGACCTACTTGGACTTAATTGATCTCGCACTTCAGAGCTCCTCCAACGACCTCTGTGCAAAAGAGAGCTCCGCAGAACCCTCCTTCGAGAAACGCTTGACCTCCTTGGCATGATGCTAGATTCATTCGGCCAGCAGCTTCTCTTGGTCGACAATATTCTTCTCTCGGGGGTGAATGCAGCCTCGCCTATCCAAAAAGACCTTCTCCTTCACCTTCACTGTATCCTTCCTGGCAGAGACAACACTTTCTCTTTTGCTGAATCCTTCCCCTGCCAGCCACAATCGTTGCTTCTCTTGTTCGCACCAGGACTTGAATTCTTCCACGCGGTCAGCCAAGTCCTGCTTGCTGTGTGCCAGCTTTTGAGGGAGTTCATCCTCCCTCTGCTGGATCTTATCTTCTTCCTCCTAGAGTTTATCCTCCTTATTGTTAAGCTTATCTCGGTGCTTGAGGAGCTCTTCCCTCAAAGCTTCGAGACTCTCTGAGCGGCTTGCAGCCAATTCATTGGCCTTCTGGGTGTGCTCATATATCTCCTGGGTATTTTTGTCGAGGGCCTTTATAGCAGCCTCTCGTTCATCCAGCGCTTTGTTCAGATGCGACTGTCGGACCTTCTTTGATGCCACCCACTCCTTCTGGTCCGCCAGCCGGGACTGCATCACCCTCGTCTCGAAGTGCGTCTTTTGGCGCCAATGCCTCAGCATAGCACACTCTTCTTCAAGAGACTTGCACTCGTAGTCGAAGGCAAGCTGAACATGTTGGAAGCTGGAGTAGGCATTGTAAATCGACAATGCTAGAGTAATTGGCTCCGAGCCTACTTGGGGTATGTCCTCCGGTTCTTCCAGGTCTTATGGAATAGTTGTTGGAGCCCATAGCTCGAGCATGGAATCCAATAGCTCGACGTTGGCGGGGCTGATCTCCAGAACTTCATGTACCTCCGGCTCGGCTGCAGAAGGTCCCGTAGTCGGATCTTCAGCCATTGGCGCGGACGAGGAAGGTCCCACAGCCATATTCTCATATGATGGTGCCATCGCCTTTGGAGCTGGTGTCAAAGCTTCTATTGCAGCTTCCAAAGTCTCCGGCACTAGCGCCAATACCACGGGAGCTGGTACCTTTGGTGCGGGTTCTGAAGGCTCCAGCACTGGCTCCGGTACCTCCAGAGCTAGTTCTGAAGCAGTTGAAGCTTGCCCCGGTGCCATTGCGGCTTCTTGTTCCACCACTGGTACTGAGGTCGTCTCGGTGCTAGTTGGCACTAGAACTGCGGGGTTGACTGCCTCAATCACTGGAGGAGCCGTTTCAACAATGGAGGCTCCGGACGGTGCGGCCTCTGGGGCAAGGTACTAGCGGCTGTTGGAGCAGAAGCTCTCGATACTCTGGAAACAGAGGATAGAGATTTCAATAAAAAACGAAAAATAAAATCCACAAACTGAAGAGTCGGCCTTTACCTAGGGACATTGTTGCTCCAATCAACACGAATCTTCTTTTTGGGATGACTGGAGCCAGAACCCACAATAACCGGTGAGGTAGAAGCTCTGGACTTCATATCGTAGCTTGTAGTGGCTATTGATGTCGCCTCAGCTGGGATATCCCTTGGTTGTGAAGGGACTTTAGACCCAGAGCCTGCCTATGGCACCGGGACCATTGTCGACTTGTCGGAACTAGTGCCCATTGCAGGTGTTGGATCCAAAGGTGATCTTGCCATTGGAGTTGGACTTGTCGATGCTTGAGGCACAACCAGCACGGACTTAGGGATTGGCCAAGGCAGAGGTACCGTTTGTGTCAGATTCGATCTGACGTAACTATCGTCACACTATTCCAGCTTTCTCTTTTGGCTACAGGTTTCGACGGGCTCATTGCCCTTGCCCCAACTCTGTTTGGGTTCCTTCTGACTTCAAGTTGCGAGAGTCGTGCCCCCTAAAGCTCTGGGATAGAAATCCCTACTGGCGGAGTGTTCCTGTGTCTATCCACAATGCCTAAGTCATCAAGCAGTGGCATCTTCTTCTGTAGCTCCATCCTGAACTCCAGAACCATGTTCAGAGGTAGGAACTCCACTGGAGGTGTCAGGTCATTAGGATTGATGGCTTCGTGGTGCAACTTTTGTAGATGAAGCTTCAAATCCTTTTCATTCGAATTTGACATGAGAACAACATCAATCCATATGGGTCGATTTCTCCACTGAATGCCCATGCAGGCCATTCCCTCTTCTTCAGCAGAGCCCAATAGTTGGTCTAGAAGTTTGCAATCACCATTAGAGGGGTCACCCGTGCTTCCACTCAACTCCGGATCCTTGTCAAGATCGGATTTTACCCTTCCGCCAGCTTCGGGAGCTCCACCCAGGTGTCTGTGTCAGTGGTGGGAAGGACGTCTGGCAACTCGATCCTATCATGGCGATCCACCCTGATAATCACCCAATCCTTCTTCTAGCCATCCCACTTCCCAGAAGGAAACATCTTCAAGTACTTGAAGGGTGAATTACTGCGCTTCACGAAGTAGTAGAAGCCCAGGAAATCATTCCTTTTCCAAGTTGTATGAACCATGAAGAAGGTCCAGAATAGCTCAATGCAGGGCGGCCGCACACCCACTCACATCTCGCAAAAATGGACAAATGATGCCACAAGCAAGAAGGAGTGCGGGCTGGGGCGGTGGAGCTGCAACCCATAGAAGTTCAGCAACATCAACAAGAAGCTGGAGAACGGGGGGATGAGCCCCACCATGGCGAACGCTGAGAAGTACACGATCTCGCTAGCGCTTTCCTTCTTGAAGGGGAGTTTGTCGAAGCGAATCGAGTTCTTGAAGGAGTCACTCGACAACCCCATGTAGGTGCGGACTCTTTACAACTCGGTGTCATTCTTGATCTTGCTACGTGGAAGTCCTAACTCCATCGCCGCAAAGTGGAGCAGAAGTGGAAAAAGTGTTGCAAGGGGGAGAGCTCTAAGCGCAAGATCAAATGAAAGTGTAAGGAGTTCTCTTCCCATGCATACTTTCTCCATTTAGTAAACCTCCACAACGCTTGGATGGAAATTACATCCATACAAGAATCACGAATAATCTCGTCAATGACAAGGGGGCCCTGGTTCACTATGTTAAAAAGTGGCATTAGGCAAACTGTTGTCATGATGGGAAGTTGGAACCTCGAGGGCGGCAATCTAACACTGCTACAAAGATTACGCTGCGAACCGATACGAACATCAAATTAGGAATCAACGATCTTCAATTGCGTTAGATCTACACGCCAGGATCCCGTTCACCATATCAAGAAGGGCCACGTGGTGATGGCATAACTGTGTGTTGTCGCTTCAACCTCCTAGGAAAAGACTTTGGAGTAGCAGAGCGGGAATCGATAGTGGCCCCACCTCCTGTAGCATAACATCTCCTTGAGGTGGGCCTGGTGGCCACTGTCGATACCCTGCATACCGGGTACCCCTTGGTACCGTAAACAAAGTCATGGAGTTCCAATATCCAGGCGGTGGACATCCAAAGTAGATATGTGTCCGCCATTATTAGATCTGCCTCCCTCCATAGGGTGGCTCTGGTGTTGCCACATGTCCAGAAGAGATGGACCTGCCTCCCTCATTTGGGTAGCTCCGGTGCTGCCACGTGTCCTATAGAGGTGGACCTGCCTTCCTCCTCATGGAAGCTCCAGCATTACAACATATCCACTAGCACCGGACCTATCCCCTAGTGGAGCGAAGCTCCAGAGCTTCCACGTGTCAACATCTCGGACCTAAGTCTGCAATGGGAAGATAGCGGGATCTTCAATGACGCGAACATTCAAGGGCCATCAATTGGCCATTACAAACCTGGTTAATGCATCATTAATGCTAGATTAATGACGCATGATCATAGGACTATCAAGACTGGTAACGCTATTGTTAAAGCACGTTATCACGCTATTAACCACTTTTAACACTATTTACCATGTATAGAGCAGTTTATTATGGTTGGGGCCACCTGTCGGGCCAAGCTAAAACTGTAACAGCTAGTCCTTAGCATATAAATGGGTTGCGCTCCACGCTAGAAGGACAAGTCATCTCACACACACACAAGCTTATTGTAACACCATCATTTTCATCCATCATGCATTGCATACATTCCAATACATGTTTAATGTCGAGCAACATAAAAAGAAAAAAGTTTAAAATGAATTAGAAACAAAACTGCACTTAAGAATTCTGAAAAGTGCGGACTAGTCCGATTTTGGTGCGGGCTAGTCCGATTTGTTTCTGGCCTCCATCGGACTTGTCCGTTTTGCAATGGACTAGTTTGTCTTTCCCTCTGGACACTTTCGGACTCGTCCGATCCTGTGCGGACAAGTCCATTGTTCCAAATTCCTTGGAAATTTTGCTAAGTCCCAGGACTTTTCCAAACTAGTCTGGTTTTCCAGCGGACTTGTCCGTTTTCCCCTCTGATTAAAGTCGGACTTGTCCGATTTTTTGCCAGACTTGTCTGTTTTCCCCCTCTGGATAAGTTCGGACTTGTCCGATGTTTAGTCCAGACGTGTCGGATATCTCTCTATACAACTTCGGACTAGTCCAGTCCTTTTCACACTTGTCCGGTAAATCATGATTTCGAGTTGATCTTTCGTTTCACGACTTGTTTCTTGGGTTTTACATTAAGTGGGCCTAGGAACGTCGTGTCTAACTCTTTTAGAGCCCATGAGGGACTCTAAACTGACCACTACTCATCTCAAACTCGAAATCCATCTAACCCTAGCCCTCCACCTCTATATAAACAACCCCACCCCTTGGCTTGACATCTATTTGCCACTTTTCCACCAAACCCTAGCTCGTGACTATCCGTCACCAAGGAGGGAGAAGGAGATCTAGAGCAAGAAGAAGATGAGGAATAAACGAAAGAGGATCAAGATCTTCATCAACTTCGCGTTCTTTGTCAACAATTCATCTCAAGTTCTTCATCAACCCTAGATCGTCAAGATCCAAGTGTTACCTCCAAGATCCTTGATTCATTGGAGTTCTAAGCAACTGGTACACCTTATATTCTCTTTTCCTTACGTGAATTCAACCCCAAAAACTCCAGATTCATGTCGATCTAGAAAACCCTAATCTGTTGTTCTTGCGAAGTGCGAGTTTGTCCGGTCCCTAGCGGACTAGTCTGATTTTCCTGGTTAATTTCTGTTGAATTAAGACTCGAATCAAATTCAAACCTGCATAAACCAATATAAACCTGTTGAAAGCTATTTGAACTAGTTAGTGATCATTATTACAACTTATTAACTAGTTTTGCTTCACAGTTGCATTAATCATGCATGTCATGTGATATTGAGTCATGTATGTGCATCTATTGATTGAAATTCTTGTCTTGTATGTTTATTGTGCGGATTAGACGGATTTGCGCTAGAGAATTCCGCGGAGGACCTCCAGCACCAAGAGTTTGAAGGCTTTGACCCGAACCAATCCCAAGAGCAAGGAAAGTGTCCTTGAAGCATATTGATCCTATTTTTAAAATAAATGTTTTGGTTGCAAAACTGCATGCTTGTGTCAACTTGATGGGAATCCTATGGTAGGAAGTTTACTAGCATTGTGTAACCACCCTTATTACCTGGAATTCATGGTAGAGTGTCGGGAAGGGCCTTTTACTTTTTGCTACGCTTAATTAATTGGGATGGGAATAAAAAGCATACTATCTAATTATGCACTTATGAGATTATGATTAAGATGAAATGGTTAATATGATATGGTAATGGGTGATCTAAGCAAGCATGGTTTGTGGATGGGTTGGATGTTATGGTGGTTTGCTTGTTTTAGATCTAAGGACCGGTTCGTGGATCGACCATCTAGGATTTATAGTGCCAACACGAGGCCAAGTATGGGTGCGGCGTAGCTGATTAATTAGGGCTTTGCCAGTGCTGTTTGGACCATTCAGGATGCTTGGGGAAGGGGTAGTCGGATTACGTTTGTTGATGATTGGTGGGACTACCCTGGGATCCAAATGGCTCAAGAGGGGGCCCTTGGTCGAAGATGTGCTCTGTAGGAGACATCACCACTGGTGAAACCTCAGTGGGGTCTAAATAGGCTAGTAATCCCTTTGTAAAGGCTATTTTGTGATCTCTTGGCCACACACCAATGTAAGTGTGAGACATCATATATAATAGAGGTTCTAGTCACTACAAGGTGATGAAATCACAAACATGTGGGTAAAGCGGTACAACCTCTGCAGAGTGTGTCATAAAACTATCATGATAGCCGTGCTCCCAGTTATGAGCAACCTGGACCCTCACATGATTAGAGGAAACTTGGTATTGGGATGGTTTTTGGGATGGTTATGGTTGGTATTATGGTTATGGTTGGTTATGAGTTAAATTCTGATATTGATTATGGTCATTAGTAATGATAAATCTGGAATATAGATGATGATAATGAACATGCACTGGTATTATGATGATTACATGGTTTATGATGGATATATTTCACATACATATAATATATTGCTTTTCAAACGTTTTAATGTACTTTTCAGCACATAGCCATTACTATTGTCGTCATTTGAATCAGCTACATGTCATACTTTCCACACTTGCTCAGTACGACATGTACTCACCCTTGCAATTCCCCCACCAACAGTTGCAAGTCAGGATTGGGAGTATAATGGTGATAATGAGGAGTTCTAGGTCGTGTCTATCGTTAGCTTTGCCTGTGAAGCGTTGGAGCTGCGCTATCCCTTTTGCTTAGTTGCTTAGTTTGCTTAATTAGTTTATTTCCGCTGCATTAGTTCAAACTTGTCATTAATATTCATTAGAGCTTGTATTTGAGATATTCTGAATTATGTAATAAAAGTGCTTAATTAATCTTGTCTTCTGGTAATTTTCTGTATACTCTTTTGTGAATGCACTAGTATATGTGTGTTGAACATCCTGGGCACACATATGCATTCGCTTGGTTCATTTTCGGAACCGGGTGTCACAAATTGGTATCAGAGCCACAGGTTGAACATAGAATGCAGCCTGGATAGAATGGACAGTTTAGAGCACATAGGAGCTCTCAGGAATCGATGTGTTTTTGCTTGGTGTGTTGTTTTCTATATATTGGTTGCTTGTGTGCTTAATAGAGGATTTTGGGATGCTTTATAATTGCCATGTCCACCTAGGCTAGTATAGCTAATTGTTTAGTTTCATTTTTCTTGATGCATATAGTTGGGGACGTTTTCTAAATTCTTATCTCTTGCTTTTCTTTAGATGGTGAGGACTCGCAACCAGAGAGATGACAATGATGAGGAGGACAACAATGGAGCACCTCAGAACAACCATGGACAAGGACCTGCCCAGGGAGCTATAATTATTGAGAAGCTATTGGCTATACAAAACCAGCTCATGTAGACCATGATACAAACTATGGGACAGCTGCAGACTGGTAACATCAACAATCATCCCCACATGTCTCCACAGCCACCTGCACCTCCTTATAACCGGATGGGAGAATTCATTAGGAGTTAGGCCGCCAACCTTTGCTCAAGCCGCTGACCCTATGGATGCTGATGATTGTCTCAAGTCCGTTGAAAAGAAGCTAGTCGTTGTCCAATGCAGTGATCGACAGAAGGTGCTCTTTGCATCTCATTAACTTGTTGGAGCAGCTGCCGATTGGTGGGATTGCTTATGCAATGGTCATGAGAATCAAGAGAGGGTCACCTGGGCAGAATTCAAGGAGAGTTTCCGTTCTCATTATGTGCTAGATGGTGTCATGATCCTGAAGAGGCAATAATTTGAGAACCTGAGGAAAGGAAAGTCAAGTGTTGGTGAATACCTCAATAAATTCACTCAACATTCAAGGTATGCCTATGAAGATGTTAGTCGGGACAGCCGGAAGCAATATTTGTTCATTAGGGGCGTTAACAATGAGATCCAAGTGCAATTGCTCAATTGTGATTATGCCAACTTCCAGAAGCTTGTGGACAAAGCAATTATTGTGGAGAACAATTCTGTGAGATGGAGCAAGACAACAAGAGGAAGGTATCATATCAAGGACGCAACAAGGAAGTAATGTGCGCCCTCGCTTTGCGCCACCCATTGCGCCTTATTATAGCTCTTCTGCTCCTGTTCAATGCCCTGGATTTGCACCGCGCCTAGCTCAGTTTGTGCAGCAGCGCCCTATCATGCAAGCACTTAGACTTCCAATGCCTTATGCACCTCGTGCCAACTTTCCTGGTGCTAATGCGCAGAATCAAGTCCGTCCAAATTCTGGTGCAGCAAAGAAGTGCTATACTTGTGGAGAAGCTAGACACTTTGCACATCAATGTTCTAAATCAGGCCTTGCTCAAGGAAGCATTGCGCCAAGGCAAAATCCAAGACCCAATGGAGGACATCCGCAAGGAAACCATGGACAGCAGAATTTTGCTCGTGGCAATGTGAATCATGTCTCTACGGAGGATGCTCAACAAGTGAATGACGTGGTCATTTGTATGTTTCACGCAAACTCCAACCTGGCGAGTATGTTATTTGATTCTAGAGCATCACATTCATTCATTGCATCGAAATATATTGCCAAGTATAGTTTGCCTATCTCTCATATGAAGTTTACTCTATTGGTTAAGTCTCCTAGAGGAGATATGAGGACAAATATAGTATGTCCGAAAGTAAGCCTTACAATAAGGGGGGTAGACTTCTTCGCCAACCTCATTGTCTTGGATTCTCAAGGATTGGACATTATACTTGGTATGGACTGGTTGAGGAAGCACAATGGAGTTATTAAGTGTGCCACGAAGACGGTGAAGTTGACCAATGAAGAAGGGATCACCGTAGAATTTGAAGCATGTCAACACGCACCAAAGCAATTTGAGTTGAATCACATGGACGGTGCCGCAAGTGAGGAGATTCTGGTGGTCTGTGAATTTTTGGATGTTTTTCCGGATGAGTTGCGAGGTATGATGCCTCATAAAGAATTAGCAGGGCTCAAGAAGCAGATTCAACAGCAACTACAGAAATGTTTTATTCGCCCCAATTCTTCACCTTGGGGAGCGCCTGTTCTTTTTGTGGATAAGAAGGATGGGTCGCAAAGAATGTGTGTAGACTACCAAGCCCTCAATGAGGTGACAATCAAGAACAAGTATACCCTTCCACGTATAGAAGACCTGTTTGATCAAATGAAGGGTGCTTGTATTTTCTCCAAGATTGATTTGAGGTCGGGATACTTTCAAATGAAGATTAGGCCATCGGTAATACCCAAGACAGCTTTTAGGACACGGTATGGATCATATGAGTACACCATGATGTCCTTTGGATTGACAAATGCACCTGCATACTTTATGTACCTCATGAATAAGGTCTTCATGGAGTACTTGGATAAGTTTGTTGTGGTGTTCATTGATGACATTATGATCTACTTGAAGGATGAGAAGGAACATGAGGAACACTTGAGGCTCACATTGCAGAAATTGAGGGAGCATCAATTGTATGCCAAGTTCAGCAAGTGCTAGTTTTGGTTGAAAGAAGTGTTGTTTTTGGGTCATATCATCTTGGGAGGAGGAGTATCGGTTGACCCCGGAAAAGTGAGGGACATGTTGAAATGGAAACCCCCGCAGAACGTAAAGGAAATAAGGAGTTTTCTTGGGATGGCTGGATATTACCGTCGATTCATCAAGGACTTTTCCAAGTTAGCCAAGCCAAAGATAGAATTGCTAATGAAGGGGAAAGCATTTCAATGGACCCAAGCTTGTCAAGAGAGTTTTGAGGAGTTGAAGAAGAGGTTAACAACAACCCCAGTTTTGGTATTGCCGAATGTGAGCAAGAGCTTTGATATTTATTGTGATGCACCGAGACAAGGACTTGGATGCGTATTGATGCAAGAAGGTCATGTAGTCGCCTATGCATCGAGACAATTGAAGAAACATGAGCAGAATTACCCAACGCATGATTTGGAACTTGCAGCCGTGGTACACGTATTGAAATTTTGGAGACATTATATTCTTGGACAGAGGTGTGAAATTTATACGGATCACAAGAGTATTAAGTATATTTTCACACAAATGGATCTGAATTTGAGGCAACAAAGATGGTTGGACCTCATCAAGGATTATGATTTGGGAATTAATTATCATCTTGGAAAAGCCAATGTAGTGGCTGATGCTTTGAGAAGAAGAAAGGTAAATCATCAACTCATGATTCGAGGATTGCCATCCGATTTATGTAAGGAGTTTGAACGGTTGAACCTCGTATTTAAAAATGAGATGGGGATGATGGAGCTAAATCTGACTTTGGAACAAGAAATTCGAGAGGGTCAAACAAATGATGAAAAAATTCAGGAGATCAAGGAAAGGACCCGGGAGGGGAGAGAATTCGATTTGATGAGGATGATCATTGTACTTTATGGCTTGGAAAAAGGATTGTCTTGCCGAATGTGAAGCGTATTTGGGGGACAATATTAAAGGAGGCACATGACTCGACATACTCTATTCACCCCGGTTGTACAAAGATGTACAAAGACTTGAAGACATGCTATTGGTGGGCTAGCATGAAGAAGGATATAGCTGAATATCTAGCAATTTATGATGTGTGCCAACGAGTCAAGGCGGAACATCAAAGGCCAACCGGATTATTGCAACCATTGAAGATTCTGGAATGGAAGTGGGAAGAAAATAGCATGGACTTCATAGTTGGATTGCCATGTACACAGTCCGGTTATGACTCAATATGGGTAATTGTGGATCGTTTGACCAAGTCAGCTCATTTTATTCCCGTCAAGTCCAATTTTAATGGATAGAAATTAGCGGAACTGTATAAGGGAAGAATAGTGTGTTTGCATGGAGTTCCAAAGAAGATAGTATTGGATAGAGGTTCTCAATTTACCTCCAGGTTTTGGCAAAAATTGCATGAAGCATTGGGAACAAGATTGAATTTCAGCTCAGCATATCACTCTCAAACGGATGGACAAAAGAAGAGGACCAATCAGATTTTGAAGGATATGTTAAGAGCTTCTGCTTTAAAGCATGGGAAAATTTGAGACAAGAGCTTGCCATATGCGAAATTCTAACACAACAATAGTTACCAAGCATGTTTGAAGATGTCACCATATGAGGCACTATATGGAAGGAAGTGTAGGACACCTCTATTTTGGAATGATACAAGAAAAACTCAAGTATTTGGTCCGGATGTTTATAAAAAGCTGAAAAACAAGTTTAGATTATTCGTGAAAACTTGTGGGATGCTCAATTAAGGCAAAAAGGCTATACGGAGAATAGGAGAAGGAAACTATCCTTTGAAATCGTATATTTTGTTTACCATAAGGTGTCACCAATGAGAGGTCATAAGAGGTTTAATATAAGAGGCAAGCTAACACCTCGCTATATTGGGCCATTCAAGATTTTGGACAAAAGAGGAGAGGTAGCATATAGGTTGGAGATGTCAGCTCATCTTTCAGATGTCCATGATGTGTTTCATGTTTCCTAGCTCAAGAAGTGCTTGAGAGTACCAGAAGCACGAGTGCCAATGGAAGAATTGGAATTAGAGGAAGATTTGACTTATGCCGAGCAACCGATCAAAATCTTGGAAACCAAGAAGAGAGTCACAAAGAACAAGATTATTAGATGGTGTAAAGTGTAATGGAAGCATCATCCAGAATCAGATGCAACATGGGACCTAGAAGATGATCTCAAGAAGGAATTTCCCTAGCTTTTCTCTTCCGCATCGAATCTCGAGGGTGAGATTCATTTTATGGGGGGTAGGTTTGTAACACCCTCATTTTCATCAATCATGTATTGCATACATTCCAATACATGTTTAATATCGAGCAACATAAAAAGGAACAAGTTTAAAATGAATTAGAAACAAAACTACACATAAGAATTCTGGAAAGTGCACACTAGTCCGATTTTGGTGCGGACTAGTCCGATTTCTTTCTGACCTCCATCGGACTTGTCCGTTTTGCTACGTACTAGTCTGTTTTTCCCTCTGGACATCTTCGGACTTGTCCGATCCTGTGCGGACTAGTCCGGTGTTCCAAAATCCATGGAAATTTTGCTAAGTCCCTGGACTTGTCCGGACAAGTCCGGTTTTCTAGCGGACTTATCCGTTTTCCCCTCTGACTAAAGTCGGACTTGTCCTATTTTTGCCCAGACTTGTCTAGTTTTCTCCTATGGATAAGTTCGGACTAGTCGGATATTTAGACCGGACTTGTTCGATATCTCTCTTTCCAACTTCGGACTAGTCCAGTCCTTTTCGGACATGTCCAATAAATCGCGACTCCGAGTTGATCTTTCGTTTCATGACTTGTTTCTTGGGTTTTATGTTAAGTGGGCCTAGGGACGTTGTGTCTAACTCTTTTAGAGCCCATGAGGGACTCTAAACCGACCTCTACTCATCTCAAACTCGAAATCCATCTAACCCTAGCCCTCCACCTCTATATCAACAACCCCACTCCTTGGCTTGACATCTATTTGCCACTTTTCCACCACACCCAAACCCTAGCTCGTGACTAGCCGCCACCAAGGAGGGACAAAGAGATCTAGAGCAAGAAGAAGAGGAGGAGGAAAAGAAAGAGGATCAAGATCTTCATCAACTTTGTGTTCTTCGTCAACAATTCATCTCAAGTTCTTCATCAACCCTAGATCGTCATGATCCAAGTGTTACCTCCAAGATCCTTGATTCATTGGAGTTCTAAACACCTGATACACCTTCTATTCTCTTTTCCTTACGTGAATTCAACCCCAAAAACTCCAAATTCATGTCGACCTATAAAACCCTAATTTGCTTTTCTTGCGAAGTGTGGACTTGTCCGGGCCCTAGCAGACTAGTCCAATTTTCCTGGTTAATTTCTGTTGAATTGATTCTAAATTTACTTGAATCAAACTGAAACCTGCATAAACCTGTATAAACCTGTTGAATGCTATTAGAACTAGTTAGTGATCATTATTAAAAACTTATTTACTAGTTTTGCTTCACAATTGCATTAGTCATGCATGTCATGTCATATTGAGTAATGTATGTGCATCTATTGATTGAAATTCTTGTTTTGTATGTTTATTGTGCGGATTAGACAGATTTGCACTAGAGAGTGCCGCAGAGGACCTCCAGCACCGAGAGTTTGAAGGCTTTGACCCAAACAAATCCCAAGAGCAAGGCAAGTGTCACTGAAGCATATTGATCCTGTTTTTAAAATAAATGTTTTGGTTGCAAAACTGCATGCTTGTGTCAACTTGATGGGAATCCTATGGTAGGATGTTTACTAGCGTTGTGTAACCACCCTTATTACCTAGAATTCATGGTAGATGTTATGGTGGTTTGCTTGCTTTAGATCTAAGGACCGGTTCGTGGAGCGATCATCCAAGATTTACTGTGCCACCATAAGGCCAAGTATGGGTGCAGCGTAGCTGATTAATTAAAGCTTTATCGGTGCTATTTGGACCATTAAGGATGCTCAGGTAAGGGGTAGTCGGATTGGGTTTGTTGATGATTGGTGGGACTACCTTGGGATCCGAATGGCTCAAAAGGGGGCCCCTGGTTCAAGATGTGCTCTGCAGGAGACATCACCACCAGTGAAACCTCAGTAGAGTCTAAATAGGCTAGTAATCCCTTTGTAAATGCTATTTTGTGATCTCTTGGCCACACACCAATGGAAGTGTGAGACGGCATAATAGAGGTTCTAGTCACTACAAGGTGATGAAATCACAAACACGTGGGTAAAGTGGTACAACCTCTGCAGTGTGTGTCATAAAACTATCATGATAGTCGTACTCCTGGTTATGAGCAACCTGGACCCTCACATGATTAGAGCAAACTTGGTATTGGGATGCTTTTTGGGATGGTTGTGGTTGGTATTATTGTTATGGCTGGTTATGAGTTAAATTTTGATATTGATTATAGTCATTGGTAATGAGAAATATGAAATATGGATGATGATAATGAATATAGAATGGTATTATGATGATTACATGGTTTATGATGGGTATATTTCACAAACATATAATATATTGCTTTTCAAATGTTTTAATGTAATTGTCAGCACTTAGCCATTACTATTGTCGTCATTTGAATCAGCTACATGTCATACTTTCCACACTTGCTGAGTACGACATGTAATCACCCTTGCAATTCCCCCACCAATAGTTGCAGGTCAGGATCGGGAGTCTAACGGTGATAATGCGGAGTTCTAGGCCGTGTCTACGGTCAGCTTTGCCTGTAGAGTGTTGGAGCTGTGCTATCCCTTTTGCTTAGTTTGCTTCATTAGTTTATTTCCGCTGCATTAGTTCAAACTTATCATTAATATCCAATAGAGCTTCTATTTGAGATATTCTGAACTCTGTAATAAAAGTGCTTAATTAATCTTGTCTTGTGGTAATTTTCTGTATACTTTTTTGTGAATGCACTCGTGTATGTGTGTTGAACGTCCTGGGCACACATATGCGTTTGCTTGGTACATTTTCAGAACCGGGTGTCACACTTATACACACTCATACTCATACAATCAACACACACCCCATGGAGTAGGGTATTACGCTCAGGTGGCCTGAACCACGTAAAACTCTCTATGTTCACCCATTCTTCATAATCTTGACTAGCGCCCATTCGAATACAAACCTCCGCGGACTACTTCTTAGTAGTACCGGGGGAAGTGTCCTAGTCCACACTTCGACAGCCTTGAAGAACCTGAAGAAGCCACTTTCGGAGTGTGATGGAGGAGGAGGAGGTGGAGAAGCCACAGAATTAGAGGAGGAAGTAGGAGGATCGACATTCTTCCTTCTTGGTGCAATAGGCTCGGGAGGAGGAAGTTTTGGTCGAAGCCTTCGATGAGTGACACCCTTCTTGAATTTCAGCCCAGAGACCTTCTCAATTAGATACATGATATATGGTGCATAGCCTGACGAGCGGTTGGGGTGTGAGAGATGTTGAAGATGTCATCAAATATATACTCCACAACGTTAAATCAGACATTCCCATCGATGAGCACCATCAAATGCCTTGAATATCCTTGAATGATCCCCGCATCTCCATCCTTGGCGGTAATAGTCTTCCTTAGAACATGGTTGAGCACACTATAGAATGGCTTGATGTCCCTTATGTGCCCCGTGTAATAAATTGCATGTCTTGGATACATGTAATGCAAATCATCCCTACTAACAGCTTTGAGATTTGAAATATTGATCTCGTTGTCAATTTGATCCTCCAAGCCAAAAATCTGGGCAATCTCCCAATATGTAACAGAGTATTGCTCACCATTAGTGAGCCAAGTGAACCTCCGATCTCCTTGCTTATGAAAGTATATGTGACATCCGGTTCCGAAAAATGAACAAAGTGCAGTATATGTGTGCCCAGGATGTTTAACACACATGCACAAGTGATTCATAAATGATAAACAGATAAATACCACAACTACAATTATTAAATAGTACTTTATCACAATATTCAAATAATCCTCAAATTACAACTCTAATGATCATTAATGATAATACTACTACAACGGAAATGATCTAATTAAGCAAACTAAGCAAATAGGGTAGTGCGGCTCCAAGCAACACCACAGGCAAGTTGACAGAAGCACACAACCTAGTACTCCGCATTATCATCATGATACTCCTAGACATCACCTAAAACTGTTGGTGGGGGAATTGCAAGGGAGAGTACATGTCGTACTCAGCAAGTGTGGAAAGTATGACATGTAGCTTAAATAAAGCATGATAATAAACAATGGCTAATTGCTAAAAAGTACATTTAAAACATTTAAAAAGCATACTTAGGATGTCTATGTGACATAATTAACATAATACAAAATCAAAATTAAGTATCCATTCATATACCAAATTATTACCATCATCACCATCCATGTTAATTTATCATAACTCAATTCATAACCATAACCATAATCATAACCATAACCAACCATAACCATAACCATCCCAAATCACAAGTTCCCTCTAATCATGTAGGTCATACAGGTACTCTTAACCGGGAGCACGACTGCCATGATAGTTTTTAACATTCTGCAGAGGTTGTACCACTTTACCCACAAGTTCATGATTTTGTCACCCGTCGGCGACTAATGAAATCTATCTTATGCCAATTACCCTTCCTTAGGTGTATGGCCAAGAGATCACAAAATAGCCTTTGCAAAGGGACTACAAGCATATTCAGAACAACTGAGGTTTCACCGGTGGTGATGCCTCCAACTGAGCACATCCTAAACCAAGGGCCCCCTCTTGTGCAGTTCGGATCCCAGGGTAGTACTGCCATTATTGCAAACCCAACCGACTCCCATTCCCCGCTCCACCAAATGATCTGAATTGATGCTGGTAATACTCCTAATTATTTATCTAAGCCGCACCCATACTTGGCCTTGTGGTGGCACTGTAGTCCTGGCCTATTCTCGTATGAAGCGGTCCTTAGATCCAAGGAAAGAAAACCACCATAACATCCAACCCAATCCACAAACCATGCTTGCTTAGATCTCCCAAGTCCCACATTGCCATTTAACCATGTTCATCAATTTATATCATCCATAGGATCATTAATTCATAATTAAGCCATTTAGTTGTTTTCCCATCCCAATTAATTAGAGCGAACCAATAAGGTAAAAATACCCTTCCCGACTCTCTACAATACATTCCAAGTGACAAGGATGGTCAAACAGGTCTAGTAAACACCTATCATGGGTTTCCCGTCAAATTGACACAAGCATGCAGTTTTGCAAGCAAAACATTTAAAAACAGGATCGAAATGATCAAGGACACTTGCCTTGCTCCCGAGCTTTGTTTTGGTCAAAGACTTCAAAATTTTGGTACTAGAGGTCCTCGATAGCACCCTCTAGCGCAACACCTTCTATTTCGAGCGACAAACATGCAAAACACACAATTCAATCGATTAATGTTTACTATAATGCTCATATAGTACTCAATATGCCATGACATGCATATTTAATGCAATTATGAGGTAAAACTTGTTAATGAGTTTCTATTAATGTTTACTAACTGGTTCTAATGGTTTTTAACAAGTTTGGATAGGTTTGGAATCGATTCGAGCCAATTTGGAATTAATTCAGCACAATTCAGATTCAGAGGCCGAACAAGTCCGGTACGAGGGCCGGACTAGTCCGCCCTATCGAAGAATTGCGAATTAGGGTTTTCTTGATCTGCGAGAATTGGGGTTGAATTTGCATGGAAAAGGGAAAGTAGAAGGTGTACCCCGTGTGTAGAACTCCAAGGATCGAGAACTGAAGATGAAACTTGAATCTTGAAGATCTAGGGTTGATAATGAAGAGTTGATGGAGAGTTGGGGGTGAATTGGTGATGAAGAACGAAGAGTCAATGAAGATCTTGATCGATTGATCCTCCTTCGTGTTCTCCCCCTCCTGCTTGCTGCTGGATCTTCTTTTGATGATGGCTCCCACTAACTAGGATTTGGGGTCTTTCAAAAGTGGCAAAGAGATGAGAAGTTGGGGTGTTGGGTTGTTTATATAGGGGTGGAGGTGTAGGGTTTGATGGATTTCGAGTTTGGGTGTGGGTGGAGGCCGGTGTGGGGTCTCACATGGGCTCCAAAAAGGTTAGACACGACGTCCTTGGGCCAACTCAAGGTAAAAACTCAAAACAAGTCATGGAGGAAAAGATTGATTCGGAATTGGGCACAACGGACAAGTCCGCTAGGGGGTCCGGACTAGTCCGATGTTGGATAGAGACAAAAACGGAGAAGTCCGGTAGAAGGTTCGGAAAATAACGGTCTTGTCCAGAGAGGAAAACGGACAAGTTCGGCACAGATAGGACAATTCCGAGGATTTGACAACTTATTCAAAAATTAGACCAAATATCGGACTAGCCTGCACTCAATCATGGATAAGTACGGAATGGAACAGAGACTAAATCAGACTAGTCCGCAGCAAAAACAGACAAGTCCGGAGGGGCTTCAGAGGGGAAAATCGGACTAGTCCGGGGTACCAACCAGACAAGTCCGTACTTATACAGACTTTTAAGTGTTGTTTTGCTTCTAATTCATTTTAAACTTGTTTCTTTTTATGTTGCCTAATGCTAAACATGTTTAATAGTGATACAATGCATGATGGATGAAAATGAGGGTGTTACAAAACTACCACCCTTAAAATAAATCTCGCCCTTGAGATTCGACGTAGAAGGAAAGAGATAGGGAAATTCGTTCTTGAGTTCATCATCTAGCTCCCAGGTGGCTTCCAATTCATATATTAAATCACATGAGGAACAAGAATCATCACTAGGAATCAATAATTTCAAACGACTAATTTCAAATTCTAGTGACTCAATTTTAACAGCATTGTCCCTAAGGTTTTTGTCCTTTTTCTTAACTATAACAGTGGCACGAGAAATAGCATCACACATTTCTTTGCAAGTAGGACATACCTTTTCATTGTCGCTGTTGTGTTCAGCCCCCTCCATACTTGATCTTGACCTGCCCGCCATGAAGAACAAGTTTGCCAAATCATCCTCATGTTCATCACTTCCAATGTTCAAATCGCTTGAGCCAAGTTCTTGAAGTGCGGAGATAAAACTGTTCACCAATTGACGTCCTGTAAAACCCTTGTTTTTCTTCGTATCTTTTGCAGAGGAGTGCTTCGTCCTTGTTTGCTTTTCATCCCGGAAGGTATGACCTAAAATGTTAGGGCAATCTGAACAAAAATGTCATGTCTTACCACATTCAAAACATCATTGAGGTCCCGAGCTTCCTCTCCTTCTAGTTCTCACATTTTGCAATGCTTTCGAGAACCTAGTAGAGAGAAGTACTAGCTCCTCCTCTGGAAACTCCTTCAATCTGTTCAAGGGTTAGAGAGGACAACAAAGCAAGTGTACCACAAAATGAAGTTTGACCGGATCTATGCATATCAAGTTGAAAAACAAATGCAAGAGACATGTTGGGGTTCTTACGTGAGATTTTATCAATTTCATGAGTTTTCAATTTAGAATAAAGAACATCTAATGTAAGTGTACTCATCACAGTAGATTCACGAATGGATGTGACTTTCATCTCCCAAATTGACATGTCTAATGAACTTAGTAATTGTCTAGCATTTTCAGCATCTGAAAAATTAACATTGACGCTACGCAAGTTGCTGAGAATTTTATTAAAGCGAGCAAAGAGGTCATCAATGGACTCACCGGGTTGCATCTCGAAACGCATGTATTCTTTCTTGAACATGTCTTTCCTTCCCACATGATTGTTTTGGATCCTTCGTGGTAGTCACAAAGTGCTTTTCACAAATCGTATACAGATTGGAGGTGTGCAACACGGTCGACGTCACTTTGAGTTAATCCTTGTATGATCAAGTTCCGAGCCTTGTTGTTGTTGTCGACATCTCTCAGATTTGTAGCTGTAACTTGATCGTTTGACGGCACTTCGTAAGCCTTGTATACCTTCTCCCATATTGTGAAGCCTTGAGCCTGGATGAAGGCTTCCATATGTGCCTTCCAAACCTGAAAATCAATACCACTAAAGACACAAGGTTTTGCGGAGTATTTCTCCATGATGATTAGTCAAAAAACACGTGTGAATCACAAAGATTAGAGCACCGTGGCTCTGATACCAATTGTAGGATTGTAGAGCACATGTAAAGCTACCAGAGGGGGTGAATGGTAGATTAAAACTTTTTTAGCAGAAGAAATAAAAACCCCTCGGCAGAAAAACAATCCGTTAAAGAAATCGTGTGTGAGACTAGTCTAAACATGTTTCACCATCACAAAAGTGATATATATCCGAGAGAATCAAGTGAAGAAGACAACACAACAAGAATCACTCAAATTTGTCGAGAGAAACTCAAGTTACGATCGAAAGATCGAACAAAGGTCAATTCGTCCTACCCGGGAAAAACAGTTCTGGAACACTGTAAAGAAACTCGTTTAGATCAGAAACCACAAATCCAATGATCGTAAAATTTTTACAAATGATAGAAAATTAAGTTGTGAAGACAACCCAAAAGAATCACATCAATCAAATCTGTAAAACTCTAGTTATGATAAAACCACCGAACCAAGGTAGTGCTGTGCAGAAACTCGACGAGAAAGACTTGACAGAAACATGTCAGACGAACAAGGCACGAAAGTTCCTTCGAACTACAAATTTTATAGATAAAACCACGGGAGGAACAGCCCCAAAGTCCTCGACCACGAGCTCTAGCCTCCCTTGCTTATATAACCAGCCCTTAGGGCAACCCAAACTCAACTAGGACTCTAATCCTACTCAATTCACGAATCAAAACTTTCCATACTGCTCAAGACTCTTCTATACGCAGATAGAAATAATCTTAAGACTTCCAAAAACCTTAGGAATGTATCCCACAATTCTAAAACAACTCAAATTTGTGACCCACACGAAATCCTATCATAACCAACTCGATACTTTCCATATCGAGCCATAACCGACTCCGCCGAAGCCGAAGTCATCAACCAATACAATGCGATCCTTCCAACCAGATCTTTCCTTACTTAGCCCATCATCGGTACCATGTTTCCATGTCATGCACCCCTTGCATACGTGCAAACATCTTCCAACAACGTCCACGGTACCTTCATATGCTTTGTTCTTGATTCAAACATGTTGCGCAACCTCCCGATCAACTCAACCACAATTCCTACCAAACTTGGTTGTTGAACCTCATCTTCTCCCTATGACTAGTTCAATGGATCCCGTCAGTAGCCATGTCTTGAACTCAAGCAACACCTGCACATGAATAAACAACCAATACTTTCGAGCACAAGTCCTTGACTTGACTCTCGTTAGTTCCGAAACCACAACTCCTTACGTGAGCACCTCACATAAGCATGTTGCAAAACCACAGTAAAACGATATCAGCCATATCAACCAAAACACACCAAAAACTTAGCAACTGAATATTAAGCATTCTTTCAAACAATGTAAAGCAAGTTCGAAACAATTCACAGTAAAAACAGGAACATTGTGATCAAGCTCCGAATCTTGCCAAAGTTAACTGGAGCTTGAGCTGGAGCTTACCAAAGCTAGTACAACCTAGCGCCGAAGCTTCCCAAAGGTATTACAACCTAGCATCAGAGCTTACCAAAGCTATTACAACCTAGCGCCGGAGCTTAATAAAGCTAGTCGGAACTAGTCAACCCAAAAGCCGGAGCTAGAAAAACATGTCGGAGATAACCAACATAAGTCAGACCTAGCAAAACATATTGGAGCTTAATAAAGACATGACAGAGCTATCAAAGACATGTCGGAGCTAAAGAAAATGCTCATCGGAGCTACCCAAAAACATGTTGGACTTTGACAAAGCAAGTCGGACCTATTGTCGGACATTGCAGAAGCTCGGAGCTAGAGTCGGACCTTGCTAAAAAAGGGTATTTTTGCAGAATTTCAGAACTTATATCGTCAAAAGCAATGTATTCAGTACAAGCCAATGTATTCAACACACATAGGTCTCACAAAAGTCCATGATGAACCGACGATAGTATCCAACCATCCCAAGAGAACTCCAAATTTCCTTCACATTCTGTGGCGGTTCCCATTTCAACACATCCCTCACTTTTCCTGGGTAAACCAATACTCATCCTCCTAAAATGATATGCCCCAAAAATGATACTTCCCTTAACCAAAATTGGCATTTGCTGAATTTGTCATATAATTGATGTTCCCTCAATTTCTGCAATGTGAGCCTCAAATGCTCTTCATGCTCCTCTTCACTCTTCGAGTAGATCATGATATCATCAATGAATACTACCACTAACTTATCCAAGTACTCCATGAAAACCCTATTCATGAGGTACATAAAGTATGCTGGTGCATTGGTCAATCCAAAAGACATCACGGTGTACTCATAAGACTCATACCATGTCTGAAAAGCTGTTTTGGGTATATTCGACGGTGTTATCTTCATTTGGAAGTAGCTTGACCTCAAATCAATCTTGGAGAAAACACAAGCACCCTTTATCTGATCAAACAAATCCTCTATGCGGGCAAAGTATACTTGTTTTTGATTGTCACCTCGTTGAGAGCTCGGTAGTCTACACACATCCTTTGGGATCCATCCTTCTTGTCCACAAAAAGTGCGGGCCCTCCCCAAGGTGAAGAGCTTGGGCGAATAAAACCCTTCTCTTGTTGCTCTTGAATCTGCTTCTTGAGCTCTGCTAACTCCTTAGGAGGCATCCTATATGGCCTCTTAGCTATAGGTGCAGTTCCAGGTATTAATTTAGTAGCAAATTCTATGTCTCAATCAGGTGGCGTACCTGACAACTCATCCGGAAACACTCCCAATAATTCACATACCACTGGAATCTCTTCAATTGCGGCACCATCAATGTGATTCGGCTCCAATTGCTTCAGTGCATGTTGAGATGCTTCAAATTCTATTGTGATCCTTTCCTCATTGGTCAACTTCACCGTCTTTGTGGCACATTGTATAACTCCATTGTGCTTCCTCAACCAGTCCATACCAAGTATAATATCCAGTCCTTGAGAATCCAAAACGATGAGGTTGGCAAAAATGTCTACCCGCTTATTGCAAGGATTACTTTTGGACATATTATATTCGTCCTCATCTCTCCTCCAGGAGATTTAACCAACAAAGTATACTTCATATGAGAGATAGGCAAACTATATTGGAAACATACTTCGATGTAATGAATGAATGGGATGCTCCAAAATCAAATAACATAGTCGTCGGGTTGTAGTTTGCGGGAAACATACCAATCACCACGTCATCTACTTGTTGCGCATCCTCCATAGAGGCGTGGTTCCCACGAGCAAAATTCTGCTGTCCACAGTAGCCTTGTGACGCTCCTCCATTTAGTCTTGGGTTCTGTCTTGGAGTGTTGCTTCCTTGACCAAGACCTGACTTAGGACATTGAGATGCAACTTGTCCTATCTCACCACAAGTATAGCACAACCTTGTTGCACCAATATTGTTAGGGCGAACTTGATTTTGAGCATTGGCAGGAAAGTTGGCGCGGGGCGCTTGAGGCATTGGAGGGCGAGGTTCTTGCATAGCGGGACGTTGCTGCATTGGTTGAGCTGGACACGGTGGAATAGCAGCGCGATATGCAGGAGTCGAGGGGTTGTAGTATGGCGCACTGGGTGGTGCAAATCGGGTGCGAACATTGCTTCCTTGCGGCTGTCCTTGATATGGTGCTTTCCTCTTAGTCTCTTGCTCCATCTCACGAACTTTGTTCTCAACCACAATTGTATTGTCCACAAGCTTCTGAAAGTTAGCATAATCACAGTTCAGCAATTTCACTTGGATCTCATTGTTAAGGCCCCTGATAAACAAATATTGCTTCCGGTTGTCCCGACTGACATCTTCCGACTCATACCTTGAAAGTTGAGTGAATTTTCCAAGATATTCACTCACGCTTGATCTTCCTTGCCTTAAGTTCTCAAATTATTGCCTCTTTAGGATCATAACACCTTCCAACACATAATGAGAACGGAAGATCTCTTTGAATTGAGACCATGTGATCCTCTCCTGATTCTCATGGGCATTGCATAAAGAATCCCACCAATTTGCAGCTTCTCCAGCTAGTTGATGAGAAGCAAATAGGACCTTCTCCTGGTCGCTGAATTGGATAATAGCAAGCTTCTTCTCCACGGACTTCAACCAATCATCCGCCTCCATAGGATCAATAGCTTGAGCAAAGGTGGGTGGCCTAGTCCTCATAAACTCTCCCAACCAGTTATGAGGTGGTGGCGGTGGAGGCATGTGGGGCTAATTGTTGTTGCCAGCTTGCAGTTGTCCCATAGTCTGTATCATAGTCTGCATCAGCTGGTTTTGCATAGCCAATAGCTGCTCATGGTTGATAGCTCCCTGGGCAGGTCCCTGGTTGTTCTGAGGCACTTCATTGCTCTCCTAGTTCTCATTGGCATCCCTTTGGTTGCGAGTCCTCGCCATTTGAAGAAAAGTAAGAGAGAAGAATTTAGAAAATGTCTCCAACTATATGCAACAAGGGATATGAAACTAAACAACTAACTATACAAGCCTATATGGACATGGCAATGTTAAAGCATCCCACTGTCCTCTACTAAGCACAGAAGCAACATATATATCAATCAGCACACCAAGCAAATCACAACGCTTCCTGAGTGCCCATAAGTGCTCTAAAGTGTCAATTCTATCTAGGTTGCGTCCTACGGTTAACCTGTGGCTATGTTACCGAATTGTGACACCCGGATCCGAAAAATGAACCACGTGTGGTATATGTGTGCACAGGATGTTTAACACACATACACAAG
This sequence comes from Tuctoria greenei, assembly GCA_036927565.1. Taxonomy (NCBI): domain Eukaryota; kingdom Viridiplantae; phylum Streptophyta; class Magnoliopsida; order Poales; family Poaceae; genus Tuctoria; species Tuctoria greenei. The sequence goes on along the minus strand of JAYESD010000006.1, from coordinate 40,102,178 downwards.
TGATTCACAAATGATACACAGATAAATATCACGGCTCAAATTATTAAATAGTACTTTATCATAATATTCAAATAATCTTCAAATTACAACTCTAATGATCATTAATGATAATACTACTACAGCGGAAATGATCTAATAAAGCAAACTAAGAAAATAGGGTAGCGCGGCTCCACTCAACACCACAGGCAAGTTGACGGCAACACACAGACTAGTACTCCACATTATCATCATGATACTCCCAGACATCACCTGAAACTGTTCGTGGAGGAATTGCAAGGGTGAGTACATGTCGTACTCAGCAAGTGTGGAAAGTATGATATGTAGCTCAAACAACACATGATAATAAACAATGGATAATTGTTGAAAAGTACATTTAAAACATTTAAAAATCATACTTAATATTTCTATGTGAAGTAATCCCATCATATCCAACATAATTAAGATGATACAAAATCATAATTAAGTATCCATCCATATACCAGATTATTACCATCACCATCATCCATGTTCATTTATCATAACTAAATTCATAACCATAATCATAACCATAACCATAACCAGCCATAACCAAATCCAACCATAACCGTCCCAAATCCCGAGTTCCCTCTAATCATGTAGGTCATCAAGGTGCTCTTAACCGGGAGCACGGCTATCAAGATAGTTTTTAACACTTTGCAGAGGTTGTACCGCTTTACCTACAAGTTTGTGATTTCATCACCCGTCGGCGACTAAAGAAACCTCCCTTATGCCAATTACACTTCCTTAGGTGTATGGCCAAGAGATCACAAAATGGCCTTTACAAAGGGACTACCAGCATATTTAGACCCACTAAGGTTTCACTGGTGGTGATGCCTCCAACCGAGCACATCCTAAACTAAGGGCCCCCTCTTTTGCCGTTCGGATCCCAGGGCAGTCCCACCAATATTGCAAACCCAACCGACTCCCATTCCCCGCTCCTACAAACGATCCGAATCGATGCTGGTAATACTCCTAATTAATTGGCTATGCCACACCCATACTTAACCTTGTGGTGACATTGTAATCCTAGCCTATTCTCGCATGAACTGGTCCTTAGATCCAAAGCAAGCAAACCACAATAACATCCAACCCAATCCACAAACCATGCTTTCTTATATATCCCAAGTCAGACATTACCATTTAACCATGTTCATTAATTTATATCAACCATAGAATCATTATTCATAATTAAGCCATTTGGTTGTTTTCCCATTCCAATTAATTAGAGTGAAGCAAAAATGTAAAAATACCCTTCCCGACTCTCTACAATATATTCCAAGCGACAATGATGGTCAAACAAGTCTAGTAAACTCTTATCATGGGTTTCCCATCAAATTGACACAAGCATTCAGTTTTGCAAATAAAACATTTAAAAACAGGATCAAAATGATAAAGGACATTTGCCTTGCGCCTGAGCTTAGTTTGGGTCAAAGACTTCAAAATTCTGGTACTGGAGGTCCTCAACAGCACCCTCTAGCGCAACACTTTCTATTCCGAGCAACAAACATGCCAAACACACAGTTCGATCAAATAATGCTCATATAGTAATCAATACATGACATGCATGATTAATGTAATTATGAGGTAAAACTTGTTAATGAGTTGCTATTAATGTTTACTAACTGGTTCTAATGGTTTTGAACAAGTTTGGACAGGTTTCAAATTGACTTGAGTCAATTTGGAATTAATTCAGCACAATTCAGATTCAGAAGTCGAACAAGTCTTGTACAAGGGATGGACTAGTCCGCCCTGTCCAGGAATTGCGAATTAGGGTTTTCTTTATTTGCGAGAATTGGGGTCAAATTTGCATGGAAAAGGGAAAGTAGAGGGTGTACCCCGTTTGTATAACTTCAAGGATCAAGAATTGAATATGAAACTTGAATCTTGATGATCTAGGGTTGATAATGAAGAGTTGATGAGTTGGGGGTGAATTGGTGATGAAGAACGAAGAGTCGATGAATATCTTGCTCGATTCATCCTCCTTTGTGTTCTCCCCATCCTTCATGTTGCTGGATCTTCTTTTGATGATGGCTCCCATGAACTAGGGTTTGGGGGTCTTTCAAAAGTGGCAAAGAGATGAGAAGTTGTGGTGTTGGGTTGTTTATATAGGGGTGGAGGTGTAGGGTTTGATGGGTTTCGAGTTTGGGGGTGGGTGGAGTCCGGTGTGGGGTCCAACATGGGCTCCAAAAAGGTTAGACATGACATCCTTGGGCCCACTCAAGGTAAAAACCCAAAACAAGACGTGGAGGAAAAGATTGACTGGGAGTTCGGCACACCGAAAAAGTCCCCTAGGAGGTCCGGACTAGTCTGATGTTGGACAGAGACGAAAACGAAGAAGTCCAGTAGAAGGTCCGGACAAGTCTGGTCTTGTCCAGAGAGGAAAACGGACAAATCCGCCATAGATCGGACAAGTACGAGGATTTGACAACTTATTCGAAAACTTGACCAAATATAGGACTAGTCTACACTCAATCACGGATAAGTCCGGAATGGAATAGAGTCTTAATCGGACTAGTCCACAGCAAAAATGGACAAGTTTGGAGGGGCTTCATAGGGGAAAACCGGATTAGTCCGGGGTACCAACCGGACAAGTCTGTACTTATGCAGGCTTTTAAGTGTTGTTTTGCTTCTAATTCTTTTTAAACTTGTTATTTTTATGTTGCTTAATGCTAAACATGTTTAAGAATGTATGCAATGCATGATGGATGAAAATTAGGGTGTTATAGTAGATTGTGGTGTAGAATTGCACAATCACCTTAATGTTCCAATCATATCTGAATGCCATGAGATCCTTGAGTCCATGGTGTTCTATGGCCTCAATCACCGCATTGAATGCAACATGGTTTTTCTCTAGCATGTAATCTCAATCAATTCATTGAGCATCGGTAACTGGAGTTTGTTTATTCATATAGACTGTTCGATAGTAGTCACAATGAAAGTCAAACTCAAAAGCGAGGATCAGCGGTGTGCTTCTCATACCTATAACAATCTTCCATGCTCAATCTTTTTGCCTTCTCTGCCCCTTTACCTCTGAATAACTTGGCTTCAACAGTGGCTTCTCAATTTGGATTCCTAGCAAGTGAGGACATCCTCAAAGGGCCAATGGATTGTGGGGACCCCTTTTTACCCTTTTCTTTTATGGTGACCCCACCTTGCGCATTGCTTGCGGCCTTCTTCACAGTTGGTGTTCTCTTCTTTAGTGGTTCATCTGCTGGTGCTTTGCCCTTGTCCTTTGCACCTCTAGCCGCTTGAGTTCTTGTTTTCTCACCCACGATCAAAAGCCTCTTCTTCCTTGTGGCAAGATCGACAGCAGCTGAGTTATGAGCTTCTCGTTGCTGTTTCTTGGTCTTTCTTGCCTTAGTCCTCGACTCGAGGAGAGCTATAGTAAGCTATCCCTCCTCACGAGCACGGTGATAGGTTTCTTCCCTCGCTGCCTCATGCTCGGGGTCGAATAGAGCCGAGTCGTCGAGGTTCGACATCGTCCATGAGAAGAGATACACAAGAGATTATATGAGTCAAAGGAAGTGGAATATTGTCAGTATTCACAGAAATGATCAAGGTTACGGCTTTCACTTTGAAACTTGGACTTATCCGCTCATGGACCAGACTAGTCCTCACGAGCCGGACTAGTCCGTTTACACAACAAGAACTCTAATGTTGAGGATTTTTGCAAAAACTACAGATAATGGAACAATATTCCAAGGATAGGATCACAATGACATATAGAACAACTGTTGTGAAGAGGTTTCTATCAAAAGACCTAAAAGATTTGAATTTCAAAGGATTTAGGGTTAGGTCAAGAATACCCCTTCAAATCTTCAAATCGATGAAATGTGGATGAATAATCGTCCTAGGATGCTTGGGGAAGAGTTCCCACACACCTTGGGGCTTCAACCCACGATTGGAATTGGTTTTTGGTGGACGGTTTTCATGTTTGAGGAGAGAGAGTGTGAGTGGAGAAGTGATGAGTCGGGAGCCTCCAGGGGCCAAACTTGTTCGGCTGGAAACCCGGACTTGTCCGGCCTGTGGACTCTGACTGGATTGTCTGGTGGGTTGAACTTGTCCAGCCAGGGGATGGACTAGTCCGGCCCAAAGGCTGAAAACACATATATATTTGAGTTTTCACTAGAGATTTGACCCTTTTGGACTAGATTTCACAAAATGTCTTTGTAAACATGGCCAGTAAGCAATCAAAAACCAATCTATGACCATAATTCACAAAGATTTAATAATTCCAAATAGTTTTGTAGAAAAGTGAGGGGGATGAGTTTTTCGCAAGCATGCATGAATTCTGAATCAAATATAAGTAACGATCAAATGTGCAAGATTCAAGCCACATTCTGAGAATCCAAGATATTGAGCTCACTCCTAAGTTCACAAAATCTTTTCTCATCTAGGGGCTTGGTGAAGATATCGGCCAATTGGTTTTCAGTTCTCACATGGGAAATTACTATGTCTCCTTCGATGGAGTGATCTCTTAAGAAACGGTGGCAAATATCAATGTTCTTGGTCCTTGTGTGGGGACCGGAATCCCGACATCCGAATATCTCATTGGGTGGTGTCGTGCGATGCGACACCCAATAGTATACAAGCATAGAACAAAAATAAAATACAAGACAAAGTCTTTTATTTATCTTACAGCGGAAGTTTTACAATACTAGCAGAAGGAAAGAAATATATATATCATAGCTACGCTCTTAGCACTAGCTATGCAAAAGCAAAGTTATCCATGTCCTGGATACTTCGCACTAGCAACACGCAAATCAAGGCAGCGTGCAGGGTTCCCATTCGGCTGTACACCCTGGAGGGGGTGCAGCCTCATCATCAAACCCTTCATCAATTGTATAACCTGCAAAAACTCATTAACTGCAAACAGGAGCATAAGGCTCAGCAATACTAACCCGTCTCACTAGACATATGCAAGGGGGACACTAAACATAGGTAAGGTGAAACATAAACGACTCGCCTACAATTGGATCCTTATAATTAGGTTTTAAGTAGCAGATGACATTCTCCAAGCACGGCAAATCATGGGCTCCACAATCAAACAAGACACGCTTTGCCGATGATATGACATGCCCAGAGCACATAATGCTATTACAGCTAAAGTATGGGGAAACTGTAAACTTTAATTTTACTATCTCTAAGTCATACAAGGTTGCAAAGAAATTATAATACAATATATTTTTCTGTCTTCTTTAGTATTTACTACGTCACGACTCAGTGAACAAGTGGTACTCTATTACCGCGAGGGACAGTGATTGCAATCAGGACACACCCAGACAACACGACACATACGTCGTTCAAAAGTGTCAGCGAGTACACCAATACCTACGTAACACTTCAGTACTAGGCGTATATGGCAACTTTTCACAAGAAACCCGAATGATGAGCCCGTCTCACCTCCGCGAACAGAAGGTCTCCGCAAGGAACACCTCATGTGTCTGCCGACCAACTTACAGCTTAATGTCCTCAACCCACCCTTATCAATGGTGAGTTAATGGTCCTCGACACCCCAATTATCGAGTTACATCAGTTTATTGGATTATGAATGTAGGCCTAGAGGGGGGGGGTGAATAGGCCTTCTTGAATTTTTCGGTTCCTGTAGCACTTCAACAAAAAGGTTAGATCCAGATATATCGGACTAGTCCGGTAAAGTGCGGACTAGTTCGGATTTCACGGGCTAGGTTGATCAAGTTAGGTCAATTTGATTGTTTCGTTGTCGTTTGCAGCGGAAATATAAACTATAATGACAGTTCAATAGTTGTATGTTAAGTTTTATTGCAAGTATGATTCTTGTTCACTATTTAACTTCAATTCAACAAAGTGAATCAAACCCTAGATAATGTTGATCAACTAGAATGATGAACACAAACGAACAAGACACAAGATTTATCCCATGGTTCGGTTACCACGAAGGCAGCCTACGTCCACGTTGAGGAGCCCACAAAAGGACCGGGTCTTTACCAACCCTTCCCTCGTCGGATCGCCACGAAGGCCAATCCTCTTCCACTAATCACACAGGGGTAAATCACCAAGTTGAAGGGGCGATCTCACAAGTTGAGAGCTCCCTTGATTACAAGTTTCAAAACCACCAATAACACACTTCGAAATATACAAATTGAGATGCAAGAGTGTGTTAGAGATTCAAACCAAGAGCTCAATCGTGTGCAAAGTGCCTCTCCAATGATCTACAAGTGATCTTCAAAGGATTGATCGATTTTGCACTCAACTTCATGGAGAGAGATGGTTTTTGAGTCTCTTGGGAAGTGTGACGGCGCTAGGGTTCGAGAGAGATTAAAAGTGGGCCATCCACCTCTATTTATATGGGGTTTCTAGACATTACCGTTAGGGTTTAGAAAGATCGGACTAGTCCGTGGTGGAGACCGGACTAGTCCGGTGTGCTGTGTGAAGCAAACCCTAAGTGTCCAGGAATATCGGACTAGTCCGATTGAAAAACGGACTTGTCCGATTTCGCTGCTGGAAATCTTCGGACTTGTCCGGTTGGCATCGGACTTGTCCGGATTTGTGAAATCCTAAGTGTTTTGAACGACAAGTCCGCACTTGGAGGACTTGTCCGATTTAGAACAGAGTGTACATCGGACTAGTCCGTGTAGTCATCGGACTTGTCCGAAGTGGATCAGAAAGGGAATCGGACTAGTCCGGTAGTGACCGGACTTGTCCGATCTAGTGACTTGTGCATTGTGTTGAGGACTAGTCCGCACTGGGGAGGACTAGTCCGAAGTGGAACAGAAAGATATCGGACTAGTCCGGTTGGGACCGGACTTGTCCGATCTTGTGCAGAATGTGATATCGGACTAGTCCAGTTGATATCGGACTAGTCCGGTCCTGTATAGTTTTGTGCATTGTGTGTGTGTGATTAAGTGAGATTGAGCTCTTGGGTGTGTTTCCTTAACACACTCCATACATACTAATCTACTAATTTCTTCTTCTTGAGCTCAAATTCATTCTTCTTCTTAATTTCCCTCTTTTTGGCATTTTACTCATTTTTCATCATTTTCCTGCAATCATCTCAACAAAAGGATTAGGATCCCAATTGCTTGTCATAAATCATCCAAAACCCACAAGGGAGTCCTAGATGCACTTTCAATCTCCCCCTTTTTGGTGATTGATGACAACCAATTGAGATTTCACAAAATGAGGTATAAAATGAGATTTTCATAAAGTATGCACATATGACTCAAAAATGCTTCAGGCAACAAGATAATTATTCATATGTGCATTCTTTATGGTGGGATGCATACTAAGAGCATGATTGCATTAAGAATGACAGAATTTTCATTTACCAACTAATATCAAGTTAATATGGCACTTCAGGAGCAAAAGCTCAGATTTCATCACACACTTGCAAATTAATTGAGCAATTCATCACAGAACCAAACATGATATGAAAAGAGAGTTAAGCAAGTACAATCACAATAAAAAAAACATAGAGAGCTCTCTCCTCGCATCCTATTCAGCTAAAGCTTAGACTAGAGGCTCCCCCTTAATCTCTCCCCCTTTGGCATCAAGACACCAAAAAGAGAGAGAGAGGAAGATCCTAGGGCTTTACTCTTCGCTGTCGGTCCTCTCGTCGTCTTCATCATCTTCATCGCTTTCGGCTTGACGAGGTTGAGAGGTAGGAGGAGGAGCGGAGCTGCTCGAGCCCCCAATGCCAAAATAGGCAAGCTCGAAAGGAGTCAAGGGGCTAAGCTCGGTGATGTTTGGATCAGAATCTTCAGAAAGTACTGGAGATCCAATTGGATTGATCTCCAGCTTCTCACTCAGCTGCTTCACATTTGCTTTTATGTATCTCATGTCCTCCTTCCTCTTCTGATTTAGCTTGTGAAGCTTCACTTCAGTTTTCTTGCAGGAGGAGAAGATTGCAGCCAAGTACTTGAGGATCCCACTGGCGGATCCTTTCTGAGGGGCTTCCCTGGAGGGAGGAGTAGCCCTAGCAGCTTCTCCTTGCCTTGCCGGCACCTCGGGGCTTGAGGCCGGCGATGGAGCAGCCTGGACACTCACGGACTGAGGCTTCTGAGGCCTCAGTGGAGTGTGCTCCACATCCTTCACAAACTCGATTCCTGTGACCTTCTCAATCATGAACATCAAGTAAGGGGCATAGCCACAGGATCGGTTGGGGGTACTTGAGATATTGACCATATCATTCCAGATATAGTCTGCAACATCAAATTGCCTTTTCTTGCTGATGACCTTCATCAGGGTCCGGAGGTAGCCTTGCACACTCCCTGCATCACCATCCTTGGGAGCAATCGTCTTCCTGAGGACTCTGTTGAGGACTACAAAGAAAGGCTTCATGTTCTTTGTGGAGGGAGGGACAAACTTGGAGGAGGGCTCATACATGAACTGCATTCCATCCCTCTCAATGACCCCAATGTTGTGGATAATAAGGTGGTCATCGCCCTCAGAGTCAAGATGCAACAGGCGGGCAAACTCTTCTTGAGTGATGGAATACTTGGATCCATGAGTCATCCAAGTCACACTTTCTTCGTCTTCACCTGAGAAGTGGCACGTTGCATAGAATTGTGCAATCACTTCATCATTCCAATTATATCTGAAGGCAAGCAAATCCTTCAGCCCATGTCTCTCTGCAGCTTGTATCACTTCATCAAAAGCTGCACATTTCCTCTTCTCAAGGTGGGCCCAGTCAATCCATTGACTGCGCACCACCGGGGTCTTCATCGGAAAGTAGACAAGCTTGTAGAAGTCAGCATGGAAATTGGACCAAAATCTGCCATCAGCTGCTTGCTTGGGCCTTGCATAGTAATCCACACTTCTCAGCTTTATGGCCACATCGCTGCCCTTGCCATTGAATCTTTCCTCATTGGGGTCTCGGACCCCTTCTCTGGGAGTATGCAGCTTCAGAGGCCCAACAGGCCCTGTGGCAACCCCCTTGCCTTTCCCTTTAGCTTGGCGAGGGCCACTTGACGGAGGAGCAGCCTTGGAGGCGGCCTTCTTGACACACACCTTCCTCCGAACTTGGGGAGGTGAGGGAGCAGGCTCGGAGGGTCTCTCTTGGCGTTTCTTGCCAAGACCCGTCGAGGGCCGAGGTGCCACCTCGTGGTCCAACTCGGCCTCGAAATCGGAGATTTCATTGTCGGAGCTCGACATGATCTGAGAATGAGTGATCAAGAGAAAAGACAAGTTATACAAGGTATTTGTGAGGTAAGATGGCAATGGAAGGCAATAGGGAATTAAAGAATTAGGTTTTGGTTCAGAACCAACGGACTTGTCCGGTGCTCAGGCACGGACTAGTCCGGGGGACCGGACTTGTCCGTACCTGGACCGGACTAGTCCGGTGTTCATCAGCAAAAACCTAACAAACTGGATAAAAATTGATCCCTAATGAGATAGCTAGTCTAGCATACACATAGTACATCAACTGGACATGCAACTAGTGAAGAATGCTAGGCCAAACGATAAGCAATGAAGAAATTTGAGATTTCTTAGGGTTTGAGGAAAATTTACCAAGAAATCCAAGGAAGCTTGAAAATGTGGGGGTTGGAGGCCGGACTTGTCCGCTAACTTCAATCCCCGAGTCTTCAAGCTTAATCTCCGCCCAAGTTTGAGGCTTTTCGACGGAGGAATCAAGGATTCACCTTGGGAGCTCGAGCGCAAGAGAGAGAAAGCTTGGAGGAGAGTGTGGGGTGAAGAGATTAGGGTTTGGTGGCGGCTAGGGTTATGGACACGAAAAATCGGACAAGTCCGGACATGACCAGACTAGTCCGAAGTCCTCCAGAAACCTAAATCGGACTAGTCCGTGGTCTGTCGGACTAGTCCTGCCTAACCAGCACACTGCGGACTAGTCTGCAATGGCGGACTAGTCCGGGTAACCACGGACTTGTCCGTGCTCACCAGGAGAGAATGCATAGCCCATTCATATATATTTGAAGGTCCAATAATGGCACTCTCATTGTCGCAAAGAAGAGGAATACGGTTCATATTGTAACCGTAATCCCTTAGAGTTTGTCGCATCCAAAGGAGTTGTGCACAACAACTCCCGGCTGCAACATACTCCGCTTCGGCTGTGGATAATGCAATGGAATTCTGTTTCTTGGATGACCAAGAGACTAAAGATCTTCCTAGGAATTGGCAAGTGCCAGAAGTGCTTTTTCTATCAACTTTGCACCCGGCATAATCTGCATCGGAATACCCAATGAGATTGAATTTTGAACCTTTTGGGTACCAAAGACCAAGGTTGGGTGTATGAACTAAATATCTTAGGATTCTCTTTACGGCTGTCAAATGACATTCCTTAGGGTTGGCTTGAAATCTTGCACACAAACATACACTCAACATAATGTCTGGCCTAGATGCACATAAGTAAAGTAAAGATCCAATCATAGAGCGATATACCTTTTGGTCGACGCTCGGTCCATCTTCATTGAGATCCAAGTGACCATTCGTTGCCATGGGAGTCTTAATGGGCTTTGCCTTGTCCATGCCAAACTTCTTGAGGATGTCCTGTGTGTACTTGGTTTGGCTTATGAACGTTCCTTCCCTTTGTTGCCGCACTTGGAATCCAAGAAGTACTTTAATTCTCCCATCATTGACATTTCAAATCTGTCTGTCATGATTTTACTAAACTCTTCACAGAAAGATTGATTAGTTGATCCAAAAATTATATCATCAACATAGATTTGGCAAATGAAAAGATCATTATTCAGATTTTTCGTGAATAGTGTATAATCTACTTTGCCAATTTGAAAGCCATTATCAATTAAAAAATCTCTAAGACACTCATACCAAGCTCTAGGAGCTTGTTTGAGGCCATAGAGAGCCTTACGCAGTTTATACACGTGGTCGGGGAACTCTTCGTCTTCAAATCCGGGTGGTTGCTCCACGTACACCTCTTCCTTGATCGGTCCGTTGAGGAAGGCGCTTTTTACGTCCATTTGGTACAGTTTGAAATCATGGTGAGTAGCATATGCAAGTAATATTCTAATTGATTCAAGCCTAGCTACTGGAGCAAAGGTCTCATCAAAATCCAAACCTTCGACTTGTGAGTAACCTTTGGCCACAAGTCGTGCCTTGTTTCTTGTCACCACCCCGTGTTCATCTTGTTTGTTGCGGAAGACCCACTTTGTGCCGACTATGTTTGCATTGGGTCTTTCCACAAGTTCCCAAACCTCGTTTCTCTTGAAATTGTTCAACTCTTCTTGCATTGCCACCACCCAGTCCGGATCCTTTAATGCATCCTCAGTCCTGCGGGGTTCCAAAAAGGAGACAAACGAGTAATGTTCACAAAAATTTGCTATACGAGATCTAGTGGTTACTCCTTTTTGGATGTCGCCGATGATGTTGTCGATTGGATGATCCCTTTGAATGCATTGGTGTACTCTTGGGTGTGGCACTTGGGGGGTCGTATGTTGGTGATCATCTTCTTCTCCCCCTGAGTTGTTGTCCTCAATGATTTGTTGATCATGTTCATATTCTTGTGATTGATCTTGTATTGAGGCTCCCCCTTGATTGTTGATCTCCTCTTGTGGTTCACTTTCCTCTTGTATTTGTGTCGATGACTCTTGTGGTCGTACTTCGCCTAGGGCCATCCTCTTTATTGCTTGATAGGGGGCTTCCTCATTACCTAATTCACATTGATCAACTTGCTCCTTTTGGGAGCCATTAGTTTCATCGAACACTACGTCACGTGCCACTTCAACAAGTCCGGAGGCCTTGTTGAAAACACGATAGGCGTAAGTGTTCGAATCATAACCAAGCAAGAAACCTTCATCGGACTTCGAAGCGAACTTTGAGGTCCTGGGCTTCTTGTTCAAAATATAGCAAGGAGAACCGAAAACTCGAAAATATGAAATGTTCGGTTTGTTACCGGTGAGTAGCTCATAGGGAGTCTTCTTTAGTAGTCGATGAAGATAGAGTCGATTTGTGGCATGGCAGGCGGTGTTGATTGCTTCCGCCCAAAATCGATCCGAAGTCTTGTATTCATCGAGCATTGTTCTTGCCATCTCTATGAGTGTTCGATTCTTCCTTTCGGCAACTCCGTTTTGTTGTGGAGAGTATGGCGCTGAGAATTCGTGCTTGATTCCTTCCTCATCAAGGTACTCCTCCACTTGTATGTTCTTGAACTCCGTGCCATTGTCGCTCCGAATACTCTTGATTGATAGCGAAAACTCGTTTTGTGCTCGCTTGAAGAATTTCTTGAGTGTTCCTTGTGTTTCTGACTTGTCATGCAAAAAGAACACCCAAGTGAAGCGGGAAAAATCATCAATAATGACTAAACCGTATTTGTTACCGCCTATGCTTATGTAAGCAATTGGACCGAAGAGGTCCATATGAAGTAGTTCGAGCGGTCTTGTCGTGGTCATGATGTTCTTTGCGGGATGTTGTGCTCCAACTTGCTTTCCTGCTTGGCACGCGCTACAAGGCCTGTCTTTCTCAAACACAACATCTTTCAAACCTCGGATGTGATCGCCCTTGAGGAGTTTTTGAAGGTTTCTCATACCGACATGTGCTAGCCGTCTATGCCACAGCCAACCCATGTTGGTTTTTGCAATCAAGCATGTGTCGAGTTCGGCTTTATCCTTGTTGAAGTCAACAAGATAAAGCTTTCCCTTTAACATACCCTTGAATGCAATGGAACCATCACTTCTCCTTGAGACGGTCACACCCTCGTTAGTAAACAGGCAATTATAACCTTTGTCACATAACTGAGATATGGACAGCAGGTTATAATCTAAAGATTCAACGTGTAAAACGTGCGAAAGAGTATGTTCAGAGGATATTGCAATTTTACCGGTACCGAGGACCCTTCCTTGACTGTTATCCCCAAAGTAGATGCCTTCGTTTGGGTCCTGGTTCACTTCATACTCCACAAACATCCTCCTTTCTCCGATCATGTGGTTGGTGCATCCACTGTCTAGCACCCATTTGGATCCACCGGAGGAGTAGGCCTGCAAAAACAAATTACGCCTTGGTTTTAGGTACCCAAGCTTGCTTGGGTCCTTGGAGGTTAGTGACAATACATTTGGGCACCCACACATGGGATTTTGTGTTCCCATGGCGTGGCCCAGCATAATAAGCATACACTTTACCAACATTATTTTTCATTAAAACATAGGATGCATCAAATGTTTTAAACAGAAGTTGCTGTTGATTATGGGTCGGACTAGTCTGTGTGACCGGACTTGTCCGGAGGACCGGACTTGTTCGGACCACAACCGGACTAGTCCGATTTTCATGAGAGTTCAGATTTTTAGTTTTCGAGTTACCAGGTTGTGAGGATCCTCCCTTCACAAAGGTGATCCTTCCCTTGTTATTCTTATGATTTCCAGCTCTTTGCTTTCCATCACAAAAGTAACCAATGCCATACTTGACATTTGGAGGTCTTTGGACCATATATGCACTACGTGCATAGTTGATCCTCTCCTTGTCAAATATTACACATTGGGTAGGATTTTTGTCCTTCGTGGAGGTAGGGTTTTCCTTCAACCTGATGTTAGTTTTATCACATTTGCAAACATGAGCGATATTAGTTAAAGTGGGTTGAGAAGGTGGAGTTGAAGAGGAGGAAGGTTCACTAAGCTTGAGTGACTCAACCTGCACTTCAAGGATCTTGTTGACCTTGATTTGGTCATCAAGCTGATTCTTGATTGCAACATTTGAGTTGGTTAGCTCCAAGCAAGTTTTCTTGCTTGAAGCTAGCTCAAGCTCTAGTGAGTGATTTTTCTCCTTTTCAAGAACTAGGAGATCGTCAAGTTCGACATGCTTCTCCTTTTGGGAGATTATCATGTCTTCTTGACGATCAATTAGCTCTTCCTTCTCAATAAGTTGGTTAAGCAAGAATTTCATTTTGGCAGCAGTTTTTCTATCTAACCCAATTAGCATATCTTCATCATCACTATCTAGATCATCATCACTTGAGTAAGAATGCGAGGAAGGAGTTTTGATGTTTACCTTGCGTTTACCTTCCTTAGCCATGAGGCAAGTTCCATTTGCCTTCTTTGCACCGAGCGTGGGGAAGAGTGTGAGTTTCTTGGGCATGCTTTCAATGGCTATGCTAGCCATTTCTTCTTCATCGGACGATGAGGACTCATCGTTTGAGTCCCACTCCTTTCCGATGTGTGCTTGTTCAGCTTGTTTCTTCTTCTTGAAGAATTTTTTCGGTTGAGGCTTGGATTCTTTACTCTTCTTCTTGTTGTCCTCATATGGGCAATCAACTATAAAGTGATTGTACTCACCACAATTATAGCATGCCCGCCTCATCTTTGGTTTTGTCTTCTCCTTGTATTTTCCTTCACTCGATTTTGCTCCTTGTCTTTTCTTCATAATTCTTTTGAATTTCTTCATGAACAGAATCATATCTTCTTCGTCCAGCTCGCTGCTTTCATCATCGCTGTCCTCCTCAAACTGAGCTTCTCTTGCTTCTTTGGATAGAGGTTTGAGTGTGGATTTTAAGGCAACTCCCTTCTTCTTGGCCGATGTGAGGTCAGCTATTTCTTTGACATGCTTGGCTTGCTTCTCCATCATCTCAAAGTTGATGATTTTGCCAAGCAGTTCATCCGGAGTCATTTTCTTGTACCCGGGACTTTCTCGGATCATAGAACAGAGTGTGACGTTGCGAGGCATAAAGGCTCTAAGGATGAGCTTTACAACCTCGTGGTCATTCCACTTTTTGCTACCATACGATCGAACCTTGTTCACAAGAGTCTTTAGTCTGTTGTACATGTCCTGGGGAGATTCATCTTCCTCAATCGCGAACCTTCCTAGTTCGCCTTCAATCATTTCAATCTTTGCCTCCCGCACATGCCGGTCACCTTCATGTGCTGTCTGTAGCGTGTCCCAGATTTCTTTGGCAATTTCCAATCCGTCCACCTTTGTGAATTCATCTCTACTTAGAGATGAGGTGATAACGGCTGCGGCTTGGGCATTCCTGTGGATGGCTTGCTCTTGACTTGGCGTGAGTTCTTCATCGTCATCAGGGATGTTTATTCCTGTGCACACAATATGCCATAAACTTGGGTTAAGGGAAATCAAGTGCATCTTCATGTTTTGCCTCCACATGGAGTAATCACTCCCATCGAAGTGTGGGGCTTTTCCGAGAGGAATAGATAGATAATGACTGCTGTTAGAGTTTAAACGGTCATAATTAAAAGGATATCGGGAGTAGTCGGTGTGACTACTCCCCTTCTTCTTTTCTTCAACTTTAGCTTTCCCTTTGGAAAGTGCTTTCTTTCGGAGCAGTGCTTTCAGCTCCAATGTCTCCTCATCATCATCATCGAAGTCTTGGATGGCTTCGAGATACCTTTCTAGCTTTTGGTGCTTGTCATTGTTCATTTCTTCCTGGGTGTTGATTTTCTGGACTTCCTTCATGTCCGACATGATCTCTTCGAGTGGTTGCACTCTTTCTTGAAGAACCTGCTCTGATACCAATTGAATGTAGGCCTAGAGGGGGGGTGAATAGGCCTTCTTGAATTTTTCGGTTCCTGTAGCACTTCAACAAAAAGGTTAGATCCAGATATATCGGACTAGTCCGGTAAAGTGCGGACTAGTCCGGATTTCACGGGCTAGGTTGATCAAGTTAGGTCAATTTGATTGTTTCGTTGTCGTTTGCAGCGGAAATATAAACTATAATGACAGTTCAATAGTTGTATGTTAAGTTTTATTGCAAGTATGATTCTTGTTCACTATTTAACTTCAATTCAACAAAGTGAATCAAACCCTAGATAATGTTGATCAACTAGAATGATGAACACAAACGAACAAGACACAAGATTTATCCCGTGGTTCGGTTACCACGAAGGCAGCCTACGTCCACGTTGAGGAGCCCACAAAAGGACCGGGTCTTTACCAACCCTTCCCTCGTCGGATCGCCACGAAGGCCAATCCTCTTCCACTAATCACACAGGGGTAAATCACCAAGTTGAAGGGGCGATCTCACAAGTTGAGAGCTCCCTTGATTACAAGTTTCAAAACCACCAATAACACACTTCGAAATATACAAATTGAGATGCAAGAGTGTGTTAGAGATTCAAACCAAGAGCTCAATCGTGTGCAAAGTGCCTCTCCAATGATCTACAAGTGATCTTCAAAGGATTGATCGATTTTGCACTCAACTTCGTGGAGAGAGATGGTTTTTGAGTCTCTTGGGAAGTGTGACGGCGCTAGGGTTCGAGAGAGATTAAAAGTGGGCCATCCACCTCTATTTATATGGGGTTTCTAGACATTACCGTTAGGGTTTAGAAAGATCGGACTAGTCCGTGGTGGAGACCGGACTAGTCCGGTGTGCTGTGTGAAGCAAACCCTAAGTGTCCAGGAATATCGGACTAGTCCGATTGAAAAACGGACTTGTCCGATTTCGCTGCTGGAAATCTTCGGACTTGTCCGGTTGGCATCGGACTTGTCCGGATTTGTGAAATCCTAAGTGTTTTGATCGACAAGTCCGCACTTGGAGGACTTGTCCGATTTAGAACAGAGTGTACATCGGACTAGTCCGTGTAGTCACCGGACTTGTCCGAAGTGGATCAGAAAGGGAATCGGACTAGTCCGGTAGTGACCGGACTTGTCCGATCTAGTGACTTGTGCATTGTGTTGAGGACTAGTCCGCACTGGGGAGGACTAGTCCGAAGTGGAACAGAAAGATATCGGACTAGTCCGGTTGGGACCGGACTTGTCCGATCTTGTGCAGAATGTGATATCGGACTAGTCCGGTTGATATCGGACTAGTCCGGTCCTGTATAGTTTTGTGCATTGTGTGTGTGTGATTAAGTGAGATTGAGCTCTTGGGTGTGTTTCCTTAACACACTCCATACATACTAATCTACTAATTTCTTCTTCTTGAGCTCAAATTCATTCTTCTTCTTAATTTCCCTCTTTTTGGCATTTTACTCATTTTTCATCATTTTCCTGCAATCATCTCAACAAAAGGATTAGGATCCCAATTGCTTGTCATAAATCATCCAAAACCCACAAGGGAGTCCTAGATGCACTTTCAGATTCCATATGTCCATTACGTCGCCGGTACAATTCAAGCTTGTTCGAAGGGGCCGCATACAGACGGGCCTTAACTGACCAGTTAGAGCTATACGATCAAGACCACGTCTTGTCGCTTCCTATCCATCTCTAACCATTCTTGAGTTTTAGATGTAACAGTTATTTTCTATAAATATTATCCCAGTGAAGATGAGTGGAAATTTCTATCTCGCGAATAGATTCCAACTACTCGACTTCTACCGGTTTACCTACTACATTAGCATAGCAATTCTACACGTTGAGTGATGAACCTACCCAATTAACCAATGGGATTGTGGGTCATGCATCTGGAGTATTCAAGCATCCTATATGTAATGCACAATTCATATGCTAATCATCATAGTGATAAAGTAAAATTTTATAAATGACTTAAATGCAAACCGGGGCTTGCCTGGTTGAAGGTCAGAGTCGGGGTTAATATCTGGAAGGTGTTCTTCCAATGCTTCTGGTTCCTCCTTGACTTCGGTCACTATACGATATGCATATAACATGTATATGAATGACTTTGAAAAATAATTATTACCAAGACCATAATTTAATCTATGGTGATCATTATATGATAGGGACCTTAATTGTCTTTGGAACTTTGATAGTAGATACTAGGGAATATGATAGAAGCTCTTGCATAGAAGCGGCACAAGGGTGATCGTGGCGGCGATGAAACGGAGTGGCGCGGTGATAAGTGAATCGGTGATGGACTTCGGCCGATGGGGGGTGGCTTTATAGCCTTCACCGCGGTAGATAAGGATGCAGGGGGGGCAGCTGGAGGCCACCGACAGCCAACGCTGCGCTGGCGGCATGCAGCGTCGCGGTGTCGCCCGGGGAAAGAAAACAGAGGCGGTGAAACGGTTTCACCGATTGACCTGTGGGCCCCACCTCTCTCCCTTATCCCTTCCTCTAAATTCTAGCTTAAACATTGTCCAAAAATTCCCAAAATTTATAGGTAGGCTAAGAAAAATATGGGGAATCCAATTCTGCAATCAGATTTCAATTTGGACATAGTTTGCATCAAATTCAAATTTAAATTTGAATTCAAATATGGGTATAAACCTTATTAAAATAAATAGTATCTGAGGTCCATAAATATCCAAACTTTGAAACAAAGTCTCCTGAACCATAAAAGGCCTTAGGAAAAATTGGGGGTTGATTTGGGCAAAGGTTAGTGTAAAGCTAAATTTGATGTCAACGCGAAATGAATCATTTGTACGTGTCCAAACAAATGGAGGATGTACTTCAAAAATCATGAAAATTTTCTTAGAAGCTATTTAGATATTTAAGAGTCCAAGGAAAAATTTGGAGCCTTGGATTTAAATCTTTATGGCAGGGCCTAATATGCATAGCAACATAATCAAATTACATTTGTTTTGATTTTTATATTGCTGCCATAGAATTTGCCTCAGCCATTTCAATCAATTTACTTACCAACATTGCAGAAAGGTTTATTTAAAATGTTCTAGGGTTAGGGTGAAGTCCAGTCCTCATGTTGATAAGATTTAAACATGAGTAGAAAGAAAACTTTTTAGTGAGGTCAAGTTTATGTGCACAATTATATTGACCTCCATTATGTTTGATAAACCACTTGTAGTTGAACTTCACATAAAAGGAAAAAGTGGGATTTTACATTCCTCCCCCCTTAAAAGAATCTCATTCCGAGATTACAAAGGAAGGACAAAAGATAAAGATCTACTGAACATGTGCCGCTAACAAGTCTGGATAGTTTGTTTTAAGATATTCCTCGCTTTCCCACGTGGCTTCTTCAGCACTGTGGTTGCTCCACAAGACTTTGTAGAAATGCAAAGTGCACCTTCTTGCGGTGCGAGTTTTCTCATCAACGATTTGGGTTGGATGCTCGGAATACGTAAGATCCGGTTGTAGATCTTCCAAATCCTCAATACGTATATTCGCTGGGGCTTTGAGACATCTCCGCAACTGAGAAATGTGAAACACATTATGGACCCCTACCAGCGATGGCGGTAACTCAAATTGGTATGCCACAGGTCCGCATCTTTTTATTATTGCGAGCGGCCCAATAAAATGTGGAGCTAGCTTCCCTCTCACTCCGAATCGATGAATTCCTTTCATCGGGGATACCCGGAGATAAACATGATCCCCAACCTCGAAGTGAAAAGGTCGACGTCGTTTGTCTGCATAGCTCTTCTGACGAGACTGAGCGGCTTTGAGATTGGCTTGAATAAGACATACTTGCTCTTTGGCTTCATTTATCAAGTCGATGCCATATACCACTCGTTCACCAGATTCGCACTAGTTCAAGGGTGTGCGACACTTCCGGCCATAAAGAGCTTCATATGGCGCCATCTGGATGCTAGCCTGGTAATCTTGTTGTACGAAAATTCTGCCAATGGTAGATGATCATCCCAATTTTTACCATGGTGGATGGCACAGGCACGAAGCATATCCTCTAGAACTTGATTCACCCGTTCAGTTTGTCCATCATTTTGAGGATGATAAGCCGAGCCTTGAATCATTTTGGTACCCAATGCATCGTGGAGATGCTCCCAAAAGCGAGCAACAAAAATAGATCCATGATCTGAAATGATAGTGCAGGGTACTCCATGTAGGCACAAAATTCTGGAGATATAAAGTTATGCATACTGCTTTGTATCATAATCCACACTGACTGGTATGAAATGAGCTGATTTGGTCAATCGGTCAACGATCACCCAAATTGAGTCGTGCTTATAGAGAGTGGGAGGCAACCCAACAATGAAATCCATGCTGATATCCTCCCATTTCCATGTCGGTATGCTTAAAGGTTGAAGTTGTCCAGCTGCCTTCACATGGTCAGCCTTAACTCGCCGACACGTATAACATTCGGATACGTATTTTGCTACTTCTCTCTTCATCCGAGTCCACCAGAACTTCTTCCTCAAGTCTTGGTACATTTTGTTACTCCCCGGATGAATGGAATACTTGGATAAATGAGCTTCATCCAGAATCTTCTTCCGAAGTTCCATGTTTCGGGGTACCAATATGCGGTTTTTAAACCAGAGGGTACCTTCATCGTCACATCAGAAACATTTCATCTCCCCCTTCTCCATTCTTTGCCGAATGTGCGACATCCCTTTGTCCTCCTTCTGAGCTGCCATATCCTCCGTGATAGTGGGAATGAGAGCTAGGTTGTAGAGTGCTCCATATGGAATCAAGTACAGACTCGGTTCTTCTTATTCCCTTGAGGTAATGGAAAGATTGTTGACATGGGACTTGCGGCTCAGAGAATCTGCGACTACGTTCGCCTTGCCAGGATGGTAGTGGATCTCAATCTCATAATCCTTGATTCATTCCAACCATCTACGCTATCGCATATTTAAGTCCTTTTGGGTGAAGATGTACTTCAAACTCTTGTGATCGGTGTAAAGATGTACTAGATTACCTAGTAGATAATGTCTCCACATCTTCAATGCTAGTACCACAGCAGCGAGCTCTAGATCATGAGTTGGATAGTGCTGCTCATGATTCCAAAGCTGTCGTGATCCATAAGCGATCCCTCGTCTGTCCTGCATCAACACACAACCCAAACCAATTCCTGATGCATCACAATACACGTCAAAAGATTTGGTTGTGTCCGGTTGAGCTAATACTTGTGCCGTTGTGAGGTGTTTCACCAATGTCTGGAAACCTCCCTCACATGCCTCAGTCCATAAATACTTCATCCCCTTCTTCAGAAGTTCTGTCATTGGTTTAGCTATTTTGGAGAAACTGGGAATGAACCTCCGGTAATACCCAGCCAAACCTAGGAAACTTCAAACTTCATGTACAGACTTTGGAGACTCCCATTTGAGTACTTGCTTTATCTTGCTTGGATCAACTGCAATCCCTTCTGCTAATATGATGTGCCCTAAAAATGGCACTTGGCTGATCTAGAATTCACACTTGCTGAGCTCAGCATATAGTTGGTGGTCCCGTAATCGTTGAAGCACGATACGCAAGTGTTGAGCATGTTCTTCTTCGGATTTTGAATACACAAGGATGTCGTTAATGAAAACCATGACAAACTTGACAAATTCCGGCATGAACACCGAGTTCATGAGATACATGAAATGAGCCGGTGTGTTGGTCAATCTGAAGGACATAACAAGGTATTCATACAGTCCATACCTCGTCGAGAATGCTGTCTTTGGTATGTCTTCTGGTCAGATTCTAATCTGATGATAACCAGAACGAAGATCAATCTTTGAAAATACTTTAGCACCCACTAGTTCATCGAAAAGAATATCAATGCGTGGTAGTGGATACTTGTTCTTGATAGTGACAGCATTGAGTGGATGATAGTCCACACACAGTCTCAAGGTCTTATCTTTCTTCTCTACGAACAATGCAAAACAACCCCAGGGTGACGAACTTGGACAAATGAAACCTTTGTTCTCAAGTTACGTTAACTGCTCCTTCAGTTCTGCAAGTTCCTTGGGTGCCATCTTGTAGGGTTGTCTTGAGATCGGCACTGTTCCCGGTACAAGATCAATCTTAAACTCTATATCTCTTTCTGAGGGCATACCAGAAAGATCTTCGGGAAACACGTCCGGGTATTCACATACTACTGGAATATCCTTAAGTTCTATAACCTCTGTATTATGAGTAGATGGATTCACTAGAATGGCTCTCTTAAGATTGAGGAATTGGGAAGGATGAAGTGGAGAATTTAGATATATTTTTCGAGGAACGAGATCCAGAATAGCACCATGGTATTGTAACCATGCCATTCCCAAGATGACATCTAACTTCTGATTCTCTAATATCAGAAGTGAAGTAAGATATATGGTTCCATCTAGGTTAAGTGGTATCCCAAGAACCAACTCATTTGTTACTGTCTTTCCTGCCGGAGTGCAGATCATATACGGAGTTTTTGTGGAGATAATAGGCAATTGATTTTTAATGACAAAAGACTTGCTAATGACATTGTGTGAAGCTCCGGAGTCAAAGAGTATGACTACGGGATGATCAAAGATAGAGAACGTACCCGTGAGTACAGGTGCACCTTCCGGAACGTCCTCAATGGCGAGGTGGTGGACGTTGCCGAGTCTGGGAACTGGCTTCTTGGGCTGGTTGCGGGGTTGGTTGGCGCCCTGGTATGATGACTGTCCTCCGCCCTGCCTACTCTGCGGGCAGTCCTTGGCGAAGTGCCCCATGCGTCCACACGTGAAACACGTGTACGGGGTTTGGCCGGTTCGAATTGGAGGACAGAATCCTGGTGCACGCGGTGGAGGTGGAAGTGTACGTGGGATCATCCCCTGCTGTTGTTGTGGTTGGAAACCGGAGTTGCCGAACTGGCGACCACTGAACATTGGTGGTCGTGATGGCGGTTGCCACCTCTGGCCGGATGGTGATCGATACACCATTCGGTACTTCTGAGGAGCACCACCTCTGCTGCCCTGCGGAGCACTCCTCTTCTTCTTGTCTGAGGACAGCTCTCGAGTAGCGTCCTCTTGCATGATCGCGGCGTTGACAAGGTCATTGAAACTGCCGCGGTTGAACAAGACAAGCTTGTCCTTCATCTCTGAGTTCAGCCCCCGGTAGAAGCACTCTCGCTTCCTGTCTTTCGTGTTCACTTGGTCTTGTGCATACTGGGCCAAGTGGTTGAAGGTATTGGAGTACTTGTAAGCACTCCTTCATCCCTGTTTCAGCTCCAAGAACTCTTGAAGCTTCCTCCTCATAATCCCGGGAGGGATATGGTAGGCACGGAACGCCTCCCGGAATTCTGTCCAGCTCACGACATAGCCTGCGGAGCGTGCGGCGAGGTAGTTTGCCCACCACGCACCAACAGAACCCTGCATTTGCTGAGCTGCAAACAGTGTCTTCTGTTGTTCAGTTATTTCGAGTAAACCGAACTTTCCTTCAATGGTGCGGAGCTAGTTGTCCGCCTCCAAAGGTTCGTCGGCCTCTCTGAAGACCGGCGGATGTGTCGATGCGAAATCCGAGTAGGAACTCAGATGTGACTGACGTGGCCCATCAGCATGTTGCCCCCCTTGACGGGATGAGTGTTGTACAAGGGTCCGCAACAACTCGGTTTGCTTGTCGCGCGAGCCGAGTACTGCTGCGAGAACCTCCGCGAGACTTCTGGGAAGTGTAGGTGGAGGTGGTGGAGGTGGTTGCGTCTGGGGCGTGTTCTGCCCCGGGGGTGGTGTGTCATCCCCCTATCCCCCACTTGAGCCTCCTACCTCTGTGGTTGTACGTGTACGCACCATGTTGCAATACAACGATTTACACCATAAGTCTCATTGCCTCAAGTTCATCCTTCCATGTAAATAGTAATGCGGTAGACCACGATAGATAATATACAACATCAACATATATTGATAAAGTACAAGCTTTATACAAGATATATTATATCTGACCAAGTTTACCGCAGTACACTCCAAAATGATGGACTCCCACTATGGAAATACATCTCTACTATACTTGGTCCCCAGGAGATGTCGTACACATCTTGTCATTTTAGACATAAACACTACTACTCTTAATATGATACAAACATGGTCACAAAAGAAAAACACGAGCATTTATTAAACTATATGTTGCCACATGTCGGCACAAGTGCTGCCACATCCCACTTCAGTATGTCCTACTCGACGTATTCAAGTTCCTCGGGATGTTCTTCTTCTTTGTCATCCGAAGGCAATTGTTCACCCATAATTAGTGGTATGTTATGGGCTGGTGGATACACTACTGGTTGTAATTGTGCCTCAGCCTCAATTACATTATCCTGTAGTTCTCTTGCCTCATACTCCCAATTTTGAGCTGTCTCAATGGCGGTGTCCCGCTCTTCAGTGACTACTAACAGCTCCTCTTGTTGTTGTTGCACATCCAACTGACTTGCTTGCAGCTCACCACGAGCTTGCTGCAGTTCAGTGCGAGTCTGTCGTTGTGCGGCATGAGCTTTCCGTAGCCTAATGCGAGCATAATGCAACTGACTCTCGCACTTATCTAGCCGGTGATTTGCATGGGGTATGATCGAACATAGACCCTCGTTGATATAATCAAGGGTATCACCCCGCTCCGTCGCTTCCCGCAAGGCTTCGACTTGTTCCAAAATAAAGGTGCCTTGCGTAGCAACTACCATATTGGAAGCAGCCGCATATGTCCCAAGTGTTGTCAAGGTTGTGTCGTTATGCGGTGTATAGGCAGCAACCATACGACGTTGCCACTCAAATCCGGCGATACCACGGACTGGAATAAGGGCAAATTGAGTCCCTGCCATGGCATCTTGATGAAGCTCACAAAGCTTCATAAGTGCTTGGCCTGCAGCGATTGCCCAGGTGTCCTCTAATTGAGCCCCCTGAATGGTAACCGAGAAAGGATCCCATCCATATCGACGTGGACTAGCCGGGATGTCTACCAAGATGGTGCACAACCGAACACCTCTGTTGATCGTTTCTCTACCCCAATAGCATAGCATCTCGATGAAACCAAACTGCTGGATCACTTCCCGTAGCATACTTGGGAAACCCGGATGGCTAGCGCAAGTGTAAAATATCCATCCGTCCGGTAGTAGCATCCTCACATCCGTCATCTATAAAAAGAATACTGGAACAATGACAAGGTTTCCAACTCTCAACAGTTTTAAGAAAATTTAAAAACTGGAGCTGTAATCACAGTCTGTCCCAGCTGACCTTCCTGTATAAATTCCACAGTTTCATACAGCAAACGTCAGATCCAAAGGTGAAGTTGAATACCAAAGTTGTAGTATACTTTCCAATAATTCCAGATTGTACTCATACAACTACAAGTGAACTAGGAAATAGAAGCTATACAGGTTTTAAATTGACCCATATTTTCTGGAAATTTTTGACAGAACCTCCCCTGTATATGTAGTGATGTCCACAACTTATACAGGGATATCATGACAATATTTTGAGGTAATGACAAAATAAACTTTTTATAACATAAAGTTAACGATCCAGAAGTAAAAGAGTTACCCCCTGAAAAGTTGGTTATACCGGTATTGTGCGCGAATTCACAAATAGGTGCAAACTGTTCCAAGTTCTGGACTACCAGAACCAAGTTTGCGAGAAATGGAATTAGACACCGCTATACCCAGAATCATATCATTAATGCAAAATAAAGTTGATAGAGGACTTCCTAAGTTTCCAGAAATGTATATATGTGACTATGTCACTATTCTGGATTAAAAGTTATAACTATCCAAACTAAACAGTTGAACTGACTGGTTTGCACCAGCAGTCCTGCAGTCCAATGTTTTGACTTCCAAATTTGATTTGACTCAAATTCGAATTTGTAAAAACGCTAAACATAAAACCCGTAGATCTGCCTCTGCCCTTTCCATACATGTGTCACAATAAGGCAGAAGAGGTTCCTACAGTGAGTTAGGGCAATATTTCTGGAACTGGTACAATGGTTGGGTCATCTGGAGCAGTTTTAGTATACTCCAAATTTCAACAGATTATCAAACTCTTCTGCCCTGATAGTCAACAGAAAATTTGTAGAGGTCTTCACGTTCTTTCTATCCATATATGATACCCTTATGTTATCTATACGATAACCAAGATTACAACCTGGCGAAGTCGAGCCAACTTCTGCCAGAAATCAAGAATCTTGATTCTATCTACCTTATCGAGTCGAAGTCCCTTTTTACGGAGTCCAAACCTACCAGCATCTGATATTTGGACTTTCCAAAACATTATACATCCATTCTATCGTTGGAGATGGTCTAGTATCATGTTTGATACTGATGGTACTACGTATCTCACCAAAGAAAATTTTATCCGGTATATCCGGTTACGTCTATAGGTGGTCCATATATCGTTCTCTCACAAACGGTTTCTACACGGTCTTCTACCGTAGTTAATGCTGCAAAAGAAAAAAAAATCCCCTTTCACACTTTCACACCTCAAGGGTGGTACGGGGAAGCACGACAGGCAGTCATAATAATACATATGAAAAAAATAAATGCATACGACTCTGGTGTGAGTCGCCCTCGAGCGAGGTCATGTCTCGAGGTACATGGCTGTAAATACGTCTGTACAGCAAAGACTCCCGTACGATCCGGCTTATACACGCTTGGGCATACGTGTTTCGCATGCTCCCATAGAACATGAATGGTTCTAGAGAGGCATACTATCGGGTTATACACCACCTGACAGGGGCTCCCACTAACTTTGAAGCACGCTGGGGTACCGCGTGTCATAGGTTCTCAGAAACATTGAAAGCTTCAGAGACTCCTATTAACTTCCCATGCCAAGCCACAGAAATTTCACATACCACTTCTCGTATGCTGAGTCTACCGAGATTGATCCACTCTCGGTGGCGTACCTTACCTCCTACCTGATGTCGGGGCGTCGTTACAGAATATAATAACACATAGTTAGTTTACCACCTTTATATCTTATACTAATAATACTCCTTATAAGGGCATATAGCTAATTCCTCACTCAGATCCTAATTTTTTGAAAATATGTTCTTTTCAAGTACACTGTTCCCAATGATGCTCTGATACCATGTCAGTGGGGACCAGAATCCCGACATCCAAGGATCTCATTGGGTGGTGTCGTGCAATGCGACACCCAACAGTATACAAGCACAGAACCAGAATAAAATACAAGACGAAGTCTTTTATATATCTTACAACGGAAGTTTTACAATACTAGTGGAAGGAAAGAAATATATATATCATAGCTACGCTCTCAGCACTAGCTATGCAAAAGCAAAGTTATCCATGCCCTGGATACTTTGCACTAGCAACACGCAAATCACGGCGGCGTGCAGGGTTCCCATTCAGCTACACACCCTAGAGGGGGTGCAGCCTCATCATCAAACCCTTCATCAATTGTATAACCTGCAAAAACTCGTTAACTGCAAACGTGAGCATAAGGCTCAGGAAGACTAACCCGTCTCACTAGACATATGCAAGGGGGACACTAAACATAGGTAAGGTGAAGCATAAATGACTCGCCTACAATCCTTATAATCAGGTTTTAAGTAGCAGAGGACATTCTCCAAGCACGGCACATCATGGGCTCCACAATCAAACAAGAAACGCTTTGCCAATGATATACATGCCCAGAGCACATAATGCTATTACAGCTAAAGTATGGGGAAACTGTAAACTTTAATTTTACTATCTCTAAGTCGTACAAGGTTGCAAAGCAATTATAATACAATATATTTTCTGGCCTCTTTAGTATTTACTACGTGACAGCTTAGTGAACAAGTGGTACTCTATTACCGTGAGGGACGGTGATTACAACCAGGACACACCCGGACAACATGACACATACGTCATTCAGAAGTGTCAGCGAGTTCACCAGTACCTACGTAACACTTCAGTACTAGGCGTATATGGCCATTTTTCACAAGAAACCCGAACGCCGAGCCCGTCTCGCCTCCGCGAACAGAAGGTCTCCGCAGGAACACCTCATGTGTCCGCCGACTGATTTACACCTTACTGTCCTCAACCCACCCCTATCGATGGTGAGTTAATGGGCCTCGACACCCTATTTATCGAGTTACATCAGTTTACTGGATTCCATATGTCCATTATGTCGCTGGTACAATTCAAGCTTGTCCGAAGGGGCTGCATACAGACGGGCCTCAACTGACCAGTCAGAGGTATACGATCAAGACCACGTCTTGTCGCTTCCTATCCATCTCTAACCGTTCTAAAGTTTTAGATGTAACAGTTATTTTCTATAAATATTATCCGAGTGAAGATGAGTGGAAATTTCTATCTCGCGGGTAGATTCCAACTACTCGACTTCTAGCTGTTTACCTACTACATTAGCATAGCAATTCTACACGTTGAGTGATGAACCTACCCAATTAACCAATGGGATTGTGGGTCATGCATCTGGAGTATTCAAGCATCCTATATGTAATGCACAATTCATATGCTAATCATCATAGTGATAAAGTAAAATTTTATAAATGACTTAAATGCAAACCGGGGCTTGCCTGGTTGAAGGTCAGAGTCGGGGTTAATATCTGGAAGGTGTTCTTCCAATGCTTCTGGTTCCTCCTTGACTTCGGTCACTATACGATATGCATATAACATGTATATGAATGACTTTGAAAAATAATTATTACCAAGACCATAATTTAATCTATGGTGATCATTATATGATAGGGACCTTCATTGGCTTTGGAACTTTGATAGTAGATACTAGGGAATATGATAGAAGCTCTTGCAAAGAACAGGAGATGATCAAAGTATTTTGTTGTCTCTAAAATTATGGCAAGTAATAAACTTCCAAGAATTTTAGAGAAGAAACTGTAGCTTGAACATAGCTGCCAGATGATAATCATGATAGAGGAAGTTGTCCTGGTTCTAGCAAAATTTGTTTCATAAATTTCTAAGCTTTGGTGAAGGAGTTATTGAATTTCTAAGTTGGCAAGAATTTCTGGAATTATCTTATAATTGATTTTTTTGCTTTTCAATTAATATTCAGTTTGCAACTGAATTAGGACTAGTATAGTAGGTCAATTAAATCCAATATTTTTGCAGTAACTAGTGTATGAATAAAGGAAGGCTCTGTCTGAATTTGGGACATAACAAAGCAACTGAAGATCTGTAAAAATTCAATAACTAAAAATGGTAATTGAACTATACAGACGGTTATACAGGTGCAATGGCTCCCAAACTTTTTCTGGTAGTCAAGAATAGGACAATGCATCGTATATGAATTTTGGGGATCTTTCCAGTGGCAAGTTCATCTGGAAAAATTGTATTTGCATTTGGGAAGATTGTTTTATACGGAATTTAACTTTGAGTTTGGCAGAACCTAATTGATACTGATAGAAACTAGAGCTCAAGGGCATTCAAACAAAATTTGTTTGAATATTTTTGGAGCATTCTACAGAGAGATATTGATTTTTAAACATTGGAAATGGTTCTGCACCAAAGGGGAATTTTCAACTTTTAAATTTGGCGCCAGGGCCCACTAGATTTAAAATCATCCAATCAGGGGCTAGCCACACCGGGGGTTATAAAGATTCCCATGTGGCCGCACTAAATCCCTAGCCGCAGACTGATCCGGCACCTTTTTCACTCGCTGGAGAGTGGGACCCGCGTACCCAGTCGTCTTCAACCACGGTCCACGGCTCGGCGGCGGCGTTCTCACCGGCGCGCGGTGGCGCTTTCGCCGGCGATGACTTCCGGCCCACGGGAGGCCTCGAGACTCGCCGCTCCACCATATTTTCGCACGGGGAACACGATGGACCAACTCCCGACGGCGAGGGGTGACCAGAAAACCATTCCTGACGGCGGTGGCGGGTGTTAGGGTTTCAGTGAAGTGGAGACCCTCGATTCCCTAGCTAAATCTCTTGTTTGAAAGCTCGGGAAGCATCGTTGATGCATGGGAAAGGTCATAGGAGGGTCTAGAGCTCGTGCCATAGCCGGCAATACCAAAGTCGACGACGAACCGAGCTCTAACAATGGAGGAAGGGGAAAACTCGAAGAACTTGCTAATTAGTCGATGGTTCTTTCATATTTTTGGAGGGAAGGTGCGCTAGGCTACATAGATCATGTCATCTAACTGGATCAAAGAGATTTTGTGCATACAATCGGAATTAAACCGACGACCTAGCCTCAAAGTTATAAAAGCGCTTCGGGAATTTAAAGAACACAGAAGCTAGGATGCACGATAGGAGTTCAAGCTTAACCAGAAGCTGCACGAGGTCGTTGCGCACCTTTTTGCTATAGACCGTATAGGATGATGATGCTTGTATCGACGGCGAGGCTGGGCGGTGTCGAGCGGCACAAGGGTGATCGTGGCGGCGATGAAACGGAGTGGCGCGGTGATAAGTGAATCGGTGATGGACTTCGGCCGATGGGGGGTGGCTTTATAGCCTTCACCGCGGTAGATAAGGATGCAGGGGGGGGCAGCTGGAGGCCACCGACGGCCAACGCTGCGCTGGCGGCATGCAGCGTCGCGGTGTTGCCCGGGGAAAGAAAACAGAGGCGGTGAAACGGTTTCACCGCTTGACCTGTGGGCCCCACCTCTCTCCCTTATCCCTTCCTCTAAATTCTAGCTTAAACATTGTCCAAAAATTCCCAAAATTTATAGGTAGGCTAAGAAAAATATGAGGAATCCAATTCTGCAATCAGATTTCAATTTGGACATAGTTTGCATCAAATTCAAATTTAAATTTGAATTCAAATATGGGTATAAACCTTATTAAAATAAATAGTATCTGAGGTCCATAAATATCCAAACTTTGAAACAAAGTCTCCTGAACCATAAAAGGCCTTAGGAAAAATTGGGGGTTGATTTGGGCAAAGGTTAGTGTAAAGCTAAATTTGATGTCAACGCGAAATGAATCATTTGTACGTGTCCAAACAAATGGAGGATGTACTTCAAAAATCATGAAAATTTTCTTAGAAGCTATTTAGATATTTAAGAGTCCAAGGAAAAATTTGGAGCCTTGGATTTAAATCTTTATGGCAGGGCCTAATATGCATAGCAACATAATCAAATTACATTTGTTTTGATTTTTATATTGCTGCCATAGAATTTGCCTCAGCCATTTCAATCAATTTACTTACCAACATTGCAGAAAGGTTTATTTAAAATTTTCTAGGGTTAGGGTGAAGTCCAGTCCTCATGTTGATAAGATTTAAACATGAGTAGAAAGAAAACTTTTTAGTGAGGTCAAGTTTATGTGCACAATTATATTGACCTCCATTATGTTAGATAAACCACTTGTAGTTGAACTTCACATAAAAGGAAAAAGTGGGATTTTACATTCCTCCCCCCTTAAAAGAATCTCATTCCGAGATTACAAAGGAAGGACAAAAGATAAAGATCTACTGAACATGTGCTGCTAACAAGTGTGGATAGTTTGTTTTAAGATATTCCTCGCTTTCCCACGTGGCTTCTTCAGCACTGTGGTTGCTCCACAAGACTTTGTAGAAATGCAAAGTGCACCTTCTTGTGGTGCGAGTTTTCTCATCAACGATTTGGGTTGGATGCTCGGAATACGTAAGATCCGGTTGTAGATCTTCCAAATCCTCAATACGTATATTCGCTGGGGCTTTGAGACATCTCCGCAACTGAGAAATGTGAAACACATTATGTACCCCTGCCAGCGATGGCGGTAACTCAAATTGGTATGCCACAGGTCCGCATCTTTTTATTATTGCGAGCGGCCCAATAAAATGTGGAGCTAGCTTCCCTCTCACTTCGAATCGATGAATTCCTTTCATCGGGGATACCCGGAGATAAACTTGATCCCCAACCTCGAAGTGAAGAGGTCGACGTCGTTTGTCTGCATAGCTCTTCTGACGAGACTGAGCGGCTTTGAGATTGGCTTGAATAAGACATACTTGCTCTTTGGCTTCATTTATCAAGTCGATGCCATATACCACTCGTTCACCAGATTCGCACTAGTTCAAGGGTGTGCGACACTTCCGGCCATAAAGAGCTTCATATGGCGCCATCTGGATGCTAGCCTGGTAACCGTTGTTGTACGAAAATTCTGCCAATGGTAGATGATCATCCCAATTTTTACCATGGTGGATGGCACAGGCACGAAGCATATCCTCTAGAACTTGATTCACCCGTTCAGTTTGTCCATCAGTTTGAGGATGATAAGCCGAGCCTTGAATCAGTTTGGTACCCAATGCATCGTGGAGATGCTCCCAAAAGCGAGCAACAAAAATAGATCCATGATCTGAAATGATAGTGCAGGGTACTCCATGTAGGCACAAAATTCTGGAGATATAAAGTTCTGCATACTGCTTTGTATCATAATCCACACTGACTGGTATGAAATGAGCTGATTTGGTCAATCGGTCAACGATCACCCAAATTGAGTCATGCTTATAGAGAGTGGGAGGCAACCCAACAATGAAATCCATGCTGATATCCTCCCATTTCCAAGTCGGTATGCTTAAAGGTTGAAGCTGTCCATCTGCCTTCACATGGTCAGCCTTAACTCGCCGACACGTATAACATTCGGATACGTATTTTGCTACTTCTCTCTTCATCCGAGTCCACCAGAACTTCTTCCTCAAGTCTTGGTACATTTTGTTACTCCCCGGATGAATGGAATACTTGGATAAATGAGCTTCATCCAGAATCTTCTTCCGAAGTTCCATGTTTCGGGGTACCACTATGCGGTTTTTAAACCAGAGGGTACCTTCATCGTCACATCAGAAACATTTCATCTCCCCCTTCTCCATTCTTTGCCGAATGTGCGACATCCCTTTGTCCTCCTTCTGAGCTGCCATATCCTCCGTGATAGTGGGAATGAGAGCTAGGTTGTAGAGTGCTCCATATGGAATAAGTAGAGACTCGGTTCTTCTTATTCCCTTGAGGTAATGGAAAGATTGTTGACATGGGACTTGCGGCTCAGAGAATCTGCGACTACGTTCGCCTTGCCAGGATGGTAGTGGATCTCAATCTCATAATCCTTGATTAATTCCAACCATCTACGCTATCGCATATTTAAGTCCTTTTGGGTGAAGATGTACTTCAAACTCTTGTGATCGGTGTAAAGATGTACTAGATTACCTAGTAGATAATGTCTCCACATCCTCAATGCTAGTACCACAGCAGCGAGCTCTAGATCATGAGTTGGATAGTGCTGCTCATGATTCCAAAGCTGTCGTGATCCGTAAGCGATCACTCGTCTGTCCTGCATCAACACACAACCCAAACCAATTCCTGATGCATCACAATACACGTCAAAAGATTTGGTTGTGTCCGGTTGAGCTAATACTGGTGCCGTTGTGAGGTGTTTCACCGATGTCTGGAAACCTCCCTCACATGCCTCAGTCCATAAATACTTCATCCCCTTCTTCAGAAGTTCTGTCATTGGTTTAGCTATTTTGGAGAAACTGGGAATGAACCTCCGGTAATACCCAGCCAAACCTAGGAAACTTCAAACTTCATGTACAGACTTTGGAGACTCCCATTTGAGTACTTGCTTTATCTTGCTTGGATCAACTGCAATCCCTTCTGCTAATATGATGTGCCCTAAAAATGGCACTTGGCTGATCCAGAATTCACACTTGCTGAGCTTAGCATATAGTTGGTGGTCCCGTAATCGTTGAAGCACGATACGCAAGTGTTGAGCATGTTCTTCTTCGGATTTTGAATACACAAGGATGTCGTTAATGAAAACCATGACAAACTTGACCAATTCCGGCATGAACACCGAGTTCATGAGATACATGAAATGAGCCGGTGTGTTGGTCAATCTGAAGGACATAACAAGGTATTCATACAGTCCATACCTCGTCGAGAATGTTGTCTTTGGTATGTCTTCTGGTCAGATTCTAATCTGATGATAACCAGAACGAAGATCAATCTTTGAAAATACTTTAGCACCCACTAGTTGATCGAAAAGAATATCAATGTGTGGTAGTGGATACTTGTTCTTGATAGTGACAGCATTGAGTGGATGATAGTCCACACACAGTCTCAAGGTCTTATCTTTCTTCTCTACGAACAATGCAAAACAACCCCAGGGTGACGAACTTGGACAAATGAAACCTTTGTTCTCAAGTTACGTTAACTGCTCCTTCAGTTCTGCAAGTTCCTTGGGTGCCATCTTGTAGGGTTGTCTTGAGATCGGTACTGTTCCCAGTACAAGATCAATCTTAAACTCTATATCTCTTTCTGAGGGCATACCAGAAAGATCTTTGGGAAGCACGTCCGGGCATTCACATACTACTGGAATATCCTTAAGTTCTATAACCTCTGTATTATGAGTAGATGGATTCACTAGAATGGCTCTCTTAAGATTGAGGAATTGGGAAGGATGAAGTGGAGAATTTAGATATATTTTTTGAGGAACGAGATCCAGAATAGCACCATGGTATTGTAACCATGCCATTCCCAAGATGACATCTAACTTCTGATTCTCTAATATCAGAAGTGAAGTAAGATATATGGTTCCATCTAGGTTAAGTGGTATCCCAGGAACCAACTTATTTGTTACTGTCTTTCCTGCCGGAGTGCAGATCATATACGAAGTTCTTGTGGAGATAATAGGCAATTGATTTTTAATGACAAAAGACTTGCTAATGACATTGTGTGAAGCTCCGGAGTCAAAGAGTATGACTACGGGATGATCAAAGATAGAGAACGTACCTGTGAGTACAGGTGCACCTTCCGGAACGTCCTCAATGGCGAGGTGGTGGACGTTGCCGAGTCTGGGAACTGGCTTCTTGGGCTGGTTGCGGGGTTGGTTGGCGCCCTGGTATGATGACTGTCCTCCGCCCTGCCTACTCTGCGGGCAGTCCTTTGCGAAGTGCCCCATGCGTCCACACGTGAAACACGTGTACGGGGTTTGGCCGGTTCGAATTGGAGGACGGAATCCTGGTGCACGCGGTGGAGGTGGAAGTGCATGTGGGATCATCCCCTACTGTTGTTGTGGTTGGAAACCGGAGTTGCCGAACTGGCGACCACTGAACATTGGTGGTCGTGATGGCGGTTGCCACCTCTGGCCGGATGGTGATCGATACACCATTCGGTACTTCCGAGGAGCACCACCTCTGCTGCCCTGCGGAGCACTCCTCTTCTTCTTGTCTGAGGACAGCTCTCGAGTAGCGTCCTCTTGCATGATCGCGGCGTTGACAAGGTCATTGAAACTGCCGCGGTTGAACAAGACAAGCTTGTCCTTCATCTTGGAGTTCAGCCCCCGGTAGAAGCACCCTCGCTTCCTGTCTTTCATGTTCACTTGGTCTTGTGCATATTGGGCCAAGTGGTTGAAGGTATTGGAGTACTTGTAAGCACTCCTTCCTCCCTGTTTCAGCTCCAAGAACTCTTGAAGCTTCCTCCTCATAATCCCGGGAGGGATATGGTAGGCACGGAACGCCTCCCGGAATTCTGTCCAGCTCACGACATAGCCTGCGGAGCGTGCGGCGAGGTAGTTTGCCCACCACGCACCAACAGAACCCTGCATTTGCTGAGCTGCAAACAGTGTCTTCTGTTGTTCAGTTATTTCGAGTAAACCGAACTTTCCTTCAATGGTGCGGAGCTAGTTGTCCGCCTCCAAAGGTTCGTCGGCCTCTTTGAAGACCGGCGGATGTGTCGATGCGAAATCCGAGTAGGAACTCAGATGTGACTGACGTGGCCCATCAGCATGTTGCCCCCCTTGACGGGATGAGTGTTGTACAAGGGTCCGCAACAACTCAGTTTGCTTGTCGCGCGAGCCGAGTACTACTGCGAGAACCTCCGTGAGACTTCTGGGAAGCGTGTAGGTGGAGGTGGTGGAGGTGGTTGCGTCTGGGGCGTGTTCTGCCCCGGGGGTGGTGTGTCATCCCCCTATCCCCCACTTGAGCCTCCTACCTCTGTGGTTGTACGTGTACGCACCATGTTGCAATACAACGATTTACACCATAAGTCTCATTGCCTCAAGTTCATCCTTCCATGTAAATAGTAATTCGGTAGACCACGATAGATAATATACAACATCAACATATATTGATAAAGTACAAGCTTTATACAAGATATATTATATATGACCAAGTTTACCGCAGTAAACTCCAAAATGATGGACTCCCACTATGGAAATACATCTCTACTATACTTGGTCCCCAGGAGATGTCGTACACATCTTGTCATTTTAGACATAAACACTACTACTCTTAATATGACACAAACATGGTCACAAAAGAAAAACACGAGCATTTATTAAACTATATGTTACCACGTGTCGGCAGAAGTGCTGCCACATCCCACTTCAATATGTCCTACTCGACGTATTCAAGTTCCTCGGGATCTTCTTCTTCTTTGTCATCCGAAGGCAATTGTTCACCCATAATTAGTGGTATGTTATGGGCTGGTGGATACACTACTGGTTGTAATTGTGCCTCAACCTCAATTACATTATCCTGTAGTTCTCTTGCCTCATACTCCCAATTTTGAGCTGTCTCAATGGCGGTGTCCCGCTCTTCAGTGACTACTAACAGCTCCTCTTGTTGTTGTTGCACATCCAACTGACTTGCTTGCAGCTCACCACGAGCTTGCTGCAGTTCAGTGCGAGTCTGTCGTTGTGCGGCATGAGCTTTCCGTAGCCTAATGCGAGCATAATGCAACTGACTCTCGCACTTATCTAGCCGGTGATTTGCATGGGGTATGAGCGAACGTAGACCCTCGTTGATATAATCAAGGGTATCACCCCGCTCCGTCGCTTCCCGCAAGGCTTCGACTTGTTCCAAAATAATGGTGCCTTGCGTAGCAACTACCATATTGGAAGCAGCCGCATATGTCCCAAGTGTCGTCGAGGTTGTGTCGTTATGCGGTGTATACGCAGCAACCATACGACGTTGCCACTCAAATCCGGCCATACCACGGACTGGAATAAGGGCAAATTGAGTCCCTGCCATAGCATCTTGATGAAGCTCACAAAGCTTCATAAGTGCTTGGCCTGCAGCGATTGCCCAGGTGTCCTCTAATTGAGCCCCCTGAATGGTAACCGAGAAAGGATCCCATCCATATCGACGTGGACTAGCCGGGATGTCTACCAAGATGGTGCACGACCGAACACCTCTGTCGATCGTTTCTCTACCCCAATAGCATAGCATCTCGATGAAACCAAACTGCTGGATCACTTCCCGTAGCATACTTGGGAAACCCGGATGGCTAGCGCAAGTGTAAAATATACATCCGTCCGGTAGTAGCATCCTCACATCCGTCATCTATAAAAAGAATACTGGAACAATGAGAAGGTTTCCAACTCTCAACAGTTTTAAGAAAATTTAAAAACTGGAGCTGTAATCACAGTCTGTCCCAGCTGACCTTCCTGTATAAATTCCACAGTTTCATACAGCAAACGTCAGATCCAAAGGTGAAGTTGAATACCAAAGTTGTAGCATACTTTCCAATAATTCCAGATTGTACTCATACAACTACAAGTGAACTAGGAAATAGAAGCTGTACAGGTTTTAAATTGACCCATATTTTCTGGAATTTTTTGACAGAACCTCCCCTGTATATGTAGTGATGTCCACAACTTATACAGGGATATCATGACAATATTTTGAGGTAATGACAAAATAAACTTTGTATAACATCAAGTTAACAATACAGAAGTAAAAGAGTTACCCCCTGAAAAGTTGGTTATACCGGTATTGTGTACGAATTCACAAATAGGTGCAAACTGTTCCAAGTTCTGGACTACCAGAACCAAGTTTGCGAGAAATGGAATTAGACACCGCTATACCCAGAATCATATCATTAATGCAAAATAAAGTTGATAGGGGACTTCCTAAGTTTCCAGAAATGTATATATGTGACTATGTCACTATTCTGGATTAAAAGTTATAACTATCCAAACTAAACAGTTGAACTGACTGGTTTGCACCAGCAGTCCTGCAGTCCAATGTTTTGACTTCAAAATTTGATTTGACTCAAATTCGAATTTGTAAAAACACTAAACATAAAACCCGTAGATCTGCCTCTGCCCTTTCCATACATGTGTCACAATAAGGCAGAAGAGGTTCCTACAGTGAGTTAGGGCAATATTCTGGAACTGGTACAATGGTTGGGTCATCTGGAGCAGTTTTAGTATACTCCAAATTTCAACAGATTATCAAACTCTTCTGCCCTGATAGTCAACAGAAAATTTGTAGAGGTCTTCACGTTCTTTCTATCCATATATGATACCCTTATGTTATCTATACGATAACCAAGATTACAACCCGGCGAAGTCGAGCCAACTTCTGCCAGAAATCAAGAATCTTGATTCTATCTACCTTATCGAGTCGAAGTCCCTTTTTACGGAGTCCAAACCTACCAGCATCTGATATTTGGACTTTCCAAAACATTATACATCCATTCTATCATTGGAGATGGTCTAGTATCATGTTTGATACTGATGGTACTACGTATCTCACCAAAGAAAATTCTATCCGGTATATCCGGTTACGTCTATAGGTGGTCCATATATCGTTCTCTCACAAACGGTTTCTACATGGTCTTCTACCGTAGTTAATGCTGCAAAAGACAAAAAATCCCCTTTCACACTTTCACACCTCAAGGGTGGTACGGGGAAGCACGACAGGCAGTCATAATAATACATATGAAAAAAATAAATGCATACGACTCTGGTGTGAGTCGCCCTCGAGCGAGGTCATGTCTCGAGGTACATGGTTGTAAATACGTCTGTACAGCAAAGACTCCCGTACGATCCGGCTTATACACGCTTGGGCATACGTGTTTCGCATGCTCCCATAGAACATGAATGGTTCTAGAGAGGCATACTATCGGGTTATACACCACCTGACAGGGGCTCCCACTAACTTTGAAGCACGCTGGGGTACCGCGTGTCATAGGTTCTCAGAAACATTGAAAGCTTCAGAGACTCCTATTAACTTCCCATGCCAAGCCACAGAAATTTCACATACCACTTCTCGTATGCTGAGTCTACCGAGATTGATCCACTCTCGGTGGCGTACCTTACCTCTTACCTGATGTCAGGGCGTCATTACAGAATATAATAACACATAGTTAGTTTACCACCTTTGTATCTTATACTAATAATACTCCTTATAAGGGCATATAGCTAATTCCTCACTTAGATCCTAATTTTTTGAAAATATGTTCTTTTCAAGTACACTGTTCCCAATGATGCTTTGATACCATGTCAGTGGGGACCGGAATCCCGACATCCAAAGATCTCATTGGGTGGTGTCGTGCAATGCGACACCCAACAGTATACAAGCACAGAACCAGAATAAAATACAATACGAAGTCTTTTATATATCTTACAACAAAAGTTTTACAATACTAGTGGAAGGAAAGAAATATATATATCATAGCTACGCTCTCAGCACTAGCTATGCAAAAGCAAAGTTATCCATGCCCTGGATACTTTGCACTAGCAACACGCAAATCACGGCGGCGTGCAGGGTTCCCATTCGGCTATACACCCTAGAGGGGGTGCAGCCTCATCATCAAACCCTTCATGAATTGTATAACCTGCAAAAACTCGTTAACTGCAAACGTGAGCATAAGGCTCAGGAAGACTAACCCGTCTCACTAGACATATGCAAGGGGGACACTAAACATAGGTAAGGTGAAGCATAAATGACTCGCCTACAATTGGATCCTTATAATCAGGTTTTAAGTAGCAGATGACATTCTCCAAGCACGGCACATAATGGGCTCCACAATGAAACAAGAAACGCTTTGCCAATGATATACATGCCCAGAGCACATAATGCTATTACAGCTAAAGTATGGGGAAACTGTAAACTTTAATTTTACTATCTCTAAGTCATACAAGGTTGCAAAGCAATTATAATACAATATATTTTTCTGGCCTCTTTAGTATTTACTACGT
Organism: Tuctoria greenei; assembly: GCA_036927565.1. Lineage (NCBI taxonomy): Eukaryota > Viridiplantae > Streptophyta > Magnoliopsida > Poales > Poaceae > Tuctoria > Tuctoria greenei. The sequence continues at coordinate 40,062,890 of JAYESD010000006.1, read as the reverse complement.
GACAGCTTAGTGAACAAGTGGTACTCTATTACCGTGAGGGACGGTGATTACAACCAGGACACACCCGGACAACATGACACATACGTCGTTTGGAAGTGTCAGCGAGTACACCAGTACCTACGTAACACTTCAGTACTAGGCGTATATGGCCACTTTTCACAAGAAACCCGAACGCCGAGCCCGTCTCGCCTCCGCGAATAGAAGGTCTCCGCACGGAACACCTCATGTGTCCGCCGACTGATTTACACCTTACTGTCCTCAACCCACCCCTATCGATGGTGAGTTAATGGGCCTCGACACCCCATTTATCGAGTTACATCAGTTTACTGGATTCCATATGTCCATTATGTCGCTGGTACAATTCAAGCTTGTCCGAAGGGGCCGCATACAGACGGGCCTCAACCGACCAGTCAGAGCTATACGATCAAGACCACGTCTTGTCGCTTCCTATCCATCTCTAACCGTTCTCAAGTTTTAGATGTAACAGTTATTTTCTATAAATATTATCCGAGTGAAGATGAGTGGAAATTTCTATCTCGCGAGTAGATTCCAACTACTCGACTTCTAGCTGTTTACCTACTACATTAGCATAGCAATTCTACACGTTGAGTGATGAACCTACCCAATTAACCAATGGGATTGTGGGTCATGCATCTGGAGTATTCAAGCATCCTATACGTAATGCACAATTCATATGCTAATCATCATAATGATAAAGTAAAATTTTATAAACGACTTAAATGCAAACTGGGGCTTGCCTGGTTGCAGGTCAGAGTCGGGGTTAATATCTGGAAGGTGCTCTTCCAATGCTTCTGGTTCCTCCTCGACTTCGGTCACTATACGGTATGCATATAACATGTATATGAATGACTTTGAAAAATAATTATTACCAAGACCATAATTTAATCTATGGTGATCATTATATGATAGGGACCTTAATTGGCTTTGGAACTTTGATGGTAGATACTAGGGACTATGATAGAAGCTCTTGCAAAGAACAGGAGACGATGAAAGTATTTTGTTGTCTCTAAAATTATGGCAAGTAATAAACTTCCAAGAATTTTAGAGAAGAAATTGTAGCTTGAACATCTCTGCCAGTTGATAATCATGATAGAGGAAGTTGTCCTGGTTCTAGCAAAATTTGTTCATAAATTTCTAAGCTTTGGTGAAGGAGTTATTGAATTTCTAAGTTGGCAAGAATTTCTGGAATTATCTTATAATTGAATTTTTTTTGCTTTTCAACTAATATTCAGTTTGCAACTGAATTAGGACTAGTATAGTAGGTCAATTAAATCCAAGATTTCTACAGGAACTAGTTTATGACTAAAGGAAGGTTCAGTCCAAATTTGGGACATAACAAGGCAACTGAACATCGGTAAAAATTCAATAACTGAAAAAAGTAATTGAACTATACAGAGGGTTATACAGGTGCAATGGCTCCCAAACTTTTTTTGGTAGTAAATAATACGGCCGTACATCGTATGTGAAATTTGGGGATTTTTCCAGTGGAAAGTTCATCGGTAAAAATTGTATTTGCATTTGGGAAGATTGTTTTATACAGAATATAACTATGAGTTTCACAGAACCTAATTAATACTGTTAGGAAATAGATCTCAAGTGCTTTCAAACAAAATTTGTTTGAATATTTTTGGAGCATTCTACAGAGAGATATTGATTTTTAAACATTGGAAATGGTTCTGCACCAAAGGGGAATTTTCAACTTTTAAATTTGGCACCAGGGCCCACTGGATTTAAAATCATCCAATCAGGGGCTAGCGACACCGGGGGTTATAAAGATTCCCACGTGGCCACACTAAATCCCTAGCCATAGACTGATCCGGCGCCTTTTTCACTCGCTGGCAAGTGGGACCCGCGTACCCGGTCGTCTTCAACCTCGGTCCATGGCTCGGCGGTGGCGTTCTCACCGGCGCGCGGCGGCACTTTCGCCGGCGATGACTTCCGGCCCACGGGAGGCCTCAGGACTCGTCGCTCCACCATATTTTCGCACGGGGAACACGATGGACCAACTCCCAACGGTGAGGGGTGACCGGAAAACCATTCCCGACGGCGGCGGCGGGTGTTAGGGTTTCGGTGAAGTGGAGACCCTCGATTCCCTAGCTAAATCTCTTGTTTGAAAGCTCGGGAAGCATCGTGGATGCATGGGAAAGGTCTTAGGAGGGTATAGAGCTCGTGCCATAACCGGCAATACCGAAGTCGACAGTGAACCGAGCTCTAACAATGGCGGAAGGGGAAAACTTGAAGAACTTGCTAATTAGTCGATGGTTCTTTTTGATTTTTGAAGGGAAGGTGCGCTAGGGTACATAGATCATGTCATCTAACTGGATCAAAGAGATTTTGTGCATACAATCAGAATTAAACTGACGACCTAGCCTCAAAGTTATAAAAGCACTTCGGGAATTTAAGGAATACAGAAGCTAGGATGCACGATAGGAATTCAAGCTTAACCAGAAGCTGCACGAGGTCGTTGCGCACCTTTTTGCTATAGACCATAGAGGATGATGATGCTTGTATTGACGGCGAGGCTGCGCGGTGTCGGCGGCACAGGGGTGATCGCGGCGGTGATGAAACGGAGCGGCGCGGTGAAAAGTGAATCGGTGATGGACTTCGGCCGACGGGGGGTGGCTTTATAGCCTTCACCGCGGTAGATTAGGATGCAGGGGGGCAGCTGGAGGTGACCGATGGCCGACGGCGCACTGGCGACATGCAGCATCGCGGTGTCGCCCGGGGAAAGAAAACAGAGGTGGTGAAACGGTTTCACCGACTGACTTGTGGGCCCCACCTCTCTCCCTTATCCCTTCCTCTAAATTCTAGCTTAAACATTGTCCAAAAATTCCCAAAATTTACAGGTAGGCCAAGAAAAATATGGGGAATCCAATTCTGCAATCAGATTTCAATTTGGACATAGTTTGCATCAAATTCAAATTCAAATTTGAATTCAAATATGGGTATAAACCTTATTGAAATAAATAGTATGTGAGGTCCATAAATCTCCAAACTTTGAAACAAAGTCCCCTAAACCATAAATGGCCTTAGGAAAAATTGGGGGTTGATTTGGGCAAAGGTTAGTGTAAAGCTAAATTTGATGTCAACCCGAAATGAATCCTTTGTACGTGTCCAAAAAAATGGAAGATGTACTTCAAAAATCTTGAAAATTTTCTGAGAAGCTATTTAGATATTTAAGAGTCCAAGAAAAAATTTGGAGCCTTGGATTTGAATCTTTATGGCAGGGCCTAATATGCATCGCAACATAATCAAATTACATTTGTTTTGATTTTTATATTGCTGCCATATAATTTGCCCTAGCCATTTCAATCAATTTACTTCCCAACTTTGCAGAAAGGTTTATTTAAAATGTTATAGGGTTAGGGTGAAGTCCAGTCCTCATGTTGATAAGATTTAAACATAAGCAGAAAGAAAACTTTTTAGTGAGGTCAAGTTTATGTGCACAATTATATTGACCTCCATTATGTTTGATAAACCACTTGTAGTTGAACTTCACATAAAAGGAAAAGGTGGGATTTTACACCTTGAGTGTTCATATGGATTATGAGGTATTTTTATGGTACTCTCATTGTCGCATAGAAGAGGAATATGGCAAAAGTTTAAGCCATAGTCGCTAAGAGTTTGCCGCATCCAAAGAAGTTGGGCACAACAACTTCCGCGGCAACATACTCCTCTTCGGTTGTGTAGAGAGCAATGTAATTTTGTTTCTTTGAGGACCAAGACACTAGGAACCTACCCAAGAATTGGCAAGTCCCAGAGGTACTCTTTCTGTTAACTTTGCACCCAGCATAATCCGCATCAGAATATGCAATGAGATTAAAATTGGAGCCCTTAGAGTATCAAAGTCCTAGGCTTGGTGTGTGAACCGAATATCTAAGAATTCTCTTTACGGTGGTCAAATGACACACCTTAGGAGCAGCTTGGAATCGAGCATACATACACACACTTAGCATTATATCGGGCCTAGATGCACATAAGTAAAGAAATGAACCAATCATGGAACGATATACCTTTTGGTTCACATTTGGACCATCTTCGTTAAGGTCGAGGTGCTCATTGGTTCCCGTTAGAGTCTTGATGGGTTTGGCTTTGTCCGTGTCAAACTTCTTGAGTATGTCTTGTGTGTACTTTGTTTGACTTATTAAAGTGCCTTCCTTGAGTTGCTTTACTTGAAATCCTAGGAAAAACTTCAACTCCCCCATCATGGACATCTCAAACCTTTCGGTCATAATCTTTAAAAACTCATCACAAAAAGTTTTGTTAGTAGAACCAAATATAATGTTATAGACATTTACTTGTAAACAAACAAATCATCATTGAAATGCTTGGTGAATAGAGTATAGTCGGCCTTCCAAATTTTGAAACCATTTTGAATTAGAAAGTCTCTAAGGCACTCATATCAAGCTCTAGGAGCTTGCTTGAGGCCATAGAGAGCCTTACACAAATTGTAGACATGGTTTGGGAAGTCTTGATCTTCAAATCCCAGGGTTTGCTCCACATACACCTCCTCTTTGATTGGACCATTGAGAAATGCATTCTTGATGTCCATTTAGTATAGCTTAAAATTATGGTGAGTAGCAAAGGCCAGTAATATGCGAATTGATTCAAGCCTAGCTACGGGAGCAAAGGTATCATCAAAATCCAAAATCTTTGACTTGTGAATACCCCTTAGCCACAAGTTGTGCTTTATTCCTTGTAACTACCCCATGCTCATCTTGTTTGTTGCAGAACACCCATTTGGTGTCCACAACATTTGAATTTGTCCTTTTTATGAGCTCCCATACTTGATTTCTTTCAAAATTGTTGAGCTCTTCTTGCATGGCCATCACCCAATCCGGATCTCATAGTGCTTCTTCAACCTTGTGAGGATCCAAATAAGAAACAAAAGAGTAATGTTCACAAAACTTTCCAACACGAGATCGATTGGTTACCCCCTTAGAAATGTCTCCAAGGATGTTGTTAACGGGGTGATCCCGTTTAACGCTTTCATGTACTCTTGGGTGTGGTGCTTGAGTTCTTGGAACTTCATCTTCTTCTTCGTCACTTTCTTCATCTCCCCCTTGAGTGATGCCTCCATTTTAATCTTGTTGTAGCGCATTTTGAGGGTATTGAGCTTGATCATTTGAGGAAGAGTTTTCTTGATGTGTGGAATGGTCACCTGAGTCTTGAGGTTGTTCTTGTGGTCTAATGTCTCCAAGTGCCATTCTTCCTATCACCACTTATGGAGCTTCTTCTTGATCTACGACACGGGAATCAACTTGCTCCACTTGGGAGCCATTAGTCTCATCAAACACTATGCCATGTGCTACTTCAACAATTATGGAAGATTTGTTGAAAACACGATAGGTGTAAGTGTTTGAGTCATAACCAAGCAAGAAACCCTCATCGGACTTTGAAGCAAACTTCGAGGCCCTAGGCTTCCTGTTGAGAATATAGCATTTGCTCCCAAAAACACGAAAATAAGAAAATATTAGGTTTGTTGCCGGTTAGAAGTTCATAGGACATCTTCTTCAATATGCGATAGAGATACAACAGATTTATGGCATGGCAAGCGATGTTAACTGCTTCTGCCCAAAACCGATCTGACGTCTTGTATTCACAAGCATGGTTCTAGCCATCTCAATTAGAGTCCTATTCTTCCTCTCGGCCACTCCATTTTGTTGAGGGGAGTAGGGGGCAAGAACTCATGCTTGATGCATTCCTAATCCAAATACTCTTCAACTTGAGTGTTCTTGAACTCGGTGCCATTGTCACTTCTTATAGTCTTGATTATCAGGGATAACTCATTTTGAGCTCCCCTCAAGTATTTCTTGCGGACACCTTGAGTCTTGCTTTTGTCATGCAAAAAGAACATCGAAGTGAAACATGAAAAATCATCAACAATTACAAGACCATATTTGTTACCGCCAATGCTTATGTAGGCGATTGGACCGAAGAGATCCATGTGTATAAGCTCCAATGGTCTTGTTGTCGTCATGACGTTCTTGGATGGATGTTGAGATCCAACTTGATTTCCGGTTTGACATGCGCTACTTGGCCTATCCTTTTCAAACAACACATTCTTTAAACCACAGATGTGCTCGCCCTTAAGAAGCTTTTGCAAGTTTATCATCCCAACATGGGCTAGTCTTATAAGCCAAAGACACCCCATGTTTGTTTTTGCAATTAAGCATGTGTCAAGTAGGGCTTTATCCACGGATAAATCCACAAGATAGAGCTTTCCCTTGAGAACACCTTTAAAAGCAATTGAGTCATTGATTCGTCTTGTCACGATCACATCCTCATTAGTGAAAAGACAATTATGTAACACCCTCATTTTCATGCATCATGCATTGCATAAGTTTATCTACATGTTTAACATTAATCCACAAAAAAAGGAATGAGTTTAAAATGAATTTAAAGTAAAACCGCACTCAAAAGTTCTGAGAAGTGTGGACTAGTCCGTTTTTTGTGCGGACTAGTCCGATTTCTCTCTGATATCCATCGGACATGTCCGTTTTTGCTGTGGACTAGTCCGTTTTTCTCTCTGTACCATTTTTGGACTTGTACGGTCCTTTCTAGACTTGTACGGTATTCCAATTCCTCAAAATTTTGCCAAGTCACTGGACTTGTCCGATGTCCAACGGACTTGTCCGTTTTCTCCCTGACTAAAATCAGACTTGTCCAGTTTTGCCCAGACTTTTCTGTTTTTCCTCTGACTAAGTTCAGACTAGTCTGATGTCAAGTCCGAATTGTCCGATTTCCCTCTGACTAACTTCAGACTGGTCCGGCCTCTTGCGGACTTGTCTGATGATTGCAATTCTGAGTTGATCTTTTGTTTCACGATGTGTTTTTTGGGTTTTACCTTAAGTGGGCCTAAGGACGTCGTGTCTAACTCTTTTTGAAGCCCATGTGGGACCCCACACCGGCCTCCACCCTCCCCAAACTCGAAATCCATCAAATCCTAGCCCTCCACCTCTATATAAACAACCCCACCCCTTGACTTTACATCCTTTTGCCTCAATTGAAAGACCACAAACCTTAGTTCATGGAGAGCCGCCATCACGGAGGGAGAAGGAGATCCTGAGCAATAAGAAGAATAGGAGTAAATGAAAGAGGATCAAGAGGCCGAGATCTCTATCGAGTTTTCATTCTTCATCAATAATCCTCCATCAAGTTCTTCATCAACCCTAGATCGTCAAGATCCAAGTGTTGCCTCCAAAACCCTTGATTCATTGGAGTTCTAAACCTGGTACACCTTCTCTATCTGCTTTCTCACGTGAATTCAACCCCGTTTCTCCAAATTCACATCGACTAGAAAACCCTAGTTCGCTGTTGTGGTGAAGGGCGGACTAGTCCGGCCTTAAAGTGGACTAGTCCAATTTTGCTAACTGTTTTCTGCTGAATTAATTCCAAATTGATTCGAATCAATTCCACATCTGTCCAAACTTGTTAAAAACTATTAGAACTAGATAGTAAATATTATTAACAACTCATTAACTAGTTTTTCTTAGAATTTGCATTAATCATGCATGTCATGGCATATTGAGTAATATATGTGCACTTATTGATTGTAATTCTTCTCTTGTATGTTCGTGCGCTGTTTAGACGGATTTGCGCTAGAGGGTGCTGCGGAGGATCTCCAGTACCAGAAGTTTGAAGTCTTTGATCCCAATCAATCCCAGGAGCAAGGCAAGTGTCCTTGAACATATTGATCCTATTTCAACAATAAATGTTTGGTTTTTCAAAACTGCATGCTTGTGTCAATTTGATGGGAAATCCTTTGATAGGAAGTTTACTAGCTTTTTTTAATCACCCTAATCACCTGGGATATATGGTAGAGAGTCGAGATGGGATTTTTACCTTTTTTCTCTGCTTAACTAATTGGGATGGGAAAACAACTACAAATTTAATTATGCATTCATGAGATTATGGCTAATATGAACTGGTCAATATGATATGGTAATGGGTGATCTAAGCAAGCATGGTATGTGGATATGTTGGATTTCATGGTGGTTTCGCTTGCTTTAGATCTAAGGACCGGTTCATGCGAGAATAAGCCACGAGGCCAAGTATGGGTGCGGTGTAGCTGATTAATTAGGGTATTGCTAGTATTGCATGTATCATTTGGCGCACTGAGGAGGGGGAGTCGGATTGGGTTTGGATATGAGGCGGGACTCCCTGGGATCCGAGGGCACAAGAGGGGGCCCTTGGTTGAAGATGTGCTTAGTTGGAGACATCGCCACCGGTGAAACCTCAGTGGGTTCATTTGTAAAGGCTATTTTATGATCTCTTGGCCATACACCTATGGTAGTGTTTTGGCATCATGGAGGTCTTCTTTAGTCGCTGACGATGATGAAATCACAAACATGTGGTTAAATTGGTACAAACTTTGTAGAGTATTAAAACTATCATGATAGTCATGCTCCCGGTTAAGAGCACATGGATGACGTACATGATTAGAGGGATTTTCGTATTGGGATGCTTATGGTTGATGAGTTGTTTAGGCCCGATCTTTAGAAAGGTAAGTCGATTGGGGTGGAGAACTCGACGTTGATGATCTGCGACACTTGAGCAGTTTGAGTACCCATGCAATCACTACACTACTGCTCCATTGGTTATCAACTGTGCTGCACACGCTGGACCTCGCCAAGAAGGCTAATCCCTGCAAGTGCTACTGAGAACACAAGCAAGAACGTCGAAGACACGATCTAAAATTGCGAAGTTGGGGTCTCACAAACCGTAGAACAGTGATATTATTGATCCAAGAAAAACCCACCGAATACGACCAGCGGCTGCAGTATTTAAAGACTAGGGTTCGACTAAAACACGCTTAGACGCGTCCCTAATGGACTCATACGGGATACAAGGCCCAAAGACCCGATAAGGTGGCGCAGTACGGACAGAAATCTAGACTCAATTTGTGTGGACTATTCCTAATGACTCCGGAAGAATTTTGAGGTGGGCCAGATCCATTGGCAAGTTTATCTTCTCCTGTTACTGTTCATATGTGGAACATCGAAAACGGAGTCTGTATGCATCGTGGGCGTCCGTTTTAAGGTGGACTGCTCCTGGACTCCAAGTTGAACTCAAGTCTGAGTTGTAAACTGATTCCATCAACTTGTGGACGTCCCAGCAGGTTCTCCACGTTCCCAAGGCTGCTTCCCTTCACTTGTTGATCTTCTCCATTGTTCTTAATAACAATTAAATCATCACATAGCAATATATTATCAAACTCATGTGTAAAGGATGTTTGGAACGAGTTCACCTGCTGATTTATTAACCGTGCTCGTGCTCTTGTGATTGGTCCTTGCAGTTCAATGTGCGTCTTCACTGTTGTGATGTCCTCATCATCCTCACCCTCTTGAATTGGAGTTGTCCTCGACTCATGTTCATCTTCTTCTCCCAAGTATTTGACACACCATGTAAACGAACAATTTCTATCATAAATAAATCAGCAATGTGTGAGGCATTATGATTCTTATGACAAGGTATAAAGTGTGCCATTTTGGAGAAACGATCAGCAACTACAAAAATACTATCCCTCCCACTCTTAGTCCTAGGCAATCCCAAAACAAAGTCCATAGAAATATCCTCCCGGGGTACACTAGGAATAGGAAGACGCATATAAAGACCATGTGGGTTAAGGCGAGACTTAGCTTTATTGCAAGTAGTGCGTCGTGACACATAGAGCTCGAAATCACGCCTCATCTTTGGCCAAAAGAAGTGTGTGGACAGCACGTCTTCAGTTTTCTTCACTCCGAAATGTCCCACCAAACCTCCTCCATATGCTTCCTGCAAAAGTAGTAGACGAACGGAGCTAGCTGGAACGCATAGCTTGTTAGCACGATAGAGGAGAATCTCTCACAGCACATATTTATTCCAAGTTTTTCCTTGTCTACAATTTTCAAACGCATCTTTGAAGTCCAAATCAGTATGATATATTGCTTTTATTGTTTCCAAACCGAAGATTTTATGATCAAGTTGGGACAGCATGGTATAACATCAATATAAAGCATCGGCAATGACATTTTCCTTCCCTTTCTTATGCTTAATGATGTATGGAAACGACTCTATGAACTCAACCCATTTAGCATGTCATTTATTCATATGTGTTTGACACTTAAGATACTTCAACGATTCATGGTCGGAATGTATGACAAACTCCTTAGACCAAAGATAATGTTGCCAAATTTGTAATACTCGCACTAAGGCATACCATTCCTTATCATAAGAAGAATAAGTCATAGAAGGACCATGAAGTTTTTCACTAAAGAAAGCAACGGGTTTACCTCCTTGTATGAGAACGCCCCTAATACCAATGTCGCTTGCATCGCATTCTAGCTCAAAGGTCTTGTCAAAATCAAGAAGTTGTAGCAATGGTTCTTGTGTAAGCTTCGATTTCAGAGCATCAAAAGGTTGTTGCTGCTGTTCGCCCCATCGAAATGGCACTCCCTTCTTCGTTAGATCATGTAGAGGTGCTGCAATGGTGCTGAAATCCCGCACAAAACGGCGATAAAAACCTACAAGACCAAGAAAACTACGAACCTGCGTTACGGTTGTTGTGGCTGGCCAGCTAGTGATCGCTTTAATTTTTGCCTCGTCCATCTCAATTCCCTATGAGGAAATAACATAGCCAATAAACGAGACTCAATTGGTGCAAAGACGCAGTTTTCGAGGTTACCAAACAAAGGTGCATCTCTCAAAACAGTAAAAACAGCACGTAAATGATCAAGATGTTCATCGTATGACTTGCTGTAAATGAGGATATCATCAAAGTAAACCACCACAAATTGTCCAATGAAAGCGCGTAAAACCTCATTCATTAATTGCATAAAGTTGTTGGGTGCATTAGTTAGACCAAAATGCATGACTAACCACTCATAAAGTCCAAACTTGGTTTTAAATGCAGTTTTTAATTCATCTCCCAGTGCCATTCTAATTTGGTGGTAACCACTATGCAAGTCAATTTTTGTGAAGATGATAGCACCACTCAATTTAGCAAGCATGTCATCTAAGCGAGGAATAGGATAATGATATCGAATGGTGATGTTATTAATCGCTCGACAATCAACACACATGCGCCAACTACCATCTTTCTTAGGAACCAAAAGAACAGGAACAGAACAAGGGCTAAGACTTTCAAGAATGTACCCGCGGTCAAAAAGATCTTGGACTTGTTGCTGAATTTCCTTAGTTTCCTCTGGATTCGCCCTGTATGCTGCACGATTTGGCAAGCTTGCTCCTGGAATCAAATCGATCTTGTGTTCAATGCCTCTCATGGGTGGTAAACCAGGGGTTATCTCGGAGGGAAACACACCCTCAAGCTCCTGCAAAAGGTTAGCAACAGCAGGGGGCAATGCAATAGACAATTTATGAAGTGAAAACATGGCTTCTTTGCATACTAAAGCATACCACATCCCCTTACCATCGAATGAATCAGCAAGGTCAGATTTAGTTACAAGCAACGATGGTGATTTTGACTTAATGATTTGCTGTTTTTCAGATTCTAGTTTTGTTGCTTTGCCATAATGAATTTTACTCTTCTCAAAATTCACAATTTCAGCAGGAGTTATGGGGAGCAAAGTGATTTTCTTTCCTTTATGCATGAGAGTATATTTATTAGTTCTACCATGATGAATAGCATCTGTATCAAATTCCCAAGGACAACCCAATAAAAGAGAACAAGCATCCATAGGCACGACATCAAAATCAGTGAAATCATGATAAGAACCAATTGAAAAATGTATTCTCGCTGTTTGTGTTACCTGAACCTTACCGCTGTTGTTGAACCATTGAATGTGGTATGGATGAGGGTGTGCTCTTGTTGTCAAACAAAGTTTCTTGACGACGTCCGTGTTCACCAAGTTATTGCAGCTACCTCCATCAATTATAGTGTGTACACAGCAGTCCTTGACGACAAGAAACATGTGGAAGAGGTTGTGCCGTTGTAGCTTATCGTCGGCCTCCACTTTGGAGCTCGAGGCATGCTTCACAATGATGCTCCTATAGTTCTCCATCACCACTGTACCAAGTACCTCTTCTTCAGTGTGTTTTGTCAATTGGATCTGTAAAGTCAATAGCAAGAGAATATTCATCTTAAACAACCTAAGTACTATCATACCCGCCATTGTCACGTGCTATATATGCTCGTTTGCTCGGGCAATCTCTCATCATATGACCAAGTCCCTGGCAGCGGTGACACTTAATGTCGGAAGTACGACTCATAGAAGGAGTGGACGATGAAGGTTTGAATGATGTCGCCTTGCTGCCCTCTGGCACGGGAGAAGGTGGAGCAGCAGGTGTATTTTGTTGGACGTCATTGGATGGTGTAGTCACTGCACGGGGGTATCGAAGATGGTGCTGTTTTGAATGGTGTAGATGTCGAACGCGGCATGAAGTTGCTCCTCGTGCGTTGTTGCTATTGTTGTCGGCGCTGCAATTCTTTTTCTGCCAACATAGCAAGCTGAAACAATTTGTTAACAGTATCATATTCCTTGTAATCAACAATGTCCTGAATTTCACGCCTCAACCCCCCATAAAAACGAGCTATTTTATCATCCATGTCCTCTACTACCCCACAACGCAGCATACCCTTTTGTAACTCTTGATAATACTCCTCTACGGACATGTTATCTTGGTCTAAGCGTTGCAATTTTTTGCGAAGGTCCCGCTGAATAGATGGAGAAAAAAATCGAACATGCATAGCTTCCTTTAATCTATCTCATGTTGGAGGATCAGTTATAGTTTTAACAAGTTCATTCCACCATATGATAGTAAAGTTCTTAAACTCACTAGTGGCTTGACGAACTCTATATTGTTCAGGAACAAGATGGGCATTAAATTTTTGCTCTACTGTCATCTCCCAATCAAGATAAGCCTCAACATCATAAGCACCAAAAAAAGAGGGTATAGTAAATTTCACTTTAGCAAAAGGATCATCAGAAGGATGATTATAATTGTTATGATGATTATTACCTCTCATACCTCGACGATAAAGTGGTAGTCTTGGCTGATTGTTGTGATCTTCCATATCATCATAAGGATTGTCTTCATGTCCTCCAGTTAGAGGCAACCGAGCCTCAAAAGTATTCATCCGAAGAGCGATGTCATCAAGTTGGCAATTCAAGTTCGCCAATGACTCCTCCGTTGATGCGTTGTATTTCGCAAACATATCTATCATGGTCTTCATCATATCACATAACTCAGCATGTTGAACACATTTGTCATCATTGTATTCTTATGCCATTGTTAGTAGGAAACAAAAGACAACAAAAATATGTTATCCCTATCAACTACAATGACAATGTGAAAGGTGGAAGAAAACAATCTCTCTCGCTCAAGCGTCTTACCAAGCTCTTACAAGTGTTCTTACCGACATAGCAAGTGGTGTGGACGATGAGATGAGCCAATGAAGTGTGGGATGATTGCAAAGATACTTGTTATGCTCAAGAGAGAGGTGGAGCTTGGATGGAACAATATGGTGGTTAATAAGCAGAAAATCGTTAACAAGTAAACAATGTTGAATAAGTATTCAATGTAGGAAACTGTTGCTGGTCAACCAAGTGCTCTAGGGCCTAGCACAACACAAGGAAGTAACAAGGCAAAAGGAAGACAAAATGATATTACCAACAATCATAGCACAAGTAGTATATGCCAATTGCTTTAATATGCATGCTCTTCACTATTTTTTTTCTTTTTTGTAATTTTTTTGATAGTTTTTCTTTACTCAAGAGCAGAAAAGTATGAAGCATGCAAATTTGCAGCTCAATTGAATGTAATATGCGGCCTATAGAAAATCAAGAAGATTCTTTAAAATTTGTGCTGAAACTTCAGAGGCCGGATAGCCTATCTTTCGAGGGGAATTTGGGCAATCTAATTTTCGCCGAACGTGGCAAAGTTGCGGAAAACCAGACGCGAAATTTTGCGTAGATCAATTTGAAAAAAAAAACGCCCGATTTCGAGTTCGTATGCGAAAGTTATGGCTGTTTTAAGGTAGGTTGTTCGAGTTACATTTTTTTGGATGTTGATTCTAACTCGGTTTGAGAACATAACTTGCAATCGGATATAAAAACAATCAGGAATTTGCACAGCAGCTAATGGGATGGTGTGTGATGATTCAAGGATTTGTAGCACAATGTTTTGTCACCTAATCTAGGGCTAGCGATGTGGAAGTTCACGCAAGGCGGCTAGCTAGGGCAAACCGATGAACGTGATAGATCGGTTTGTTGTTTAGGGATTGTGAATAGGTATCAAACAGCAAGAAAACAAGGACAAAACACGATAACTAGGACACAAAACACAAAGCTAAACTAGTAACAAGACTTGACCACACGAATGCAATATCAACAATGCAAACCGAAAAACAAAACTGCAGGCACTATAGTCTAGGAAGCGGTAAAAACGATTTAATTTTTTATGGCTTTTTTGTGGACTCTAGGTATGAAACAAAACCGAGCTAATGGAAGGAAAACAAAGATACCTCATGGGTAACCTAGAAATATGATACCAATTGATGAGTAGTTTAGGACCGATCTTCCGAAAGGTAAGTCGATTGGGGTGGAGAACTCGATGTTGATGATCCGCGGCACACGAGCAGTTTGTGTACCCCTACAATCACTATACCACTGCTCCATTGGTTATCAACCGTGCTGCACACGCTTGACCATGCCAAGAAGTCTAATCCCTGCAAGTGCAACCGAGAACACAAGCAAGAACGTCGAAAAAACGATCTGAAATCGCGAAGTTGGGGTCTCACAAACCGTGGAATGGCGATATTATTGATCTAAGCAAAACCCACCAAATGTGACCGGCGGCTGCAGTATTTAAAGACTAGGGTTCAACCAAAACATGCTTAGAAGCGTCCCTAATGGACTCATATGGGATACAAGGCCCAAAGGCCCGATTCAGTGGCGCAGCCCGGACAGAAATCTGGACTCGACTTGTTTCGACTATTCCTAATGACTCCCGAGGAATTTTGAGTTGGGACAAGAGCCATTCAAAATTTTATCTTCCCCCCTTTCCATGCATATGTGGAACATCGAAAACGGAGTTTGTATGCATCATGGGCGTCCATTTTAAAGTGGACTACTCCTGGACTCTGAGTTGAACTCAAGTCCAAGTTGTAAACAGATTCCATCAACTTGTGGACGTCCCAGCAAGGTATCCAAGTTCCCAAGGCCTCTTCCCTTCACTTGTTGATCTTATCCATTGTTCCTAATAACAATTAAATCATCAAATAGCAATCTATTCTCAAACTCATATGCAAAGGAAGTTAGGAACGAGTTCACCTGCTGATTTATTAACCGTGCTCGTGCTCTTGTGATTGGTCCTTGCAGTTCAATGTGTGTCTCCGCTGTTTTGATGTCCTCATCAATGGTTATGGTTGATAATATTTTTGCTACAGGTTATGGGATGGTATTATGGTTTATGGTGTTGGATATGGTTAAAGGTAATGAGAAATCTGGTATACGGATGGTGGTAATGAAATATGGACTGGCATTATGATAATGGCATGGTTTATGATGGGTTTACTTCATATACATATAATATATTGCTTTTCAAATGTTTTGATGTACTTTTAAGCACTTAGCCTTTGTTATATTTGTCATTTGAATTAGCTACATGTCATACTTTCCACACCTGCAGAGTACGATATGTACTCACCCTTGCAATTCCCCCACCAACAGTTGCAGGTCAAGATTGGGAGTATAACGGTGATAACACGGAGTTCTAGGCCATGTCTACTGTCAGCTTTGCCTATGGTTATGCTTGGAGCCATGCTACCCTATTTGCTTAGCTGCTTAGTTTGCTTAATTAGATTATTTCTGTTGCATTAGTTCAAACTTGTCATTAATATTCATTAGAGCTTGTATTTGAGGATATTCTGGATTTCGTAATAAATGTGGTTAATTACTTTGTTCTGTGGTAATTTTCTGTATAGCCTTTTGTGAATGCACTCGTGTAGTTGTGTTGAACGTCCTGGGCACACATATGCGTTCACTTGGTTCATCTTCAGAAATGGGTGTCACAAACTGGTATCAGAGCCACAGGTTGACCGTAGGACGCAGCCTGGATAGAATGGACACTTTAGAGCACATAGGGGCGCTTAGGAGTCGATGTGTTTTTGCTTGGTGTTCTGATTTCTATGTATTGTTGCTTGTGTGCTTAGTAGAGGATTTTGGGATGCTTTAGCATTGCCATGTCCACATAGGCTAGTATAGGTAGTTGTTTAGTTTCATATTCCTTGAAGCATATAGTTGGGGAAGTTTTCTAAATTCTTATCTCTTGCTTTATTCAGATGGTGAGGACTCGCAACCAGAGGGATGACAATGATGAGGAGAACAATGGGGCACCTCAGAAAAAAAATGGACGAGGACCTGTCCAGGGAGCTATCAACCTTGAGCCACTATTGTCTATGCAAAACCATCTCATGCAGACCATGATACAAACTATAGAACAGCTGCAGGTTGGAAACAACAATAATTAGCCTCACATGCCTCCACCGCCACCCCCACCTCCTCATAACCGATTGGGGGAGTTTATGAGGACCAGGCTGCCGACCTTTGCTCATGCTGCTGACCCTATGGATGCTGATGATTGGCTCAAGTCCGTAGAGAATAAACTTGCAATAGTCCAATGCACTGACTGGGAGAAGGTTATATTTGCTTCCCATCAACTAGTTGTAGCAGCTGTCGATTGGTGGGATTCGCTATGCAACGCCCATGAAACTCAAGAAAGGATTACTTGGGCTGAATTCAAGGGTGTTATGATTTTGAAGAGGCAAGAATTTGAGAACCTGAGGCAAAGAAGATCGAGTGTGGGTGAATATCTCAATAAATTCACTCAACTCTCAAGATATGCACCTGAGGAAGTCAGTCAGGACAGCCGAAAGCAATACTTGTTCATGAGGGGCTTGAACAATAAGATCCAAGTGCAATTGTTGAATTGTGATTATGCAAACTTCTAGAAGCTAGTGGAAAAAGCCATTGTGGTGGATAACAAGGTCTCTGAGATGGATTAAGACACTAAGAGGAAGGTGCCATATCAAGGAAAGCAACAAGGAAGTAATGTGCGCCTTCGCTTTGCACCACCCAATGCACGTTATTACAACTCTTCTGCTCCAGTACAGCGACCTGGATATGCACCGTGACCAGCTCAGTTTGTGCATCAATGACCTGTCATGTAAGAACCTAGGCCTCCAATGCCTTTTGCACCTCGTGCTAACTTTCCTGGTTCAAATTGTTCAGAATCAAGTCCGTCCAAACTCTGGTCTAGTTAGGAAGTGCTATACATGTGGAGAAGCAGGACACTTTGCAATTCAATGTGCTAAGTTAGACCTTCGTCAAGGAAGCAATGTTCAAAGTCAAAACCCAAGACCCAATGGAGGAGCGCCACAAGGAAGCCATGGACAATAAAATTTTGCGCGTGGCAATGTGAACCATGTCTCTACAGAGGATGCTCAACAAGCGGATGACGTGGTTATTTGTATGTTTCTCACAAACTCCAATCCGGCGACTATGTTATTTGATTTTGGAGCATCGCATTCATTCATTGCATCAAAATATGTTGCCAAGTATAGTTTTCCTATCTCTCATATGATTTTTACTCTATTGGTTAAGTCTCCTGGAGGAGAGATGAGGACAAATATAGTATATCCAAAAGTAAGCCTTAGAATAAGGGGGTAGACTTCTTTGCTAACCTCATTGTCTTGGATTCTCAAGGATTGGACATTAAACTTGGTATGGACAGGTTGCGGAAGCACAATGGAGTCATCAAATGAGCCACAAAGACGGTGAAGTTGACCAATGAGGAAGTGACCACCATAGAATTTGAAGCATCTCAACATGCACCGAAGCAATTGGAGCTGAATCACTTGGACGGTGCCACAATGGAGGAGACTCCGGTGGTTTGTGAATTTTTGGACGTGTTCCCGAATGAGTTGCCAGGTATGCCACCTAATCGAGACATAGAATTTGTTATTGAATTAATGCCTAGAACTGCACCTGTAGCTAATAAGCCATATAGCATGCCTCCTAAGGAGTTAACAGAGCTCAAGAAGTAGGTTCAAGAGCAACTAGAAAAGGGTTTTATTCGCCCAAGCTCTTCACCTTGGGGAGCGCCCATTCTTTTTGTGGATAAGAAGGATGGATCACAAAGGATGTGTGTGGATGAACGAGCTCTTAATGAGGTGACCATCAAGAACAAGTACACCTTGCCATGCATAGAAGACTTGTTTGATCAGATGAAGGGTGCTTGTGTCTTCTCCAAGATTGATTTGAGGTCTGGATACTTTCAAATGAAGATTAGACCACCAGACATACCCACGACAGCTTTTCGGACACGATATGGATCTTATGAGTATACAGTTATGTCCTTAGGGTTGACAAATGCACCTGCCTATATTATGTACCTCAAGAATAAGGACTTCATGTAGTACTTGGATAGGTTTGCTGTGGTATTCATTGATGATATTATGATCTACTCGAGAAGCGAGGAGGAGCATGAGGAACAATTGAGGCTTATGTTGCAAAAACTGATGGAGCATCAATTGTATGCCAAGTTCAGCAAGTGCTAGTTTTGGTTGAAAGGAGTGTCGTTTTTGGGTCATATCATCTTGGGAGGAGGAGTATCAGTTGACCAAGGAAAGGTGAGAGACGTGTTAAAATGGGAACCCCCACAAAATGTAAAGGAAATATGGAGTTTTCTCGGGATGGCTGGATATTACCGTAGGTTCATCAAGGACTTTTCCAAGATAGCGAAGCCAATGACAGAGTTGCTAATGAAGGGGAAATCTTTCCAAAGGACTCAAGCTTGCCAAGAATGTTTTGAGGAGTTGAAGAAAAGGTTAACAACAGCCCCATATTTGATATTGTCGTGCATGAGCAATAGTTTTGATATTTATTGTGACGCATCAAGACAAGGAATTGGATCGGTAACCAAGTCAGCCCACTTTATTCTGTCAAGACAACCTATACCACCGCGAAGCTGGCAGAGCTATATATGGAGCACATTGTGTGTCAACATGGAGTCCCAAAGAAAATAGTATCGGATAGAGGTTCTGAATTTACCTCTAGGTTTTGGCAGAAATTGCATGAAGCATTGGGGACAAGATTGAATTTTAGCTCAGCATATCACCCTCAAACGGATGGACAAACTAAGAGGACCAATCAGATTTTAGAGGATATGTTAAGATCTTGTGCTTTAAAGCGTGGAAAAAGTTGGGACAAGAGCTTGACATATGCGGAATTCTCATATAACAATAGGTACCAAGCAAGTTTGAAGATGTCACCCTATGAAGCATTATATGGGAGGAAGTGTAGGACACCTTTGTTCTAGAATGAGACAGGAGAAACTCAAGTATTTGGTCCGTATGTGTTGCTACAAGCTGAAAAACAAGTCCAAATTATTCGTGAAAACTTGAGGGCTGCTCAATCAAGGAAAAAAGGATATGCAGACAATAGGAGAACGAAACTAGCCTCTGAAGTGGGAGACTTCGTTTACCTCAAGGTGTCACCAGTGAGAGGTCATAAGAGGCTTAATATCATAGGCAAGCTAGCACCTCAATACATTGGGCCATTCAAAATTTTGGACAAAAAAGGAGAAGTAGCATATAAGTTGGAGATGCCAGCTCACTTATCAGATGTTCATGATGTCTTTCATGTTTCACAGCTCAAGAAGTGCTTGAGGGTACCGGAAGAACTAGTGCCAATGGAAGAATTGGAGCTAGAGGCAGATTTGACTTATGCCAAGCAACCGGTCAAAATCTTGTAAACCAAGGAGAGAGTCGCAAGAAATAAGGTTATTCGATGGTGTAAAGTGCAATGGAAGCATCACACAGAATCAGAGGCAACTCGAGAGTTGGAGGATGATCTCAAGAAGGATGTTCCATCTCTTTTCTCTTCCGCGTAGAATCTCGAGGGCAAGATTCATTTTAAGGGGTGTAATTTTGTAACACCCTCATTTTTATGCATCATGCATTGCATAAGTTCATGTACATGTTTAACATTAATCCACATAAAAAGGAATGAGTTTAAAATGAATTTAAAGTAAAACCGCACTCAAAAGTTATGAGAAGTGCGGACTAGTCCGATTTCTCTCTGACCTCCATCGGACATGTCCGTTTTTGCTGTGGACTAATCCGTTTTTCTCTCCGTACCGTTTTTGGACTTGTCTAGTCCTTTGCGGACTAGTCTGGTATTCCAATTCCTTGAAATTTCGCCAAGTCCCTGGACTTGTCCAGACTTGTCCGATGTCCAACGGAATTGTCTGTTTTCCCTCTGACTAAAATCAGACTTGTCCAGTTTTGGCCAGACTTGTCTGTTTTTCCTCTGACTAAGTTCGGACTAGTATGATGTCCAATACGGACTTTTTTGATTTCCCTCTGACTAATTTCGGACTAGTCTGGCCTCTTGTGAACTTGTCCGATGATCGCGATTCTGAGTTGATCTTTTATTTCACGATGTGTTTTTGGGTTTTACTTTATGTGGGCCTAAGGACGTCGTGTATAACTATTTTTGGAGCCCGTGTGGGACCCCACACCGGCCTCCACCCTCCCCAAACTCGAAATCCATCAAACCATAGCCCTCCACCTCTATATAAACAACCCCACCACTTGACTTTACATCATTTTGCCTCAATTGAAAGACCACAAACCCTAGTTCGTGGAGAGCCGCCATCAAGGAGGAAGAATGAGATCCTGAGCAAGAACAGGAAGAGGAAGAAACGAAAGAGGATCAAGAGGCCGAGATTTCCATCGAGTTTTCGTTCTTCATCAACAATTCACCATCAAGTTCTTCATCAACCCTAGATCGTCAAGATCCAAGTGTTGCCTCCAAAAACTTTGATTAATTGGAGTTCTAAACACCTGGTACACCTTCTATTTCCTCTCTCTCACGTGAATTCAACCACGTTTCTCCAAATTCATGTCGATCTAGAAAACCCTAGTTCGCTGTTCCTGCGAAGGGCGGACTAGTCCGACCCTACAGCGGACTAGTCTGATTTTACTGACTTTTTTCTGCTGAATTAATTCCAAATTGATTCGAATCAATTCCACACCTGTCCAAACTTGTTAAAAACTATTAGAACTAGATAGTAAACATTATTAACAACTCATTAACTATTTTTGCTTAGCATTTGCATTAATCATGCATGTCATGGCATATTGAGTAATATATGTGCACTTATTGATTGTAATTCTTATCTTGTATGTTCGTACGCGGTTTAGACGGATTTGCACTAGAGGGTGCTGCGGAGGATCTCCAGTACCAAAATTTTGAAGTCTTTGATCCCAATCAAGCCCAAGAGCAAGGCAAGTGTCCTTGAACATATTGATCCTGTTTCGACAATAAATGTTTGGTTTTTCAAAACTGCATGCTTGTGTCAATTTGATGGGAAATCCTATGATAGGAAGTTTACTAGCTTTGTTTAACCACCCTTGTCACCTGGGATATATGGTAGAGAGTCGGGAGGGGCTTTTTACGTTTTTGCTTCGCTTAACTAATTGGAATGGGAAAACAACTACACATTTAATTATGCATTGATGAGATTATGGCTAATATGAATTGGTCAATATGATATGGTAATGGGTGATCTAAGGAAACATGGTATGTGGATGGGTTGGATGTCATGGTGGTTTCGCTTGCTTTAGATATATTATGGATCGGTCCATGGGAGAATAAGCCAGGATTACAATGCCACCACGAAGCCGAGTATGGGTGCGGCGTAGCTGATTAATTAGGTTATTGCAAGTATTGCATGGATCATTTGGCGCACTGGGGAAGGGGAGTCGGATTGGGTTTGGATTTGACGTGGGACTCCCTGGGATGTGAATGGCACAAGAGGGGGCCCTTGGTTGAAGATGTGCTCAGTTAGAGACATCGCCACCGGTGAAACCTCAGTGGGTCCGTACATGCTAGTAGTCCCTTTGTAAAGGCTATTTTGTGATCTCTTGGTCATACACCTATGGTAGTGTTTTGGCATAATGGAGGTTTTATTTAGTCATCGACGGGTGATGAAATCACAAACACGTGGTTAAAGTGGTACAAACACTGCAGAGTATTAAAATTGTCATGATAGCCATGCTCCCGGTTAAGAGCACCTGGATGACCTACATGATTAGAGGGATTTGGGTATTGGGATAGTTATGGTTATGGTTGATAATATGGTTGGTACTTGTTATGGGATGGTATTATGGTTTATAATATTGGATATGGTTAATGGTAATGAGAAACCTGGTATATGGATGATGGTAATAAATATGGACTGACATTATGTAAATTGCATGGTTTATGATGGGTTTAATTCATATACATATAATATATTACTTTTCAAATGTTTTCATATACTTTTCAGCACTTAGCCTTTGTTATATTTGTCATTTCAATCAGCTGCATGTCATACATTCCACGCTTGCTGAGTACGACATGTACTCACCCTTGCAATTCCCCCACCAACAGTTGCAGGTCAGGATTGGGAGTATAACTGTGATAACTCGGAGTTCTAGGCCATGTCCGCCGTCAGCTTTGCCTGTGGTTATACTTGGAGCAGCTATACCCTATTTGATTAGCTGCTTAATTTGCTTAATTAGTTTATTTCTGCTACATTAGTTCAAACTTGTCTTTAATATTCATAAGAGCTTGTATTCGAGGATATTCTGAATTCTATAATAAAAGTGGTTAATTAATCTTGTTCTGTGGTAATTTTCTGTATATCCTTTCGCGAATGCACTCGTGTATGTGTGTTGAACATTCTGGGCACACATATGCATTCACTTGGTTCATCTTCGGAACCGGGTGTCACAAGTTATAACCTTTGTCACATAGTTGTGATATGGACAAAAGGTTATAATCATGTGAATTGACATGTAAAACATTGGAAAGAGTATGATTAAGGGATATAGCAAATTTACTGGTGCCAAAGATTTTCCCTTGGCTATTGTCCCAAAAGTAGATTCCCTCGCTTGGATCTTCATTTTTCTTATACTCCATAAACATCTTTGTCTCTCTGGTCATATGATTTGTAAATCCACTATCAAGGACCCACTTAGTCCCACTGGAGGAGTATGCCTACAAAAAGAGTTAAGCCTTGATTTTATGTACGCAATCGGTGTTGGGTCCTTTGATGTTAGTCAAGAGGCATTTAGGCACCCACACGCAAGGTTTTGGACTCTTGCGGAGTGGTCTAACATACTTAGCATAAGTCTTACCAAATTTGTTCCTCAATAAGACATATGAAGCATCAAAATCATGAAACAATGGATGAGGTTTGTTTTAGGCATGTTGTGTGAGGTAGCTATGTTCTTTCCTTTGTTGTTGTGGTATGATCCTTCTTTAACAAAAACAATCAAGTCTTTACCATTCTCGGGAGTCTTAGCATTTTGCTTCCTCCCAGTCTTACCAAATTTGTTCCTCAACAAGACATATGAAGCATCAAAATCATGAAACAAAGGATGAGGTCTGTTTTTAGGCATGTTGTGTGAGGTAGCTATGTTCTTTCCTTTGTTGTTGTGGTATGATCCTTCTTTAACAAAAACAATCAAGTCTTTGCCATTCTTGGGAGTCTTTGCATTTTGCTTCTTCCCCGTGGAATAGCCAATACCATCTTTGACAAGAGGATGTCTTGTGTTGGTGTATGCACTACGTGCATATGCCATCTTATTCTTTTCAAAAATGTCGCCTTTTGGTGCTTGCTTGTTTTGTGCAACTTTAACCTCATCTATTAGTTTTGGATCAGGTTAGACCACTTGCAATCTTGAGTAGTTTCAGACTTGACATTTGTGGAATGTGAGATTTTAGAGGAAGAATGTACATTGACCTTGAGAGACTCCACTCGTGTTTCAAGGATCTTGTTAACTTTTGTAGTCTTCTCAAGGTTTGAGCAAGTTTCCTTGCTCAAAGTGATTTCACACTCAAGTGAATTACTTCTTTCTCTTTCAAGCTCCAAGATCTCCTCAAACTCTTGACATCTCTCCTTTTGTTGGATGAGCATGTCCTCTTGACTATTGATGAGCTCTTCCTTCTCAAATATCTCATTCGACAATATCTCCAATCTTTTTAATGTACTCTTACTCATATATTTAAGCATGTCTTCATTTTCACTACCACTATCAAAATTATCAAGTGATGAAATTGAAGAAGGTGGTTTAGATTTAACCTTATTTCTTCCCTCCTTGGCCATGAGGCATGTTGGTCTTGAGATCTCCAAGTTGGGGAAGAGCTTGTTCTCTGTGGTTGATATTTTCATGGCAATTGTTGTCGTCTTCTCTTCTTCTTCATCGGAGGAGTCTTCATTTGAATCCCACTCCTTCCCAAGGTGGGACTGTCCCGAATGCTTCTTATTCTTGAAGAATTTCTTCACTTGGGGCTTGCCCTCCTTCTTATTCTTGTTTTCTTCATGTGGGCAATCCACAATGAAGTAGCCATATTCCCCACAATTATAACAAGCCTTTTTTGCTCTTGTTCTGGAGTTGTCCTTTTTCTTGCTTTCATGATGATAGCTTCCCCTTCTCCTTCTCAACATTCTTTTGAACTTGTTGATGAAGAGTGCCTCCCCCTCATCGGTGTTGAGGCTCCCTTCATCACTTTTTTCTTGTTCTTGAGAGCTTGATGATGTTGCCTTGAATGCAACATCTTTCTTCTTTGAGGATGTGAGCTTTTGAAGGTCGTTGTAGAACATGGCCTCTCGCTCCATCATCTCAAGGTTAATGATTCTCCCTAGCACTTCTTCCGGTGTCATCTTCTATGGCATGAATGCATCCATCGAGTGCATCCATAAGAGCGGCTCTTGTTGATGAGAACTTTGAGGTGGTTGTGCATGCCTTGGGGGGTTTCACTATCCATGACAGTGAACCTTCCAAGTTCTCCTCGATCATTTTGATCTTCACCTCCCTAATGACACAGTTGCCCTCAGGTGCCGTCTTGAGCGTGTCCCATATGTCCTTGGCCACCTTCAACCCATCAATTTGTTTGAACTCCTCTCCAGTCTAGGAGGAGGTGATCACTCCAACCGCTTGAGAATTGCGGTGGGGTAGGACAGCTTGCTCCGGGGTAACGTCTTCCTCATTCTTGGGAAGATGAACACTTATCAAAACAATTTGCCACAAGCTAGGGTTTAAGGAAATGAGATGCATATTCATGTTATGCTTCCACATAGAGTAATCATTTCCATCAAATTGGGGAGGTTTCACAATAGGAATAGACAAATAATGATTGCTAGAAGTTAATCGCTCATAAATGTAAGGGTATCAGTAGTAGTCTTGTGGACTACTCCCATTGTCGTTGTTGATTGCATGGATAAGTTTGGTCTCCTTCTTGTGAAAACCTAGCTTCTCACAAAGTCGTGCCTTGAGTTAGTGGTCTTCTTCGTTGTCATTTGAAGTACATCGACATTCTATGTCTTGATGTCTCCATCAACGATTATTGGGACCTCGTTTTCACCCCTTCTGGCCATCTTCTCTCCGAGTGGTTAGACTCTTGATGAAGATACCTGCTCTGATAACAATTGAAATCCGCCTAGAGGGGGTGAATAAGATATATGACCTAGAATTGCTTAATGAAATGAGATTAAAACTCTAAGGAAGGACTAGTCTGGTCAGGGTCAGACTAGTCTGCTCAGTACACAAGGAAAATCTGAAAACTAGATTTTTACAAGTTAATTGCTGATTTTAATTTGACCCAAGATAGATACAATGTCTAGCAACCTAATACAATTTTGATTAACAAGTGAGAGAAAATTAGTTGCAAGATTTCAATGCAGAACAATGTGGAGAACAATATGAACCCTAGAAGCAATTCTTGTGAGTAGTGGAAAGTAAAACAACAAGTGAGACACGATTTATCCTGTGGTTCAGTTTCACGAAGAAACCTACATCCACGTTGAGAAGTCCACAAAAGGACCGGGTCTCACTTGACCCTAATCTCACGAAGCCACCACAAAAGGTTTGATTGGTTTCCACTAATCACAAGGGTAATCACCAAGTTCTTGGGGCTTCTCACAAAATGAGGCTCCCACAAATGATTTAAAACAAGGAGCACAAGAAGCTCAACAACCAGAAGCCACAAAACGTGACACCAAGTGCAAGAGATAAAATCGAGAGCCAAAGCAAATCGACTTTCCTTCTCTCCCGTTCCCAAACCCTAATCTCGTCAAGATTTGGTTCTAGAGGGCTAGTACGCGATATAGAAGGCTTAGAATGGCACAAGGAAGCTTATGACAGCGTTAGGGTTCATAAGTTATCAAATAGGAGCCGGGGGGTCCCCTTTTTATAGGGGTCCAGAAAACTAGCTGTTGCCAACATTGAATGTCTGGACTAGTCCAGCCTGGAACCACAGACTAGTCCAGCCTACTGGGTCCACACTATGTCAAAAAGGGGAGAGAAGGACAAGTCTGCTAACACTGGACTAGTCCGGCCACGGGGGCGGACAAGTCCAACCAACATGACTTAGCCTCGGAAGCCCCTCCTTACTCCATACCACGGACTAGTCTTCCCCAAATTGGACAAGTCCGAAGTACAACAGAAACCTTTAGTCTGACTAAAAACGGAATATTATTGGAACACTACACTAGTTCGGCCTCTGTGGCGGACAAGTCCAGCCTTTCAGGACTTAACTCCGAAAACTCTAACCAAGTGTAGAACGAACTAGTACATACCCATACGAACAAGTCTGAACTCACAATAAAACCATTTGTCCGTCCCAAAACGGACTACTCTGGCACACCCAGACTAGTCCGACCTTGAGGCCCGCACAAGTCTGGTCTCCTGGGAATTCTATCAACAAAGACTTCTCACTTAGGTTTTCTCTCGACCACGACTTTGATCCCTCTTCTCTGATCTCAATGCACTTTATACACACACCCTCACGCGTAGAAGGCTAGTCTAAACTCAACACATAAGAAATCCTAATTTCCATGCTTGAGTCTTCGATGCCCATTTCAATTTTTTAGTTTTTGAGGGATTTTTTTCACTTCAATCATCACACATGTGCTTAAGATCAACCGAGCTTATTAGTCTCTTAATTTTTAGTTATCAATCATCCAAAACCCACGGGGATGCCTAGATGCACTTTTAGCTTGGACCCCTCCGAGCGGGTCCGAAGCAACCTGCAGGAGACAATCATCAAGGCGATTCTGGGTCCCAGCCCCCAGGCACAGGTCGTAAAGGTCGGGTGCCTGTGGACCAACCTCTACAAGACAACACGTTGGACCCCTCAAGAAGGGTCTCGACAACTCAAGGAGGAGATTCGGACCCCTCCGAGAGGGTCCGGGTTGATGGGGAGGATAGACCGAACCCTTCCGGTTGGGTTTGAAGTATCCAATGACTTGTCTACTTCATCAGCGAGGTCCTCCATGATGCCAAGACTCGATATCTTGAGGTGCAAAAGCTATTGTACGCAGTTCTTATTGCCTCAAGAAAGCTCCGTCACAACTTCCAAGCTCACCAGATATTATTGGTAACTTCTTATCCACTGCGAGCTATCCTGCATAATCCCAACTCAATGGGAAATATTACCAAGTGGGCTGTAGAGCTGGCAGAATTCGATCTAGAATTCCTGCCTCCACATGCCATCAAGAGTCAGGCACTAGCTGACTTCCTGGCGGAGTGTACTACATCTCCATTAGGTACGGGGTCCCCAATGAAGAGAAGCCAGAACCTAAGGTCCCGGTCTTCACAGAGCCTCACTGGACCCTCTACTTCGACGGCTTCGTGCAAAAGCAGGGGGTCGGAGCTGGAATCTTGCTCCTCACACTGACCAGTGAGCAAGTTAAAAACATGGTCCATATTGACTTCAAGGTGACGAATAACATGGCAAAATACGAAGCTCTCATCTTCGGACTAAAGACAGTGCTATCATTCAGTGTCCAATAGCTACTGGTAAAAGGGGATTAAAAACTCATCATCAAACAAGTCAAAGGTAAATGCAAATGCAATAACCCTCAGCTAGCAGCGTATCTTATTGAAGTCCAGAAGTTGTAGAAAGATTTCCATGTCCTGGGCCTATGCCATGTCTAGCATCTCAACAACGCTGAAGCTGACGACCTCTCAACAAAGGCTTCTACCGGGGCTTCGGCACCCGATGGATTTTTTGTCAGAAGATTACCAGCACACGCCGCTCAGCCTACTCAACTGAGTGATGGGGCAAGACCAGCACCTTAAAGCTGGCGGTCCTGGTGGGCCTGTTACCATGGCATCCACCAAGGATTGTAGGCGCCACAGGAAGCTCCAAGCAACTAGACGCGCAAGATCCAGAAGATCAAGTAGTCCCAATTCATGTATCTCGAAGGTCCGGGACTACTTGAAGGACAATATCCATCCTAAAGACGGCGTATCTGATGAATGGATTGTCTAAATGGATAAAAGATACACGTTGGTAGAAGGGGATCTCTAACAACGTGGTGCCAATGGAATCCTAATGCGGTGCATTTCTTGGGAAGAATGATGCAAGCTTCTCGCAGGGATCCATGGAGGCGTGCGTGGGAATCACACATCATACTGCACGCTGGTCAGCAAGGCCTTTTGACATGGTTTTTAATAGCCTACAGCTCTACAAGACACAATTGAGTTGGTTAAGAGATGTGAAGTGTTCCAGTTTCAAGCAAAGTAGATCCACACACCGGCGCAATCACTGAAGATGATTCCTCCCTGATGGCCATTCGTTGTGTGGGGGATGGATATTTTGCGACCTTTCCCAAAAGCCGATAGAGGGTACCAGTTTTTATATGTCGCCATCAACAAGTTCACAAGGTGTCCAAAAGCAACTCTCATTGTGACAATCAATAAGCAGTCAACAATCATGTTCTTGAAGTCCATTGTCTGTAGATTTGGAGTCTCGAATAGAGTCATTGTTGACAACTGGACCCAATTCACAAGTGCAGCCTTCCAAAAGTAGTGAGAAGACCCCGACATCAACATCAGCTACGCATCAGTACCTCATCCGGCAAGTTATGGCCAGGCCAAGACAGCAAATGTTGAGATTCTCAAGGTACTCTAGACCCGCACCTACGAACGCTTGAAAAAGCATGGTGCCAACTAGATTGAGGAGCTTTCGTCTGCACTATGGGCAAGCCAGTCAACACCCAGCCGGGATATTGGAGAGACACCCTTCTTCCTGGTGTACGGAGGCAAAGCAGTCCTTGCACCGGATATTGCAATAGGTTCTCTCAAAGTCCGAACCTACGACGAAGCCGTGCAGGATCAATTTCAGTGTGATGACCCGGACCTCGTGGACGAGGCAAGGTGCCAAGAAGTTGTTCAAAATGCGCTATATCGTCAGGCGCTCTGGCGCTATCATCAGAGGCATGTGCGCAATCGGCAACTTAAAGAAGGGACCTGGTGCTGCCGCAAATACTCTCTCGAGAAGGAGCGAACAAGCTCTCCCCTAGCTGGGAGGGTCCCTTCCGGGTCATCAAAGTTTCCTGCCCCGGATGTGTTCTCTTGGCAACAGAGGATGGGATACCACTTCCCAACCCCTGAAACATAGAGCACCTTCATAAGTTCTATACTTAGCAAAAAGGTGAGTCTGTTTTTGTATAGTATTTCGTAGAGTCTATGAACAGAGTCAGGTTGGTCCAAGATGTACAACACACTTAACTTGGTCCTGTACTTTAAGTGTGTCCTTGCCTCCCCTGTTATTCAGACCTATTATAAAATACAATTACATGAAAACAGACTCTACGAGCATTAACTTTGAGCACGCTCTTATTTAATTTCATCTTTACTATCTTGAAAATAGTGAAGCTGTGCAATGCTCTTGAAATTGGCTTCTAGGAATTCATATGATACATAATCAAGTATTATTGGCAGTCTTTTTTCGGGATCTACTATTAGCTGAATAGCCTACTCGCCTGAAAACCAATGCCAATGACAGGTCCGGAGTTGGCTATAAACTTAGCCTAGTCTAGCATCCTAAGTATGCCACTCTACCTATTCCTGTACTTAAAGCCTAGGTTTTATAGTTTCATTATAGATTTTAATATCTAGATAGTATAAAAAAATTTAACCTAGATCTACAATTAAAATTGACACACTTATGCATAATAAGATGGGTTCATGGGCATACCTTTCATTCTACGTTTTGTTGCATATTTTCTCTTCTGTTTATTTTTGTCATGATAACATTATGATACTCCTGCTCTTATTTGATATTTCAAATTATTAGAACTATGCCGCCGAGAAGGACTGCACATGTTGCTGCACGTGGGAGAGGTCGCGGTAGAGGTCGTGGTGGGGGTTGTGGCAGAGGTAATGCTAACCATGAGGTTAGCCATGAACAAGTCAACCAAGTTAAGGAAGAGATTGAAGGGGGGAGGAACATTCAGTAGATGTTGAAGCTCCTATTGCTCCGGGTGGTAATGTTGTGGTTCAAACAATGATGTTCGCAAAATGGATGTCTATGCGATCACTACAGGAATCGAGCAAAGAAATGTCAGCTTTATCACTGTCGGTAATCTACAGTAACCGACGAGTTTAAATTATGTATGTCGGCCTACCGACGGCCATAGCCGACGACACTTGCTTGACGTTCTTAAGCCCCTATAGCCGTCAGTGCCGACGAATTTAGTCCATTAAAGACGTCGGGCTACAGAAACTGATGGCTTTAGTTTGAAAACAAACTAAGACCATCGGCTCGCCCGTGCCGACGTTCATAAAACCATAAAGGCGTCGGCCTGTTGGACCCGACAACTTTAATCCGCTTAAAGCTGTCAGCTCTCGGGGCTTACCGACGGCCTTATCCTGGACACGTGGGCGCCTCAGGGGCCTTATAGCCGTTGAACTTATAAATCGGCGAGAAAATTGTTTTTTTTTGCAGCACGGGGCCCACCATATGGCCGCCGGCCCGGGAGCATTAAACTGTCAGCCACAATTAAAGCCGTCGGCCTCGGAGCTATAATCGACGGCCATATTTAAAGCCGTCGGCCCTCTTCATCGAGCCAACGGCCATAACGTTATAAGTATCGACTTCTCTAAACTGATGTATTCAGTAAGCTTTAAATCGTCGAGGCCAACAATTATAGTTTGGCTGATACTTCTTTGCCTGATTCTTGTAGTGGATTGGACACATTTGATGGTTTTGGAACACCTACTAATGCCGCTGATTGGCTACGAAACATCGAGAAGGTCATGACTGCTTGTAGGATGACAGAGGAGGAGATGGTCTTGTTCATTCCCCACCAGTTGACAGTTCAAGCTGATATTTTGTGGGTAGTAGTATGTGACGCTTGGACTCCTCCTCGTGGTGCTATCACTTGAGAGGTATTCTTGACACAGTTCAAGGCTAAATATTATCCAGATTCCTTCAGAGACAAGATGAATGATAAGTTGAACCATGTCCAACAAGGGGACAAAATGGTGGATGAGTATGAGTGGGATTTCAGCAACGTCGTTTGCTTTTGTGCCTAGTGTTGCAAGCAATGAATGTGAAAAATCTAGGAAGTTTTTCATGGTGCTTAACGCTCGGTACTGAGAGGTGATCGGTAGAAACCCTCCGACTACATACATCACAACAGTTGAGGAGGTTAGAGGTATGGAGAGCCAGTTTCAGCTTAACTCTACAGAAGAAACGTAATGGGAATGGGAGTAATACTGGAAATGATCATAAGAGGGTTCATCATGAGGGAGGAGAGTCCTCTCAACAGACCTCTTTCATGAAGCCTAAGACCAACAATTCCTCTCAACAATCTTTCAAAACCAAACAGTCCGGTGCTCAATCTTCCACGGGGCAGCACACTTCGAGTGCCTCATTTATGCGTCCCGTTTCTGGACAGGGGTCAATTTGTTTCAAGTGTGGGAAACATCATCGTGGCTCTGAGTGTGGTTTTTCTCAGACCTGTAGGCTGTGTGGGAGATAGGGACATATGGCTTTGGTTTTCAAGAAAAACCCAGATTCTATTATCAAGTGGCAGAAGCCAAACTCTTTCTCACCAGGACCCACGTCTATGGCTAGCCCCAGGGGTTCAGCTTCGATAGCTAATGCTCCTCGTGGCACTGTTCAGATGCAATCTGGTCCTTCAGCTCCACATTATCAGTTCCTTCACCAGTATTTTCCTCCATCAAGCTGCTACTGGCCCGCGCCTCAACTTCCTGCTTCATATGTTCCACTACAACTACCTGCTCCTCCACCCCAGCTAGATCAGCACCCTACAAGTGGATCTACCTCCACCCCTACTGGAGTCTACACCATTCCAGCACAATCCTCTTTGAGTCGTCCAGATGTGGTTTCACGTATTCTTATTGTTGACTCTCATGACACTCATGTTTCATTTCATTCGAGTGCTACCTTTTCGTTCATTTCACTTGATTTTGTATGAAAGGCGAATATTTCCAATCAATAGATATCTCAATCAGCTCGTATTGGTTCTTTTGGGGGCTTGGTTTCTAGTTTTGTTGTGTGTCCTGGTTGCACTATTTCTATAGGAGATGACAAATTCGTAGCTAATCTAATGGTGATTCCACTACTAGTTTTTGATGTTATCCTTGGCATGGATTGGCTATATCGCTATCGAGCCATTATATCTTGTTTTTGGAAGACCGCAATGTTATACCACCATCTGGGAAGATTATCACTTTTCAGCTGATGCACCTCTTCGTTCTTTATCTATGATGACAAGTCTTTTCCCGGGTCGTTGTTCAGTAAAGAGCGGCTTTCTATGGAGCCTTATTGAGAAGCAGACAAGGTCATTGGTGATTGAGGATATTCTAGTAGTGCGAGACTATCCTGATGTCTTTCTCGATGAGCTGCCAGGAATGCCACCTAAACGAGAAGTGGAGTTTCGCATTGATCTTATACCTGGTACCCGACCTGTATCCATTGCTCCCTACCGATTATCTTGTCCTTTTCAGGAGGAGTTAAGGAAGCAGTTGGATGATCTATTGGCTAAGAAGTTGATACGCTATAGTGTTTCATCATGGCTAGCTCCTGTATTGTTCACTAAGAAGAAAGATGGAAGTTGGCGTATGTGTGTGGATTATCGTGGCTTAAATTCCATGAATATTAAGAACAAGTGTCCATTACCATGGATTGATGTGTTATTTGATCGATTAATAGGGCCAGCGTCTTTTCCAAAATTGACCTTCAGTCTGGCTATAATCAAATTCCTGATCGAGATGAGGATATTGAGAAGACAACTTTTTCCACTATGTATGGTCATTATGAGTTCAAAGTTATGTATTTTGGACTCACTAATGCACCTACTTTATGGAGATGATGAATAATATGCTTCATGGATTGGAGGAGTTTGTAGTGGTCTTTATTGATGATATACTCGTCTTCTCCAAGACTGAAGCAAAACATGAGAACCATTTGAGAAGAGTTCTTAAGACTCTGAGGAGCCATAAGTTTTATGCCAAATTGAAGAAGTATGAGTTTTGGCTCTCGGAAGTTGGCTTTCTAGGTCATGTACTTAATCAACATGGCATCTCGGTATATCCAAGAAAAGTCTCTATAATAGTTGAATGGGAAATACTAACCAATGTCAAGGAGGTTAGAAGTTTCTTAGGTATGGTTAGTTATTACCGTCGCTTTGTAAATAATTTCTCTAGCATGGCTAATACTATGACACGACTTACCCAGAAGAATGTCAAATTTGTGTGGACTCAGGAATGTGAGTGTTGCTTCCAGTTATTGAAGGATATGTTGGTAACTGCCCCTGTCCTTGCCATTCCTGAGCCTGGTAGATGTTTCACCATCTATTCTGATGCCTCTCGTGTGGGACTTGGTTGTGTACTTATGCAAGAAGGAAAAGTGATTGATTATGCCTCTAGACAGTTAAAGACACATAAGCAGAATTATCCCACCCATGATCGAGCTTGCTGTTGTAGTCTTTGCGCAAAAAATTTAGAGACATTATTTATATGGCGAGTCATGTGTCATTTTCACAGACCATAAGAGTTTGAAGTACATATTCACTCAGAAGGATCTAAACTTGAGACGCTAAACATGGTTGGAGTTGATTAAGGACTATGTCTTGAATATCCAATACACACCTGGTATAGCAAATGTGGTGGTGATGCATTAAGCGGTAGAGCTACTCCTCCTACTATAAATTCCTTTGTAGATGATTTTTGAGTGGATGGATATTTCTTATTTCTATGCTGGAGTTGCAGAGGTAGAGACTCAACTAATCATATCGTCAGATATCCCAAAATGAGTCTCAGAGGCACAAAAATGAGATCGCTTGTTGCTAGATGTTAAGAAACGAATTCAAGAAGTAAAGGTAGGAGATTTCTTGTTGCTAGATTGCTTCTTGCCGTTGGGTCCGTTCGGTTTCGTGGTCGCTTATGCATTCCGCAAACATCTCAAGTTGAAGAAGATATTCTTAAGGTGGCATATCGTGCTCATTATACCATGCATCTTGAAGTGAATAACATGTACCATGGTTTGAAGAAAACATATTGGTGGAAGAGAATGAAAGTGGACGTAGCAAAGTATGTGGCTTCATGTGGGCTTTGCCAATGAGTGAAGGCTGAACATAAGAGTGTTGCTGGGAAATTACAGTCTCTTGAGGTTCCCGTGTGGCCGTGGGAGGATATTGCTATGGATTTTGTTGTTGTCTTACCACGTTCTCCGAGAGGACGAGATACTATTTGGGTCGTAGTTGATCATCTTAGTAAGGTGGCTCGTTTTATTCCTATTCGGTCAACTAGTTCAGCGAGTTATTTGGTGCCTATTTATATGAGAAAAGCAGTGTGACTACATGGTATACCCTGCACCATTGTTTCAGACATGAATGCTAAGTTTGTCTCTAAGTTGTGGGAGAGCTTACAATTAGCGTTGGGCACAAACTAAGGATGAGCACCGCATTCCACCCCCAGAATGATGGACAGTCAGAGCGTACGATTCAAACCCTGGAAGATATGCTCAGATCATGCGTACTATCTTAGCAAGGATGTCGGGAAGATCACTAATCTCTTGTGGAGTTCTCTTATAATAACAGCTATCACTCTAGCATTGGATGTGCACCATATGAGGCTCTATATGGAAGGAAGTGTAGGTCACCCCTTTGTTGGGATGCGGTTGGTGAGAAAGTTGATTTCGGTCCAGATTGGGTTCAACAATCGACTCAGCAGGTTGCTGAAATTCGAGAACACATGCTGACAGCACAAAGTAGGCAGAAGAGCTATGCTGACATTAGAAGACGAGACTTGGAGTTTCAAGAAGGTGATGAGGTTCCTCTTATAGTGTCACCTACCAAGGGTGTTGTGATATTTGGTACTAAGGGAAGCTTAGTCCAAGATATATTGGACCCTTTGTTATCAAGCAACGAGTGGGAAAATTAGTATATCGAATAGATTTGTCAGTCAAAGAGAGGGGTTCACAATGTATTCCATGTCTCAATGTTGAGAAAATATCTGAGGGATTCAGAGCATCACATAGTCGTAGAGTCAACGACAATTGAACAAGATCTATCGGTTGACTCTCATCCTGTGAGGATTCTGGAATCTTCTAAGAGGGTTCTTAGATGCGTGTCATTCAAGTTTGTGAAGGTTTTGTGGAAGAATCAAACCGAGCATGAAGCGACCTGAGAGCTCGAGTCAGAGATGTGAGAGAAATACCCTGAACTATTCAAATCCGGTGAGCATTTATAGTTCCTTCAAATTATCAATTTCACATCATTTCCCTATAATGATAATAAAGAATTCGAGGGTGAATTCTATTGAAGGGGGGAGAATGTAATATCCTGAATATTTAAGGAATAAAAAAACCTCACGTTAGAAAGAATAAACGATTGACCAAACTTCGACTCATGGAATCATTGATCCGATGGACGACCAGAGACTGTAGATACGTTGATTTCGTCGAAGCGACTTCAGAAAATTAACTTTGTGGCAAGAAACACTACAGGGTTGACCAAAGTTTGACTCCTTGAATCTTTAATCCGATAGACGATAGACGATAGGAGACCATAGATACGTAGAGCTCGTCGAGACGATTCTGTTTATTCTGTTTCACTATTCACACATTTGATTTGGAGATCCAACGAATCAGTGATGCATATTTTAATTTGGACCCTTGGATGATCTCTTTGGTCATTTATATATAAGGCCACCTATAGTTGTTTTCCTTCCAGACTTCCAACGCCGCTACATCTTGTTCCGCTGCCTCTGCTCAAAGACTTCCTTGTTCCCCGTCTAGAGCCGATGCTCTATTGTCTGACTCAATCTGCTGCTACAGTTGTCTCCGCCTGTCACCACGGGCTGTTGATCTGCTCACGGTGCTGATTTATTGCGGTTATACCTGGGCGGTAAGTCCTGCATCGTTGAGGTAATTTTTTGATTCAGCTGCGGAAGGGTTATTGCAATTGACTTGCCGCTGATTAGCTGATGCCGGCACTAAATGATTTGATTAGTTTAATAGCTGCTGCTGTCACCGATTAGTTTGAGTCTGCTGAAACTAATTTTGCTGCTGCTACAGTTTCTCTGCTGTCAGCCTTTTGGGGACAATGATGCTGCAACTTGCATTTAAATAAAGTTTGCTGTTACTGATGGTTACCTGCTGCAACGTTAGGATCAAGGAAGCGGTGCAGCCAATATTCTGCTGTTGCTAATCATGTTTAGGGTGTGTTCAGAAAAAAAAGAGGAGAGATGAAACTGAAATTTCTATATGCAAAATTAGATGATAAGTTTTTTATAAAATTATATATATGTGTTTTTATATTTTCAATGGCTTTAGTTTCGTTTAATTTCGATCAACGGTTAGTTGGTGTTCATAATGAATTCACTACATTTATGAAATTGGAGGTTATGAGTAGAATAAATATTAGTTGTGTGCTGAGTATGTTCTAAGCGTAACATCTGTCTCATAGGTTTGGAGGGTACAGGTGTCGAGCGAGCGTCTTCTGGCCCTCACTAAGGTTAAGGCAAGTGTATGACATGTTCATTCTAATATGTGTGAATTGCTTGTGGTTAAGCTTTCTTGTGCCTTGATTGGTATTTGTGGTTTCAAGATTTAATTGCTTCACCACTCTATTTTATTCACGTTCAAGATTTAAGTTATTCATTTCATTAACATTTTCAAGTACCGGTTAAGTCCGGAGTCGTTCTTATATTCAAGTTCCTGTGAATAAGTGTTGGCCCCACTTGCTCGGCTTTACCGGTAAATGCTAAGGAGAATTCAAGTGAGGTCCGTCTCAGGCGGAAACTACTATTTCATTGTTCCTTATTTCAAGTTCAAGTATCGCTATATTTCATCTGGTTGATTCTAATGTTCTTGAAGCTCTAAGTGTACTTGTCGAGTGTTTTTACTCACCCTTGTGTTTATTTTGTTTTTGGGTACCTGTTGATCACACATGCATTAAGAAGAGGGTAGCATCTGCACTTGAGCATGGAAACCATTTAATAAGCTTAGTTTATTAATATTCTTAGTTAATTACATACTTTTCGTGTCATTGAGACTGCAGTGCGGTTATTTGAGTCTTTAATTCTCTGGTTGGAATGAATGTGAGTTTAATAGTGTTGCTATATAATAGTATGCTTGTTATTGTGTTTTGCTGCCCGCGGATGATAGAGTTTTTAAGGGAGACTCTGCTGAAATTTTTAATATTTTTCTACTTAGTAGGAATGTTTAGTTGGTTTTAGTAGCGTCCAAGGGCCTTCCTACCTGGGGCGTTACACGGAAAGCACATGGATCAATGAAAATACAAAAAATATACTATGTATTATCACGTTGAATTGATTAGGACCTAAAATTCAAGGATAGTACGACACAACTAAACTATAGGTAAAAAGAAATAATTTTACTATTTTTCTGTCTCTCATGTGCAGGACAAATGGTCTTCATGCTCGTTCTGGGATTTCCGACGTCCCGAGAGGAGCCAGGGGTCCCGCGTCGACGTTTCACACGTTGATAATGGGTGCCACCGGAGCATCTAGCTCCAACACCATCCAGTGGGCAAGCCATAAATGTTTCGCACGTTGATAATGGGCGCCACCAGAGCATCTAGCTCTGGCACCACCTAGGGTGCCCGCAGTCGATGGTTTGCACGTTGATGATGGTCGTCGTCGAAGTACCTAGCTCCGACACCTCCCAAAGGGCCCGAAGTCCATGTTCCATACATTGGCAAGGGGTTCTCGGAGCTCTCGAAGGCCAAACTCGAAGCTCAGAGCTAACACAAAAGCTTGGAGTTCGGAGCTAACACAAATACTTCAAGACATTGCCAATCTCGAGGTGGTAGATGCCCTCAATTAATTGAAGACATCTACCATGTTGTCAAGAAGATTATGGCAATGACAACAGTCAAGACCAAAAAAATGAAGTTCGAAAGGATTTCATTCATTCAATTTCGAGTCTTTACAAGCTGAAGGTGGAAAAAGTGGTCCTAACTACTAGTTGGAGTTGCGGTGGAACCACACAACAATCTTCTGGGTGGCTTCTTGTACGCTTGCCTTGGCAGCCTCTTCCATCTTTGTGATGGGCCCTTCAAGCACCGGAGCTAGCAAAATTGAGGGGTCCTGGCTGCGGAAACAAGTCAACACATACTCTGCAACTGACTTGGATAGGTTTTTCCCCTCAGTCTCAAGCTGGTCAATGATGATGTCTTCCAGCGCTTCCAGCTTGTCTTTGGTTGAGTTCAGGGCTTTCAAGGCTTGCCCCACTTTTGGCTCCGAGTCAGCCAGTCGAACCGGACTAAATCCCAGAGGTACGAGTGCATTCTATCCATGCCCAAGGAAGTCCCATATTTGCTTGTCTTCAACTTTCCATGTGGTCCGGAGCTCCTCTAGAGACCTCCTAGTGGATGTTAGCTCCGCAAAACATTCCTTCGTGAATCACTCGACCTCCTTGGCGTGTTGATGCATCCGCTCAGCTAGCAGCCTTTCTTGGTCTGCTATTTGTTTCTCGCGGAGGTTCAGGCGGTCTTTCTTTGCCGACGGGTTCTTTTCCTCTGCCTTCAACTTGTTTTCTCTCGTGGAGATAGCAAGCTCCCATTTGGAGACTCCTTCTCCAGCCAGCCATACTTGGTGCTTTTCTTGCTCGCACCGAGACTTGAACTTCTCAACATGGTCAGCCAAGTCCTACTCACCGCGCTCCAACTTTTGAGAGATCTCAACATTTCACTTCTGTAGCTCTTGCTCCTTATTGTCAATAACCTCCTGTCGCTTGAGGATGTCATCATTCAGCTTGTTTAGGCTCTCAAAGTGAGCATCTGCCAAATTGTTGGCTTCTGTTGCCTTGTCACAGATTTCGCGAGTCTTCTCGCTCAGAGATTCTATGTTAGCCCACTAGTCATCTAGATGCTCATCCTGCTGCTTCAGTCGCATCTTCTCAGCTGCAAGCGGGTCCCTCAAGTCGGCCAGGCAGGTCTATGTCAACTTCGTCTTGAAGATGTGAAGTTTCTGCCACCGTCACAGAGTTTCCTGTTCTACTTCCAGAGTACTTCATTCATAGTTGAAGATGAGTTGAACTTGGCAAAGGCTTGCACAAGCCTTCTCAATCGATAGCGACAGGGGGATCAGCTCTGGACCTTCCTACGGATCCGATGGGGTTTCCATAGTCTCCAGGACAGTCGATGGAGCCCATGGCACAAGCATGGACCCCAAGAATTGTTCATAAGTAGCACCAATCTCCGAGAGGTCATTTTCCCCCGGCACAGATGTTGAAGCACCAGCAACTGATTCTCCAGGCACGAGTTTAGGTGCCATCACAATGTCTACCGGTAACTCCGGCACAACGTCGATCACAGGCTCCAGTGCAGTGGCCATTGGCTCTGGCACCGTCGCAGTGTCAACCACTGCCGAAGAGTTTCCTGATCTGCTTCCAGAGTACTTCGTTCATAGTCGAAGCTGAGTTGAACTTGGCAAAGGCTTGAACAAGCATTCTCAATTGATAGCGGCAGGGGGATCAGCTCTGGACTCTGGACTTTCCTGCGGATCCGCTGGGGTTTCCATGGTCTCCAAGACAGTCAATGGAGCCCATGACACAAGCATGGACCCCATGAAGTTTTCATAAGCTGCTCCAATCTCCGAGAGGTCATTTTCCCCTGGCACGAATGTTGAAGCACCAGCAACTGATTATCTAGGCACGAGTTCAGGTGCCATCACAGTGTCTGCCGGTAACTCCGGCACAACGTCGATCACAGGCTCCAGTGCAGTGGTCGTTGGCTCCAGCACCATTGCAGTGTCAACCAGCGATGTAGTGTCGATCGCTGGCTCTAATACCTTTGAGGCTTCAGTCGGTAACTCCGTCACCACTTCAGCACCCATTGCAGGTTCGACAGTTGGCTCCGGTGATGTTGTAGCCTGCTCCAGCACTACCGCAACTTCTTCTACATGGTCTGGCGCAACAAGACATCTCCGGCTACTGGAGCCGGGGTTATGTCAGCATCATTTGACTTTGGAACCATCGCACTAGCAGCCCTGACCACAAGAGGAGCCACGACATCAACCGGTGCTCCAGCTGGCATGTTATTTTTGGTAGCAATGCTGGCCTGGCTGGTTGGTGGTGCAATAGTAGTTACTGGCCTCGACAATCTGGAAATAGAGGAAATGCAAAATTCAATAAAAAGCAAGAAGTGAAAGAAAAGACAGGTTTCTAGTGACGATTCTTACCTGGGGGCGCCGCAGCCCCAGTCGGTGCAGAACATTTTCTTCGGGCGATCGGAGTCACCGAACCCACCGCCGCCGGTGAGGCAGATCGTCCAGACGTCGCCCCAAGAGTTTCTGAAGTAGCCACCGGAGTCACAACAGTCGGGACCTCCTAAACAGACGCTACTTCACTTCCTGCTGCCGGGGCTACCATCGGAGTAGATATTCCAGACCCGGTGCCCACCATTGGCACCAGGACCAAAGTTGAAGACATGCCAAACCCAATGCCCGCTGTTGGCACAAAGACTGAAGAAGATGATTTCTCGGACCCAGAGCTCGACTTGAGCGCCATGACCGAAGATGCGGTTGTCAGTGGTATAACCATCATGGACCTCAAAGTCGGGCGCGGCACCAACGATGACATTATTTCTGTAGGAACTGCCCTGACAGAGGTACCATCAGCTTTCATCAACTTCCTCTTCCGGCTGGTGGAATCTGCGGGCTCTTTCCCCTTGCTCCGACTTGAGTCGGATTCCTTCTTCTGCCTCCACTCTGCAACAGCCTTGCCTTTGTCGCTGATAGAGGCAGGGTTGAATCTCTTGTGCTAACAGGAGGCCAAAGCTCTGGGATGACAATTCCTCCAGGCAAGTGTTGACGGTCCTTAAGTACCATATTTTGACTGCCAATTCACCTCATAATTAGCATAAAAGAAACACCAAACATAGTGGTAGGGTTATACACTAACCCAATTCCACAAGTGTTGGTGTCTATTTGTATGCAAGTGAATTATTACCCAAAATACCAAAACATGCAGGGATGAATCCATGAAAATGGATTTCAACGAATCAAGCGATGACACGTGGCAACACATGGATCAAATGGCCCACAAACAGAAGAATCCGAGGAGATCCAATGGTGTTGCACCCATTACATCAAGGGGGGCCCACCTGGAAGCCACCTGGAGGAAGCACTCCCCGAGGGGAGCCTTGACCAGGTCGGCCGAACCAGGGGTTTGACCGACCTCTTCCTGGTGCCAAACTCGGTCAAATGACACGTGTTGGCTCCTCCCGAGTCCCTGGAGTCAATGGTGACTGATTCGCGCGTTAATTGTGGCGGGAATAGAACCTTCTCCACCTATAAATAGACCCCCTCACCTCACTTCTCACACACAACAAAAGTTGACTCCAAAGGTTTAGAGTAGTCATAGAGGCTACCAAAGTAGAAGGAGAGTGTGGTGAAGAGTCTAGGAGAAGGAGGCTTGGGCTTGTAAAGTCCCTCTTCTACACTTGTACCCCTACAAAAGTTTTACTCAATCAAGTAAGCCTTTGTGAATTCAATACAAGTTTAATCTTTTATT
This sequence comes from Tuctoria greenei, assembly GCA_036927565.1. NCBI lineage: Eukaryota > Viridiplantae > Streptophyta > Magnoliopsida > Poales > Poaceae > Tuctoria > Tuctoria greenei. Next base: position 40,021,017 of record JAYESD010000006.1, on the reverse strand, counting down.
CTTAGTAGTTTGCACAAGTAGTTACTTGTGGGTTCACTGCTTTAATTCATTAGAGGCTCTAGTTGTAGCTTTGTGTTCGAAACAACTAGAGTAGTGATTTAGAATTTAAGTGTGGTGCTTAGGTTATAAATCATTAGTGGATATCTCGTAGACCCACGGATTGAAGAGGTAGGCAGTAGGTGGTGATAGCCCTATCTGTCCTTCGTAATCCTCCATGTTTGGCTATGCCATATGCTCTTGGCGGGAGTTGTCCTAGTATTGCTAGGAGCAAGCCTATGCCCAAAGCAAGCATCTACTGCAATCTACCTTGAATTAGGATCTATACTTTGAATTCCTCTCTGTTCCTTGCCTACCAAACAACTTTGTGTACTTGGGTGAGCTAGTTCAAAATAGCACACACGTTCTTTGGATTCGATACCCTTGGGAATACTCCTTGAGGGAAAGCGCTACAACAGTATTTCCGTGCGCTTGCAGATAACTCTGTGCTGTTGAGAAATACCAACAAGCATTTATGGCGCCGTTGCCGGGGATGATTTTTTAGTATATCTTAGGAGTCATCAACAAGCATTTCTGGCACCGTTGCCAGGGAACGGTTGCTGTTAATCTTCGAACCAAGATCACCCTCGTATCATATTCCGCTTATCTATCATCTTACTTTTCTTATTCTTACCTTACCACCACCATATAAATGGAGCAACCCACCATTCTTTCTTATTCTGCTCCGAAGGACAAGTTCTGTGAGCCACCGCCTTCGGAAGAGACTATTTGTTCAACCATCTATTGTCGGAGTCTGGTTCTGACAATTCTCCCGGTACTACTGTTGGTAGCCCACATAGTTTGTAGTTCAGTATTGGGTCCGCAGAGATTCAGAACACGATGGCAAATTGACATGAGGATTTACGTGGTTCGGGCCGCCTGAGCGTAATACACTACTCCACGGGGTGTGTAGTTGTTGTATTGAGCGTCTGAGCACTTATGAGTGTGTGTCAGAGCCCAGTATCGAAGAGGTCTAGAAGAACCTTTTTCCTGTGTATCGCTCGACCAGTCCTTTTATTGTACAAGGACTGGTTATTACATCGCTAGCCTGGCCCGACATGTGGCCCTGGCGGTTACTGATGCTTAATACACAATTTGTAAGGTTAATTACACTTAATAGTGTGGTAACGGGCCTTGACAATGTCGTTACTGGTATTAAGGGCCCTCTGATCGCGTGTCATTAATATGGTATTAATGACACTTAATCAGGTCTTGAAGTCTTTGATTGCCCCTTGAAGGCCCGAGCTGTTGGGGGTCCTCCCGTCTGCTCGTTGAAGTTGAAGGTCCGACAGTTGGACACGTGGCAGCTCTGGAGCTTACTCTCTGGGATGGGTAGGTCTGGTGTAGTTGTACACGTGTCGGTACCAGAGCTTCCCTCTGTCAGGGGTTAGGTCCAGGGGTGCCGTGCAGGTGTTTAGCCCGGAGCTTTCCCATGTGTGGGACGTAGCTCTGGTTGCAGTATACACATGGCAGCACCGGGACTAACCATAGAAGGGAGGCAGGTCCGATCATGTATGACACGTGGGGCTTTCGAAGGTCTTCAACTCAGATAGGTGAAGTTCCTTTGGTCTTTTTGCAATCCCAGGGGGTATACGGTACGCAGGGTACCGACAGTGGCCCCCTGGGCCCACCTCTGGGAGAGACCTTTTGGATGAAGTCGTTCTGCAGGAGGTGAGTCATCCTTTGGTTTTTGAGTCGTGTCTTCAAGGGTCTTGGGATGTGCCGTTGGCGATAGTTCGCAGTTAAACCAACGCCGCGTGGCATATCCAGGATGCGGCAGGTGAGATTTGAGCGTGCAGATCTCACGCAATTGAAGGTCGCCAGTTCTCGATACAAAAACCATATCGGTTCCGCGCGCCCTGTCAGGCCGCCTCCCTCGGGCTTCCCGCCTTTCATGATGACAACCATTCGCCTGGGGTAAGGACCTCGACTTGATCGTCAGGGTGGCCCCGGGCCCCCTTGTCATTGGCAGGGTGAAGTTTTTGAACTATATCGTCGGCTCCTCTGCGGTTTCCATCCAAGCATTGCGGGGGCTTAGTTAAGAAGGAAAGAGTGCACCATTTGGGGATTCTTTACGCCTTCATTCGAACTTGCGCTCAAATCCTCCAAACTTTTGCTCACTTTTCCTCTCTCGCCACGCTGTGACACGATGAAGTTGGGACTCCCCAAGAGCCGCATCGGGAGCAAGAAGGAGCTGTCTAGGGTCTGGACCTACATGGAATGGTCCAGTAACTCCTTCGACAACGACATTCGCTGTGGCAAGCTTCCCTTCGAGAAGGAGTGAGCCGGAGATATGGTGTACTTCCTTGGGTACGCCATGGCGGGTTTGATCCCGCCTTTCTCCACTTTCCTTCTAATGCTGCTAGATTTCTATGTTCTACAGCTCCACCATCTGGGCCCCCACTCAATCTTGCTAGTGGCGACTTTTGTCCACTTTTGCGAGATGTGGGTGGGCGTGCCCCCTTGTGTGGAGTTGTTTCGGACTTTCTTCACTGTCCACCCGACCGGGAAGAGTGATGAGTTCATCGGCTTCTACTACTTCGTGAAGAGAAAAAACTCTCCCCTCATGTACTTGAGGTCCTTCCCTTCTGGCAAGTGGGACAACTAGAAGAAAGACTGGGTGGTCATCACCGTCGAGGGTCATGAGAGGCTGGAGCTACCTGAAGGCCTTCCTCGCGTCAACACTGACATTTGGAGTGACGTGCCGGAGCTGTCGAGGGAGTACATGCCCATCCTGGAAAGAATCCAGGAATGTGTCGAAGGTGGGGTGACCCCGCAGATGGTCTTTGTCAACTTCTTGACGAACAGGTGCGCTCCGCAGAGGGCTAGGAGCCGTCCTGCCTGGACCTTCAACAGTGAGATAGATACCAACCGCATTGAAGTCGGCTTGGACACCAACTTGGCCGGTGAAGCCTTGAAGACCCATCTCAAGAGGTTCCAGCCTGGGAACATCGGCCCGGGTGACGTGTCTCCGCCGGCGGCCTTCCTGCCTCTGAATATGATACCAGAGGAGTGCAGGGAGCTCTGGAGGAAGATGCCGCTGTTGGACGACTTGGGCGTGATGGAGAGGCGATCAACCTCAGGGGTGGCGATCCTTGGAGCTTCACAGGATGGCTCCGTTCCTGCCCCGAAGCGAAGAACCGAAGTCGTAGGCAAGGGCAAGGAGTTGACCAAGCCCTCGAGCCATAAGAGGAAGCTGAAGCATGCAGATGGGAGGTCCGTCAGACCTGCTCCTTCCATGACGGTTCCTTTTCCCCGGCGAAGGAAGTATTCGGCGGCGGCGACCATTCCAGCATCGTCATCTCTTCGGGATGCTAGCTCTGGCCATGTGGTTTCGGTTCCAAGGCCAGCTGAAGGCTCTGGGTCCGGAGGTCCTTCCCGGTCGAGGGGGGCCTCAACCAAGGTGACGCCGACGGTAGCAGCAAGCTTCGGGGAACCTTCCAGAGCTACCACGCCAGTTGTGACAGGGTCCGGCCCCAAGCGTCCGGGGAAGAGGTTCCGCGCTAGCTAGAGCGGAAGCCTTCCGAGGTAAATTTGTTTTTTTACCTCAGTTGATGGTTTTTCCTGTAATTGTGTTTTGAGTGGCTTTGTCCTTTACCCACAGGGTACCCATGAAATGGGTTGAAGCTTCGATTCCTGCAGCAGCAATTGATGCTGCACAGACGGAGGCTCCGGCTCCAGTTCCAGCGCCGCCCCAAGAGGTGGCTGAGACCGCGGCAGCTCCGGCGCCAGCTGTCATGGTCCTTGACCTCGAGTTATCCCCTGAAGCTCCCGTGGTAGTGCCGGACCACGGGAATGAAGATGTACCAGCGGCACCAGCCCCGGAGGTTGAAGCTCCGGGTTTGGATGCTGAGATGACGGACACTTCGGCCTTAGAGCCGGAGGTAGCTGCAGTCCCGGCCCTAGAGCCGGATGTTGTTGAAGCCCCCGCAGCGGAGCCAGTGGTTGATGAAGCCCCGACAGTGGAGCCCAGCCTTGATGAAGTTCCGGCGCCTGGGCCAATGGTCAAAGAAGTGTCGGCGCCTGAGCTGGTTGTCGAAGAAGTGCCGGCGCCCAAGCCAATGGCGGTCGAAGCACCAGCACCTGAACCAGCGGTGGAGGAGGCACCAGCGTCGGAGCTAGAAATGGCTTCAGCTCTGGTCGAACCTTCAACGCCTGCCCCGGAGGTAGTGGTTCTGGAGGTGCCCGCTCCTGAGCCAGGGTGCCAAGAGGAGGCTGTTGGTCCCCCGCCTGAGGGACCAGTTGCTGATGACCAGGCGGCAGGACCTCCGGAGCTGACTCCGGAGGTAGGAAATTCTGCTGCAGGCCCTTCCTCGGCGACGGCCGAAGCTATCCTGGACGGTGGCGCTGGTGCCACAAAAGCTCAGGGTACCACTCTTGTAGAGTGGGACCCGATTTTTGTTGTAGAGAATCCGCTGGAGCCAACGGAGAGGATCCCAGCAGGTCCGGAGCAAATCCCTCTATCGTTGTCTATCGACAATGCCTGCTCCATCCTTCGACAAGTGCAGCTGGCCTTCTACAACGATAGCAAGGCCCTCGAGGAGGAGTGCCAAACCCTTAGGAGGTGGCGCAACCGACTCCAATTCGAGACCAAGATTGCGCAAACCAGGCTGGCTGACAACATGGAGTGGGTGAAGAAGATGAAGGCTCGTATGGAGTACTGGGGCTAGCTGCTGGATGAGAGGGAAAGCATGACGCGATCCCTTGACAACCAGTCCCGGGCCATTTACGAACAGGTTGTAGCTGCTAATAATGCAGCAAATGATCGCCAAGAGAAGCTCGACACCATCCACGACAGTCTCGTCAAGTGTCGGGAGGTTCTTGAGGAACGGGAGAAAAAGCTCGAAGATGAAGAGCAAAAACTCCTAGAGCTGCGGGATGACCTCGTGAAGAGGGAGGAGGAGCTCACTCAGAGGCTGAGTCTGTGTGTCAAGAGTCTCGCGGAGTGCACCAAGAAGCTGGAGGAGCGCTGCGAGAAAGAGGAGAAGAAGGCTTGGCAGCAAGGACAGGACCTCCACAAGAGGGAGGATGAAATCGCTGCCAGGGAGAAGAAAGTGTGGGGCCAGGAGAAGGACCTGGTTGACCACCGGAACAAGATCCACCTCTGGGAGGAGGAGCCAGTAAACTCAAAAGGTAGCTTGCTGAAAAGATTCAGCAGAACACCAATGAGGTTGAGCGCCTTGCCCGGGAGAATTCGGAGCTTGCAGCGACCAGAAGATCCTTGGAAGAGATGCGAGGCTCGAGGGCTGCGGAGTCCCAACAAGTTTGGCACTTCTTGGGCAAAGCCAACGACGCGCTGACGCCGATGGGTTTTAGTCCCGCGCGTCCGGATGATCTGGAGCCAGAGCTGAACCAGGCATTGCAGGCGTTGAGCTCAGCGGGCAACAAGCTCACCAAGATGGGCGATGTCATTGTGGACCAGCTGGAAACCGAGGGACAATCCCTAGCGAAGAACATCGCAGAGTTCATGTTGACGTGCTACACAAGCCGGGACCCTCACTTCCCACTAGACCCGGTGTTTGAAGGACCCATCGACGGAGAGGGAGAAGCCGCCAAAGCCACCGTGTTAGAGGTTGCCCAGAAGGTCGCCTCGTTCTTCCATAGGGTCTAGGACTCTCTTTTTGTAGCTCCCGCTTGTATCCTCTCTTCTTTTTCTCCAATTTTGTAATCTCTTGTCTCCAGATGAATGAAATCCATGTTTTTTATGAATTTCATTTTCTTTGTCTTCAACACCTTTGTCTCACTTGGCCCCCTGGAAGATGTACACAATTTGATTGTGAACATGTGCCAAGAGGATGTAATAGTTGTTGAAGACTTACGTGCTTCGAACTTGTAGAGCGTAGGTCCAAAGTCGCTGATAGCAGGGGCCACCTGAGGTTGTTGGTGCTTATTAGCTTCGGCAGTGACCCTTGTCAACATGTAGAGCATTGACGGTTAGTCCTCTGGGAATGTCGGAGCTTGGTAACTCCGGCAGCTACCACTGTCAACACGCAATGCGTCGATAGCAGACCCCACTGGGAAGTCTTCCCACCATCTTTTTTTCACGTTGACGGCTGGTCCCCTGGATTTGCCAGAACTTTGTAGCTCCGGCGATGTCTACTATCAATGTTTAAAACATCGACAGTAGACCACCTTAAGGGGCCTCGGAGCTTTGATAGCTCCGGCTTCATTCACCATCACCATGAGATTTTTATTTTCCTGCACACTGAAGTCAATAAAAAGAGTAAAATCCATTTCCTATCTATAACTCAATTGTGGCTTACTATTCCCGAGAGAAATTTTTAGGTCGAACACAATTCTAAATGCAATCAAGTGCACTGGTCTGTCTTCTCCAGGTCCGATCGTTTCTGGACTTGCCTTACTTCGGCCTTCCGGGGTGTAGGTAGAGTGGCGTACTTAGAGTGCAGGACCAGGCTAAGTCGATAGCACACTCCAAACCTAGATTGGTTTGGCGGCATTCAGACGAATAGACCATTAACAATGTTTATACCCGAAAGAATTGACAATGCAACTTGAATTATATATGAACTGGTCGAGCTAAAGTTTCTTAGGAATTGCACAACTTTGTTATAGATAAGAAAGAGAAAAATAAAAAATATTGAGTCTGTACAAAATAAATGCACGTGGAGTCTGTATTCATGATGATGTCTTTCATTATAGGTCCAGGGTACAGGGGAAACAAGTACACTCTTAGGGTACGGAACCAGGTTAAGTGTGTTGCATTTCTCGTTTGACCCAAGGTAGCTAGCTACACTTTTAGTTCTGAGACTGTGAAAAGTGTTGGCTGAACTTTGCGAACCTTCCGGGGAAGATCCGGGTGTTCTCCTGAAGGAGCTACCAACTCTGTACAATGACTCTATAACATACATCACATGTAACTACAGACTCACCTTCGTGATATTAAGCGTAGAACTTACGGAGGTGCTCAATGTTCCAAGGATTTGGGAGTGGTGTCCCATCCTCGATTGCCAAGCGAATGCATCCGGGACGGGATACTTTGATACTCGGAAGGGTCCTTCCCAGCTGGGGGAGAGTTTGTTTAACCCTTCTCTGGATTGTATTCTCCGTAGCACCAGATCACCTTCCTCGAGCTGTCGGCTGTGAACATGCCTTTGGTGATAGAGTCGAAGAGCCTGGCGGTATCGGGCATTCTGAACAGCTGCTCGGCACCTTCCATCTTCAAGGAGGTCAAGGTCTTTATGCCGAAGCTGATCCTGCGCGTCATCGTCGAAGGTCCGGACCCGGAGCGACCCCAAGGTGATTTCCGGAGGAAGGACTGCTTTAGCTTCGTACACCAGGAAGAAGGGTGTCTCTCTAGTTGACCGGTTTGGAGTTGTCCTGTTGGCCCACAAGGTGGGCGGAAGCTCTTCGATCCAGTTGGATCCATGTTTTTTCAGGCGCTCATATGTGCGCGTCTTGAGTCCTTTAAGGATTTTTGCATTTGCTCTCTCATTTTGGCCATTGCTTGCCTAGTGAGCTACAGAAGCGTAGCTGACCTGAATGTCGAGGTCTTCGCAATATCCTTGGAACGCAGAGCTTGTGAATTGGGCCCCGTTATCAGTTATGATCTTGTTTGTGACTCCAAATCTGCATACGATGGACTGCAAGAAGATGATAGCTGATTGCTTGTTTATTGTCACAACAGGAGTTGCTTTTGGCCATTTGGTGAACTTGTCAATGGCAACGTACAGGAACTTGTAACCTCCGACGGCTCTTGGGAAAGATACCAAGATATCCATCCCCCACACAGCGAAAGGCCATGTAGGAGGTATCATTTGTAGAGACTGAGCTGGTGTGTGGATTTGCTTCGCATGGAACTGGCATGCTTCGCATTTCTTCACTAGCTCAGTTGCATCCTAGAGTGTTGTAGGCTAGTAAAAACCATGCCGGAAGGCTTTACCGACCAGCGTGCGGGAAGACGCGTGGTTCCGACACTCGCCTCCATGGATTTCTGCGAGGAGCTTGCAGCCTTCTTCCCTTGTAATGCACCGGATTAGGACGCCGTTGGCACCACGCCGGTAGAGATCCCCTTCTACCAGTGTATATCTCTTAGCCAATCTGACTATCCGGTCAGAAGATACATTATCTTCAGGAAGGAAATTGTCTTTCAAGTAGCTCCGAATCTCCAAGATCCATGTATCAGAGCTAACTTGAGGATTTGAGTCTTGCGTTCTGGGTTGCTCGGAGCTTCCGGCAGCACCTACGACCCTTGATGGACGCCATGGTAACAGGGCCATCGGGACCGCTATCTTCGAGGTGCTGGTCTCGCCCCCTTCGCTCAGTTCAGCAGGCTGAGCTGTTGGTCTTGACAATCTCCGGATGAAGGTTCCGTCAGGAGCCCGAGCTCCAGTTGAAGCTTTCATCGAGAGTTCGTCGGCTTCAGCGTTGTTGAGACGCTGGACATGGCAAAGATCTAGGACGTCGACGTCCTTCTGAAGCTTCTGGACTTCACGTAGGTATGCAACTAGTTGAGGGTTATTGCAGCAACATTCACCTTTGACTTGTTTTACAACAAGCTGTGAATCACCCTTTACCAACAGCTGCTTGACACCATACGATAGTGCAACCTTGAGCCCATAGATGAGTGCTTCATACTCTACCATGTTGTTGGTCGCCTTGAAGTCAAGGTGCACCATGTATTTGACCTTCTCCCCGGTCGGAGCGAGGATAAGGACTACAGCTCCGACCCCCCTGCTTTTTCACGGAGTCATCGAAGTAGGGAGTCCAGTGAGGCTCGGTGAAGACCAGAACTTTGGGTTCTGTCTTCTGCTCACTGGGGCCCCCAAGATTTGATGGAAAGGGGGTCCATTCCGCCATGAAGTCTGCCAATGATTGACTCTTGATCGCTTGTCTTGGGACGAATTCAAGGTCGAACTCGGCTAATTCCGGTGCCCACTTTGCAATGTTCCCAGTGTAGTTGGGGTTATGCAAAATTGCACGTAGTGGATAAGAGGTTACCACTGAAATCTTGTTAGCTTGAAAGTAGTGTCGGAGCTTCATAGAAGCAATAAGAAATGTGTAGAGCAGCTTATGCACCTCCAGGTATCGAGTCTTCGCATCGTGTAGTACTTCACTGATGAAGTATACGGGGCGCTGGACTGTCCGGACCCTCTCGAAGGGGCCCGGAGCTTCCTCCTCATCAACCCGGACCCTCCCGGAGGGGTCCGGACCTTGTTCGGGGACCTCCGAGTTCCGGCTGGAGGAACCCAGAGCTTCTTCTGAAGTGATCCGGACCTTCTCGGAGGGGTCCGAACCTTCTTGTTAAGCAGCAGTGACTCCTTCATTTGAAGGAGATGGATCCTCCGGCGTCTCTCCTTGAGGATCAGGGTCTGGGAGCTGGGACCCAGACTCAACTTCAGGTAGCTCCGGACCCTCCCGAAGGGGTCTGGATTCCTGAACTGGAGATGGTTCTGGTCTTTCCGCAACCAGGACCATGCTGACAACCTCGCCAGTTGCCGAAATGTAAAGCAGAAGTGGCTCACCAGGATTCGGAGCTGCTGAGGTTGGTAGAGTGGTGAGGAGCTTCTTCAACTCCTGGAATGCTTTTTCTGCTTCTTCGGACCATTGGAATGGTCTGGACTTCCTCAACAACTTGAAGAAGGGTAGCACCCGTTCCGCCAGTATTGAGATAAACCGACTGAGGCAGCTAGACATCCAGTCAGCTTCTGGACGTCCTTGATGCGGGCTGGTGGCCGCATGTCTTCAATAGCTTTAATATTCAGACCATCTTATCTGCTACTACTTTGCCTCTTGGAGAACAAATCATATATACGGTTTTTGTGGAATTGATAGGCAATTGGTATTGATTGACATAAGACTTGCTAATAAAGTTATGGGAAGCACCGGAGTAAAAAAGGATGACTATGGGATGACCATTGAGAGAGAACGTACCCGTGAGTACGGGTGCACCTTCCGGAACGTCCTCAATGGCGAGATGGTGGACTTTGCCAGTTCTGGTGGCTGACTTCTAGGGCTCGTTGCGAGGCTGGTTCGCCCCCTGGTACGATGACTGGCCTCCGTTCTGCGGGCAATCCCTGACGAAGTGCCCCGTACGTCCACACGTATAGCACGTGTATGTGGTCTGACCGGTACGGAGTGGAGGACGGAATCCCGGTGCACGCGGTAGAGGTAGAGGTGCACGCAGAATCATCCCCTGTTGCTGTTGTGGGCAGAAGCCGACGTTATTGAATGGGCAACCACGAAACATCGGTGGTCGCGATGGCGACTGCCACCTCTGGCCGGATGGTGATCAATACACCATGCGGTATTTCTGAGGAGTGCCTCCTCTGCTGCCCTGCAGGGCACTCCTTTTCTTCTTGTCGGAAAACAGCTCCCTAGTAGCGTCCTCCTGTACGATTGCGACATTGACCATATTGTTGAAGCTGCCGATGTTGAACAAAGCAAGCTTGTCCTTCATCTTGGGGTTCAAACCCCTATAGAAGTATTTCCGCTTCCGATCTTCAATATTCACTTGGTCCTGAGCATATTGGGCCAAGTGGTTGAATATCTTGGAGTACTCGTAAGCACTCCTTCCTCCTTGTTTCAGCTCCAAGAACTCTTGAAGCTTCCTCCTCATAACACCGAAAGGTATGTGATAGGCGCGAAATGCCTCCCAGAACTCCTCCCAGCTCACGGCATAGCCGACTGGTCGTGTGGCAAGGTAATTCGCCCACTACGCACCAGCGAACCCTTGTAGTTGTTGGGCCACGAACAGGGTCTTCTGATGCTCGGTTACTCGCAGCAAACCAAACTTCCCTTCAATTGAGCAGGGCCAGTTGTCCGCCCCCAATGGTTCATCGACCTCCATGAAGACCAGCGGGTGCGTTGACATGAAATCCGAGTACGAACTCAGAGAAGGTTGTCGTGGACCCGCATCTGGTTTCCCTCCTTGACGGGACGACTGCTTGACCAAAGTTCGTAGTAATTTCGTTTACTCGTTACGCGAGCCAAGCACTGCGGCGAGAACCTCCGCTAGACTCCTTGGAAGTTCAGGAGGTGGTGGTGGAGGAACTTGTTGCTGCGGCATTGCAGCTGTCTCCTGGGTCGGAGATTCATCCTCACGACCACGACTGGATCCTCCCATTTCTAGCGCCGAGCGCGTACGCACCATTCTGCATCCAAAAGACTTAAAATCAGCCCATGTTTTATTCTCCCTTATCCATATCATTTTTCAGTAGCACGACTATTGACAAGGGAATAAGTGCATAACATTCATATATATTGATAAAATACAAACTTTATATAAGATATATTATCTCATGACCAGTTTACAGTAGTAAACTCCAAAATGATGGACTGCCACTATGGAAATACATCTCTACCATACTTGGTTCCCATGAGATGTCATACACATCTTATCATCTTAGACATACCCACTACTATTCTTAATATGACACAAACATGGCCACAAAAGAAAAATACTAGCAACTATTAAACTATATGTTGCCCTATGACGGCAGAAATGCTGCCACATCCCACTCCAATACATCCTACTCGACGTACTCGAGTTCCTCGGTATCTTCTTCTTTTTCTTCATCATTCGAAGTTGGTGCCATAGGTGCGGTTGCGGGAGCAAGAGTTGCTACCCCACCCACCATTGATGACATCGCGACAACTAAAGATTTCACATCACCCTGCAGAAGAAACATCCTCGAGTCTTCCAGTCCCTTCTGTGCATTTTTGCAACTGGCCTTCCAATCCTGAGTTTCCCCTCTGGATTGATCCCTTTCTTGAGTCACCTCACTCATCTGTTCATCCAACAGTTGCACCTCGAGTTGACTTGATTCCAACGCGCTTTCCGCGCGTGTTGTTTTCATGCGAGCCTCCGATCGAGCTTGAACAGCCTGGTGCCACTACTTCTCCTTTAAGTTTAAACGGCGATTTAGGGGAGCAACCGTGGCCCTAATTGAGTCGTTGGCATCTTCAAAGTGATCCCCCCGAATCAAGGCCTACTTCAGGTCACTCATCATTTTTCTCAGGCTAACATGCTGATCAAGGCTCTCCTGACACGCTGATGCCACATATGATGCTAAAATCATCTGGGGTACTTCTTCAGTATGCCCATATGATGCAACCATCTGACTTGCCCACTCGTCACCGGCTCTACTGTCGACCGGAAACAGCTCGAATGGAGTGCCAGCCATAGCATGGTAATGAAGTTCGCTAAACCTCATGATGGCCACACTTGCGGCATAACACCACATGTCTTCCGATTGAATCCCTTGCACTTGGATGGAAAAAGGAGCCCATCCAATATTCATTGGAGCAGCAGGCACATTGACATAAATGGTGCACCTCGTTACCCCTCGATCATCGATCTACTTGCTCCAATAGTCCAATATTTCACGATAACCGAACCGTTAAAGCATTGCAATCAACAAATCCGGAAAACCCTTCAGAAGCGTACACTTCATGAACACCCATCCATTTGGTAAGTATACTATAGAATCAGCCAACTGTGAAAAAGATACTGGAACAATGAGAAGGTTTCCAACTCTCAACAGTTTAAGAAAATTTAAAACTGCAGTTGTAATCACAGTCTGTTCCAGCTGACCTTCCTGTATAAATTCAAAATTTTCATACAGGAAACGTCCGAACCAGATGTTGGTTTGAATACAAAAGTTGTAGTACACTTTCCAAAATTTTCAAATTGTACTCATACAGTTCCTGGTGAGCTAGGGAACATAATCTATACAGGTTTTAAGTTGACCCATACTTTCTGGAAATTTTGACAGAACCCCTCCTGTATATGTGGGGATTTCCACAAGTTATACATGTATACTATTTCGATATATGGAGGTAATGAAAAAATAAAAATTGTATAAAATCAAGTTAAAAATCCAGAGGTAAAAGATTTCGGCCATGAAACAGTTGTTACTTAGGTATAGTGTGTTAATTTGAAACTATGTGCCAACTCTTCCAAGTTCTGATCCGCCAGAACCAAGTTTGCAATCATAGTAATTTAACATGGCTATACCAAGATTTAGGCCACGAGTACAACACGAAGTTGATAGAGGACTTGCTAAGATTTCCAGAAATGTGTATAGATGACCATGTCATCATTTGGATCAAAAGCTTGCGTTATTTAAACTCGATTGATGGACTGACTGTTGTTCACCAGCAGCCCTGCAGTTCACTGGTTTGAGCTATAAATTTGAATTGCTTCAAATTCGAATCAAGCGGAACTTTGAATAAAAAAACTGTAGATATGCTTCTCCCCTTTTTAGATATGTGTCATAATAGGGCAGAATATTTTCCTACAGTGAGTTATTGCAAAAATACAGAGACTGGTACAACGGTAGGGTTATCTGGAGCAGTTTAAGCATACCCCAAATTTCAATAGATTATCAAGCTTTTCTACATTGATGGTCAACAGAAAAGTTGTAGAGGACTTCGAGAACTTTTCATCCATATATCCTAACACTATGTTTATTTTAAACTAACTAAGATTACAACCTGGCAAAGTTGAGCAAACATTGGCCAGAAATCAAGAATCTTGGTGCTAACCCAAAGTCGAATTGAATTTTTATCCTTGCGGAGTCCAAACCCACCAGCACCTGATAGTCGGACTTTACAAAATATAATGCATCCAATTTTGTCATTGTTGGGGGTGGTCAAGTATCAAAGTTGATATCGACGGTACTACGTGCCTCAACAAAGAAAATTCTAACCGGTTAGTTTCGGATACGTTTTATAGGTGGTCCTAGTATCGTTCACTCGCAAACGTGTGCTACACGAGTCACTACCGTAGTCAATGCTGCAAAAGACAAAGAATACCCTTTCACACCTTCACACCTCAAGGGTGGCACGGGGAAACACGACTGGCAATCACAATAATACATATGAAAATAAATGCATACGACTATGGTGTGAGTCGCCCTCGAGCGATGTCATGTCTCCAGGTACATGGCTGTAAATACGTCTGTACAGCAAAGACTCTCGTACGAACCGGCTTATACACGCTCGGCCATACGTGTTTCACATGCTCCCATAGAATATGAATGATTCTAGAGAGGCATACTATCGAGTTATACACCACCCGACGATGGCTCCCACTAACTTTGAAGCACGCTGGGTACCGCGTGTCATAGGTTCTCAGAAACATAGAAAGCTTCAGAGACTCCTATTAACATTTCCGTGCCAAGCCACGGAAAACGTCCATGCTACCTCTCGCATGGTGAGCTTACCGCAATTGATCCACTTACGGTGGCGTACCTTACCTCTTACCTGACGTCGAAGCATCGTTACAGAATTAATAACAAATAAGTTAGTTTACCACCTTTATATCTTATACTAATAATACTCCTTATAAGGGCATATAGCTAATTCCTCACTCAAATCCTATTTTTTTTGAAAATATGCTCTTTTCAAGTACACTGTTCCCAATGATGCTCTGATACCATGTCTGTGGGGACCGGAATTCCAACCTCCAAGGATCTCATTGGGTGGTGTCATGCGACGCGACACCCAATAGTATACAAGAATAGAATGAGAACAAATTTACAATACCAAGTCTTTATTCAAAAGCACAACGGAAGTTTAAAAGTACTAGCGGAAGGAAAGAGAACTATACATCATAGCTATGCTCTCAGCGCTAGTTATGCAAAAGCAAAGTCATCCATGCCCTGGATACTTTGCACTAGCAACAGACAATTCACGGCGGTGTGCAGGGTTCCCACTCGGCTGTAAACCCTGTAGGGGGTGCAGCCTCGTCATCAAACCGGTCATCAGTCGTATAATCTGCAAAAATTCGTTAACTGCAAACGTAAGCATAAGGCTCAGCAAGACTAACCCGTCTCACTAGTCATATGCAAGGGTGAACACTAAACATAGGTAAAGTAAGCATAAGGACTCACCTACAAGTGGATCCTTATAGTCATGTTTTAATTAGCACATGACATTCTTCAGGCACGACACATCATAGACTCCACAATCAAACAAGAAACGGTTTGCCGATGATATGACGTGCACAAAGCACATAATGCTATTACAGGTAAAGTATGTGGAAACTGTAAACTTTTAATTTTACTATTTCTTAGCGAAACAAGGTTGTTCAAGCAATTTGTAAACCAATATATCATATTATCTGACTTCTTCAGTATTTACTATGTCACAACGCAGTGAACAAGTGGTACTTTATTACCGCGAGTGATAGTGATTGCAATCAGGATTCACCCGGAACAACACGACACGTACGCACTTTCGGAAATGCCAGCGAGTACTTCAGCAGTACCTACATAACAACTCAGTACTAGTCGTATATGGCCACCTTTCACTAAACAATCGAATGTCGAACCGGTCGATCCATCACGAGCAGGAGGTCACTGCGTGGGGCATACTCTGACGTGCCCACGAGTTGATTTACACCTTGCTGCCCTCAACCCACGCCTATAAAACAGAGCGGAATGCCTCGACAAACTAGTGTCAAGCTACGCCAGTTTACTGGAGCCCATTCCTCCAGTATGTCACCAGTACAATTTAAGCTTGTCCAGCGGGGCCGCACATGACACGGTCCTCAATCGACACAAGCAGGGCTACGCACGTGAGACCATGTCTCACTGCATCCTATCCACTCCAGAATCTCCCGTGTGATGAAATTTCTATCTCGCGAGTAGATTCCAACTACTCAACTTCTACCGAATACCTATGAGCATAAGCATAGCAGTGTCTACTCAATGGGCCGTAGACCTACCCAAGACGCCATAGGATTTGTGGGTCATGTAAGTGGATGTCAAGCACCTTAAACGTAATGCATATTCATCTGAAGATGTAAGGTGAATAAAAATTGTAAAAACACTGTAAGGAACTTAAATAAAAACTGGGGCTTGCATGAATGGGAGTTTGAGTCTATGTTAGTTTCTGGCAGCTGGACCTCCAAAGCTTCCGGCTGCTCCTTGATTTCAGCTACTACACGATATGCATATACTAGGTATAATTGATTGTTGTGAATAATTAAGATGCTTAAGGTGGGGTGAGTATATGCAGATAAAATTAGATAATTATATTAATTGACTTTGGGATTTTTATGGTGGACACTAGAGATTATAGAGAAGACTCCTGCAAAGAACAGGAGATGATAAAGGATGTTTGTTATTCTTAACAATTATGGTAAGCAATAATCTTCTCTAAATATTGGTTGAAATTTTTGGAGATGTATTATGGCTACCAAGGGTTGTATCATGTAGAGGGGGTCTCACTGGTTCTAGGTAAATTTGTTTCAAAATTTTCTGAGCTTCCTACAGGGAGAAATTGATTTTTCAAGTCTGGGTAAATTTCTGGAAATTGATTTTTCCCATTTTTCTCAATTTATAACTACATACAGATTTGGAATTTGGATCAACCTAGTATTTTAATTCTAAAGATCTTGAAACTTTTACTGGAGATCAAAGGTATTAACAATGGTGTTCTGACCAAAATTGGAAATTTTCCAATTAACAGAACTGTGGAAATAAATTCTTTAAGCATTTTGTTTATCTGAATTATGGAGGAATTTCTATGGCTTTTCATACAAGTCCAAGTGAACCACTGGACATTATTCTTCATGCTGGTTCTAACGAAATTTATTTACGAATTTTTGGATAATTCTACTGGTAGTTATGGATTTTCTAAGTTTGGATTGAATCTGGATTTATTTTCCTATTGGAAATTTCAAATAAAAGGGGCCGGTCCCACTTTATTTGAATGGGCCAATCGCATCTGGGCCACACCGGGGGCCACGAGGTTTAATCGCGCAGCCACACCGGATCCAGTGCCACAGCTGATCCCGGGCGTTCGAATAGGTGCTGACAAGTGGGGCCCATAGGCCTTCATCTACCTCACGACGCGGCGGTGCTTCTCGGTGGAACAGCGGCGGTTCTTCGCCGGACTTAGGTGCATCGACCTCCTTTCGGCCTCGCCGTGACCGCTCAACCCTAAAATCGACCGTTCAAGCCGATGGTGGTGTCCAATCACGCCGGCGATGGCCGGAGACGGCGACGCGACGGTGACGGCGGAGTTTGGGTTTCGGCCTTCGTCGGAAATGCTCGGGAATGGCTCAATAGGCACGGGAAAAGGTCGGGGAGGTTTCTGGGAGCACGAAGAGTATAATTTGGCAGTCATATTGGAGTGAAATTGCTGGCAAGGCTGAGTTCGACGGCGAAGTGCGGTTTTTCAACCGGCGGTCGCGAAAACTTGAAATATAAGATGCTCGGTTGATAACTTTCGGGGTTTTTGGGCATGGAGCATCCTGAGGACACATAGAAGCTATCTGCTAACTATATTAAATGATGATTGCAAGAATGAAATAAATTTAAGCGCGAAGCTTTGTTGTTCTATTGAGAAATTGTTCGTTTCTTGAACAAGAACTCAAGTTACACTGCAGGTCATAAGCTTAGATTCTTTGAGCATGAACTAGAGAGGATTGCGAAACTTTTTGCTTAAAGGATCGGGACTGGAGATGGTCTAGAACTGGAGTTCGACGGCGAGACAGTGAGGGCTCTCGGCGGCTTCCTCGACGGTGACTGGGAAACTTCAAAATAGGCCAAGCAGAAGCTATCTCACGATCAACGACCAAAGAGAATACGTAGAGGAGTTTGTGACAAGCTTTTTATCTACATACAGCTCGGTACGAAACGGCTGCAATAGTCGGCGAGACTCGATCAAACAGAGGCGGTGGAAATGGCATGAACCGGGATGGAGTCCAATGGCGACGGCCAAGGGGGGTATTTATAGGGACGGAGGGGAGAGGGGAGCGCGCCACGGCGTCAAGCAAGCAAGCAGCTCGGTGGATGCATGCGCGTCGCGGTGTCGCGCGCTGCCGGCGTCGGTCGACGAGGCGAGCTGGAGACAGAGCACCCCCCCTTTGGGTTTCGCCCAAGTGCTTTGGCTGACAGTGGGCCCCACCTCCTCTTATCCACATCCCTTCTCTATAACTTCAATTCTCCTACAACATTTTGTCCAAAAATTATATATTTTTGGGGGAGGCTCAAATAAATATCTAGAATTTGATTCTGCAATTGGATTTTGAATTGGAGAAAGTTTCAATTGAATTTCAAATTCAAATTTGAATTTGGATTAAATTCAATGGTGTCACTGATTTAAATAGCAATTGAGTTCCAAAAATTGTGAAACTATGAGGATAAGTTAAGCAAGTTATGCTGACCATGAGAGTGGGTTCTGATCTTAATGTTCAATCTATTTGAACAGAATTCAAAATTCGAATTCAAAACATGGTTTGAATTTGCTAAGCGTCTCAATTAAAATAGCAAATGGAGTTCAAAATTTATGAAACTTTGTAGGAAGTCAATTTGGAATATTAGAAAACCATAGAAAAATTTATGGCCTCTGAATTGAATAATTTTTTTGATAGGGCCAAATATACAGTAGTATATATTCAATTTATAATAATTTGAATATCTATTTGGTACTGCATATTAATTTGACCTAGCAATCTTTATTCAAATAATTTCAAACTTTGAAGAGAGGTCAAAAGAATTAATCTAAATTTAATGGTGAAGTCCATTCCTCATGTTTAATAAATTAAAGCATGAGTAGAAGAAAAGATTTGAAGAGATCAAGTTTATAGGCATGGTTAAAATTAGTCTCCATTAGGGTTAACAACCAACTTACCACTGAACCTCATATGAAGGAAAATGTGGGATTTTACTGTAGCTCTGAATCCTGGTGAGCCACTTCTGCTTTACATTTCAGCAACTGACGAAGTTGTCAGTATGGTCCTAGTTGCGGAAAGACCAGAACCATCCCCATTTCAGGAATCCAGACCCCTCCGGGAAGGTCCGGAGCTACCTGAAGGCGAGTCTGGGTCCCAACCCCCATACCCAGATCCTCAAGGATAGAAGTCAGAGGATCAACCTCCTTCAAATGAAGGAGTTACTATGGCTGAACAAGAAGATTTGAATCCTTCAGGGAGGGTCCGCGTCACTTCGGAAGAAGCTCCGGGTTCCTCTAGCAAGAACTGGTAGGTCCCTAAAAAAGGTCCAGACTCCTCCGGGAGGGTCCGGGTTGATGAGGAGGAAGCTCCGGACCCCTCTGGGAGGTTCCGGACTGTTCAACGCCAGTGTACTTCATAAGTGAAGTACTTCACGATGCAAAGACTCGATACCTAGAGGTGCATAAACTACTCTACGCAATTCTTATCGCCTCTAGGAAGCTTTGTCACTACTTCCAAGCTCACAAGATTTCAGTGGTAACCTCTTAGCCACTGCGTGCAATCTTGCATAACCCCAACTCTACTGGGAACATCGCAAGGTGGGTAGCGGAATTGGCCAAGTTCGATCTTTAATTCATCCAAAGACAAGCGATCAAGAGTTAATCATTGGCAGACCTTGTGTCGGAACGGACCCCCTCTCCATCAAATCCTGGGGGCCCCAGTGAGCAGAAACCGTAACCTAAGGTTCCGGTCTTCACAGAGCCTCACTGGACTCTCTACTTTGATGGCTCCGTGTAGAAGCAGGGGGCCGAAGTTGGAATCCTTCTCCTTTCTCCGACCGGGGAGAAGGTCAAATACATTGTTCACCTTTACTTCAAGGCGACCAACAACATGGCGGAGTATGAAGCACTAATCTATGGGCTCAAGGTGGCACTATCATATGGTTTAAAGCAGTTATTGGTAAAGGGTGATTTACAAGTCATTATAAAACAAGTTAAAGGTGAATGCTGCTGCAACAACCCTCAACTAGCTGCATATCTTCTTGATGTCCAGAAGCTTCAGAAGGATTTCAATGTCTTGGATCTTTGCCATGTTCAGCGTCTCAACAACGCTGAAGCTGACGAACTCTCGATGAAAGCTTCAGCCGGAGCTCCGGCTCTCGACGGAACCTTCGTTCGAAGATTGTCAAGACCAACAGCTCAGCCTGCCGAACTAAGCAAAAGGGGCGAGACCAGCACCTCGAAGCTGGCGGTCCCGATGACCCTGTTACCATGGCGTCCATCAAGGGTCGTAGGTGCTGCAGGAAGCTCCGAGCAACCCAGCACGCAAGACTCATAAGCTCATGTTAGCTCCGATGCATGGATCTCGGAGATCCAGAGCTACTTGAAAGACAACATACTTCCTGAAGACATTGTATCTGCTGATCGAATAGTCAGATTGGCTAAAAGATACACACTGGTGTAAGGGGATCTCTACCGGCGTGATGCCAACAGCGTCCTAATGTAGTGCATTACAAGGGAAGAAGGTCGTGAGCTCCTCGCGGAAATCCATGGACGCGAGTGTGGGAACCGGGCATCTTTCACACGTTGGTCAGTAAAGCCTTCCGGCATGGTTTTTACTGGCCTACAGCACTCCAGGATGCAACCGAGCTAGTGAACAATTGTGAAGCATGCCAGTTCCATGCGAAGCAAATTCACATACCAGCTCAACCACTACAAATGATACCTCCAACATGGCCATTCACTGTGTGGGGTATGGATATTTTGGGACCTTTCCCAAAAGCCGTCGGAGGTTACAAGTACCTGTATGTCGCCATCGACAAGTTCACCAAGTGGCGGAAGCAACTCCAGTTGTGACAATAAACAAGTAATCAGCTATCAAGTTCTTGAAGTCCGTAGTATGCAGATTTGGAGTCCCAAACAAGCTCATAACTGAAAAAGGGACCCAATTCACAAGTTCTGCATTCCAAGTATATTGCGAAGACCTCGGCATTCAAGTCAGCTACGCTTCCGTGGATCATCCGGCAAGCAATGGCCAAGCTGAGAGATCAAATGCAGAAATTCTACAAGGACTCAAGACGCGCACATATGAGCGCTTGAAAAAACATGGAGCCAACTGGATTGAGGAGCTTCCGCCCACCTTGTGGGCAAACAGGACAACTCCAAACTGGTCAACTGGAGAGACACCCTTCTTCCTTGTGTACAGAGCTGAAGTAGTCCTTCCTCCGGAAATCACCTTGGGGTCGCTCCGGGTCCGGACCTTCGACGCAGCCACGCAGGACCAGCTCCGACGTGAAGACCTTGACCTCGTTGAAGAGGGAAGGTGCCAAGCAGCTGTTCGAAATGCACGATACCACAAAGCGCTCCGGCGTTACCACCAAAGGCATGTGCATAGCTGACATATCGAGGAAGGCAATCTGGTGTTACGGAGAATACAAACTCGAGAAGGGTTAAACAAACTTTCCCCCAGCTGGGAAGGACCCTTTCGAGTGATCAAATTATCCTGTCCCGGATGCATTCGCTTGGCAACCAAGGATGGGACGTCGCTCCCTAATCCTTGGAACATTGAGCACCTTTGTAAGTTTTACGTTTAATATCACGAAGGCGAGTCTGTAATTACATATGATGTATGTTATAGCGTCATTGTACAGAGACGGGTAGCTCCTCCGGGAGGATAGCTGGACCTTTCCAGGAAGGTCTGCAAAGTTCAAGCAACACTTGACACAGTCTCAGAACTAAAAGTGTAGCTAGCTACCCTGGGTTGAACAAGAAATGTAACACACTTAGCTTGGTTCCATACCCTAATAGTGTACTTGTCTCTCCTATACCCCGGACCTATAATGAAAGACATCGATATGTGAAAACAGAATCCACATGCATTTATTTTGTACAGACTCATTCTTTTTTATTTTTCTCTTTCTTGTCTATAACAAAGTTGTGCAATTCTTAAGAAACTTTAGCTCGAACGATTCATATGTAATTCAAGTTGCATTGTTAATTCTTTCGGGTCTTAACATTGTGAATGGCCTACTCACCTGAACGCCAAGCCAATCTAGGTCCGGAGTGTGCTATCGGCTTAGTCTGGTCCTGCACCCTAAGTACGCCACTCTACCTACACCCCGACAAGCCTAAGTAAGGTGAGTCCAGAAAATGATTGGACCTGGAGAAAATAAACAAATGCGCTTGATTGTATATAGAATTGCTGTCGACCTAAAATTTCATATGGGAATAGTAAGTCGCAAATGAGTTATAGATAAGAAATGAATTTTACTGTTTTTCGTGACTTCAGTGCGCAGGAAAAATAAAAATCTCATGATGATGGTGGATGATGCCGGAGCTATCAAAGCTTCAACATCTCCCAGGGGGGCCCGCCGTCGATGTTTTAAACATTGATAGTGGGTGTCGCCAGAGCTATCAAGTTCCGACAAATCCAGGGGGCCAGTCGTCAACATGAAGAAATAAAAGGAACTGAAGAAAAGATGGTAGAAGTAAACCCCAATGGGGTCTGCTGTCGATGCTTCACATGTTGACAGTGGTTGCTGCCAGAGCTATCAAAGCTTCAACAACCCCAGAGGGGGCCCGCCGTCGTTGTTTTAAACATTGATAGTGGGTGTCGCCAGAGCTATCAAGTTCCGACAAATCCAGGGGGCAGTCGTCAACATGAAGAAATAAAAGGAATTGAAGAAAAGATGGTAGAAGGAAACCCAATGGGGTCTGCTGTCGACGCTCCACATGTTGACAGTGGTTGCTGCCGGAGCTACTAAGCTTCAACAACCCCAGAGGGCCAGCCGTCGATGCTCTACGTGTTGACAGTGGTTGCTGCCGGAGCTACTAAGCTCCGACAACCCCAGGGGGCACCTGCTATTGACGCAACAAAACTTCGGACCTATACTCTACAAGTTCGAAGCACTCAAGTCTTCAACAAAATGCTACATCTTTTTGGCACATGTTCGCAATCAAATTTTTTACATCTACCAAGGGGCCATCTAAGACAAAGGTTGAAGACAAAAAATGAAATTCATAAATTTCTTGGATTTTATTCATCTGAAGACAAGAGGTTACAAAATTGGAGAAAAGAAGAGAAGATAAAAGTGGGAGCTAAAAGGAGATAGGCCTAAATTCTACGGAAGAATGAGGCGACCTTTTGGGCAACTTCCGACACACTAGTATTGGCAGCGTCTCCCTCTCCGTCGATGGGACCTTCAAGCACCGGGTCTAGTGGGAAGTGAGGATCCCGGCTTGTGTAGCACGTCAGCATGTATTCCGCGGCATTCTTCACCAGAGATTTTTCCTTCAGTTTCCAACTGATTTGCGATGACATCGCCCATGGCGCCGAGTTTGTTGCCAACCGAGCTCAGCGCCTCCAATGCATGGTCCAGCTCTGGCTCCGGATTGTCCAGACGCACGGGGCTAAAGCCCAGCGGTGTTAGTGCGACATTGGCTTTGCCCAAGAAGTCCCATACATGTTGGGACTCTCAGCCCTTGAGCGCCGAACCTCCTCCAAAGACCTCCGGGCCGCTGCAAGCTCCGAACGCTCCCAGGCAAGGCGCTCGACCTCCTTGGCGTGCTGCTGAATACTCTCAGCAACTTGCTTTTCAAGGTCAGTAAGCTCCTTCTCCCGGACGTGGATCCGGTTTCGGCAGTCAACTAGGTCTTTCTCGCGGCCTCGCACCTTCTTCTCCCTGGCAGTGACTTCAACCTCCCTTTTGGTAAGGTCCTGTTCTCGCTGCCAGGCCTTCTCCTCTTCTCTCTTGCAGCGCTCCTCTAGCTTTTTGGTGCGCTCTGCAAGGCTCTTGTCACTCAGAGACAGCCTTTGGGCGAGCTCCTCCTCCCTCTTCACGAGGTCATCCCTCAGCTCCAAGAGTTTTTGCTCTTCCTCTTCGAGCTTTTTCTCCCGCTTGTAAAGACCCTCCCGGCGCTTGACGAAGCTTTCGTGGATGGTATCGAGCTTCTCCTGGCGATCATTTGCCGCCTCATAAGCAGCCTGGGCTTGTTCGTATATAACCTGGGACTGATTATCGAGGGATCACACCATGCTTTCCCTCTCATCCAGCAGCTGGCCCCAGTACTTCATCCGAGCCTTCTCTCTCTTGACCCACTCCTTGTCGTCGACCAACCTTGTTTGCGCCAGCTTGGTCTCGAATTGGAGTCGGTTGCGCCACCTCCTAAGATTTTGGTGCTCCTCCTCAAGGGCCTTGCTGTCATGATAAAATGCAAGCTGGACCTGATGAAGGCTGGAGCAGGCATTGTCGATGGATAGTGACAGGGGGATTGGCTCCGGACCTGCCGGGGTCCTCTCCGCTGACTCCAGCGGGTTCTCAAAAAACAAAAAATGGGTCCCACTCTACAAGAGTGGTCTCCTGAGCTTCTGTGGCACTAGGGCCGTCCTCCGGGAGTGCCTCGGTCGTCGCCTAGGTAGGTCCTGCAACGGGAGTTTCTACCTCCAGAGTCAGCTCCGAAGGTCTCACCGCCAGGTCATCATCAACCGGTCCCCCAGGCGGAGGACTGGCCGCTTCGTCTTGGCACCCTGGCTCGGGAATGGGTACCTCTGAAACTACCAACTTCGGGGCAGTCATTGAAGTCTCAGCCGGCATTGAGGCCATCTCCGGCTCCGACGCTGGTGCTTCCTCCACTGCCGGATCGGGCACTGGTGCTTCGACCTCCACCGGTTCGGGTGCCGGCACCTCCACGTCAATCGGCTCAGGCACCGAAACTTCATGAACTACTGGCTCTGCTGCCGGGGCTTCAGTAACATCTGGCTCGAAGGCTGGAACTTCAGCTACCTCCGTCTCTGAGGCCAGAGCGTCCATCATCGCAGCATCCAAAAACGGAGCTTCAGCCTTCGGAGCTGGTACCGCTGGTACGTCTTCATTTCCGTGGTCCGACGCTACCACAAGAGCTTCGGGTGATGAGTCAAGGTCCAGAACCACGACAGCTGGCGCCGGAGCTGCCGTGACCTTAGCCACCGCCTTGGGCAGCGCTGGAATTAGAGCTGGAGCCTCCGCCTACACAGCATCAGCTGTTGTCACAGGAACTGGAGCTTCAGCCCCTTTTTTGGATGCCCTATGGATGAAGGATAAATAAACTCAAAATGTGGTTACAACAAAAATAACAAACTGAGGTAAAAAAGAAAATTTACCTTGGAAGGATCCCGCTCCAGCTAGCGCGGAACTTCTTCGCTGGATGCTCAGAGGCCGACCCAGTCACAACTGCTGTAGTAACTCCGGAAGGCTCTTCGGAGCTTGCTGCCACCGTTAGCGCCAACTCGGTTGGGGCCCCCCTCAAATGCGAAGGACCCTCAAACATGGTGTTTTCAATCCGTCGGCTCAGAGCAAGAGGGGCCGCCATTTCAGAAGCTCCGGAGATTGCTACCCCGGAGGTTGGTCGCCTTTCCACTAGGCCCAAGTCATCCAACAGTGGCATCCTCCTCCGGAGCTCTCTGCTCACCTCTGGTATCATATTCAGAGGCAGGAAGGCCGCCGGAGGAGACACATCGCCAGGGCTGATGTTCCCATGCTGAAATTTCTTGAGATGGATCTTCAGAGCTTCCTCGTCTACGTTGGTGTTCAAACCAACCTCGATGCGATTGTGATCCATCTCACTTTTGAAGGCCCACGCAGGCCGCTCTCTGGCCCTCAATGGGGCCCACCTGTTCTCTAAGATACTGCCGAAGACCATCTGGGGGGTCACCCCACTTTCGACGCACTCTTGGACTCTGTCTAGAATAGGCTTGTACGCCCTCGACAGTTCTGAGAACTTCACTCCAAGTGTTGATGTCGACGCGGGGGAGGCCTTCAGGCAGTTCCAGCCTCTCGTGTCCCTCCAAGGTGATGACCACTAAGTCTTTCTTCTAGTCATCCCACTTGCCAGAAGGAAAAGATCTCAAGTACTTGAGGGGGCAGTTTTTCTGCTTCACGAAGTAGTAGAAGCCGATGAACTCCTTGCTCTTTCTGGTGGAGTGGACCGTGAAGAAAGTCTGAAACAACTCCATGCAAGGAGGCACACCCACCCACATCTCGCAAAAGTGGACGAAAGTCGCTACTAGCAAGATCGAGTGGGGGCCAAGATGGTGGAGCTGCAGACAATAGAAATCCAGCAGCGTCAAGAAGAAAGTAGAGAAAGGCAGGATCAAACCCGCCATGGCATACCTAAGGAAGTACACCATATCTCTAGCACGCTCCTTCTTGAAGGGGAGCTTGCCGCAGCGAATGTGGCGGTCGAAGTAGTCACTGGACCACCCCATGTAGGTCCGGACCCTCGAGAACTCCTCCTTGCTCCTGATGCGGCTCTTGGGAAGTCCCAACTCCATCGCAGCACGATGGGACGAGAGAGAAAAAGCAAGTGAAGGTTTGGAGGATTCGAGCGCAAGTTCAAATAAAGGCGTAAGGAACCCTCAAACCATGCGCACTTTCCCTCTTAAGTAAGCCCCCACAACGCTTGGATGGAAACCACAAAAAGGCCAAGGACACATTTAAAAAATTACACCCTGCCAATGACAAAGGGGCCCAGGGCCACCCAGACGATCAAGTCGAGGTCCTTACCCCTAGCGAACAGTTGTCAGGATGAGTGGCGGGAAACCCAAGGGTGGTGGTCTGACAGTGCGCGCAGAACCGATATGATTTTCCTATTGGGAACCAGCGACCTTCAATTGTGTGAGATCCGCACGTGCAAATCTCACCTGCCAAATTCAAAAGATGCCACACGGCGATGGTTTAACTGCGAACTATCACCTCAACGGTGCATCCAAGAACCCTTGAAGACATGGTGCAGAAATCAAAAGATGGACCCACCTCTGGCCGAATGACTCAGGGTCTCTCCCAGAGGTGGGCTCGGGGCCACTATCGGTACCCTGTGTACCGGATACCCCTTGGAACTGCAAAGAGTGCAAAGGTACTCCACCTATCTGAATTGAAGACCTCGTGTTATTCGTAACCTGACCTGCCTCCCTCATATGGTTAGTCCCAGTGCCGCCACGTGTATCATAAAACCGGAGCTACAATCCATACATGGGAATGCTCTGGACTGGATACCTGTGTGTCACCCCCGGACCTAACCCCGGATAGAGGGAAGCTCCGGTACCGACACGTGTACAATGGCACCGGATCTACTCGCCCAAGACGATAAGCTCCAAAGCTGCCACGCGTCCAACCGCCGAACCTTCAGCCTCAAGAGGCAGATTAGCGGACCTCCAATGACTCGGACCTTCAAGGGACATTTAAGACTTCAAGACCTGATTATGTGTCATTAATGCTATCTTAATGAAACACGATCGGAGGACCCTTAATACTAGTAACTCCATCATTAAGGGGCGTTGCCACGCTATTAAGGGAAATTAAGTACATTAAACTGTGTATTAGGCATCAGTATCCGCTAGGGCCACATGTCGGTCCAGGCTAACGATGTAACGACCAGTCGTTGTACTATAAAAGGACCAGCCGAGCGATACACAGGGGGGGAACACTCTCTCTTAGACTCTCTAAGGCTCGGTCTCTCTGGCTCTCTCTCACACACACATCCATACACTCAATACAACAACAACAATACACCCATGGAGTAGGGTATTACGCTCAGGCGGCCCGAACCACGTAAATCCTTGTGTCAAGTCACTACCTTGTTCTTAATCTCTGTGTGCCCTAACCAATCTAAGAAACTTCGTGGGCTACTAAAATTATTGCCGGGGGAATTGCCGAAACCAGCATCCAACAACGTTCAAAGAAGATGGAAAGTGCCCCCAACTCAAAATCGTATCCAACTTGGAGACCAGGAGCAGTT
Source organism: Tuctoria greenei (assembly GCA_036927565.1). Taxonomy (NCBI): domain Eukaryota; kingdom Viridiplantae; phylum Streptophyta; class Magnoliopsida; order Poales; family Poaceae; genus Tuctoria; species Tuctoria greenei. The sequence continues at coordinate 39,993,564 of JAYESD010000006.1, read as the reverse complement.
CGCACTAAAACGAAATCCCAAGACACATACAAACTCCGTTTTGAACGTTCTACATATGCATGGAAAGGGGAGAGGATAGCCTTTCCAATGGCTATGGTCCCATGTAAAAATTCCTTCGAAATCGAGGTGAATCGTTGAAACAAAATCAAGTTCAGAATCTGTCAGGGTGCTGCACCATCGTATTGGTCCATTTGGCCTTGTATCAAGTCTAAGTCCATTATTTTCGTGTCTTAGGGTTAGGTCACAACTCCAACACCCTTTGTACGTCCTCCCACCTAAATATACACTGTAGTAGCCGCCATAAATAATTGGCTTTGCTTAGATCAATAATATCGCCTTTCTACGGTTTGGGAAACCCCAACTTCTCGATTTCAGATCGTGTCTTCCACATTTTTGCTTGTGTTATCGGTTGCACTTGCAGGGATTAGCCTTCTTGGCGAGGTCAATCGAGTGAAGCACAGTTGATAACCAATGGAGCGGTGGTATAGTGATTGCAGAGGCTGTTCGTGTTCTACTCGAGAGGCTCGGATCATCAACACCGAGATCTCCATCAATCAACTTATCCATTACCTTTCGTGTCCAGGTGCGGTGGTCCATCGAAGGTAATGGATAAGTCGATTCACGGAGATCTTGACATTGATGATCTGAGGCTCTCGAGTAGAACAGGAACAGCCCCTGCAATCACTACACCACCGCTCCGTTGGTCATCAACCTTTCTTCACACGTTTGACCTCACCAAGAAGGCTAATCCCTGCAAGTGCAACAGAGAACACAAGCAAGAACATAGAAGACACAATCTGAAATCACAAAGTTGGGGTTTCACAAACTGTAGAACAGCTATATTATTGATCTAAGAAAAACCCAATTGTTATGACGGCTACTACGAAGTATATATAGATGGGAGACGTCCAAAGGGTGTTGGAGTCGTGACCTAACCCTAAGACACGAAAATAATGGACTTAGACTTGATACAAGGCCCAATGGCCCAATTTGGTAGTGCAGCACCCTAACAGATTTTGAACTCGATTTTTTTTTTACGATTCCCGTCGATTCCAAAGGTATTTTTACAAGGGACCAGCGCCATTGGAAATTTTATCCCCTCCCCTTTTCCTGCATTTGTATAACGTTCACAAAAGAGTTTGTATACGTCCTGGGCGTCCGTCTTAGTGCAAACTGCTCCTCGACTCCTAGTTTGACAAGATTTTGAGTTGGGGTCAGTTTCCATCTTCTTTGAACGTATCCTCTGGTCCTCCATGCCTCTAAACCTTCCTCCAATTACTTATTTAATCACTCCATGTATCCTAATCACAATTAAATTATTAGGTAGCAATCTATTCTCAAAAATATATAAGGAAACATAAGAACGAGCTCACCTCATCTTACTCATCACGGTGCTTCCCACCCTTGATAGGATTCATGTTACACCTTTTGATGGCCCAATGAGCTTTATGTCCCAACTCTACAGAAATATGGCAAGTCTTCCCATAGACAAGTTGGAATAGAGACAATGCCTATGCGTGTCTTGTAGGATGTTCAGTATGCCCACAATGCATCAGGTAGTTTATATTTCCACCACGTTCCAATTTCTAAGATGGTCTTTTGCGGAATATTTTTATTTGCTTGTTGGATGTCTCTGCTTGACAGCTTGTTTGTGGGTGGTAGGGACCCCAAGCTCCCTTAGAAATTATCAGAAGGTCTTAGCAAAAAAAATTGTACCTTTCATCACTTATGACCATTCCGGGAGTGCCAAAGCGTGGGAAAATGATCTCATGGAACATTTTTATAGCTTGCTTGAAGTCGGCATTTTTGCAAAGCAATGCCTATGCCCATTTCAATACATAATTGATGGCTACCAGAATATAGTCGCAATCATAGGACTATGGGAAAGGTCCCATGAAGTCAATACCCCACACATAAAATAATTTTACTTGAATATTATATGCAAGGGGCATGGCATTACGAGCAGTGATTACATCATGCTTTTAGCATTTCCAGCATCAGCAAATGAATTCTTTGGTGTCTTCATATAAAGAAGGCCAATGCAACCCACTTTGTCAGATCTTGGCCTGAGTACGATAAACACCGTAATGTCCTCCATAGTGGCCAACATGGCATTTTCAATGATTTTGGTGCCTTCCATTGCGAGGACACACCTTCTAAGAAGGCTATCGGTACATACTTGGTAGAGATGTGGGTCGTCCCATAGGTGTCTACGACTCTCATAAATGAGTTTCTTTTTGTTTTCCCCTGGTGGCACGTACCCCGGGACCATAAAGTTCACGACATCCGTGTACCAAAGGTCAGAGTCGGTCACCTTAAGCAACATGTCATCACGTAGGAGGTCACTAACCGTTCATCGTTTGTGTGACTTTCAAATGTGAGAGATGATCTGCAATGGAATTCTCCACTCCCTTCTTATCCTTAATCTCCAAATCAAATTCTTAGAGTAGGAGAATCCATCGGATTAGTCTTTGTTTAGCGTCCTTTTTTGTGAGCGAAAATTTCAAGGCTGCATGGTGTTAACGGTCCTAAAATGCTAAATTGACCGTCAATTCACTGCATAAAATTTATAAAATTGAGAACACAACATAGTTGTAGGCATTAATGCTAATGAAATTGCACAAGTGTTAGTCTCGATTTGCATGCAAGTGAATTAAGCCCCAAAATACCAAACAATACATGGAGTATTCCTAAAAGTTACCATTAGACTAATCAGACGATGACATGTGGCATCACATGGATCCATGGACCCTTTCCAAGATGTATCCAAGGGAATCTAATGTCAATTCACGCAGGGAAGGACCATGGGCCCACCTACCAATGACCTGGAGGAAGCACACCCCAAAGGGCGCCATGACCAGGCCAGCTGAACAAGGGGTTTGACCGACTCGTTCCTTGCACCAAATGTGGTCACCCGCCACTTGTGACTCTTTGTGGTGCCTTGAAGCTGCTGAAGACTGATTTGCGCACAAAAGATGACGAGAACTGCCTCCGCTCCATGTATAAATAGGGGGAAGAGGCTTCACTTCTCCACACATTAAAAGTTTGAGAATAGTACTCCACTCCTAATGTTAAGAGCTGCCCAAGTGGCCATCCAAGCAGAAGGAGAGTGAGGAGGAGCTAGGAGGTGGAGGCTTGGACTTGTGAAGTCCCTCTTCCACACTTGTACCTCTACGAAAGTTCTGCTAGAACCAGATAAGAAACTTTTGTGAATTCAATACAAGTTTGATCTATGTTTTATAGTAGTTTGCTTTGTAGTTGCTTGTAGTTTCAGTTCTTTAATTCATTAGAGGCTCTAGTCGTAGCATTGCAATCGACACGATTAGAGTTGTGAATTAGAAGTTTAACATAGTGCTTAGGTTAGAATTCATTAGTGAATATCTCGTAGACCCACAAATTGAAGAGGTAGTCAATAGGTGATGACAATCCTATCTGTCCTTAGTGATCCTCCACATTCTGTTACGCCATAGGCTCTTAGCGGGAATCCTCCTGGTCTTGCCAGGGGTAGTACTGTGCCCAAAGAAAGTATCTACCATAGGCTGTTGCGGTTCAGATTTCGAACCATTGAATTCCTCTCAAATCCTTACCTAACAAACAAATTGTGTGTCCTTGGGAGAACAAGATTAGGATATCTCACACACGTTCCTTGGATCCGATACCCTCGGGAATACTCTTTAAGGGAAAGTGCTACAACGGTTTATCCATGCACTTGCGGATTTCATCTATGACGTACCAACCGTCAATAAAGCATTTTGGGCGCTCTTGCCGGGAAACGGTTGTTGTTGATCTTTGAACATTGTTCACCCTTGTATCTATTTTCTTTTCATCTCTCCTTACCTTTCCACCACCAATATGGAGCAGTCCACCATTCTTTCTTATTCTTCCCGAAAGGGCGAGTTCTGCGACCACCGCTATCAACAAAACCAACATACTCAGCTAGCTATGAACTCTGCACTGGCTTTACAGCCATGGTTCAGTAACAATCTTTCTCAGGAACGGATTGTGAAAACTCTTACCACCATCTGTGAGAGTTTTAACAATTTTGTTCATGCCTTTTGATTAAATGCATGACAAAAGAAACTTTCAAACGGAAGTTGTTTCCTATTTATCTCAAGGAAAAAGCAAAACAATGGTACACCCATAATGTTGGGAAAACGAACGGCGATTGGAGAGAATTATGAGAAATTTTTTGTCTTGCTTTCTTTCCAATATCCTGAATTGTTTTCTTACGAATGGAAGTACTATGCTTCAAACAAATGGAGAAGGAATCAATAGGTGCAGCTTGAGATAGGTTTTTGCTTTTGAAAAATTCAGACCCATATTTGTTACTCCCTGATCCATTGTTTTTGCAACATTTCTTCATGGGACTTAACAAAGAATCTGTCCTATACCTCAACACTACAGCTGGAGGGTCTTTCTCCCATAAGACGCTAGAAGAAGGCAAGGAACTTCTAGATCGAATCTAGAAAATGCCTCCTTCATTATGGGTCTTAATCAACCTCCCCCGGAGGAAGCCATGTGGAGCATCGAGGATACTCCTATAGCCAAGGAAGGGCCTGTAGTATGCCCATCACCTGCATTTCCTGTAGAATCCTCTCCTGAACCTAAACCACCAAAGGATGAAGAAATTCAACATTTAGAATTCCTGTTCTACTTCGAGGAGGAGATTTTTGAAGATTATGGAAATACCTCGAAGTACTATTACCATAAGAAGCCATCATTGCCTTCAGCCTCACTTGACCCGCCTAATGGAGTATTCCTCCAAGAGACGGTCAAGGAGTTGAACTCTATTTTGAGTTCGGAATTGACAATAGAGGTTGAGAACTCACCCAAAATCCTTTGGATGACTTCACCCTTGGCTACCATTCTTTGTGACATTAGAAGAGCAACAATGCGAGTCTTATATAATCCCCATGATAGAGCTAATACAATTTTTGATACTTGTGCTCTCGCCATTTTGGGCGATGTGCCTGTAGCGCAAATACAAAAATCCTTCCGAGATACATTGGAAATATTCTAGAAGGATATGGAATTTTTCAACATGTGTCAATGAGACACAAAAATGTTGAAGTTTTCCTTGATTTCCATATGTTCAAATTCTAAGACCTGGAAATTATGATTGGGTTACCCATAGCAAAATTTCACAAGAAAATCCCCTTGGAAGGAAACCTCAACATAAATCTTGGAGGGAAGAAAATTTCTATTCCCATTTCTGCGTTCCAATAACACATTCGTAAAACCAGCCCTCCAAGATGGGCAAATTGAGGAGGTCAGGACTCTTAAATATTTGGAACCTCCTGAAGTAGAAGGAGAAGAAGATTTCATCCAAGAAGAGGATGAATTTCATGAGACATTTGAATCGCCATTAGAAGAGCCCACACCAAAACCTCCTATTGAGATTAAAAGCTTGCCTCCAAGCCTACTCTATGCTTTTCTAAATGGAGATTTGGAAGCCCTTGTCATCATAAGTGACAAGCATTCCGATGAGGAAACACTTAAACTCATAGTTATGTTAGAAAAGCATAGGACTTTCTTTGGCTACTCAGTCCATGACCTCAAGGGCATCAACCCTACTCTTTGCACCCATCGCATTCCCATTGACCCCTAAAGTACCCCCTCATGGGAGCCTCAATGGCGGTTAAATTATGTGATCCGTGAGGTTGTCAAGAAGGATGTCTTGAAACTTCGTTATGCCACGGTTATTTATCTCGTGACTCATTGTGTGTGGGCCAGTCCAGTCCAAGTAGTGTCAAAGAAGGGATAAATGATGGTCATTCAAAATGAGGAGAATCAATTAATTCCTCAATGAACTATCATGGGATGGAGGATGTGCATTGATTACCGGAAACTCAACAAGGCAACTAGGAAGGACTTTCCATTGCCCTTCATTGATGAGATTTTAGAGCGGTTGGCAAAACATTTCTTCTTTTGTTTCCATGATGGATATTCGAGCTATCATCAAATTCTGATCCATCACGATGATCAAACTAATACCACAGTCACATGTCCCTATGGAACATACGTGTAACTGCGAATGTCTTTTGGACTGTGTAATGCACTCGCCTCTATTCAAAGGTTCATTGTCGAAGTGTGCGATCGACACTTCCCCCTGTACTACTAAGAAGTGGTATGCGGAGGTTTGTATTTAGGCGGGGCGTAATCTCAAGAACTCGGGAATAGGGTGACACAGTGGCTTTTACATGTTTCGGGCCGCTTGAGCATAATACCCTACTCCATGGGGGTGTTTGTGTCTTGGATTGCTTTGAGCGAGTATGCTAGAGAGCTAGTCCAAATGACTTGTCTTCTATCGTGCAGCGCAGTCCTTTTATATGCCAAGGACTTGCTGTTACAGCGTGCTGTGGCTCGACAGGTGGCCCCAGCGGTATTCACTATACCATATACAATCTAAGTGTATAATGTCATTTTATTAGTTTGATAACATGCCTTGATGGCAGCGTTACCGGGCTTGATGGTCCTCTGATTGTGCATCATTAATGCAGGATTAATGACGCATTACCAGGTCTTGTAATAGCTGATTGATTGCCTTTGAATGTCTGCACTATTGGTGATTCCAGAGTTATTCTCGTTGGAGATGTAGATCCGGACACGTGACACGCGGCAGCACCGGAGCTTCCCTTAGCAGGGAGGCATGTCCGCTGCTACAAGACACGTGGCAGCACCGGAGCTTCCCTTAGTAGAGAGGCAGGTCCGGTGCCACAGGACACGTGGCAGTGCTGGAGCCACCCTAAGGAGGGAGGCAGGTCCGGCACTGCAAGACACGTGGTAGCGCTGGAACCACCCTAAGGAGGGAGACAAGTCTAGCACTGCGGGACATGTGGCAGCGCTAGAGCCACCCTAAGGAGGGAGGCAGGTCTGACACTGCGGGACACGTGTTGGCCTCCAGAAGTCCACTTTCCTGAAAAGTGGGACTTGGCCCTTCTCTTTCTTGTACGAAAGGGTACCTGGTCCGCAGGGTTCTGACAGTGGCCCCCGAGCCTACCTCGGGGGTGAGGCTTTGATCCCACAGGTGGGGCCACCATCAGTTCTCGCATTGCCGCTTCAAGTTTTCACTTGGGTGGTTGAAACGATGACATACTCCTGTGCCTTCACTACGTGGCCCTTCTTGGTTTGGCAAGTGAGATACATGACGTGCGGATATCACGCAATTGAAGGTCGTTGGTTCCCAATACGATTTTTGTATCGCTTCAGAGTGCAATCTTGGTAGCCCTGTTAGGCCGCCGTCGTCGGGCTTCCAATTTCTCATCATGACAACAGTTCACCTATTGTGAATTTTATGGTAAAGTGGTCCCAGGCCCCCATGTGATAGACGAGGTAACTTCGCAGTGTGTAACCGAGCAGTATCCATCCAAGCATTGCAGAGGCTAATATTGGAAGAGGCTTTGTAGGAGGAGAGTGCTCTTATGCCTCGATCTGTTTGTTTGCACATTGAGCTCTCTGCTTCATCCCCCACATCGCGTTTTCTGCTTTTTCTCTGCTCTACGACGATGGAACTCGGACTTTGCCCCTCCAAGCTTGTGAGCTAGAAAGACATTGAGAGGGTCGAGAAGCTGATGGGGTGGTAGAGCCCCTCCTTTGCCAATGCAATTCGCCGTGGGAAGCTCCCTTTCATGAAGGAAAGCTCCGACGAGATGGTATTCTTCACGGCGTACGCCATGGTTGGGCTAGTTCTGTCGGTGTCCAACTTCTTGCTGATGATGCTGGCGGTGTACGGGCTTCAACTTCAGCCCCGCAGCCCCCACTCAATCTCGCTGGTGGCAATCTTCATCCACTTCTGCGAGATGTGGGTGGGTGTGCGGCCTTGCGTGCCACTATTCAAGACCTTCTTTATCCTCTGAATGACCAGGAAAGGTAACAGTCTGATTGGATTCTACTACTTCACGAGACGTAGGAATCCTACGTTCAAGTGAATCAGGTCCTTTGCCTCTGGGAAGTTGGAAACCTAGAAGAGCGACTAGGTGATTGTGCGGAAGGAATAGCATGACCGATTGGAGTTGCCAATCAAACATCTGACGATAGAAAGCGACTTCTAGGACATGCTTCTGGGGCTATCAAAGGAGTATAACCCAATGCTCACTAGGATACGACACCTGGTTGAAGGAGGTTTAACATCCCTAATGGTGCTTGGCAACTTTCTATTTAGCCATTGTGCTCCACTTAAGCAGCAGGAATTTCCTGCTTGGAACTACAGCAGAGTGAAGGACTTCCCTCAGATCGAGGTTGGCCTTGGAACCCATTTGAATGAGGAAGCTATGTGTCTCCAACTGCAGAAGTCGTACAACGATTCTATCTCTAAAGATGACCTAGTGCCACCACCAGAATTCCTACCGCTGTTTGTAGTCCCAGAGATCAGAAGGGAGCTACAGAAGGAGATGCCAATTCTCGATGACACTGGTCTTGCGGTGCGACAGAGGAGTAACCTGCTGTTGATGTCTCCTAAGATATACAAACAAATCATCCCCGGCAACGGCTCCAGAAATGCTTGTTGGTATTTCTTAACGCCAAAGAGTTATCCGCAAGCGCATGGAAACACCGTTGTAGCACTTCCCCTTCAGGAGTATTCCCAAGGGTATCGAATCCAAAGAACGTGTGTGCTAATCTTTCAAACTAGCTCACCCAAGGACACAAAGTTTTTTGGTAGGCAAGGAACAGAGAGGAATTCAAAGTATAGATCCTAATTCAAGGTAGTTTGCAGTAGATGCTTGCTTTGGGCACGGGCTTATTCCTAGCAATACTAGGACGACTCCCGCCAAGAGCCTATGGCATAACCAAACGTGGAGGATTACAAAGGACACATAGGGCTGTCACCACCTACTGCCTACCTCTTCAATCCGTGGGTCTATGAGATATCCACTCATGATTTATAACCTAAGCACCACGCTTACATTCTAAATCACTACTCTAGTTGTTTCAAACACAAACTAAAACTAGAGCCTCTAATGAATTAAAGCAGTGAACCCACAAGTAACTACTTGTGCAAACTACTAAGAATAAAAGATCAAACTTGTATTTAATTCACAAAGGCTTACTTGATTGAGTAAAACTTTTGTAGGGGTACAAGTGTAGAAGAGGGACATGACAAGCCCAAGCCTCCTTCTCCCAGACTCTTCACCACACTCTCCTTCTACTTTGGTAGCCTCTATGACTACTCTAAACCTTTGGAGTGTGGCACTATTCTCAACTTTTGGTGTGTGTGATAAGTGCGGTGAGGGGGTCTATTTATAGGTGGAGAAGGGTCGGCTCCCGCCACAATTAACACGCGAATCAGTCACCATTGACTCCAGGGAGTCTGGAGGAGCCAACACGTGTCATTTGACCAAGTTTGGCGCCAGGAAGAGATCAGCCGAACCCCTGGTTCGGCCGACCTGGTCAAGGCTCCCCTCGGGTAGTGCTTCCTCTAGGTGGCTTCCAGGTGGGCCCCCTTGATGTATATGGGTGCAACACCGTTGGATCTCCTTGGATTCTTCTATTTGTGGGCCATTTGATCCATGTGTTGCCACGTGTCATCGCGTGATTTGTTGAAATCCATTTTCATGGATTCATCCCTGCATGTTTTGGTATTTTGGGTAATAATTCACCTGCATACAAATAGACACCAACACTTGTGGAATTGGGTTAGTGTATAACCCTACCACTATGTTTGGTGTTTCTTTTATGCTCGTTCTGAGGTGAATTGACGGTCAAAATATGGTACTTAAGGACCGTCAACAAACTCCCCCACACTCGGTCCATTGCTCGTCCTCGAGTGAAGACAAGAAGAACTAGAGTGTTGTCATGAATTTGCTATAGGTAGAAAATAAGGATACTATATATTTCAACTTATACCTGAATTCATGGATCCCCTTTGTGTATGTGGCTACCACATCAATCATGGGTGTTTGAAAAGTGGAACGGTTAGAATGAAGTTCCCTTGGATCATTCTCTGCTGAAATAATTTTGCAATTGCTATATTTGAAAGTCATAGGAACTTTTTCCCTTGTCTTCTCGATTGTAATCTCTCAAATCTCTCAAAGTGTTTGAGTCCTCACCATGGCATGTTTTGCCAATTCTTGTCCCTGTACTAAAAGTGGCTATATCTGGAGCTTGGTAGGGATGAATGTGGCACACATTTGCAATTCATATGTTACTAAGTCAAAAACTTGATCCTATGACAGACTTATGCAATGAACAAAGTGAAGAGAAAATTCTTATGCACATGAATGAAATGGAGGGGTGAGGTGATAACTCCCATGAATTTGCTCTCTCTTAAGGATGAAACATAGCTACTTTGTTTTTGAGCACTATTACTCTTTTTCAAGAGTGGATGCTTTTTTCTTTTTCTTGTAGATATGTCTTCTACTCCTTTTTATTTTTTTGAGAGGCCTTCATTTGTATTGTATGGAGTTTCTTTTTGGCGGATGGGTAATCGATGGATGCAAACTCTCAATGTGAGAAATTTTGCATGAATGGAGTGCACAAGAGTTTTCAATTCAAAAAGTTCATGCATGTCACTCAATTGGGTCACGAGTTTGACAAAGTTCAATGAAAAGCAAAGTGGCATATGCTTGTGGTTTTCAATCAATGTATCATATGGCCTTGGTAGGTATATAAATTTCCAATGAGAGATTTAGGCAAAGTTCAAGACTTCAAATAGTTACAAATGTCAAATCAATTTCAAGCAAAAGGATGATTTCTAAAGAACTCATTTACCATATCACACTAGTCAAATACCTAGATGATGTGTTTTTCATATTGAATTATGGGAATCATAAACAAGGTAATGAATTGAAATATAAAGTATTCAAATTTTCAGCTTAAGCAAATTCTTGACTACCAATTTTTTTCAATTTATTGAGTTGATTCATTTTAGATATGAAATGAAAAATATGAAATCAACTCAAACAGCAGCGTAGCGCATAAAAGTGGGGATAGGAAATCCAAACCGATTTTCTGGAGCGAAACAGAGTCGTACGGAGCAGAGAACAGGTCGGCCGACCAGGGGGTTCGACCGACCTTCTAGTGGCTCTTCTGAGGCTCTATTTCGTCGGGTCGTTTTGTTTATTCGGTCGCGACGTGTTGTTATATGCAACGTTAATTTTTCACGTCGGGATTTCGTGACTTGGAGACATGTTTCCCCCACACTTGTTTCCTGAATTCTTTATTCAACAAAATAAACTAAAGGGGGAACTTTACCGGTGTTACATGAACTGGTAAGTTCACTTTATCAAAATATGGGATGCTTACATTATTTAGCCTATCTTTAGAAAACAAATGTTTTAAAAAGAATAAAATCCTAAGTAGTAAGCATCCTATGCTGTCGGGCGAGGGAAGTTTTGTCGTTGGCCGGCGTAATGTCCCTGCTCAGGTTGAAGGTTGAGCTGGAGGAGGCATGAGGCACAATCTTCTTGTCGGCCATAACGAGGACGGGAGGAAGATGATGATTCAATGAGGTGTATAACTTTCCTCTCTGTTTCCGTCCTTTAAATAGGCGGGGAATGACGCGTTTCACCGAGGATTTTTTTGGAGGATATCAAGGAGGATCAACACGAGAAAATAGAACGTGAACGGCGCGAAGGGTGAGTCGGCCGACCCTAGGGTTCGGCCAAACCCTTTCTGGCTTCGTTCGGGCCATATTTTCTCGGGTCGATTGAATGGGCCTTCTAGAAGAAGAATTGGATGGGCCAATTAGTTGGATGTGCAGAATTTAAACAGCATTGAAAGAAATGGCATGGAAATCGATTAGATTTACCATGTCAAATTCTTTTTCTGCATCCTTTTGGGAATCAAGAAATAATTTGAGTCGGTGCCCATTCACTTTGAATAGTTGATCGTCATCACCTTGGAGTGTGATTGCTCCATGGGATGAAGTCTCTACTACAGTGAAGGGTCCTTCCCATTAACTTCTAAGCTTCCCATGTCCAAAGAGTTTAACCCTAGAGTTAAAGAGTAAAACTTTATCTCCAGGTTTGAACTCTTTCGGCGTAATCCTCTTATCGTGCCATCTTTTGGTTCTCTCTTTATAAATTATGGCATTGTGGTACGTCTTATCTCTCCATTCCTCCATCTTAGAGATTTGCTTCAGTCGGTGATTTCCAGCTTCGTTAAGATTCGTGTTCCACCGCTTGATGGCCCAATATGCTCTATGTTCCGATTCTACGGGAAGATGGCAAGTCTTCCCATAGACATGTTGGAAAGGAGACATGCCGATAGGTGTCTTGTAGGCAGTACGATATGCCCACAATGCATCGGGTAGCTTTTGCTTCCATCCCGTTCCCATTTCCAAGACAGTCTTTTGCGGAATATTCTTAATTTGTTTATTAGATATTTCTACTTGACCACTTGTTTGTGGGTGGTATGGGGTAGTAATGTTATGTTGGACTCCAAGTTCCCTTAAAAAGTTTCGGAAGGTCTTATCTATAAAATGAGACCCTCCATCACTTATGACCATACGGGGAGTTCCAAAGCGTGGGAAAACGATCTCATGGAACATTTTCCTTGCTTGCTTGGAATCAGCATTTTTGCATGGCAATGCTTCTACCCATTTTGACACATAATCGACGGCAGCCATAATATACTCGCAATCATAAGACCTAGGAAAAGGACCCACAAAATCAATACCCCATACATCAAATAATTCCACTTGGAGATTGTATGTTAGGGGTATGGCATCGCGAGCAGAGATTCCTCCATGCTTCTGGCATTTCCAACATTTGCGAATGAATTCCTTGGTATCTTCATACATTGAAGGCCAATAGAATCCACTCCGCCAGATCTTTGCCTGAGTACGGTAAACACCGTAATGACCACCATAGGGGCCAACATGGCATTTCTCTATAGGTTTGGTGCCTTCGATTGATGGGGCGCACCTTCTAAGAAGGCCATCAGCACATACTCGATAGAGGTAAGGGTCATCCCAAAGGTGTCTACGACTCTCATAAATGAGTTTCTTTTTGTTCTCCCATGGTGGTAAATATCCCGTGACCATAAAGTTCACGATATCCGAATACCAAGGGTTAGAGTTTGTCACCTTGAGGAGCCTATCATCTCGTAGGAAGTCATTGATAGGTATGTCCATGGTTTGTATGACTTCTATATGTGAAAGATGATCTGCTACTGAATTCTCTACTCCTTTCATATCTCTTATTTCCAGATCAAATTCTTGGAGTAGAAGAATCCATCGAATTAGCCTAGTTTTAGCATCTTTTTTGGTGAGCAGATATTTCAAAGCAGCATGGTCTGTGTAGACTATGACCTTTGCTCCAACCAAATAGGAACTAAACTTGTCGATAGCAAAAACTACTGCTAGGAGTTCTTTCTCAGTTGTGGCATAATCGAGTTGGGCTCCTGTCAGAGTTTTGCTAGCGTAGGCTATTGCATGATGTTTTTTATCTTTGGTTTCGCCTAAGACCGCACCAACAGCAAAGTCACTGACATCACACATGATTTCAAATGGCAGCGTCCAATCAGGAGGTTGGATAATTGGAGCTGAGATGAGTGCCTTTCTGAGTATATCAAATGATTTAAGGCATTCATCATCGAAATCAAAGGGAACTTCTTTCGCTAATAGGTTGGTGAGGGGTCTAGCGATTTTGGAGAAATCCTTGATAAATCGTCGGTAGAACCCCGCATGACCAAAAAAGCTATGAATTCCCTTAACATTGATAGGAGGTGGAAGTTTTTCAATAACTTCAATTTTATCTTTGTCCACTTCTATCCCTCTCTCGGACACCAAGTGTCCAAGAACGATGCCTTCCCGGACCATGAAATGACTTTTTCCCAATTAAGCACAAGGTCCTTCTCCTGGCATCTTTGTAAGACCCTGTCTAAATTTTCTAGACAATGGTCAAAAGTTTTTCCATAGACGGAGAAATCGTCCATGAAAACTTCCATGATATCCTCGATCATGTCTAAAATATATAGACATCATGCATCTCTGGAAAGAGGCAGGAGCGTTACAGAGTCCAAAGGACATACGTCGGTAGGCATAGGTCCCGTAGGGACATGTGAACGTGGTCTTACTTTGATCATCGGGATGGATAGGAATTTGATGATATCCCGAATACTCATCAAGGAAATAGAAGTAGGAGTGTTTTGCCAATCGCTCTAACATCTCATCGACGAAGGGCAATGGAAAATGGTATTTCCTTGTTGCCTTATTAAGTTTTCGGTAGTGAATGGACATAATCCATCTCGTGATGGTCCGTTGAGGAATTAATTTGTTCCTCTCGTTTTGAGCGACCGTCATACTTCCCTTCTTAGGCACTACTTGAATTGGACTTACACATTCACTATGAGGTACAAGGTAAATAATCCCGGCATGCAAAAGTTTCAAGACTTCGTTCTTGACAACTTCCCGCATCACATTATTCAATCGCCTTTGAGGTTCCCTTGAGGGGACACTCTCAGGGTCAATAGGAATATGATGGGTGCATAACGCTGGACTAATTCCCTTGAGATCCTGAAGTGAATATCCAAAAACAGCTCTATGTCTTTCTAACATGGCTATGAGTTTGAGTGTTTCATCATCTAAAAGCTTGTCACTTATGATGACAGGGGCTTCCAAATTGCCGTTTAGAAAGGCATAACGTAGGCCTGGAGGTAGAATCTTGAGCTCAACAGGAGGTTTTGGGGAGGGCTCTTGTTTTGGCAATTCTATTTCCTCCTGAAATCCATCCTCCTCTTAGACGAAGTCTTCTTCTCCTTCAATTTCAGGGGGTTCTAAAAATTGAAGAGTTCTAACCTCCTCCATTTGCTCATCATGGATGGGAGATTCTGCAGATGTGTTCTTTGAACGCATAATAGGTATGGAGAAATTTCTCCCTCCAAGATTGATATTGAGGCATCCTTCCAAAGGAACCTACATGAGAAATTTCTCTATGGGAATCCCTATCATGATGTCGAAATCTTGAATTTCGAACACATGAAAATCTAGGAGAGTCTCAACATCTTCGTGTCTAACAGACACTTGCTGCAGAACTCCACATCCTTCAAGAATGGTTCCAAATGAATCTCGGAAGGATTTGCGTGTTGGTGCCAATGGCACATCGCCAAGAATGGCGAGAGCCCATGAATCTGAAATGAGATTTGCTCCAACAGTTGGGTTGTATAGGATTCTCATTGGTGTCCCTCTAATAGAACATAAAATGGTAGCCAAAGGTGAGGTCATCCAAAGAATTTCGGGTGAATTCTCGACTTCAGCTGTCCACTCTTTGCTCAGGATAGAGGTGAACTCCTTGACCGTCTGACGGACGAACACCCCATCAGGGTGTTCAGGTGGAGTTGGTGGCAATGAAGGTTTCCTATAGCAACAATACTTTGAGGTATTTCCATAATCTTCAAAGAGCTCTTCCTCGAAGTAAAATGGAAACTGCGAGGGTTGAATTTCTTCTACCTTCATAGTCTCTGGTTCGGTAGAGGAGTACTCTGGCAAGGTTTGGAGTAAACAAGGAATGGGTTCATCCTTGTCCAAGAGTGCATCCTCCATTCTTGACATGACTTCCTCCTGGAGAGGCTCATTAAGACCCATAATGAAGGAAGAATTTTCTAGAATTATGTCCAGAAGATCCTTGCCTTCTTCTGGAGTCTTATGGAGGAGAGATCCTCCAGCCGTAATGTCAAGATATAGGGACGACTCTTTGTTCAATCCCATGAAGAAATGTTGCAAAAGCATTGGATCAGGAATTAACAAATCTGGGCCAGAATTTTTCAAAAGAGAAAATCTGTCCCAAGTTGCACCTATGGATTCCTTCTCCATCAGCTGGAAGCATAGTACTTCCTTTCGTAAGGAAACAATTCGGGCAATGGGAAAGAAAGCAAGACAAAATTTGTCTCGTAATTCACTCCAATCACTGTTTGTCTTCCCAACGTAGTGGTTGTACCATTGTTTGGCTTTTTCCTTGAGGGCAAAAGGAAACAACTTCCATTTGAGAGTTTCCTGTGTCATACCTTTGATTAGAAGGCATGAACACAGTTGTTCGATCTCTCGTAGATGGTGCTAAGGGTTTTCACAATCCGTTCCTAAGAAGGATTGTTCCCGAACCATAACTATAAAGCCAGAGCGAAGTTCATAGTTGTCGGTACCCTGCGTACCGTATACCCCTTGGGACTGCAAAAAGACCAAAGGAACTTCACCTGTCTGAGTTGAAGACCTCTAAAGGCCCCACGTGTCATACAGGACCGGACCTGCCTCCCTTCTATGGTTAGTCTCGGTGCAGCCACGTGTATACCGCAACCGGATCTACGTCCCACACATGGGAAAGCTCCGGGCTAAACACCTGCGCGGCACCCCCGGACCTAACCCCTGATAGAGGGAAGCTCCGGTACCGACATGTGTACAACTGCACCGGACCTACCCGTCCCAGACAGTAAGCTCCGGAGCTGCCACGTGTCCAACCGCTAGACTTTCAACTTCAATGAGCAGACATGATGAGGACATCACTTCTATGTATACAAACAACACTCCATTGAACATACAAGATGCAATCAATAGAGTTCATACACAACAATTAATTTCAGAGGTGAACTCGTTCTTATATATTTCCTTATATGTTTTTGAGCATAGATTGCTACTTAATGATTTATTTGTGATTAGGATCCATGGAGAGGTTCAAGGAGTACTTGGAGGGAGTATTAGGGACGTGAAAGACCAGAGAATTCGTTCAAAGAAGATGGAAACCGAACCAAACTCCAAATCGTATCCAACTCGGAGTCCAGGAGCAGTACGCACTAAAACGGACGCCCAGGACGCATACGAACTCCGTTTTGGACATTCTACATATACACGTAAAGGGGAGAGGATAACCTTTCCAATGGCGCCGGTCCCATGTCAAAATTATTTCGGAGTCGACGGGGATCGTCGAAACAAAATTAAGTACAGAATCTGTCAGGGTGCTGCGTCACCGTATTGGGCCATTGGGCCTTGTATCAAGTCTAAGTCCATTATTTTCGTATCTTAGGGTTAGGTCACGACCCTAACACCCCCTTGGACGTCCTACCACCTATATATACTCCATGGTAGCCGCCATGAACAATTGGGTTTTGCTTAGATCAATAATATCGCCGTTTATCGGTTTGTGAAACCCCAATTCAGCAATTTCAGATTGCTTCTTCTACGTTCTTGCTTGTGTTATCGGTTGCACTTGCAAGGATTAGCCTTCTTGGCGAGTTCAATCGTGTGAAGAATGGTTGATAACCAACGGAGCGGTGGTGTAGTGATTGCAGGGGTTGTTCGTGTTCTACTCGAGAGCCTCGGATCATCAACGTTGAGATCTCCACATCAATCGACCTATCCATTACCTTTCGGAAGATCGGGACTCAATTTTCTTATCAATTAGTATCAGATTTCCAGGTTTCCCGTTAGGTAATTCATCTATCCATTACATTAGTTTTGTTATTCATACCTAGAGTCAATAAAAAAGCCACAAAAAATTTACAGTTTACTAGATCTATTCATTACTTTGTCCAAACCACATTGAGCCTTTGCAACTTTGTTATTCAGTTTGGTTTTGTTGAGTTTGTGTCCGTTGTTGAGTCATATTGCTGGTTTAGAAAGTGTTTTTAGTCTTAGTTTGAGTTTTGTAATGTGTTGATTCATCCTTTTAAATCACGTCATCACGTCCAGATTAGATTCATCTCTGACCAGTTCAGTATTTTCATCATATCTAGCTCATACGAACTCGGATTTTTGTGTTCTTGTACTTTCTGGAAAGCTTAAGAAGTTTTCTATAACTTTCTTATTCATCATTATCCCAGAAAATATAGTTATAGATGTCGAAATTGCATTAGATCTGAATCCGTTATTGATTTAGAAATTCTGAACAGTCTGTATTTCGCGGGCAATATCTCCCATTGTTATTATCCAAAATAGATCTTTCATATACTGAAATTAAAGAGGCGAGATAGATCTATAATATTTCTGTTCAAAGTTTTTAGATTTGGGGACTATAAAGGTGCTTTATTGTCCTTAGAACATTGAGCAGAAAATCTGTAACAGACATACGAGATATCTTTGAGTGTTTGCATTGTGTTCTTTTTTGCAGCACATTCTGAAAAAAAAATGAAAAAAAAAAGAAAAAAGGCAAGTGCAAAGAAGATACAAAAGCCGCACAAAAAAGGAGAAAAAACAACAAAAAAAAACAGAAGTGCTTGCATTCTTTGTGTCATCTAGTTTTGTCTCATATCTTGCTAGCTTGAACTACTAGGAACACATTTAGGCCAGCAACTTTGACAAGTACTTTGGACACTTACTCAACTTTACTATCTGATTTCATTGTTGCTAATCCTTGCTACAAATAAAGTGTCATCCAAGCTACACCTTACTCTTGAGCAGAATCGATACACCTTTGCAATCATCCCACGCTTCATTGGTTTCTTCATACCGGCCACCGTTTGCCACATGCAGTGTCAGTAAGAACACTTGTAAGAGCGTGGTAAGACGCTTGAGAGTGTGTGATTCCACTTCCACTTTTCCATTATCCTTTGTAGTTGATAGGGATAACATATTTTTTGTGTTGTCTTCTGTTTGCTACTAACAATGTCAGGTAAAAGCAAGAATCATGCATTATATGCTGAGATGGTGGACATGATGAAGACGGCGATGGATTTGCTCACTAAAAATCAAACATCAACCAAGGATTCACATGACATTCAAACCACCTTTATAACACCTTCCACAAGAAGTAATTACATTCTCCCATCTCTTCCTTCTTATGATGGTCTTGGTTATAATGAATATATTGCTTGGGAAATAGAGTTGGATAAAATTTTTGGAAAATGTCATATGTGTGAGAGGAGGAAGATTATAAATATTGCAAGTGCATTAGTAGGTTGAGAATTAACTTGGTGGAACAATTTAAATGATTTAGAAAAAACCTCGAACATGGAATGATATGAAAATTCTTATGCGAGAAACATTTACTAGTGTATCCAATTGCAAAGATGAAATACATGAGCTTGAGAAGAATTTTCTTGTTGTACCTCCTTCTATGCCTAACCTTTTGCAGAAACAAGAACCTATAATCGTATAAAATCCAAAACCGAATGAGGTGTTCAACAACTCCTGTGAAAATTCAGATCTATCAATTCATATTTCACCCACAATTACTGCTGAAAATGAGAATAAAGGTAACGAATATCACAACATACTTGTTGAAGGTGAGAAGTTTTTGGATGTTCTGAATTTTGCTACCAATCATACTATCGATGAGCAGCAACAAGATGAACCTTTTCATAATACACCTTTACCATTAGTTGATTTTCCTACTGATTCTTATAACAAAAATGAGTTGTGTGCTGATAATTATATTATACCTATGCTAGAACAACCAAATGAATTTGATACTTTATTACTCACTTGTGCTGAAATTAAGCATTTGATCCCAACTACATGTGAAAGGGATGAGCTGAAATTGTTATCTTCTCTAAATACTTTGGGCTATATTGAATTTGACACTCTTTGTGATCTAGATATCGTAGAGAAGATAATATTTTCTCAGTCTCAATTGCCTTTGTTAAGTAGAAATATTTTTTATGCTATAGGCAAATATGTTTATGGTGCATAAAGTTTACATATGTTCAAATGAGGAAGCTCCTTTTGTGTTGCAACAACATGGTCAAGTAAATGAATGTACTAACGCTAATAATATCTTGTCAAGTTTTTCTAGTATTTTTTCCTTGCAGCAGGGACAACAAAAACATTTTTCACTGCGGTTGTGCAATATGGACAGTGCTCACTCGGGCCTAAACTCTACCCCCAAAGCAAGACTTTTTGCTGGACATACGAGCAAGCCGAGGACGGCTTGTCATAAAGAAGGGGAGAATGATGAGATCATGCATATTATTATTGCACTTACAAACATGACACAATGTTTATTTGTTTGGGATCCTGGCTCAAGTGAATGTGCACTCTTATTTGATGGACAAGATCAAGATGGTGCACTATGCCGTCCACCACCTTGGCCTCCTCCTTTCATTCTTACAAGAAGATTTGATGGCGTTGCACATATGGACCCACACATGATAGAAGATGAACTTGAGTCGAGGACGACTCCAATTCAAGAAGGGGAGGATGATGAGGACATCACTTCTATGGATACAAACAACACTCCATTGAACATACAAGATGCAATCAATAGAGTTCATACACAACAATTAATTTAAGAGGTGAACTCATTCTTATATATTTCCTTATATGTTTTTGAGCATAGATTGCTACTTAATGATTTATTTGTGATTAGGATCCATGGAGAGGTTGAAGGAGTACATGGAGGGAGTATTAGGGACGTGAAAGACCAGAGAATTCGTTCAAAGAAGATGGAAACCGAACCAAACTCCAAATCGTATCCAACTCGGAGTCCAAGAGCAGTACGCACTAAAACGGACGCCCAGGATGCATACGAACTCCGCTTTGGACGTTCTACATATACACGGAAAGGGGAGAGGATAACCTTTCCAATGGCGTCGGTCCCATGTCAAAATTGTTTCGGAGTCGATGGGAATCGTCGAAACAAAATTAAGTACAGAATCTGTCAGGGTGCTGCGTCACCGTATTGGGCCATTGGGCCTTGTATCAAGTCTAAGTCCATTATTTTCGTATCTTAGGGTTAGGTCACGACCCTAACACCCCCTTGGACGTCCTCCCACCTATATATACTCCATGGTAGCCGCCATGAACAATTGGGTTTTGCTTAGATCAATAATATCGCCGTTTATCGGTTTGTGAAACCCCAATTCAGCAATTTCAGATTGCTTCTTCTACGTTCTTGCTTGTGTTCTCGGTTGCACTTGCAAGGATTAGCCTTCTTGGCGAGGTCAATCGTGTGAAGCATGGTTGATAACCAACGGAGCGGTGGTGTAGTGATTGCAGGGGTTGTTCGTGTTCTACTCGAGAGCCTCGGATCATCAACGTCGAGATCTCCACATCAATCGACATATCCATTACCTTTCGGAAGATCGGGACTCATCTTTTCTTATCAAGACAGGAGGAACCCCAATGGCTCGGACCTTCAACGGGCAATCAAAGACTTCAAGACCCGACTAAGTGTCATTAATACCATATTAATGACACACAATCGGAGGGCTCTTAATACCAGTAATGGCACTGTCAAGGGCCGTTACCACACTATTAAAGGCAATTAACCTCACTAATTGTGTATTAAGCATCAGTAACTGCCAGGGCCACATGTCGGGCCAGGCTAGCAATGTAACGACCAGTCCTTATACTATAAAAGGACAGGCCGAGCGATACACGGGAAAAAGGTTCTTCCAGACCTCTTCGATACTCGGCTCTGACACACACTCACAAGTGCTCAGACGTTCAATACAACAACTACACACCCTGTGGAGTAGGGTATTACACCCAGGCGGCCCGAACCACATAAATCCTCGTGTTAATTTGCCATCGTGTTCTGAATCTCTGCGCGCCCAATACCGAACTACAAACTCTGCAAGCTACCAACAGTAGTACCAGGAGAATTGCTGGAACCAGACTCCGACAGTTGGCACGCCAGGTAGGGGCGCCCGAGATTCAAGGATGGTGAACTCTGCTACTGGATCGTCCAAAGGCAACCCTGCTGCTGAACCTGCTGGAGGCAATCCTTCCAACATGTAGCATCCAGCAGGTGCTATGGCTCCAGCAGGAGTCATGCCACCGCCGCCACCGTCCGCACCGGCAAATCAAGATGGACAGTAGGATGGGGCGTCTGCGTCGGTCACTGCATCAGCAAACAACAACCCTGAACACACGCTCCATGCTGTGCGTGCTCTTCTTCAATGTCCACCGCCTCCAGGAGCATCCCAGGGTGCAATGGAGTAGTAGAGGGCTGATGTAGAACATTTAGTTGCAGCAGCAACCGATCGCATCAGCAACCAAGGTCCTCCCCGTTGGAGCGGGCCCCATCACAGCATCGGACCGTGTCGGGTAGACTTGGTCAGCACGCTTCACAACACAGGAGATGTGCTGCGTCTCAACAGGCGATGTCGCTGCCTTCCGGGGCACGACGTACTCATACGGTAACTAGGATTTCAACTCATGACCTCCGGGCGGAGCTTGATCACCGTTACCATCAACAGGACGACCGCATCCATATCGAGCTTGCTCGCGAGCGGCGAGAGGCTTGGGACAGTCCTGCTCCTGAGGGAGTAGGAGGAGGTTGCTCTGCCCTAGCTACACCTACGCATGGTCAGATGGCCGCAGAAGTTCCGACCTCACCTACCAGAGAAATTTGATGGGACTGTCAATCTCGCTGAGTTTCTCCAAATCTACTCCACCGCAATCCTTGCGGCCGGAGGCAACGAGGCCTTGATGGCCAACTGTTTCCCTGTGGCATTGACTGGGACCGCCAAGTCCAGGTTCATGAGCCTACCGTATGACTCCATCAACAGTTGGGCGGAACTGTGCCAGCAGTTCACTGCCAACTTCGGGAGTTCATACACCCGACCAGGCACCGAACTGGACCTTTTTGCTGTCAAGCAAAAGGGGAGAGAGTCCCTGCGATTCTTCATCCAGAGGTTCTCCCAAGTACGAAACACTATAACTTCTATCTCAAGTGCTTCTGTCATTGTGGCATTTAGACAGGGCGTTCGAGACAAGAAGATGCTGGAGAAGCTGGCGACCAAGGAAATCACTAGCATCACGGAACTTTTCAGCTTGGAAGACAAGTGCGCCAAAGCTGCGGAGGGCCATGAAATGCAATCCCAACAACCTCCGGAGGACAACAAAAAGTCCTCCAAAGGTGAAGCCACTACCTCCGGGAGTGGTAAGAAGAAGAAAAAGTCCAACGGCAAGAAGAAGCCGTCGGTCGGCACACCTACAGCCGCTGCTGCCGCAGCTCCGGGTGGCCGGGGGCACGTCCCGAAAAACGACCTTGGCCGTCGTCTGAAGACGGTGGAAGCTCCATGATGTGGTGTCCTATACACAAGTCAAATAGTCACAACCTGGAAGGCTCCCGAGAGGTCCAGAACCTTGCCGAGCGCTACAACAAGCACTGGGAAGAAGTTCCATTCCATCAAAGGGAAGGAATACAAAAAGTCGACGAAGCTCCGGCTGAAGAGGAATTAGGCTTTCAGGACCAGAAAAAGGTATTGAAGTCTGTTTACACCTCCATCGACAACGATTCCGACATCTTCGACAACGAGCGTCAGAAGACCATAAACACCATCTTTGGTTGTTCTTGGGACATCACCTCCCGCTGTGTCCTCAAGACCATGCGGCAGGACATGGCCTTAGTAGCTCCCACCGCCAGGGCGGAGCCTCACTAGAAGTGGATGGACACTGCCATCACTTTAGATGCTTCGAACTATCCTCAGAATATGATCGGAGCTGGCCAACTTCCACTAATGGTATCTCCCACCATCAACAACGTCCAACTCCACCATGTGATGGTGAACGGAGGTTCGGGGCTGAACCTCATAAGCTTTGAAGCTTTCGTCAAGCTTAATCTCTGACCTTCAGATCTTCACCCCTGCCAACCTTTCTCCGGAGTAGGTCCAGGGGCCATAACCCCACTCGGTGCAATTACTCTTCTGGTGACCTTCCGGACCCGGGAGAATTACAACACTAAGAAGTTGGTCTTCAACGTGGCGCAGATCAATTTACATTCAACGCCATCTTGGGCAGGCCAGCCTTGTACAAATTCATGTCTTCTGCCCATTGTGGCTACTTGGTGTTGAAGATGCCAACATCAGCAGGCGTTCTCCTGATCTGCGGAGATCGCACCACCGGAGCGACATCTCTGGAAGAACTCCACGCGCTTGCTATAGCGCAGGAGGAAGAATCCAGAAAGGACCAAGCTCCGAAACCCTCGAGCATTCGTCATCGAGGATCAACCTCTGCACCTCGTGTGCAACCAAGCGGCGACACTGACATCCCCATCAAAGTCATCCAAATCAGTTCTGACGCTGCTCAGACCACCTGTATATCGGGAGGTCTAAATGACAAATAGGAACTCACACTCATCACTTTCCTCCGGGCTAATGTCGACATGTTTGACAGGCAACCATCACCAATGCCTGGGATCCCTAGGGAAGTGATCGAGCACAATCTGAAGATTTATCCCGATGCTCGGCCTGTACACCAGAAGCCTCGGAAGCAATCTGTAGAGCGACAAAACTTCATACGTTAAGAAGTGAAGAAGTTGCTTGAAGCTGGATTCATCCTAGAAGTCTTCCACCCAAAATGGCTGGCAAACCCAGTCGTTGTACCCAAGGCCGACGGGAAGCTTCGGATGTATATCGACTACACTACACTGAATACGGCATGTCCAAAAGATCCATTCCCACTACCTATAATAGATCAGATAGTGGATTCCACCTCCAGGTGTGAATTAATGTGTTTCCTAGACGCATATTCTGGGTATCATCAAATCAGACTGTCTAGGGAAGATGAAGAGCATACTTCCTTCATCACAGTGGATGGATTATATTATTACATTGCCATGCCATTCGGTCTCAGAAACGCTGCTTCAACATTTGTACGAGCTATGTATAAAAATTTTGGAGAGCTCATCAGAGATGTAGTGGAAGTGTACGTCGATGACATCATCGTCAAGATCAAGAACAAGGAGTCATTCCTTGACACCTTGTAAGTTGTCTTCGACAATTTGCGAGTCACTCGCACGAAGCTGAACCTGGACAAGTGTGTCTTCGGGGCTAGCTCCAGAAAACTTCTAAGTTTCTTGGTAAACCACCGAGGAATAGAAGCAAATCCGTCAGGGTACCTCTTAATCTGGGTGGGAACATATACCCTATCTCTCTCATTATATTGGAGCATCACAAATTAGATGTCATCTTAGGAATAGCATGGTTGCAATACAACGGTGCTATTATTGACATAATTCCTCGGAGAATATATCTAAATTCCCAGGTCCACTCTCCCCAAATTCACACTCTTGAAAGTAAAATCCACATGCCTCCAACTGCTGATAACACCGAAACCTATAAACTCAAAGATATTCCAGTAGTATGTGAGTATCCAGACGTTTTTCCTGAAGATCTTCCCGGTATGCTACCAGAAAGAGATGTCGAGTTTAAAATTGAACTTGTACCGGGAACAGTGCCAATCTCGAGAAAGCCGTTTGAGATGGCACCTAAAGAACTTGTAGAACTGAAAGAGCAACTGAAGGAACATTGGGATAAGGGTTTCATTCGTCCATGTTCGTCACCTAGGGGTTGTTCTGCATTGTTCGTGGAAAATAAGGATAAAACATTGAGACTATGTGTGGACTATCATCCACTCAATGCTGTCACAATCAAGAACAAGTATCCACTACCCCGTATCAATATTCTGTTCAATCAGTTGGTAGGTGCTCGGGTATTTTCGAAGATGGATCTTCGCTCTGGTTATCATCAGATCAGGATTCGACCAGAGGATATACCTAAGACAGCATTCTCAACGAGGTAAGGATTATATGAGTACCTTGTCATGTCCTTCAGATTAACCAATGCACCGGCCCATTTCATGTATCTCATGAATTGGGTATTCATGCCGGATTTGGACAAGTTTGTCGTGGTCTTCATCGATGACATCCTTGTATACTCAAAATCCGAATAAGAACATGCACAACATTTGCACATCATGCTTTAGCGATTGCGGGACCACAAGTTGTACTCTAAGTTCAGCAAATGTGAGTTCTGGATCAACCAAGTGCCATTTCTAGGGCACATCAAATGAGATTGCAGTTGATCCAAGTAAGATTAAGCAAGTACTCAAATGGGAGTCTCCCAAGTCGGTGCATGAAGTTCGAAGTTTCCTGGGCTTAGCTGGATATTACCAGAGGTTCATCCCAAGCTTTTCCAAGATAGCTAAACCAATGACGGAACTTCTGAAGAAAGGAAAGAAGTATGTATGGACAAAGGAATGTGTAGGTACCCTCTGTACCGGATACCCCTTAGGATTGCAATGATCACAAGGAAACTCCATCTACCAGGTTTGAAGACCTTCGAAGGCCCCACATGTCAGGCGTAGCTGGACCTACTTCCCCGACATGGTTAGTCCCAGGGCCGCCACGTGTATCACAAGACCAAAGCTATCACCCACACAATGGAAGCTCCGGTCAGAATACCAATATGGCAATCCCGGACCTAACCCCAAACAGAGGGAAGCTCCAGTAATGACTCGTGTCCAATAGCACCGGACCTACCCGTCCACGACGGTAAGCTCCGGAGCTGCCATGTGGCAACCGTCGGACCTTCAACTTCAACTATCAGACCGGCGGAGCCCCCAACGGCTCTGGACCTTCAAGGATCAATCAAAGACTTCAAGACCTGATTAAGTGTCATTAATACCATATTAATGACACACGATCGGATGGCCCTTAATACTTGTAACAACACTGTTAAGGCCCGTTACCAGGCTATTAAGGGTAATTAATCTCATTAATTGTGTATCAAACATGTGTAACCACCGGGGCCACCTGTCGGGCCAGGCTAATGATGTAACGACCAGTCCTTGTACTATAAAAGGACTGGTCGACGATACACAAGGGACGGTTCCATACCACTGAACTCCCTGAGCTAGTCGAGCTTCTTCTTCTGGAGCTTCTTCTAGACAATCATACTTAATACACCCCGTGGGGTAGGGTATTATGCTCGGGCGGCCCGAACCACATAAATCTCTATGTACACTTGTCTTTCACCTTCTTGAATCTCTGCGCGCCCATTACCGTACTACAACTCCTTAATCTACCTAAGGTAGTGTCCAGAGATCTGCCAAATCCAAACGCCGACAGGTGGCGCGCTAGGTAGGGGCGCCCGAAATTTTGAGTATGGTGAACTCAGCTGCTGGATCATCCAACGGCAACCCTGTTGTTCAATCTATTGGAGGCAATCCCTCCAACATGCAGCAACCAGCAGGAGCCATGGCTCCAAGAGGAGTCATGCCTCCACCGCCACCACCTGCACCAGCACGTCAAGCTGAGTAGCGTGACGGTGCATCGGCGTCGATCACCGCATCGGCGAACAACAACAACCCCGAACACGCGCTTCATGCAGCGTGTGCTCTCCTCCAATGTACACCACCTCCAGGTGCATCCCAAGTTGCAATGGAGCAGTGGAGGGCTAATGTGGAACATCTGGTTGCAGCAGCAGCCGACCGCATCAGCAACCAAGGTCCTCCTCCTTCGGGGCAGGCCCCATCGCAGCGTCAGACCGTGTCTGGCAGACTTGGTCCGCATGCTTCCCAGAATAGGAGGCATGCTGCATCACAACAAGTTACGTCGCTACCTTCTGGGGCGCGATGTACTCATACGGTAACCAGTCTTTCAACTCATGACCTCCGAGCGGAGCTTGATCACCGTTACCGTCAACAGGACGGCCGTGTCCATATCGAGCATGCTCGCGAAAGGCGAGAGGCTCGAGATAGTCCTGCTCTCGAGGGAGTAGGAGGAGGCTGTTCAGCACTGGCCATGCATCTACGCATGGTCAGATGGCCACAAAAATTCAGGCCTCACCTGTCGGAGAAATTTGACAGGACAGTTAATCCCGTCGAGTTTCTCCAAATTTATACCACCGCAATCCTTGCGGCCAGAGGTAACGAGGTTGTAATGGCCAACTACTTTCTAGTGGCTTTGACTGGGACCGCTAGGTCTTGGTTCATGAGCCTTCCTCATAACTCTATCAGTAGTTGGGAGGAATTGTGCCAACAGTTCACCGCCAATTTCGGGAGTTCATACACCTGACCAGGCATCAAACTGGACCTTTTTGCAGTTGTGCAGAAGGGGGGAGAATCCCTGCGCTCATTTATCCAGAGGTTCTCCCATGTAAGAAACACCATTCCTTCTATCTCTAGCGCTTCTCTTATCGTGGCATTCAGACAGGGTGTACGAGATAAGAAGATGCTGGAGAAGCTGGCGGTCAAGGAGATCACTAGCGTCATAGAGCTCTTCAGCTTGGCAGACAAATGTGCCAAAGCTGCGGAGGACCGTGAAATGCACTCCAAACCACCTCCGTAGGATGGCAAAAAATCCTCCAAAGGCGAAGCCACTACCTTCGGGAGTGGCAAAAAGAAGAAAAAGTCCAACGGCAAAAAGAAGTCGTCGGCCGACACATCCACCGCTGCAGCTGTTGCAGCTCCGGGTGGCCGGGGGCCACGCCCCGAGAAACAACCTCGGCCATCCTCTAAAGACGGTGGAAACTCCAAAATGTGGTGTCCTATCCACAAGTCGGACAGCCATAACTTGGAGGACTGTCGGGAGGTCCAAAACCTTGTCGAGCGCTACAACGAGCGTCGGGAAGAAGTTCCTTTCCGTCAGAGGGAAGCAAAACAGAAGGTCGATGAAGCTCCGGGTGAAGAGGAGTTAGGCTTCCAGGACCCTAAAAAGGTCCTGAAGGCTGTTTACACCTCCGTCGACGACGACACCGACGTCTCTGACAATGAGCATCAGAATACCATGAACACCATCTTTTGTGTTTCGTGGGACATCACCTCCCGCCGTGTCCTCAAGACCATGCGGCGAGACATGGCTTCAGTAGCTCCTACAGCCAGGGCGGAGCCTCGTCGAAAGTGGATGGACACCACCATCACTTTTGATGCTACAGACTGCCCTCGGAACATGATCGGAGCTGGTCAACTACCATTGATGGTATCTCCGACAATCAATAACATTCAACTCCACCATGTATTGGTGGACGAAGGTTTGGGGCTGAACCTCGTAAGCTCTGAAGCTTTCGTCAAGCTTCAGCTCCGACCTTTGGGCCTTCGCCCCACTGACCTTTCTACAGAGTAGGTCCGGGGACCATAACACCACTCGGTGCCATTACTCTCCCCGTGACCTTCGGGACTCGGGAGAATTATCACACTAAGAAGTTGATCTTTGACGTCGCTTAGATCAACTTGCCTTTCAACACCATTCTGGGCAGGCCCGCCTTGTACAAATTCATGGCCGCTGCTAATTATGGCTACCTGGCGTTAAAGATGCCAACACCAACAGGCGTTCTCCGGATCCACGAAGACCGTACTGTCGGAGTGACTGCTCTGGAGGAACTTCATGCGCTTGCCACAGCGCAGGAGGAAGAATCCAGGCAGGAGCAAGCTCCAAAACCCCCGAGCATTCGTCAATGAGGCTCAACCTCTGCACCTCGCGTGCAACCAAGCGGCAACACCGACATCCCCGTCAAAGTCGTCCAAATTGGTTCCAATGCTGCTCAGACCACCCGTATATCGGGAGGTCTGAATGACAAATACGAACTTGCGCTCATCACTTTCCTCTGGGCTAATGTCGACGTGTTTGTCTGGCAACCGTCACAAATGCCTGGGATCCCTAGGGAAGTGATCGAGCATAATCTGAAGATCTATCCTGATGCTTGGCCTGTACATCAGAAGCCTCGGAAGCGATCCGTAGAGCGACAGAACTTCATACAACAAGAAGTGAAGAAGTTGCTCGAAGCTGGATTCATCCGGGAAGTCTTTCATCCAAAATGGCTGGCAAACCCAGTCGTTGTACCCAAGGCTGGCGGGAAGCTTCGGATGTGTATCGACTACACAGCACTAAATAAGGCATGCCCAAAAGATCCATTCCCACTACCTAGAATAGATCAGATAGTGGATTCCACCCCCGGGTGTGAATTATTGTGTTTCCTAGACGCATATTCTGGGTACCATCAAATCAGAATGTCTAGGGAAGATGAAGAACATACTTCTTTTATCACAGTAGATGGATTGTACTGTTATACTGCAATGTCATTTGGTCTCAAGAATGCAGCTTCAACATTTGTACGAGCTATGTACAAAACCTTTGGAGAGCTCATCAGATACGTAGTGGAAGTGTATGTTGATGACATCGTTGTCAAGATCAAGGACAAGGAGTCACTCCTTGACACCTTGCAAGCTGTCTTCAACATGCTGCGGGTCACCCGCACGAAGCTGAACCCAGACAAGTGTGTATTTGTGGTTAGCTCCGGAAAGCTTCTCGGTTTCCTGGTAAACCACCGGGTCATAGAGGCAAATCCGGCGAAGATTAAAGACATTGAGGAGATGCGGCCACCAGTTCGCATCAAGGACGTCTAGAAACTGACTGGATGTCTAGCCGCCCTCAGCCGGTTCATCTCAAGACAGACAGAACAGGCGCTACCCTTCTTCAAGCAATTAAGGAAGTCCGGACCATTTCAATGGACTGAAGAAGTAGAAAAGGCGTTCCAAGAGCTAAAGCAGCTCCTCACCACTCTACCAACCTTGGTAGCTCCAAACCCTGGTGAGCCCTTACTGCTTTACATTTCAGCAACCGACGAGGTTGTCACCATGGTCCTGGTTGCGGAGAGACCAGAACCATCCCAAGCTCAGGAATCCAGACCCCTCCGGGAGGGTCTGGAGGTTCCTGAAGGTGAGTCTGGGTCCCAACCCCCAGACTTGGATCTATAGGGAGTTATTCCAGAAGATCTGGACCCCTCCGGGAGGGTCCGAGTCGCTCCAATAGAAACTCCGGGTTCCTCCAACGAGGACCTGGAGGTCCCCGAAGCAAGTCTGGACCCCTCCGGGAGGGTCCGGGTCGATGTGGAGGAAGCTCCGGGCCCCTCCGGGAGGGTTTGGATAGTCCAATGCCCGGTGTACTTCATCAGCGATGTACTACATTGAATGTGGCCTAGAGGGGGGGTGAATAGGCCTTTTTGAAAATTGTCGGATCCTGCAACACTTAATAACCAGTTCAAAAACAGAGAAGTCGGACTAGTCCACTAAAGTGCGGACTAGTCCGGTGTATACGGACTAGATTGATTAGGTTTGATCGATTAACTTTGTTCTTCAATATATGCAGCGGAAGTATACGATTAAACAAAGTGTCACAAGTTTATGAATGAGGTTATATCACAAATCAATCTTATACTTGGTATTTCAACGTAAAGTAATCAAGATCAGTTTGTAACCCTAGATTGATATGAAGTAGGAACAATGAACACAATAGAGAACATAAGAGATTTATCCCGTGGTTCGGTTCCAACAAAGGCAACCTACATCCACATTGAGGAGCCCACAAAAGGACCGGGTCCTCTCCAACCCCACCCTTGTCGGATCGCCACGAAGGCCAATCCTCTTCCACTTATCTCAAAGGGTTAAATAACCAAATTCAAGGGGCTTTCTCACACGTTGAGAGCTCTCTTGGATTACAACACAAAATATCACCAAGAACACACTCAAAAATTACAAATGAATCGCAGGAGTGTGTTAGAGAATCAAACCAAGAGCTCAATGTGGTGTTGAATGTGTCTCTCCAATGAACTAGAGTGAATCCTCGAAGGATTGATCTTTGTTGCACTTAATTTCGTGGAGAGATGTGGTTTTTGAGTCTCTTGGGAGGTGTGACGGCACTAGGGTTCGAGAGAGTGTAAAATATGGCCGTACAACTCTATTTATATGGGTTTCTAAAAGTGACTATAAGGGTTCAGAAAGATTGGACTAGTCCGTGGTGGTCACCGAACTAGTCCAGTGTGCTGTGTGTAGCAGACCCTAAATGTCCCGAAATATCGGACTAGTCCGGCTAGGAGCGGACTTGTCCGATTTCGCTACTAGAAATCTTCGGACTAGTCCGATAGTCATCGAACTTGTCCGGACATGCGAAACCCTAAGTGTATAGGATGACAAGTCCACACTTGGAGGACTTGTCCGATTCAGATCAGAGGGTATTTCAGACTAGTCCGTGCAAACATCGGACTTGTCCGATTTGGATCAGAAAGAATATCGGACTAGTCCGGTTGTGATCGGACTTGTCCGGTTTTGTTTGACTTGTGAAGTGTTTTGAGGACTAGTCCGCACTGGGGAGGACTAGTCCAATTCTGGTCAGAAAGGATATCGGACTAGTCCGATGGATATCGGGCATGTCCGATTTCGTGCAGAAAGGATATTGGATTAGTCCAGTGTCAGTCCGGCTAGTCTGGTCCTGTGTAACTTTGTGCAATGTGTGTGTTTAATTGTGATTGAGCTCTTGAGATGTGTTTTCTTAACACACTCCATACACAATGATCTACTATTTTTCTTCCTTGAGCTCATTTCCACTTTGCTCCTCATTCTTCCTCCTTTTTGGCACTTTGCTCATTTTCCTGTTAAAATCCTGCACTCATCTCAACAAAGAGGTTAGGATCCCAATTGCTTGTCATAAATCATCCAAAACCCACAAGGGAGTCCTAGATGCACTTTCAATCTCCCCCTCTTTGGTGATTGATGACAACCAATTGAGATTTCACAAAATATGATAAAAATAGAGATTTTCATAAAGCATGCACATATGGGTCCAAAATACATCAAGTAGTGAAAGCATAGTCCATATGTGCATTCTTTATGGTGGGATGCATAACTAAGTGCACTAAAACATTGAGAATGACATAATTAACATTAATTACCCAATAGCAAGCATATATGTCATTCTAGAGCAAAATCACAGTTTTCATAAATACTACTCAAAGGATCAAATCATTGCATCACACAACCATAATTAACATAAGATCATTGTTAAAACATTACAAGCCACAAAAGAGTTAAAAAGCGAAGCATAGAACTCTCTCCTCGCAAACTACAGCTAAGACTAAGACTCTCCCTCAGTCTCTCCCCCTTTGGCATCAAGACACCAAAAAGAAGGAGAGGAGGGTCCTAAGGTCTTCACTCTTCGCTGTCGGTCCTCTCATCGTCGTCTTCATCATCTTCATCTTCAGCTTGATGAGGAGGAGGAGTAGGAGGTGCGGAGGTACTCGAGTCCCCAATGCCAAAGTAGGCAAGCTCAGAGGGGGTAAAGGGACCGAGCTCGGTGAAATCAGAGTCTAAGTCTTCCGAGATTGTTAGAGACCCAATTGGCTCAATCTCCAGCTTCTGGCAAATTTGCTTCACATTTGCCTTAATATACTTCATGTCCTCCTTTCTTTTCTTGTTGAGCTTATGGGCCTTCACTTCGGCCTTTTTGCAGGAGGCAAAGATTGCAGCCAGGTAATTGAGAATTCTGCTGGTTGAACCTTTTTGAGGGGCTGCACTAGAAGCAGGGGCAGCCCTAGCATCTTCTCTTGATCTTGCTGATGCCTCGGGACTGGAGGCCGGTGAGGGAGCAGCCTGCACACTCGGCTTTTGAGGCATTTGAGGCCTCAAGGGGAGATGCTCCACATCTTTCACAAACTCAATGTCGGTGACTTTCTCAATCACAAACATTAGGTAAGGAGCATATCCGCAGGATCTATAGGGAGTGCAGGATATGTTCACCATATCATTCCAAATGTATTCCGCCACATCAAATGGGCGTTCCTTGCTTATGACTCTCATCAGAGTTCAGAGGTATCGTTGCACACTCCCAGCATCTCCATCCTTGGGAGCAATTGTCTTCCTTAACACTCTGTTCAACACCACAAAGAATGGCTTCATGTTTTTGGTGGAAGGAGGGTTGAACTTTAAGTTTGGCTCATATAGGAACTTCATCCTATCCTTGTCAATGCCACCATGTTGTGTATGACCAAGCAATCAGATCTTGTGGTGTCAAGGTGAAGCAGGTTAGCGAAATCTTCTTGAGTAATACTGTACTTGGATCCATGGGTCATCCAAGTGACACTCTCCTCATCCTCACTTGAGAAGTGATAGGTTGCAAAGAACTGCGCAATCACGTCATCATTCCAGTTATTTCTGAAAGCAAACATATCTCTCGATCCATGCTTCTCAATGGCTCTCACTACATCAGTGAATGGTGAGCAGCCCTTCTTCTCAAAATGTGCCCAGTCAATCCACTGACTGCACACAACTGGTGTCTTCATTGGGAGATACACCAATCTGTAGAAATCAGCATGGAAGTTACACCAGAATCTTCCATCAGCCTCTTGCTTCAGTCGGCCATACCAATCGATGCTTCTGAACTTGGTAGCCGAGTCACTGCCCTTCTTGTTGATATTCTCTTCGTTTGGGTCCCGGACCCCTTTCCTTGGAGCATGAAGTTTCAACGGGCCAACCGGACCCGTAGCAATCCCTTTGCCCTTGCCCTTTGCTTGGCGAGGGCCACTCGATGATGCAGCTGCCTTGGACATTGGCTTCTTAGCCAACACTTTCCTTCGAGCCTGTGGAGGAGACTGAGCTGGCTCGGACGGTCTTTCTTGGCGCTTCTTGCCAGGACCCGTCGAGGTCCAAGGTGCCACCTCAAGGTCCATCTCAGCCTCAAAATCGGAGACATCATTGTCGGAGCTCGACATGACCTGAGAATGAGTGGTTATGAATGATAATGAATGACACAAGGCATAGGTGTGAAAGGGTAGCAAGGAATTGCATTAAGGAATTGAAGAATTAGGTTTTGAGTTCAGTAACATCGGACTTGTCTGGTGCACAGGCACGGACTAGTCCGGGGGACCGGACTTGTCCGTGCATGGACCGGACTAGTCCGTTGTTCATGCTCAAAAACCTAAGAGACTGGATAAATGGTGAATTCTAATGCACGACGACCTTAGCATACACGTAATACATCAAGAGAGCATGTATATAGCGAGGAATGCTAGGCTATTTGATCAACAATGAAGAAATTTGGAATTTCTAGGGTTTGAGCAAAAATTACCGAAAAAATTGCATGAAGCTTGGAGATGAGGGAGTTGAAGGCCAGACAAGTCCGCTAGCTTCAATCTTCAAGCGAACAAGCTTGATTTCCGCCCAAATGCAAAGGTTTGTTATGGAGGGAGCGAGAAATCGCCTTGGGAGCTCGAGCATGAAGAGAGAGAGAGCGCGTGAGGCAAGAGTGGAGGTGAGGAAATTAGGGTATAGCGGCGGCTAGGATTATGGACACGAAAAATCGGACAAGTCCGGAGATGACCGGACTAGTCCGAAATTTTCCAGGGGCTATATCGGACTAGTCCGTTGTCTACCGGACTAGTCCGGCCTAACCGACACTCTACAGACTAGTCTGCATGGGCGGACTAGTCCGGGCAACCACGGACTAGTCCGTAGTCACCAGGCAAGAATTTTTAGCCCATTCATATATACTTGAAGGTACATATTTAGAGAAAAGAGAGGCAAAACACATCAAATAACCTTGATGAATATGATCAGTAAGCATACAACAATCAAGCAATGATCATAATTCACCAAGATCTAATAATTGACATAGTTTTTAGGAAAAATGAGAGAGATGATTTTCACAATCCAATCAACATATTTGAAGAATTCATACAGGTATGCAACATTTCAAGCCACACTCTGAGCATCAAGGATATTTAGTTCATTTCGGAGTTCACAAAAATGTTTTTCATCAAGTGGCTTGGTGAATATGTCGGCCAATTGCTTTTGAGTGTTGACATGTGAAATGGCTATGTCTCCTTTCAAGGCATGATCTCTCAAAAAGTGGTGTCTTATGTCTATGTGTTTAGTTCTGGAGTGCTCAACTGGGTTGTGGGCAATTTTAATGGCACTCTCATTGTCACAAAGGAGTGGAATATGGTTCATATTGTAACCATAGTCCCTTAGAGTTTGTCGCATCCAAATGAGTTGAGCACAACAACTCCCGGCTGCAACATACTATGCTTCGGGTGTGGATAAGGCAATAGAATTTTGTTTCTTGGAGGGCCAAGAAACTAAGGATCTCCCTAGGAATTGGCATGTACCGGAAGTGCTTTTTCTATCTACTTTGCACCCGGCATAATCTGCATTGGAATAACCAATGAGATTGAATTTTGATCCTTTTGGGTACCAAAGGCCAAGGTTGGGTGTATGAACTAAATATCTCAAGATCCTTTTTACGGGTGTCAAGTGACATTCCTTAGGATTGGCTTGAAATCTTGCACACAAACATACACTCAACATAATAACTAGCCTAGATGCACATAAATAGATTAGAGATCCAATCATGGAGCGATATACCTTTTGGTCGACGCTAGGTCCATCTTCATTGAGGTCTAGGTGGCCATTCGTTGCCATGGGGGTTTTTATGGGCTTCACCTTGTCCATGCCAAACTTCTTGAGTATGTCCTGCGTGTACTTGGTTTGGCTTAGGAACGTCCCTTCCTTCTGTTGCCGTACTTGGAATCCCAAGAAGTACTTTAACTCTCCGATCATTGACATTTCAAACTTGTCTGTCATGATTTTACTAAATTCTTCACAAAAAGATTGGTTAGTTGACCCAAAGATTATATCGTCAACATAAATTTGACAAATAAAAAGATCATCATCAAAATTCTTCGTAAACAGTGTATGATCTAAATTGCCAATCTTAAAGCCATTTTCAATTAAGAAATCTCTAAGACACTCATACCAAGCTCTAGGATCTTGTTTGAGGCCGTAGAGAGCCTTACGCAATTTAAACACGTGGTCGGGGAACTCTTCGTCTTCAAACCCGGGTGGTTGCTCCACGTACACCTCTTCCTTGATTGGTCCGTTGAGGAAGGCACTTTTCACATCCATTTGATACAGCTTGAAATCATGGTGAGTAGCATATGCAAGTAATATTCTAATAGATTCAATCCTAGCTAGTGGAGCAAAAGTCTCATCGAAATACAAACCTTCGACTTGTGAATACCCTTTGGCCACAAGTCGTTCCTTGTTCCTTGTCACCACCCCGTGTTCATATTGTTTGTTGCGGAAGACCCACTTGGTGCCGACAATGTTTGCATTGGGTCTTGCCACAAGTTCCCACACTTCGTTCCGCTTGAAGTTGTTCAGTTCTTCTTGCATTGCCACCACCCAATCCGGATATTTCAATGCATCTTGAACCTTGCGTTGTTCCAAAAAGGATACAAACAAATAGTGTTCACAAAAGTTAGCTATGCGATATCTAGTGGTTACTCCCTTTTGGATGTCACCAATGATGTTGTCGATTGGATGAACCCTTTGGACGCATTGGTGTACTCTTGGGTGTGGCACTTGAGGAGTAGTATCTTCATGATCATCTTCTTCTCCCCCTAAGTGATTGCCTTCGTTGACTTGTTGATTATCTTCGTATTCTTGTGGTTGATCTTGTGTTGAAGCTCCCCCTTGATCGTTGGTTTCCTCTTGTGTTTCATCTTTCTCATGTACGTGTGGAGGTGGCTCTTGTGGTCGAACCTCACCTAGAGCCATTCTCTTCAATGCTTGACAAGGAGCTTCTTCTTTACCTAGTTCACATGGATCAACTTGCTCCTTTTGGGAGCCATTAGTCTCATCGAACACTACGTCACGTGCTACTTCAACAAGTCCGGAGGTCTTGCTGAAAACACGATAGGCGTAAGTGTTTGAATCATAACCAAGCAAGAAACCTTCATCGGGCTTTGAAGCGAACTTTGAAGTCCTAGGCTTCTTGTTCAAGATATAACATGGAAAACCAAAAACACGAAAATATGAAATATTTGGTTTGTTACCGGTGAGTAGCTCATATGATGTCTTCTTGAGTAGTCGATGAAGATATAGTCGATTTACGGCATGGCAAGCGGTGTTAATCGCTTCCGCCCAAAATCGATCCGATGTCTTGTACTCATCGAGCATTGTTCTTGCCATCTCTATGAGTGTTCGATTCTTTCTTTCGGCAACTCTGTTTTATTGTGGGGAGTACGACGCTGAAAATTCATGTTGTATGCCTTCATCATCAAGGTACTCCTCCACTTGCATGTTCTTGAACTCTGTTCCGTTGTCACTTCGAATATTCTTGATTGTCAATGAGAATTTGTTTTGAGCTCGCTTGAAGAACTTCTTGAGTGTTCCTTGTGTCTCTGACTTATCATGCAAAAAGAAAACCCAAGTGAAGCGAGAAAAATCATCAACGACAACTAAACCATATTTGTTACCGCCGATGCTTATGTAGGCTATTGGACCAAACAAGTCCATGTGTAGAAGCTCGAGTGGTCTTGTTGTAGTCATGACGTTTTTGGCGGGGTGAGGTGCTCCAACTTGCTTCCTGGCTTGGCACACGCTACATGGCCTGTCTTTCTCAAATACAACATCCTTTAAACCTCGGGTGTGATCGCCTTTGAGGAGTTTTTGAAGGTTCCTCATACCACCATGCGCTAGCCGTCTATGCAAAAGCCAACCCATGTTGGTCTTTGCAATCAAGCATGTGTCAAGTTCAGCTTTTATCCTTGTTGAAGTCAACAATATAGAGCTTTCCCTTTAACATACCCTTGAATGCAACGGAACCATCACTCCTCCTAGAAACGGTCACACCCTCATTAGTGAACAAGCAATTATAACCTTTGTCGCATAATTGAGATATGGACAGTCGGTTATAATCTAGAGATTCGACATGCAAAATATGAGAAAGTGTGTGTTTGGAGGATATTGCAATTTTATCGGTACCGAGCACCCTTCATTGACTATTATCTCCAAAGTAGATGCCCTCATTTGGGTCCTCATTCTCTTCATATTCCACGAACATTCTTCTTTCCCCAGTCATATGATTGGTGCATCCAATGTCTAGCACTCATTTAGATCCACCAGAGGAATAGGCCTGCAAAAACAAATCATGCCTTGGTTTTAGGTACCCAAGCTTGCTTGGGTCCTTGGAGGTTAGTTACAATGCATTCGGGCACCCACACATGAGACTTGGTGTTCCCATGGCGTGGCCCAACATAATGAGCATAAACCTTGCCAAAATTATTTCTCATTAGCACATATGAGGCATCAAATGTTTTAAACAATAGTTGTTGTTGTTTATGTACAGGACTAGTCTCGGGGGCCGGACTTGTCTGGAGGACCGAACTTGTCCGGACACCGACCGGACTAGTCCGGTTTTCCTGTGCAGTTATAGTCTTAATCTGTGATTTTCCAGTTTGAGAGGGCCTTCCTTTCACAAAGGTAATCCTCTCCTTGTTATTCTTATGGCGTCCAGCATGTTGCTTTTCACCATAAGGATATCCAATGCCATATTTGACATTTGGAGGTCTTTTGAACAAGTATGCACTACGTGCATATTTGATCTTCTCCTTGTCAAATATGCCACTTTGGGCAGGATGTCTTTCCTTTGTAGAAGTTGGCTTATCCTTCAAACTGGGGTCACTTTTCTTACATGTGCAAGCCTGAGCAAAATCAGTTTTAGTTAGTTGAGAAGGTGAACTCGAAGAGGAGGAAGGTTCACTTAGCTTGAGTGACTCAACCTGCACTTCAAGGATCTTGTTGACCTTGATCAGGTCAGCGAGTTGGTCCTTGATGGTGGCATTTGAGTCAGTTAGCTCCAAGCAAGTTTCCTTGCTCGAAGCTAACTCAAGCTCTAGTGATTTGCTTCGTTCCTTTTCAAGTTCTAGAAGTTTGTCAAGTTCGACATATTCCTCCTTTTGGGAGATGATCATGTCCTCTTGACGATGTATGAATCTATCCTTCTCAACAAGTTGATCAAGCAAAAATTTCATTTTAGTAGCAGTTTTCCTATCTAGTCCAATAAGCATGTCCTCATTATCACTATTGAGTTCATCATCGCTAGAATAGGAATGCACGGAAGAGGGTTTATTGGTTACCTTGCGTTTACCTTCCTTTGCCATAAGGCAAGTGCCATCTCCCTTCCATGCGCCAAGTGTGGGGAAAAGGGTAGACTTCTTGGATGTCTTCTTGATGGCTATGCTAGCCATCTCTTCTTCTTCGGACGATGAGGACTCGTCATTTGAGTCTCATTCCTTTCCGATGTGCGCTTGTTCGGCTTGTTTCTTCTTCTTGAAGAATTTCTTGGGTTGTGGCTTGGCTTCTTTGGTCTTCTTCTTGTTGTCATCATATGGGCAGTCAACTATAAAGTGGTTGTATTCACCACAATTATAGCATGCTCGCCTCAACTTTGGCTTCGTTCATTCCTTGTACTTTCCTTCGCTTGACTTTGCACCTTGTCTCTTTTTCATTATTCTCTTGAATTTCTTCATGAACAATATCATGTCTTCTTCATCCAATTCACTGCTTTCGTCGTCACTATCTTCCTCTAGTTGTGCTTCTCTAGCTTCTTTGGATAGGGGCTTGAGAGTGGACTTCAAAGCAACTCCTTTCTTCTTTGCCGAAGTGAGGTCGACAATCTCCTTGACATGTTTTGCTTCTTTTTCCATCATCTCAAAGTTGATGATCTTCCCAAGCAGTTCATCCGGAGTCAACCTTTTGTATCCGGGGCTTTCTCTAATTATGGAGCATAGTGTGACGTTGCGAGGCATAAAAGCTCTAAGGATGAGCTTTACCACTTCATGGTCATTCCATTTCTTACTTCCGTATGATCTGACCTTGTTGACGAGTGTCTTTAATCGATTGTACATTTCTTGGGGTGACTCGTCCTCTTCAATTGTGAATCTTCCTAATTCGCCTTCAATCATCTCGATTTTTGCTTCACGCACATGTCGGTCACCTTCATGTGTAGTTTGTAGTGTGTCCCATATCTTCTTTGCAATTTCGAGTCCATCCACCTTGGTGAACTCGTCGCGACTTAGTGAATAGATAATTACGGCCGCGGCTTGAGCATTTCGGTGAATTGCCTGCTCTTGGCTGGGGGTGAGCTCTTCGTCGTCATCCCGAATATCTATCCCTGTGCACACAATATGCCACAAACTTGGATTGAGGGAAATTAGATGCATTTTCATATTTTGCCTCCACATTGAGTAATCACTTCCATCGAAGTGTGGGGCTTTTCCAGGTGGGATAGATAAATAATGATTGCTATTGGAATTGAGACGATCATAGTTAAAAGGATATTGGGAGTAGTTAGTGTGACTACTCCCCTTCTTCTTCTCTTCAACTTTTACTTTCCCTTTGGAAAGTGTCTTCTTTCTTAGGAGCGCCTTTAGCTCCAACGTCTCCTCATCGTCGTCCTCGAAGTATTGAATGGATTCGAGGAGTTTCTCCATCTTGAGGTTCTTTTCATCATCAACTTTCTCTTGGTTGTTGATCTTGTGGGTGTCCTTCATGTACGATATGATATTCTTCGAGCGATTAGTCTCTTTCTTGAAGAACCTGCTCTGATACCAATTGAATGTGGCCTAGAGGGGGGGTGAATAGGCCTTTTTGAAAATTATCGGATCCTGCAACACTTAACAACCAGTTCAAAAACAGAGAAGTGAGACTAGTCTGGTAAAGTGCAGACTAGTCCGGTGTATACGGACTAGATTGATTAGGTTTGATCGATTAACTTTGTTCTTCAATATATGCAGTGGAAGTATACGATTAAACAAAGTGTCACAAGTTTATGAATCAAGTTATATCACAAATCAAACTTATACTTGATATTTCAACGTAAAGTAATCAAGATCAGTTTGTAACCCTAGATTGATATGAAGTAGGAACAATGAACACAACAGAGAACACAAGAGAATTATCCCGTGGTTCGATTCCCACAAAGGCAACCTACATCCACGTTGAGGAGCCCACAAAAGGATCGGGTCTTCTCCAACCCTACCCTCATCAGATCACCACGAAGGCCAATCCTCTTCCACTTATCTCAAAGGGGTGAATAACCATAAAGGGGCTTTCTCACACGTTGAGAGCTCCCTTGGATTACAACACAAAATATCACCAAGAACACACTCAAAAATTACAAATGAATCATAGGAGTGTGTTAGAGAATCAAACCAAGAGCTCAATGTGGTGTTGAATGTGTCTCTCCAATGAACTAGAGTGAATCCTCAAAGGATTGATCTTTGTTGCACTTAATTTCGTGGAGAGATGTGGTTTTTGAGTCTCTTGGGAGGTGTGATGGTGCTAGGGTTCGAGAGAGTGTAAAATATGGCCGTACAACTCTATTTATATGGGTTTCTAAAAGTGACAGTTAGGGTTCAGAAAGATCGGACTAGTCCGTGGTGGTCACCAGACTAGTCCGGTGTGCTGTGTGTAGCAAACCCTAAATGTCCCGAAATACCGGACTAGTCCGACTAGGAGCGGACTTGTCCGATTTCGCTACTGGAAATCTTCGGACTAGTCCGATAGTCATCGGACTTGTCCGGACATGCGAAACCCTAAGTGTATATGATGACAAGTCTGCACTTGGAGGACTTGTCCGATTCAGATCAGAGGGTGTTTCGGACTAGTCCGTGAAAACATCGGACTTGTCCGATTTGGATCAGAAAGAATATCGGACTTGGTTGGTTGTGATCTGACTTGTCCGATTTTGTGTGACTTGTGAAGTGTTTTGAGGACTAGTCCGCACTGGGGAGGACTAGTTCGATTCTGGTCAGAAAGGATATCGGACTAGTCCGATGGATATCGGACTTGTCTGATTTCATGCATAAAGGATATCAGACTAGTCCGGTGTCAGTCCGACTAGTTCGGTCCTGTGTAACTTTGTGCAATGTGTGTGTTTAATTGTGATTGAGCTCTTTGTATGTGTTTTCTTAACACACTCCATACACAATGATCTACTATTTTTCTTCCTTGAGCTCATTTCCACTTTGCTCCTCATTCTTCCTCCATTTTGGCACTTTGCTCATTTTCCTGTTAAAATCCTGCACTCATCTCAACAAAGAGGTTAGTATCCCAATTGCTTGTCATAAATTATCCAAAACCCACAAGGGAGTCCTAGATGCACTTTCATACATGATGCCAAGACTCGATACCTAGAGGTGCACAAGCTGCTCTACGCAGTTCTCATCGCCTCCAGGAAGCTTCACCATTACTTCCAAGCTCACAATATCTC
Source organism: Tuctoria greenei (assembly GCA_036927565.1). Lineage (NCBI taxonomy): Eukaryota > Viridiplantae > Streptophyta > Magnoliopsida > Poales > Poaceae > Tuctoria > Tuctoria greenei. The sequence goes on along the minus strand of JAYESD010000006.1, from coordinate 39,951,088 downwards.
AGTGGTAGCCTCTTACCCTCTGCGTGCGATCTTGCATAATCCCAACTCTACTGGGAACATTGCAAAATGGGCAGCAGAATTAGCTGAATTCGATCTTGAATTCGTCCCAAGACAAGCGATCAAGAGTCAAGCATTGGCGGACTTTGTGGCAGAGTGGACCCCCTCTCCATCAAACCCTTGGGGCCCTAGTGAGCAGAAGCCGGAACTCAAGGCTCCGATCTTCACCGAGCCTCACTGGACCCTCTACTTCGACGGCTCCATGCAAAAGTAGGGGGCCGGAGCTGGAATCATTCTCCTCGCTCCAAACGGGGAGAAGGTAAAATACATGGTCCACCTTGACTTCAAGGCGACCAACAACATGGCGGAGTATGAACCGCTCATTTATGGACTAAAGGTGGCACTATCATACTGTGTCAAGCAGCTATTGGTCAAGGGAGATTCACAGCTCATCATTAAACAGGTGAAGGGTGAATGCTCCTGTAACAATCCTCAACTAACTGCTTATCTCATTGAAGTCCAGAGGCTTCAGAAAGACGTCGAAGTCCTAGATCTCCACCATGTCCAGCGTGTCCATAACGCTGAAGCTGACGAACTCTCGACAAAAGCGTCAACCGGAGCTCCAGCTCCTGACGGAACCTTCGCCCGGAGGTTGTCAAAACCCACAGCTCAGCCTATCAAACTGAGCGAAGGGGGCGAGACCATCATCCCGAAGCTGGCGCTCCCGATGGCCCTATTACCATGAAAGCCATCAAGGGTCGTAGGTGCTTTCGGAAGCTCCGAGCAACCCAGCACATAAGACTCAAATGCCCAAGCAAGCTCCGATGCATGGATCCCAGTGATCCGGAGCTACATGGAAGACAACATCCTTCCTGACGATGATGTATCCGCTGACCGAATAGTCAGATTGGCTAAAAGATACATGCTAGTAGAAGGGGATCTCTACCGGCGCGGTGCCAACGGCGTCCTAATGCGGTGCATCACAAGGGAAGAAGGCTACAAGCTCCTCGCAGAAATCCATGGAGGCGAGTGTGGGAACCACGCGTCTTCCCGCACGTTGGTCGGTAAAGCCTTCTGGCATGGCTTTTACTGGCCTACTGCGCTCCAGGATGCAATTGAGCTGGTGAATAAATGCAAAGCATGTCAGTTCCATGCAAAGCAAATTCACACACCGGCTTAGCCTCTACAAATGATATCTCCTACATGGCCTTTCGCTATGTGGGGTATGGACATCTTGGGACCTTTCCCAAGAGCCGTCGGAGGTTACAAGTTCCTGTATGTTGCCATTGACAAGTTCACCAAATGGCTGGAAGCAACTCCAGTTGTGACAATAAACAAGCAATCAGCTATCAACTTCTTGCAGTCCATAGTATGCAGATTTGGAGTCCCGAACAAAATCATAATAGATAATGGGACCCAATTCACAAGCTCTGCTTTCCTAGGATACTGTGAAGACCTCGGCATTCAAGTTAGCTACGCCTCCGTAGCTCACCCGGCAAGCAATGGCCAAGACGAGAGAGCAAATGCAGAAATCCTGAAAGTACTCAAGACGCGCACATATGAGCGCCTAAAAAAACATGGAGCCAACTGGATTGAAGAGCTTCCGCCCACTCTATGGGCCAACAGTACAACTCCAAACCGGTCAACTGGAGAGACACCCTTCTTCCTGGTGTACGAAGCTGAAGCAGTCCTTCCTTCAGAATCACCTTGGAGTCGCTCCGGGTCCGGACCTCCGACGAAGCCACGCAGGACCAGCTCCAGCGTGAATACCTTGACCTCGTTGAAGAGGGAAGGTGTCGAGCAGCTGTTTGTAATGCCCGATACCGCCAAGCTCTACGGCGCTATCACCAACAGCATGTTCACATCCGACAGCTCGAGGAAGGCGATCTGTTGCTACGGAGAATACAATCCAGAGAAGGGTTAAACAAACTCTCCCCCAACTGGGAGGGACCCTTCCCAGTGATCAAAGTATCCCGTCCCAGATGCGTTCGCTTGGCAACCGAGGATGAGACACCTCTCCCAAATCCTTGGAACATTGAGAACCTCCGTAAGTTCTACGCTTAATATGATGGAGGTTACTCTGTAATTACATATGATGTATGTTATAGTCATTGTATAGAGTCAGGTAGCTCCTCCGGGAGGACAGCCAAACCTATCCTGCTAGGTCTGCAACGTCCATGCAACACTTGTCACAGTCTCAGAACTAAAAGTGTAGCTAGCTACCTTGGGTCAAACAAGAAACAAAACACACTTAGCCTGGTTCCGTACCCTAAGAGTGTACTTTTTTCCCCTGTACCCCGAACCTATAATGAAAGACATCATTGTGTGAAAATAGACTCCACATGCATTTACTTTGTACAGGCTCAATATTTTTTATTTTTCTCTTTCTTGTCTATAACAAAGTTGTGCAGTTCTTAAGAACCTTTAGCTCAACCAGTTCATGTACAATCCGAGTTGCATTGCCTATCCTTTCGGGTTCCAACATCGTTGATGGCCTACTTGTCTAAATGCCGCCAAGCCAATCTAGTGTTGGAGTGTGCTATCGACTTAGCCTGGTCATGCACCCTAATTATGCCACTCTACCTACACCCCGGCAGGCCGAAGTAAGGCATGTCCAGAAACGATCGGACCTGAAGGAAGCAAGACGGTGCTCTTGATTGTATTTAGGATTGTGTTTGACCTAAAACTTTCTCGAGAACAGTAAGCCGCAATGAAGTTATAGATAGGAAACGGATTTTACTGTTTTTCATGACTTCGGTGTGCAGGAAAAATAAATAAACTACGATATCCTCTAGGCGGCTTGTGCTCTATGTTCAGACATTGACATTGAGCATCTCTGGAGCTACTCAGTTCCGGTAAAGCTAGAGGGCAAGTCATCAACATGAAGATGGTGGAAAGACTCTAAAGAAGAGTCTGACATCGACAGAACACGTGTTGACGGAGGTCGCTGCTGGAGCTGCCAAGCTCCGACACCCCAGAGGGCTAACTGTCGATGCTTTACGCGTTGATGGAGACTACTGCCGGAGCTACTAAGCTTCGATGATGGTCAATGCCGGAGCCACTAAGCTCCGACAGCCTATGGGGCCCTACACTATCGCAGACTTCGGACCTACCTTCTACAAGTTCGAAGCACGCAAGTCTTTAACAACTGTTACATCCTCTTGGTACATGTTCACGATCAAATTGTGTACATCTACCAGGGGTCCAAGCGAGTCAAAGGTGTTGAAGACAAAAAATGAATTTCGATTTCACAAAAAATTGGATTTCATTCATCTGGAGACAAGAGATTACAAAATTGGAGAAGAAGAAGAGAGAATACAAGCGGGGGCTACAGAGAGATGGTCCTAGACCCTATGGAAGAATTGGGTGACCTTCTGGGCCACCTCCGACATGCTGGCTCAGGCGGCTTCACCCTCTCCTTCGATGGGGCCTTAAAGCACCAGGTCCAGAGGGAATTGAGGGTCCCGGCTGGTGTAGCACGTTAGCACAAACTCTGAGACGTTCTTTGCCAGGGACAGACCCTCCGTTTCCAATTTGTCCGCGATGACATAGCCCATCTTGGAGATCTTATTGCCTGCTGAACTCAGCGCCTCCAACGCCAGGTCTAGTTCTGGCTCCAGATCATCCGAACGTAGGGGACTGAAGCCCATTGGCGTTAGCGCGTCGTTGGCCTTACCCAGGAAGTCCCAAACTTGTTGGGACTCCGCAACCCTTCTGCTCCGCATCTCTGCCAAGGATCTTTTGGCCGCCGCAAGCTCCAAGCTCTCCCGAGCAAGACACTCCACCTCTTTGGCATTCTGCTGAATCGTTTCAGCAACCTGCCTTTCGAGTTTGCTGACCTCTTCCTCCCGGAGGTGGATCTCATTCCGGAGGTTGACCAGATCCTTCTCTCGGCCCCGTACTCTCTTCTCCCTGGCGGTGATGGCATTCTCCTGCTTGTAGAGATCTTGCCCTCCCTCCCAGGCCTTCTTCTCCTCCTCCTTGCAACGTTCCTCCAATTTCTTGGTGCGTTCTTCGAGGCTCTTGTCAGCCAGAGCAGTCTTTTGGACAAGCTCTTCCTCCCTCTCCACAAGGTCGTCCCGCAGCTCCAGGAAATTCTGCTCTACATCTTCGAGCCGTCTTTCCCGTGCTTCAAGAGCCTCCCGGCACTTGATGAGACTATCGTGGATGGCGGTGAGCCTTTCCTGTCGATCATTGGATGCGCTATTTGTAGCCTTGGCCTGCTCATAGATGGCCCGGGACTGGTTGTCGAGGGTCCGCATCATGCTTTCCCTCTCATCCAACAACATTCCCCAGTACTCCAGGCGGATCTTCTCCCTTTGCATCCACTCCTTGTCATCAGCCAGCCTCGACTGTGCCAGCTTGGTCTCAAAATGGAGTCGGTTGCGCCACCTCCTAAGGGTTTGGCGCTCCTCCTCGAGGGCCTTGCTGTCGTGGTAGAAGGCCAACTGGACTTGGCGAAGAATGGAGCAGGCGTTGTCGATAGACAACGATAGGGGGATTGGGTCCGGACCTGCTGGGGTCCTCTCCGCTGGCTCCAGCGGATCTTCAGCAACAAAAATTGGGTCCCTATGATGCCCGGTTCCGAGAAATGAACCAAGCTAACGCATATGTGTGCCCAGGATGTTCATCACACATACACGAGTGCATTCACAAAAGAGTATACAGAAAATTACCACAGAACAAGATTTATTAACCAAACTTCATTAAACAAACCATATTATCCTTGAATATAAGTTCTAATGAATATTAATGAAAAGTTCAACTAATGCAGCGGAAATAAACAAATTAAGCAACTAAGCAAACTAAGCATAAGGGATAGCGCAGCTCCAATAACACCACACGCAAAGCTGACGGTAGACACGGCCTAGAACTCCGCATTCTCATCATTAAACTCCCAATCCTGACCTGCAACTGTTGGGGGGGAATTGCAAGAGTGAGTACATGTCATACTCAGCAAGTGTGGAAAGTATGACATGTGGCTGATTCAAATGACGAATATAATAATGGATAAGTGTTGAAAAGTACATTAAAACATTTGAAAAGCAATATATTATATGTATGTGAAGTAAACCCATCATAATCATAAGTAATATCATAATACCAGTCTGAATTCACTACCAACACCAATAATTCCTCTAGTTCCAATTCTTCCATTAGAACTTGTTCTTCCGGTACTCTCAAACACTTCTTGAGCTGGAAAACATGAAAGACATCATGGACATCCGAAAGATGAGCTGGCATCTCCATCTTATATGCTACTTCCCCTCTTTTGCCCAAAATCTTGAATGGTCCAATATAACGAGGTGCTAGCTTTCCTCTTATGTTAAACCTCTTATGACCTCTCATTGGTGACACCTTGAGCTAAATAAAATCTCCTATTTCAAAGGCTAATTTCCTTCTCCTAATGTCCGCATAGCCTTTTTGCCTTGATTGGGCAGCCCTCAAGTTTTCACGAATTATTTGGACTTGCTTTTTGGCTTCTTGCAACACATCCGGACGAAATACTTGAGTTTCTCCTGCCTCATTCCAGAATAAAGGTGTCCTGCACTTCCTCCCATAAAGCGCTTCATACGGTGACATTTTCAAGCTTGCTTGGTAACTATTTCTATATGAAAATTCTGCGTATGGCAAGCTTTTGTCCCAACTTTTCCCATGCTTTAAAGCACAAGCTCTTAACATGTCCTCCAAAATCTGATTGGTCCTCTCGGTTTGTCTATCCGTTTGAGGATGATATGCTGAACTAAAATTCAACCTCGTTCCCAAAGCTTCATGCAATTTTTGCCAAAACCTGGAGGTAAATTGAGAACCTCTATCTGAGACTATCTTCTTTGGTACTCCGTGTCGACACACAATATGCTCCATGTATATTTCAGCCAATCGTGCAGCTGTATATTTGGTCTTCACAGGGACAAAATGAGCTGACTTGGTTAAGCGATCCACAATTACCCAAATTGAGTCATACCCAGACTGAGTATGTGGTAACCCAACTATGAAGTCCATACCGATTTCTTCCCACTTCCATTCCGGGATCTTCAATGGTTGCAATAATCCAGCTGGCCTTTGATGTTCCTCCTTGACTTGTTGACACACATCACACAATGCCACATATTCAGCTATGTCCTTTTTCATGCTATCCCACCAATAGCAAGTCTTCAAGTCTTTGTACATCTTCGTACAACCAGGGTGAATTGAGTAAGATGAGTCATGTGCCTCCTTTAATATTGTCTCCTGAATATGCTTTACATTAGGCACAACGATACTCTTTCCAAGCCATAAGGTACCATGTTCGTCTTCATCAAATCTGAATTCTCTCCCTTCTTCGGTCCTTTCCTTGATTTCCTTGATCTCTTCATCTGCGGTTTGTGCCTCTTGAATTTCTTGCTCCAAGGTTGGGTTTAACTACATCATCTCCATCTCATTTACAAATCCGAGGTTCAACCTTTCAAACTCCTTACATAACTCGGAGGGTAACTCTCGAACTGTGAGTTGATGACTTACTCCCTTTCTACTCAAAGCATCGGCCACTTCATTGGCTTTTCCCGGATGATAGTTGATACCCAAATCATAATCTTTGATGAGTTCCAACCATCTCCGTTTCCTTAAGTTCAGGTCCGTTTGTGTGAAAATATACTTCACACTCTTGTGATCTGTATAAATTTCACACCTATGTCCAAGAATATAATGTCTCCAAATCTTCAATGCATGTACCACGGCCGTGAGTTCCAAATCGTGTGTGGGGTAATTCTGCTCATGTTTCTTCAATTGTCTTGATGCAAAGGCTACTACCTGACCTTCTTGCATAAGCACACATCCATGTCTTGTCTTGATGCCTCGTAATATATGTCAAAACTCTTGCTTACATCCGGCAATACCAAAACTGGGGCTATTGTCAACCTCTTCTTCAACACCTCAAAACTGTTTTGACAAGCTTGAGTCCATTGGAAAGTCTTTCCCTTCATTAGCAACTCCGTCATTGGCTTGGCTATCTTGGAAAAGTCCTTGATGAACCTACGGTAATATCCAGCCATCCCAAGAAAACTCCTTATTTCCTTTACATTTTGCGGCGGTTCCCACTTCAACACGTCTCTCACTTTTCCGGGGTCAACCGATACTCCTCCTCCTGAGATGATATGACCCAAACACGATACTTCTGTCAACCAAAACTGACACTTGTTGAACTTGGCATACAATTGATGCTCCCTCAATTTCGGTAGCGTAAGCCTCAAGTGTTCCTCATGTTCCTTCTCATCCTTCGAATAGATCATAATATCATCAATGAACACCACGACAAACTTGTCTAAGTACTCCATGAAGACCTTATTCATGAGGTACATAATAGGCAGGTGCATTTGTCAATCCAAAAGACATCATGGTGTACTCATAAGATCCAAACCGTGTCCTAAAAGTTGTCTTGGGTATGTCCGATGGTCTAATCTTCATTTGAAAATATCCCGACCTCAAATCAATCTTAGGGAAGACACAAGCACCCTTCATCTGATCAAACAAGTCTTCTATGCGTGGCAAGGTGTACTTGTTCTTGATTGTTACCTCGTTGAGAGCTTGGTAATCCACGCACATCCTTTGGGATCCATCCTTCTTGTCCACAAATAAAATAGGCGCTCCCCAAGGTGAAGAGCTAGGCCGAATAAAACCTTTCTCTAGTTGCTCTTGAATTTGTTTCTTGAGCTCCGCTAATTCCAAAGGAGGCATCCTATACGGCCTCTTAGCTATAGGTGCAATTCCAGGTATTAAATCAATAACAAACTCAATGTCTCGATCAGGTGGCATACTTGGCAACTCGTCCAGAAAAACATCCAAGAATTCACACACCACCGGAATCTCCTCAATTGCGGCGCCGTCCATATGATTCTGCTCCAATTGCTTTGGTGCGGTTTGAGATGCTTCAAATTCTACAGTGATCCCTTCCTCATTGGTCAACTTCGCTGTCTTCATGGTGCACTCAATAACTCCATTGTGCTTCCTCAACCAGTCCATACCAAGTATAATGTCCAATCCTTGAGAATCTAAAACAATGAGGTTGGCAGAGATGTCTACCCCCCTTATTCTAAAGCTTACTTTTGGACATACTATATTTGTCCTCATCTCTCCTCCAGGAGACTTAACCAATAGAGTAAATTTTATATGAGAGATAGGCAAACTATACTTGGCAACATACTTCGATGCAATGAATGAATACGATTCTCCAGAATCAAATAACATAGTCGTGGGGTTGGAGTTGGCGAGAAACATACCAATGACCACGTCATCCGCTTGTTGAGCATCCTGCATAGAGACATGGTTCACGTTGCCACGAGCAAAATTCTGTTGTCCATGGTTCCCTTGTGGCTATCCTCCATTGGGTCTTGGGTTTTGCCTCGGTGCATTGCTTCCTTGACCAAGGCCTGACTTAGGACATTGATGCGCAATGTGTCCAGCTTCTCCACAAGTATAGCACTTCTTAATTCCACCAGAATTATTGGGACGAGCTTGGTTTTGAACACTTGCAGCAGGAAAATTAGCACGAGGTGCATAAGACATTGGAGGCCTAGGTGCTTGCATGACAGGGCGCTGCTGCACAAACTGAGTTGGGTGCGGTGCAAATCCAGGGCGTTGAGCAGGATTAGAAGAGCTATAATATGACGCATTAGGTGGTGCAAGGCGAGGGCGTGCATTACTCCCTTGTTGTTGTCCTTGATATGGCACCTTCCTCTTGTTGTCTTGCTCCATCTCACGAATCTTGTTCTCAAGCACAATTGCTTTGTCCACAAGCTTCTGAAAATTTGCATAATCACAATTGAGTAGTTGCACTTGGATTTCATTGTTCAAGCCCCTCATGAACAAGTATTGTTTCCGGCTGTCCCGACTAACATCCTCAGGCGCATATCTTGAGAGTTGAGTGAACTTATTGAGATATTCACTCACGCTTGATCTTCCTTGCCTTAAATTCTTAAATTCTTGCCTCTTCAAGATCATAACACCCTCGGGCACATAATGAGAGCGAAAACTCTCCTTGAATTCAGCCCAAGTAATCCTCTCTTGATTCTCGTGAGCATTGCAATAAGCATCCCACCAATCCGCAGCTGCTCCAACGAGTTGATGAGAAGCAAATAGCACCTTCTCCCGGTCATTGCATTGGACAATAGCTAGCTTCTTCTCCACGGACTTGAGCCAATCGTCCGCATCCATAGGGTCAGCGGCTTGAGCGAAGGTTGGCGGCCTAGTCCTCATAAACTCTCCCAATCGGTTATGAGGAGGTGGGGGTGGCCGTGGAGGCATGTGGGGCTGATTGTTGATGTTGCCAGCCTGTAGCTGTCCTATAGCCTGTATTATGGTCTGCATGAGCTGGTTTTGCATAGCCAAAAGCTGCTCAATGTTGATAGCTCCCTAAGTAGATCCCTGTCCAATGTTATTCTGAGGCACTCCATTGTTCTCATCCTCATCATTAGCATCCCTCTGGTTGCGAGTCCTCACCATCTTGAGAAAAGCAATAGATAAGAATTAGAAAACGTCCCCGACTATATGCATCAAGGGATATGAAACTAAATAGCTAGCTCCACTAGCCTAGGTGGACATGGCAATGTTAAAGCATCCCAAAATCCTCTATTAAGCACACAAGCAAACAATATATAGCAAATAACACACCAACCAAAAACACATCGATTCCTGAGTGCTCCTATGTGCTCTAATGTGTCCATTCTATCTAGGTTGCGTCCTACGGTCAACCTGTGGCTCTGATACCAATTTGTGACCCCCGGTTCCAAAAAATGAACCAAGCTAACACATATGTGTGCCCAAGATGTTCATCACACATACACGAGTGCATTCACAAAAGAGTATACAGAAAATTACCACAGAATAAGATTTATTAACCAAACTTCATTAAACAAACCATATTATCCTCGAATATAAGTTCTAATGAATATTAATGACAAATTCAACTAATGCAGCGGAAATAAACTAATTAAGCAACTAAGCAAACTAAGCATAAGGGATAGCGCAGCTCCAATAATACCACAGGCAAAGCTGACGGTAGACACGGCCTAGAACTCCACATTCTCACAATTAAACTCCCAATCCTAACCTTCAACTGTTGGGGGGAATTGCAAGAGCGAGTACATGTCGTACTCAGCAAGTGTGGAAAGTATGACATGTGGCTCATTCAAATGACGAATATAATAATGGATAAGTGCTGAAAAGTACATTAAAACATTTGAAAAGCAATATATTATATGTATGTGAAGTAAACCCATCATAATCGTAGGTAATATCATAATACCAGTCTGAATTCACTACCAACACCAATAAATCCAGATTTCACCATTGCCAATAACCATATTCAATACCAAAAATAAATCCATAACCAATCATAACCATAATACCAACCATAACCATCCCGAATACCATCCCAATACTAAGTCCCCTCTAATCATGGAAGTTGTCCAGGTGCTTATAACCGGGAGCACGGCTATCATGATAGTTTTAGACACACTCTGCAGAGTTTGTACCACTTTACCCACGTGTTTGTGATTTCATCACCTTTCGATGACTAGATCCTCTATTATGCCGTCTCACACTTCTGTCGGTTTGTGGCAAAGAGATCACAAAATAGCCTTTAAAAAGGGATTACTAGCCTATTTAGACCCCACTGAGGTTTCACCGGTGGCGATGTCTTCAACAGAGCACATCTTCAACCAAGGGCCCCCTCTTGAGCCATTCGGATCCCAGGGTAGTCCCACCAATCATCAACAAACCCAATCCGACTACCCCTTCCCCGAGCATCCACAATGGTCCAAACAGCACTAGCAAAGCCCTAATTAATTAGCTACGCCGCACCCATACTTGGCCTCATGGTGGCACTGTAATCCTGACTTATTCTCGCATGAACCGGTCCTTAGATCTAAAGCAAGCAAACCACCATGACATCCAACACATCCACGTACCGGGCTTGCTTAGATCACCCATTACCGTATCATATTTAACCAGTTCATGTTAACCATAATCTCATCCATGCATAATTAGATTGAGTAGTGTTGTTGTTCTTCCATCCCAGTTGATTTAGCGAAGCAAAAGGTAAAAAGCCCTTCCCGACTCTCTACCATATATTCCAGGTGACAAGGGTGGTCAAAAAAACTAGTAAACTTCCTATCATAGGATTCCCATCAAATTGACACAAGCATGCAATTTTGCAAACAAAACATTTATTTTCAAAAACAGGATTAATATGCTTCAAGGACACTTGCCTTGCTCTTGTTGTTGATTAGGATCAAAGCCTTCAAACTCTTGGTGTTGTAGATCCTTCGCGGCACTCTCTAGTGCAAATCTGTCTAATCAACACAATAAACATACAAAACAAGAACACAATCAAAGAGTGCACATATATTACTCAATATGACATGACATGCATGATTAATGCAAATGCAAGGTAGAACTTGTTACTAGATTGCTTTTAATGATCATTAACTAGTTCTAATAGCTTTTAACAAGTTTATACAGGTTTGGATGTGATTAGATCTCATTTTAGAATCAATTCAACACAATTTAACCAGGAAGATCGGACTAGTCCGCTAGGGACCGGACAAATCCGCACTTTGCGAGATCAGCAGACTAGGGTTTTCTAGATCGACGTAAATTTGGAAATTAGGGGTTGAACTCACGTAAGGAAAAGAGAATAGAAGGTATACCAGGTGTTTAGAACTCCAATGAATCAAGAAACATGGAGGTAGCACTTGGATCTTGGTGATCTAGGGTTGGTGATGAACATGACGGTGGATTGATGATGAAGAACTCAAAGTTGATGGAGATCTTGATCCTCCTTCGTTTCCTCCTATTCTTCTTCTTGCTTGGGATCTTCTCCTCCCTCCTTGATGGTGGCTCTCCACGAAATAGGGTTTGGGTGGGGTGGAAGAGTGGCAAAAAGATGTCAAGCAAAGGGGTGGGGTTGTTTATATAGATGTGGAGGATAGGGTTAGATGCATTTCGAGTTTGAGAGGAGTAGAGGCCGGTTTAGTGTCCCACATGGGCTCTAAAAGAGTTAGGCACGACGTCCCTAGGCCCACATAATCTGAAACCCAAGAAACAAGTCGTAAAACAAAAGATCAACTCGGAGTCACGAAATATCAGACAACTCTGGAAAGGACCGGACTAGTCCGAAGTCGTCCAGAGAGAAAATAGGACAAGTCTTGCCAAAAATAGGACAAGTCCGACTTTAAACAGAGAGGAAAACGGACAAGTCCGCTGGAACACCGAACTAGTCTGGAAAGGTCCATGGACATAGCAAAATTTCAAGGATTCCTGGAATATCGGACTAGTCCGCACAAAATCGGAAAAGTCCAAAGATTTCCAGCGACAAAATCGGACTAGTCCGCAACAAAAATGGACAATTCCGTTTTTAGTCAGAGAGAAATCGGACTAGTCCTCAGCAAAATCGGACTAGTCCGCACTTTCCTGCATTTTAAGTGCGGTTTTGTTCAAAATCAATTTTAAACTCGTTCCTCTTATTGTGGGTTAATATTAAACATGTATATGAGTGTATGTAAGGCATGATGCATGAAAATGAGGGTGTTACAGTCCCACTCTACGAGAGCGGTCCCCTGAGCTTCCATGGCACTAGGGCCGTCCTCTGGGATAGCCTCGGCCACTGCTGAGGAAGTACTTGCAGTCGAAGTTCCAACCTCTGGAATTGGCTCCGAAGGCCCAGCCGCTAGGTCACCAACAACTGGCCCCTCCGGCGGGGGGCCAGCAGCTTCATCATGGCACTCTGGCTCGGCAGCAGGTACCTCCGGGATCACCGCTTCCGTAGCGGGTGTCGAAGGTTCGGTCGGAGCAGAAGCTACTTCTGGCTCCGGCGCAGGCACCTCCTCCGCCTCTGGCTCAAGTGCTGGAGCTTCGACCATCATGGGCTCGGGCGCTGGTGCTTCGACCACCAAAGGCTCAGGCGCCGGCACCTCCGCAGCAACTGGCTCAGATGCCGGAACCTCTTCAACGGCTGGCTCCACAGCCGGAACTTCTGTAGCAACCGGCTTTGCCACCGGAGCTTCCTAGACAACTGGCTCAAGTGTCGGAGATTCATCAACACCTGGCTGTACCGCCGGGACCCCATCAACCACTGGCTCGACTGCCAGGGCTTCAACAACATCCAGCTCTAGGGCCGGAATTGTAGCTTCCTCCGGCTCTACGGCCGGAGCATCCAACATCTCAGCATCCAAACCCGAAGCTTCAACCTCTGGGGCTGGTGCTGCTGGTACATCTTCATTCCCGTGGTCCGGCGCTACCACGGGAGCTTCTGGGGATGAGTCGTCCAAAACCACGACAGCCAGCGTCGGGGCTGCCGCAACCTCAACCACCTCTTGGGACGGCGCTGGAGTCGAAGCCGGAGCTTCAGCCTGCACAGCCTCAACTGTTGCTGCAGGGACCGGAGCTTCAGCCCATTTCTTGGTCATGCTGTGGATGAAGGACGAATAAACTCAAAATACACTTAACAATAAAACAACTGACTGAGGTAAAAAATCAAAAATTACCTCGGAAGGCTTTCGCACCAGTTACCGCGTAACCTCTTCTCCGGACGCTCCTGACTGGCCCTAGCCACCACTGGCGTGGTAGTCCTGGAGGGTCCCCCGGAGCTTGTTGCTGCTATCGTTGTTGCTCTGGTCGAGGCCCCCCTCGACCGGGAGGGACCTCCGGACCCGGAGCCCTCAGCTGGCCCTGGTACCGGAGTCACCTGGCCGGAGCTAGCACCCCAGGAAGAAGCCACTACTGGAGTAGATGCCGTCATCTTAGACCTCCCCCTCTGGGGAGAAGGAGACGCCACGGAAGAAGTATGCCTGGCGGACCTTCTGTCGGCATGCTTCCTCTTACGGCTCGAGGGCTTGGCCAATTCCTTGCCCTTGCCGACAACTTCGGTTCTTGGCTTAGGGGCGGGAACGGAGCCACCTTCCAGAGCTCCGGAGATCGCCAACCCAGTGGACGAGCGCCTCCCAGTGACACCAAGGTCGTCAAGCACCGGCATCGTCCGCCGGAGCTCCCTACTGAATTCTGCCTCCATGTTCAGAGGGAGGAAAGCTGCTAGCGAAGCCAAGTCATCGCCCTCGACATCGATGCCGTGCTGGAACTTTTTGAGGTGGAATTCCAAAGTTGCACCCTACGGTCAACCTGTGGCTCTAATACCAATCTATGATGCCCGGTTCCAAAAAATGAACCAAGCTAACGCATATGTGTGCCCAGGATGTTCATCACACATACACAAGTGCATTCACAAATGAGTATACAGAAAATTACCACAGAACAAGATTAATTAACCAAACTTCATTAAACAAACCATATTATCCTTGAATATAAGTGCTAATGAATATTAATGACAAGTTCAACTAATGCAGCGGAAATAAACTAATTAAGCAAGTAAGCAAAATAAGCATAAGGGATAGCGCAGCTCCAATAACACCACAGGCAAAGCTGACGGTAGACACGGCCTAGAACTCCGCATTCTCACCATTAAACTCCCAATCCTGACCTGCAACTGTTGGGGGGGAATTGCAAGAGTGAGTACATGTCGTACTCAGCAAGTGTGGAAAGTATGACATGTGGCTGATTCAAATGACGAATATAATAATGGATAAGCGCTGAAAAGTACATTAAAACATTTGGAAAGCAATATATTATATGTATGTGAAGTAAACCCATCATAATCGTAAGTAATATCATAATACCAGTCTGAATTCACTACCAACACCAATAATTCCAGATTTCACCATTGCTAATAACCATATTCAATACCAGAAATAAATCCATAACCAATCATAACCATAATACCAACCATAACCATCCCGAATACCATCCCAATACTAAGTCCCCTTTAATCATGGAAGTTGTCCAGGTGCTCATAACCGGGAGCACGGCTATCATGATAGTTTTAGACAGACTCTGCAGAGTTTGTACCACTTTACCCACGTGTTTGTGATTTCATCACCTTTCGATGACTAGATCCTCTATTATGCCGTCTCACACTTCCGTCGGTGTGTGGCCAAGAGATCACAAAATAGCCTTTAAAAAGGGATTACTAGCCTATTTAGACCCCACTGAGGTTTCACCGGTGGCGATGTCTTCAATAGAGAACATCTTCAACCAAGGGCCCCCTCTTGAGCCATTCGGATCCCAGGGTAGTCCCACCAATCATCAACAAACCCAATCTAACTACCCCTTCCCCGAGCATCCACAATGGTCCAAACAGCACTAGCAAAGCCCTAATTAATTAGCTACGCTGCACCCATACTTGGCCTCGTGGTGGCACTGTAATCCTGTCTTATTCTCGCATGAACCGGTCCTTAGATCTAAAGCAAGCAAACCACCATGACATCCAACACATCCACGTACTGGGCTTGCTTAGATCACCCATTACCGTATCATATTTAACCAGTTCATGTTAACCATAATCTCATCCATCCATAATTAGATTGAGTAGTGTTGTTGTTCTTCCATCCCAGTTGATTAAGCGAAGCAAAAGGTAAAAGCCCTTCCCGACTCTCTACCATATATTCCAGGTGACAAGGGTGGTCAGAAAAACTAGTAAACTTCCTATCATAGGATTCCCATCAAATTGACACAAGCATGCAATTTTGCAAACAAAACATTTATTTTCAAAAATAGGATCAATATGCTTCAAGGACACTTGCCTTGCTCTTGTTGTTGATTAGGATCAAAGCCTTCAAACTCTTGGTGCTGTAGATCCTTCACGGCACTCTCTAGCGCAAATCCGTCTAATCAACACAATAAACATACAAGACAAGAACACAATCAAAGAGTGCACATATATTACTCAATATGACATGACATGCATGATTAATGCAAATGCAAGGTAGAACTTGTTACTAGATTGCTTTTAATGATCATTAACTAGTTCTAATAGCTTTTAACAAGTTTATACAGGTTTGGATGTGATTAGATCTCATTTTAGAATCAATTCAACACAATTTAACCAGGAAGATCGGACTAGTCCGCTAGGGACCGGACAAATCCGCACTTTGCGAGATCAGCAGATTAGGGTTTTCTAGATCGACGTAAATTTGGAGATTAGGGGTTGAATTCACGTAAGGAAAAGAGAATAGAAGGTATACCAGGTGTTTAGAACTCCAATGAATCAAGAAACATGGAGGTAGCACTTGGATCTTGGTGATCTAGGGTTGGTGATGAACTTGACGGTGGATTGATGATGAAGAACTCAAAGTTGATGGAGATCTTGATCCTCCTTCATTTCCTCCTCTTCTTCTTCTTGCTTGGGATCTTCTCCTCCCTCCTTGATGGTGGCTCTCCACGAACTAGGGTTTGGGTGGGGTGGAAGAGTGCCAAAAAGATGTCAAGCAAAGGGGTGGGGTTGTTCATATAGATGTGGAGGATAGGGTTAGATGGATTTCGAGTTTGAGAGGAGTAGAGGCCAGTTTAGTGTCCCACATGGGCTCTAAAAGAGTTAGGCACGACGTCCCTAGGCCCACATAATGTGAAACCCAAGAAACAAGTCATAAAACAAAAGATCAACTCGGAGTCGCGAAATATCGGACAAGTCTGGAAAGGACCGGACTAGTCCAAAGTCGTCCAGAGAGAAAATCGGACAAGTCTGGCCAAAAATAGGACAAGTCCGACTTTAAACAGAGAGGAAAACGGACAAGTCCGCTGGAACACCGGACTAGTCCAGAAAGGTCCAGGGACATAGCAAAATTTCAAGGATTCTTGGAATATCGGACTAGTCCGCACAAAATCAGACAAGTCCGAACATTTCCAGCGGCAAAATTGGACTAGTCCGCAGCAAAAATGGACAATTCCGTTTTTAGTCAGAGAGAAATCGGACTAGTCCTCAGCAAAATCGGACTAGTCCGCACTTTCCTGCATTTTAAGTGCGGTTTTGTTCCAAATCAATTCTAAACTCGTTCCTCTTGTTGTGGGTTAATATTAAACATGTATATGGGTCTATGTAAGGCATGATGCATGAAAATGAGGGTGTTACAGTCCCACTCTACGAGAGCAGTCCCCTGAGCTTCCACGGCACTAGGGCCGTCCTCCGGGATAGCCTCGGCCACTCCGAGGAAGTACTTACAGTCGAAGTTCCAACCTCCGGAATTGTCTCCGAAGGCCCAGCCGCTAGGTCATCAACAACTGGACCCTCCGGCAGGGCGCCAGCAGCTTCATCATGGCACTCTGGATCGGCAGCGGGTACCTTCGGGATCACCGCTTCCGGAGCGGGTGTCGAAGGTTTGGTCGGAGCAGAAGCTACTTCTGGCTCTAGCGCAGGCACCTCCTTCGCCTCTGGCTCAAGTGCTAGCGCTTCGACCATCATGGGCTCGGGCGCTGGCACTTCGACCACCAAAGGCTCAGGCGCCGGCACCTCCGCAGCAACTGGCTCAGACGCCGGAACCTCTTCAATGGCTGGCTCCACAGCCAGAACTTCTGTAGCAACCGACTTTGCCGCCGGAGCTTCCTAGACAACCGGCTCAAGTGTCGGAGATTCATCAACACCTGGCTCTACCGCCGAGACCCCATAAACCACCGGCTCGACTGCCAAGGCTTCAACAACATCCAGCTCTAGGGTCGGAATCGCAGCTTCATCCGGCTCTGCGGCCGGAGCGTCCAACATCTCAGCATCCAAACCCGGAGCTTCAACCTCTGGGGCTGGCGCTGCTGGTACATCTTCATTCCCGTGGTCCGGCGCTACCACGGGAGCTTCTGGGGATGAGTCGTACAAAACCACGACAGCCAGCGTCGGGGCTGCCGCAACCTCAACCACCTCTTGGGACGGCGCTGGAGTCGAAGCCGGAGCTTCAGCCTGCACAGCCTCAACTGCTGCTGCAGGGACCGGAGCTTCAGCCCTTTTCTTGGTCATGTTGTGGATGAAGGACGAATAAACTTAAAATACAGTTAACAATAAAACAACTGACTGAGGCAAAAAATCAAAAATTACCTCTGAAGGCTTCCGCACCAGTTATCACGGAACCTCTTCTCCGAACGCTCCAGACTTGCCCCAACCGCCACTAGCGTGGTAGTCCTGTAGGGTCCCCCGGAGCTTGTTGCTTCTATCGGCGTTGCTCTAGTCGAGGCCCCCCTCGACCGGGAGGGACCTCCGGACCCGGAGCCCTCAGCTGGCCCTGGTACCGGAGTCACCTGGACGGAGCTAGCACCCCAGGAAGAAGTCACTACTGGAGTAGATACCGTCATCTTAGACCTCCCCCTCCGGGGAGAAGGAGACGCCGCGGAAGAAGTATGCCTGGCGGACCTTCTGTCGGCATGCTTCCTCTTACGGCTCGAGGGCTCGGCCAATTCCTTGCCCTTGCCAACGACTTCGGTTCTTGGCTTAGGGGCGGGAATGGAGCCACCTTCCAGAGCTTCGGAGATCACCAACCCAGTGGCCGAGCGCCTCTCAACGACACCAAGGTCGTCAAGCACCAGCATCGTCCATCGGAGCTCCCTACTAAATTCTGCCTCCATGTTCAGAGGGAGGAAAGCTGCCAGCGAAGCCAAGTCATCGCCCTCAACGTCGATGCCGTGCTGGAACTTTTTGAGGTGGAACTCCAAAGTTGCACCCTCCATGTTGGACTTCAAACCGGCCTCGATCCGGTCGTTGTTCAGCACACTGTTGAGGGCCCAAGCCAACTTCTCCCTCCTCTTCAGCGGAGCCCACCTGTTGGTCAGGAAGTTGCAAAACACCGCCTGGGGAGTCACCCGTCCCTCCACGCACAGGCGGATACTGGTTAGAGGAGGGTTGAAGGCATCCGACAACACCGGAGCATCACTCCAAACTGCAGTGTCGATGTTGGGGAGGCCTTCCGGCAGCTCCAGCTTCTCGTGCTCCTCCACCCTGATTACAATCCAATCCTTCTTCCAGTCATCCCACTTCCCAGAAGGGAACGACCACAAGTACTTGTACGGGCACTTCTTGCGCTTCACAAAATAGTAGAAGCCAAGGTACTCATCACTCTTGCCCGTGGTTCGGACAGTGAAGAAGGTGCGGAAAATCTCAATGCGGGGGGGGGGGGGGGGGGGGGGGGGATGCCCACCCATATCTCGCAGAAGTGGACAAAGATTGACACCAGTAGAATGGAGTGGGGGCCAAGGTGGTACAGCTCCAGACCATAGAAGTCTAGCAGCATCAAGAAGAAAGAGGAGAAAGGTGGGATCAGTCCCACCATGGCGTATGCGGAGAAGTACACCATGTCGCCGGCGTGTTCCTTCTCGAACAGGAGCTTGCCGGCGCGGACCAAGTGGTTGAAGAAGTCAGGGGACCATCCCATGAGGGACCAGACCTTTTTCAAATCGTCATCGGTCTTTAGTCGGCTCTGGCGGAGACCCAACTCCATCGCGGCACAGCGAGTCAAGAGAGGAAAGGCAAGCAAAAGTTTGGAAGGTTTGAGCACAAGATCGACTGAAAGGCGTAAAGAACCCCAAACGGTGCGTTCTTTCCTTCATAAGTAAGCCACCGCAACGCCTGGATGGAAACCACAGAGGAGTCGACGATACCAGTAAAAAATTTCACCCCGCCAATGACAAGGGGGCCCGAGGCCACCTGACGAACAAGTCGAGGTTCTTACCCCAGGCGAACAGTTGTCATCATGAAAGGCGGGAAACCCGAAGGCGGTGGTCTATCAGGGCGCGCGGAACCGATACGATTTTCGTATCGGCAACTGGCGACCTTCAATTGTGTGAGATCCGCACGCTGAGATCTCACCTAACGCCTCCTGGATATGCCACGTCCGAAGATCCTGGAAGTCACGGCTAAAAAACCGAAGAATGGACCCACCTACGGCGGAATGACTTCATCCAAAAGGTCTCTCCCGGAGGTGGGCCCAGGGGGCCACTATCGCTACCCTCCGTACCGGATACCCCTTGGGATTGCAAAGATCATAAGGAAACTCCATCTACCAAATTTGAAGACCTCCGAAGGCCCCACATGTCAGGCATAGCCGGACCTGCTTCCCTGACATGGTTAGTCCCAGGGCCGTCACGTGTATTACAAGACCGGAGCTATCACCCACACATGGGAAGCTCCGGTCAGAATACCAATATGGCACCCCCGGACCTAACCCCAGATAGAGGGAGGATCTGGTACTGACATGTGTCCAAAGGCACCAGACGTCCCCGTCCACGACGGTAAGCTCCGAAGCTACCACGTGGCAACCGCCGGACCTTCAACTTCAACTATCAGGCCGGTGGACCCCCCAACGGCTCCGGACCTTCAAGGATCAATCAAAGGCTTCAAGACTTGATTAAGTGTCATTAATACCATATTAATGACACACGATCGGATGGCCCTTAATACTGGTCATTAATTGTGTATCAAACATGTGTAACCGCCAAGGCCACCTGTCGAGCCAGGCTAACGATGTAACGACCAGTCCTTGTACTATAAAAGGACTGGTCGACGATACACAAGGGACGGTTCCATACCAATGAACTCTCTGAGCTAGTCGAGCTTCTTCTTTTGGAGCTTCTTCTAGACTCAGATGCTTAATACATCACCAACACACCCCGTGGAGTAGGGTATTACGCTCAGGCGGCCCGAACCATATAAATCTTTGTGTACACTTGTCTTTCACCTTCTTGAATCTCTGCACGCCCATTACCGAACTACAACTCCTTAATCCACCTAAGGTAGTGTCGGGAGATCTGCCGGATCCAAACGCCGACAGAATGTTAGGAAGGTTTTCAAGCACTAGTAAAACACCTCACAACAACACCAGTATTAGCCCAACCAGACACAACAAGATCCTTTGATGTTTATTGTGATGCATCTGGAATTGGTCTAGGTTGCGTATTAATGCAAGACAGAAGGGTGATCGCTTATGGATCACGGTAGCTTCGAAACCATGAGCAGCATTATCCGACTCATGATCTTGAACTCGCTGTCGTGGTACTAGCATTAAAGATGTGGAGAAACTATCTATGGGGCAACCTAGTACATCTCTACACCAATCACAAAAGCTTGAAGTACATATTCACCCAGAAACAATTGAATATGCGACAACAAAGATGGTTGAATTAATCAAAGACTATGACATTGAGATCCACTACCATCCCGAAAAAGCAAATGTAGTCACAGATGCGCTAAGTCGCAAGTCCCATATCAATAACCTTTCTATCGCCTTGATAGAGGAAGAAGAACCGAGTCTCTACTTTGTTCCATACGGGGCACTCTACAACCTAGCCCTCATTCCTACCATAAGGGAGGAAATTATGGAGGCTCAGAAAGAGGACAAGGGCATATCCCATATTCATCAACGAATGAAAAAGGGGGAAATGAAGTGTTTTTGAGGTGATGATGGCGGTACCATCTAGTTTAAAGACCGCATCGTGGTACCCCACAATGTGGAACTTCGGAAGAAAATCTTGGACGAAGCTCATTTGTCCAAATATTCTATTCATTCGGGGAGTAACAAATCATACCAAGACTTGAATAAGAAATTTTGGTGGACTCGGATGAAAACGGAAATAGCGAAGTATGTTTCCGAATGTGATACATGTCGACGAGTGAAAGCCGACCATCTAAAGTAAGCCAGACAACTACAACCTTTATGCATACCGGCCTGGAAATGGGAGGACATCAGCATGGATTTCATTGTTGGATTACCTCTCACCTCTCACAAGCATGACTCGATTTGGGTGATAGTCGATCGACTCACCAAGTCGGCTAACTTTATTCCAGCCAATGTCAAGTATGTGGCACAACAGTATGTAGAGTTGTATATTGCCAGGATCCTATGCATACACGAAGTACCCCGCACTATCATATCAGATCGTGGAACCTTGTTCGTTTCTCAATTTTGGGAGCAGCTCCACGCATCCTTGGGTACCAAGTTGATTCGAAGCTCAGCTTACCACCCACAGACTGATGGTCAAACGGGATGAGTACACCAAGTGCTAGAGGATATGCTCCGCGCCTGTGCCATCCACCATGGTAAGAATTGGGATGATCACCTACCATTGGCGGAGTTTTCATACAACAATGGTTATCAGACTAGCATCCAAATGGCGCCATATGAAGCTCTTTATGGCCGGAAATGCCACACACCTTTGAACTGGTGTGGATCCGGTGAACGAGATCGAGTATGAGTTATTCAAGCCAACCTCAAGGTTGCCCAGTCTTGCGAGAAAAGCTATGTGGACAGACGACGTTGATCGCTTCATTTTGATATCGGGCATCACGTTTACCTTCGTGTATCTCCAATGAAAGGGATTCATCGCTTCGGAGTAAAAGGGAAGCTGGCTCCGTGTTTCATCGGACCATTCGCAATAAGTGAGAAATGCGGACCTGTAGCCTATCGGCTAGAGCTGCCAGCATCGCTGTCAGGGGTGCACAATGTGTTTCACATTTCACAATTGAGAAAGTGTCTTCAGGCCCCAGCGAAAGTCCGCATGGAGGATTTGGAAGGTCTCCAACCAGATCTTACTTACTCCGAACATCCAACCCAGATAATTGATAAGAAGACTCGTACCACAAGAAACCGCACCTTGTGTTTCTACAAGATCTTGTGGGGAAACCACACCGCTGATGAAGTAACGTGGGAAAGCGAGGAATATCTTAAAGCCAATTATCCGGACTTGTTAACACCATATGTTGATTAGATATTTTCTTTTTATCCTTCCTTTCATAATCTCGGGACAAGATTCTGTTAAGGGGGGATGTAAATCCCACATTTTCCTTCATATGAGGTTCAGTGGTAAGTTGGTTGTTAACCCTAGTGGAGACCAATTATAACCATGCCTATAAACTTGATCTCATCAAATCTTTTCTTCTACTCATGCTTTAATTTATTAAACATGAGGAATGGACTTTACCATTAAATTTAGATTAATTCTTTTGACCTCTCTTCAAAGTTTGGAATTATTTGAATAAAGATTGCTAGGTCAATTAATATGCAGTACCAAATAGATATTCGAATTAATATAAATTCAATATATAGTACTGTATATTTGGCCCTGTCAAAAAATTATTCAATTCAGAGGCCATAAATTTTTCTATGGTTTTCTAATATTCCAAATTGACTTCCTGCAAAGTTTCATAAATTTTGAACTCCATTTGCTATTTTAATTGAGACGCTTAGCAAATTCAAACTTTGTTTTGAATTCAAATTTCGAATTCTGTTCAAATAGATTGAGCATTAAGATCTGAACCCACTCTCATGGTCAGCATAACTTGCTTGACTTATCCTCATAGTTTCACAATTTTTGGAACTCAATTGCTATTTAAATCAGTGACACCATTGAATTTAATCCAAATTCAAATTTGAATTTGAAATTCAATTGAAACTTGCTCCAATTCAAAATCCAATTGCAGAATTAAATTCTAGATATTTATTTGAGCCTCCCCACAAAAATCTAGAATTTTTGCACAAAATTTTGTGGGAGAATTGAAGTTATAGAGAAGGGAAGTGGATAAGAGGAGGTGGGGCCCACTGTCAGCCAAACCACTCGAGGAAACCCACGAGGGGGGGGGGGTTCTCTGTCTCCAGCTCGCCCCGCCGATCGACGCCGGCAGCGCACGACATCGTGACGCGCATGAATCCACCGAACTGCTTGCTTGCTTGATGCCGTGGCGCGCTCCCCTTTCCCCTCCGTCCCAATAAATACCCCCCTTGGCCATCACCGTTGGACTCCATCCCGGTTCACGCCATTTCCGCCGCCCCTGTTTGATTGAGTCTCGCCGACGATTGCAACTGTTTCGTCTCGAGCTGTAAGTAGATAAAGATCTTGTCACAAACTCCTCTACGTATTCTCATTGGTCGTTGATCGTGAGATAGCTTCTGCTTGGCATATTTTGAAGTTTCCCAGTCGCTATTGAGGAAGCCGCCGAGAGACCTCACTGTCTTGCCGTCAAACTCCAGTTCTAGACCATCTCCAGCCCCGATACTTTAAGCAAAAAAGTTCGCAATCCTCTCTAGTTCATGCTCACAGAATCTAAGCTTATGACCTACAGTGTAACTTGAGTTCTTGTTCAAGAACCGAATGATTTCTCAATAGAACAGCAAAGCTTCGCGCTTAAATTCATTTCATTCTTGCAATCATCCTTTAATCTAGTTAGCAGATAGCTTCTATGTGTCCTCGGGAAGCTCCATGCCCAAAAACCCTGAAAGTTATCAACTGAGCATCTTAGATTTCAAGTTTTTGCGGTCGCCGTTTGAAAAACCGCACTTCGCTGTCGAACTCAGCCTTGTCGGCAATTTCACTCCAAGCTAACCCCCAAATTATACTCTTGGTGCTCCCAGAAACCTCCCCGACCTTTTCCCAAGCCTATTGAGCCATTCCCGAGCATTTCCGACAAAGGCCGAAACCCTAACTCCGCAGTCATTGTCGTGTCGCTGTCTCCGGCCATCGCCGGCGTGATTGGACGCCACCATCGGCTTGCGCGGTTGATTTTAGGGTTGAGCGGTCACGACGAGGCCGAAAGGAGGACGACGCACCTAAGTCCGGCGAAGCACCACCGCGGTTCTGGCGAGAAGTGCCGTCACGTCGGGAAGTAGATGAAGGCCTATGGGCCCCACTTGTGAGCGCCTATTCTAACGCCCGGGATCACCTACGGCACTGGATCCGGTGCGGCTGCACGATTAAACCTTGTGGCCCCGGTGTGGCCCAGATGCGATTGGACCATTCAAATGAAGTGGGACCAGCCCCTTTTATTTGAAATTTCCAATTGGAAAATAAATCCAGATTCAATCCAAACATAGAAAATCCATAACTTCCAGTAGAATTATCCAAAAATTCCCAAATAAATTTTGTTAGAACCAGCATGAAATGTGCATCTAGGACTCCCTTGTGGGTTTTGGATGATTTGTGACAAGCAATTGGGATCCTAACCTCTTTGTTGAGATGAATGCAGACCTATAATAGAAAAATGAACAAAATACCAAAAAGAAGGGATGAAGTGGAGCAAAGTGGAAATGAGCTTAAGGAAAAAGAGTAGTAGATTATTGTGTATGGAGTGTGTTAAGGAAACACACCCCAAGAGCTCAATCATAATTAAACACACACATTGCACAAAGTTACACAAGACCGGACTAGTCCGATCACAACCGGACTAGTCCGATAACCTTTCTGCACCAGATCGGACAAATCTGATATCTGTCAGACTAGTCCGATATCTTTCTGACTAGAATCGGACTAGTCCTCCCCAGTGCGGACTAGTCCTCAAAACACTACACAAGTCACACAAAATCGGACAAGTACGTTATCAACCGGACTAGTCCGATATTCTTTCTGATCCACTTCGGACAAGTCCGACATTTACACGGACTAGTCCGAAAAACCCACTGATCTAAATCGGACAAGTCCTCCAAGTGCGGACTTGTAATCCAACACACTTAGGGTTTCACATGTCCGGACAAGTCTGATGTCCATCCGACTAGTCCGAAGATTTCCAGTAGCGAAATCGGACAAGTCCGTTTTCAGCCGGACTAGTCCGATATTTCGGGACACTTAGGGTTTGCTACACACAGCACACCGGACTAGTCCGGTGACCACCACGGACTAGTCCAAACTTTCTGAACCCTAACGGTAACTTTTAGAAACCCCATATAAATAGAGGTGCACGGCCCAATTTCAAAAACTCTCGAACCCTAGCGTCGTCACACCTCCCAAGAGCCTTAAAAACGACATCTCTCCACGAAATTAAGTGCAACATCGATCAATCCCTTGAGGATTCACTCTATATCATTGAAGAGACACTTGCAACACCACATTGAGCTCTTGGTTTGATTCTCTAACACACTCATGCGTTTCAATTGTAACTTTTGAGTGTGTTTTCGGTGGCATTGTGTTTTGTAATCTAAGGGAGCTCTCAACATGTGAGAACGCCCCTTGAATTCGGTTATTCACCCCTTTGTGATTAGTGGAATAGGATTGGCCTTCGTGGCGATCCAACGAGGATAGGGTTGAAGAAGACCCGGTCCTTTTGTGGACTCCTCAATGTGGACGTAGGTTGCCTTCGTGGTAGCCGAACCACGGGATAAATCGTTGTGTCTTGTTTTAGTGTTCGTAATTCTAATTAATCAACTCAATCTAGGGTTTCATACACATTGTTCATCTTACGTTAAATTGTTGAACATAAGACTTAATTGTGATATAATCCAGCATATAACTGTTAAACTGTTGTTTGATTCTATATTTCCGCTGTACACATAAAAGAATCAAACCAATCAATCAAGTTTATCAACTTAGTCCGTGAACACCGGACTAGTCCGCACTTTACCGGACTAGTCCGGTATCTCTGGTATTGAGCTTGTTGTTGAGTGTTGCAGGATCCGACAATTTTCAAAAAGGCCTATTCACCCCCCCCTCTAGGCCTACATTCAATTGGTATCAGAGCAGGTTCTTCAAGAAATAGTCTAATCACTCGAAGAGATCATGTCGGACATGAAGGACGTCCACAAAATCAACAACCAAGAGGAGGTTAACAACGACAAGACCCAAAAAGTGGAGAAGTACCTCAAAGCCATTCAAGACTTTGAGGACGATGATGAGGAGACGCTGGAGCTAAAGGCACTCCTCAGAAAGAAGGCACTTTCCAAAGGGAAAGCGAAAGTTGAAGAGAAGAAGAAGGGGAGTAGTCACACCGACTACTCCCGATATCCTTTTAACTATGATCGTCTAAATTCCAATAACAACCATTACTTATCTATCCCACTTGGAAAAGCCCCACACTTCGATGGAAGTGATTACTCAATGTGGAGGCAGAATATCAAGATGCATTTGATTTCCCTAAATCCAAGTCTATGGCATGTTGTATGCACAGGGATAGATATTCCGGATGACAACGAAGAGCTCACCCCAAGCCAAGAGCAGGCCATTCATAGAAATGCTCAAGCCGCAGCTGTAATCACCTCCTCACTCATTCGGGACGAGTTCACCAAGGTGGATGGACTCGAAATTGCTAAGGAGATATGGGATACTCTGCAAACTGCACATGAAGGTGACCGACATGTGCGTGAAGCAAAGATTGAGATGATCGAAGGCGAACTAGGAAGATTCGCAATTGAGGAAGACGAGTCACCCCAAGATATGTACAATCGATTGAAGACACTCGTTAACAAAGTTCGATCATATGGGAGCAAGAAGTGGAATGAACACGAGGTTGTAAAGCTCATCCTTGGAGCTTTTATGCCTCGCAGTGTCACACTATGTTCCATGATTAGAGAAAGCCCCGGATACAAAAAGATGACTCCGGATGAACTGCTTGGAAAAATTATCAACTTTGAGATGATGGAAAAACAAGAAAAGCACGTCAAGGAAATTGCCGACCTCACCTCGGCTAAGAAGAAAGGGTTGCTTTAAAGTCCACCCTCAAGCCTCTATCCAAAGAAGCAAGAGAAGCACAACTAGAGGAAGACAGTGACAAAGAGAGCAGTGAGCTAGATGAAGAGGACATGATATTATTCATGAAAAAGTTCAAGAGAATAATTAAGAAAATACAAGGGACAAAATCAAGTGAAGGCAAGTACAAGGAAAGAACAAAGCCAAAGTTGAGACGGGTGTGCTATAATTGTGGTGAGTATAACCACTTTATAGTTGATTGCCCATATGAGGACAACAAGAAGAAGACCAAAGAATCCAAGCCTCAACCTAAGAAATTCTTCAAGAAGAAGAAACAAGCCGAACAAGTGCACATTGGGAAGGAGTGGGACTCAAACGATGAGTCCTCATCATCCGATGAAGAAGAGATGGCTAGCATAGCCATCGAGAGCACGCCCAAGAAATCTACACTCTTCCCTACACTCGGTGCAAGGAAGGAAAATGGCACTTGCCTTATGGCAAAGGAAGGTAAACACAAGGTAATCATCAAAAACCCTTCCGTGCATTCCTACTCTAGTGATGATGAAATAGATAGTGATGATGAGGATATGCTAAATGGACTAGATAGGAAAACTGCAACAAAAATGAAATTTTTACTTGATCAACTTGTTGAGAAGGAGAGGTTAATTCATCGTCAAGAGGACATGATTATCTCCCAAAAGGAGGAGTATGTCGAACTTGACAAACTTCTAGAGCTTGAAAAGGAGAAAAACAATTCACTAGAGCTTGAGTTAGCTTCAAGCAAGAAAGCTTGCTTGGAGTTAACTGACTCAAATGTTGCAATCAAGGACCAACTTGCTGACCTGATCAAGGTTAACAAGATCCTTGAAGTGCAAGTTGAGTCACTCAAGCTGAGTAAACCTTCCTCCTCTTCAAATTCACCTTCTCAACCCACTAAAACTGAGTTTGCTCATATGTGCACATGTAGTAAAACTGACACCAGATTGAAAGGGAATTCAACCTCCACAAAGGATAAAAATCCTACCCAATGTGGCATATTTGACAAGGAGAAGATCAACTATGCACGTAGTGCATACTTGGTCCAAAGACCTCCAAATGTCAAATATGGCATTGGTTACTCTTATGATGAAAAGCAGCATGCTGGAAGTCATAAGAATAACAAGGAAAGGATTTCTTTTGTGAAGGGAAGACCCTCTCAAACTGGTAAGTCGAAGGATAAAAACTTGAACTCACACGAATACCGGCCTAGTTCGGTTGGTGTTCGGACAAGTCTGGCCCCCCAGACTAGTCCGATTCATAAACAACAGCAGCTATTATTCAAAACTTTTGATGCCTCCTATGTGTTAATGAGAAATAATCTTGGCAATGTCTGTGCTTATTATGTTGGGCCACGCCATGGGAACACAAAATCCCATGTGTGGGTGCCCAAATGTATTGTAACTAACCTCCAAGGACCCAAGCAAGCTTGGGTACCTAAAACCAAAGCATAATTTGTTTTTGCAGGCCTATTCCTCCGGTGGATCCAAATGGGTGCTAGACAGTGGATGCACCAACCATATGACCGGAGAAAGGAGGATGTTCGTGGAATATGAAGAGAATGAGGATCCAAACGAGGGCATCTACTTCGGAGATAATAGTCAAGGAAGGGTGCTCGATACCGGTAAAATTGCAATATCCTCTGAACACACACTTTCTCATGTTTTAAATGTTGAATCTTTAGATTATAACCTATTGTCCATATCTCAACTATGTGACAAAGGTTATAATTGCTTGTTCACTAACGAGGGTGTGACCGTCTCTAGGAGGAGTGATGGTTCCATTGCATTCAAGGGTATGTTGAACGGAAAGCTTTACCTTGTTGACTTCAACAAGGATAAAGCCAAACTCGACACATGCTTGATTGCAAAAACCAACATCGGTTGGCTGTGGCATAGACGGCTAGCGCATGTTGGTATGAGGAATCTTCAAAAACTCCTCAAGGGCGATCACATCCGCGGTTTGAAGGATGTTGTTTTTGAGAAAGACAGGCCTTGTAGCGCGTGCCAAGCCGGGAAGCAAGGTGGAGCACATCATCCCGCAAAGAACGTCATGACTACAACAAGACCGCTCGAACTACTTCACATGGACTTGTTTGGTCCAATTGCTTACATAAGCATCAGCGGTAACAAATACGGTTTAGTTATCATTGATGATTTTTCTCGCTTCACTTGGGTTTTCTTTTTGCATGATAAGTCAGAAACACAAGGAACACTCAAGAAGTTCTTCAAGCGAGCTCAAAACAAATTTTCATTGACAATCATGAGTATTCGAAGCGACAATGGCACGAAGTTCAAGAACACACAAGTGGAGGAGTACCTTGATGAAGAGGGCATCAAGCACGAATTTTCAGCGCCATACTCGCCACAACAAAATGGAGTTGCCGAAAGAAAGAACCGAACACTCATAGAGATGGCAAGAACAATGCTCGATGAGTACAAGACTTTGGATCGATTTTGGGCGGAAGCGATTAACACTGCTTGCCACGCCTCAAATCGACTTTATCTTCATCGACTACTCAAGAAGACTCCCTATGAGCTACTTACCGGTAACAAACCAAACATTTCATATTTTTGAGTTTTCGGTTCTCCATGTTATATCCTGAGCAAGAAGCCTAGGACTTCAAAGTTCGCTTTTGAAGTCTGATGAAGGTTTCTTGCTTGGTTATGATTCGAACACTTACGCCTATCGTGTTTTCAACAAGGCCTCTGGACTTGTTGAAGTAGCACGTGACGTAGTGTTCGATGAGACTAATGGCTCCCAAAAGGAGCAAGTTGATCCATGTGAATTAGGTAAAGAAGAAGCTCCTTGTCAAGCATTGAAAAGAATGGCTCTAGGCAAAGTTCGACCACAAGAGCCACCTCACGTACATGAGGAAAATGAACCACAAGAGGAGACCATCAATCAAGGGGGATCTTCAACACAAGATCAACCACAAGAGTACGAAGATGATCAACAAGTCAATGAAGGCAACCACTTAGGGGGAGAAGCAGACAATCATGAAGACACAACTCCACAAGTTCCACACCCAAGAGTACACCAATGCGTCCAAAGGGATCACCCAATCGACAACATCATCAGTGACATCCAAAAGGGAGTAACCACTAGATCTCGCATAGCTAACTTTTGTGAGCATTATTCGTTTGTATCCTTTTTGGAACCACGTAGGATTGAGAATGCATTGAAGGATTCGGACTGGGTGGTGGCAATGCAAGAAGAATTGAACAACTTCAAGTGGAACGAGGTGTGGGAACTTGTGGCAAGACCCAATGCAAACATCGTTGGCACCAAGTGGGTCTTCCGCAACAAACAAGATGAACACGGGGTGGTGACAAGGAACAAGGCACGACTTGTGGCCAAAGGGTACTCACAAGTCGAAGGTTTGGATTTCGATGAGACTTTTGCTCCAGTAGCTAGGCTTGAATCTATTAGAATATTACTTGCATATGCTACTCACCACGATTTCAAGCTGTATCAAATGGATGTGAAAAGCAACTTCCTCAACGGACCAATCAAGGAAGAGGTGTACGTGGAGCAACCACCCGGGTTTGAAGACGAAGAGTTCCCCGACCACGTATTCAAATTGCGTAAGGCTCTCTACGGCCTCAAACAAGCTCCTAGAGCTTGGTATGAGTGTCTTAGAGATTTATTAATTGAGAATGGTTTTCAAATTAGCAAAGTAGATTATACATTATTTACAAAGAATTTAGACAATGATCTCTTTATTTGTCAAATTTATGTTGATGATATAATCTTTGGGTCAACTAATCAATCTTTTTGTGAGGAATTTAGCAAAATCATGACAGACAGGTTTGAAATGTCAATGATGGGAGAATTAAAATACTTCTTGGGATTCCAAGTGCGGCAACAAAAGGAAGGAACGTTCATAAGCCAAACCAAGTACACGCAGGACATACTTAAGAAGTTTGGCATGGACAAAGCAAAGCCCATAAAGACCCCCATGGCAACAAATGGCCACTTGGATCTCAATGAAGATGGAACTAACGTCGACCAAAAGGTATATCGCTCCATGATTGGATCTCTACTCTATGTGCATCTAGGCCAGATATTATGTTGAGTGTATGTTTGTGTGCAAGATTTCAAGCCAACCCTAAGGAATGTCACTTGACAGCCATAAAAAGGATCCTGAGATATTTAGTTCATACACCCAACCTTGGTCTTTGGTACCCAAAAGGTTCAAAATTCAATCTCATTGGTTACTCCGATGCAGATTATGTCGGGTGCAGAGTAGATAGAAAAAGCACCTCCGGCACATGCCAATTCCTAGGGAGATCCTTAGTTTCTTGGTCCTCCAAGAAACAAAATTCCATTACCCTATCCACAGCCGAAGCGGAGTATGTTGCAGCCGGGAGTTGTTGTGCACAACTCCTTTGGATGCGACAAACTCTAAGGGATTACAGTTACAATATGAACTGCATTCCTCTCCTTTGTGACAATGAGAGTGCCATTAAAATTGTCCACAATCCAGTTGAGCACACTAGAACTAAACACATAGACATAAGACATCATTTTTTGAGATACCATTCTATGAAAAGAGATATAACCATCTCACATGTCAACACCCAAAAGCAATTGGCCGACATATTCACCAAGCCACTTGATGAAAAGCGTTTTTGCGAACTCCGAAATGAACTAAATATCCTTGATGCTCGGAGTGTGGCTTGAAAAGTTGCATACCTCTATGAATTCTTCAAAAATGTTGATTGAATTGTGAAAATCATCTCTCTCAATTTTCTTGAAAAACTATGTCAGTTACTAGATCTTGATGAATTATGATCATTGTTTGATTGTTGTATGCTTACTGGTCAAATTCATCAAGACTAACTGATTTGATTTGCCCCTCTATTCTCTATTTATGAACCTTCAAATATATATGAATGGGATATGCAAATTTCTCCTGGTGACCACAGACTAGTCCGTGGTTACCCGGACTAGTCCGCCCATGCAGATTAGTCCGCTGAGTGCCGGTTAGGCCGGACTAGCCTATAGACCATGGACTAGTCCGATATAGCTCTCTGGATGAGTTCGGACTAGTCCGGTTATCTCCGGACTTGTCCGATTTTTCGTGTCCATAATCCTAGCCGCCACCAAACCCTAATTCCTCTCATCCCCACTCTTGCTCACGCACTCTCTCTCTTGCGCTCGAGCTCCCAAGGCGATTCCTTGCTCCATTCATCAAAAAGGTCCGCATTTTGGCGGAAATCAAGCTTGACCTCGTGCGGATTGAAGCTAGCGGACTTGTCCGGGCTCCAACTCCCTAATCTTCAAGCTTCAATCGATTTCTTCGGTAATTTTCTTCCAAACCCTAGAAATCTTATTTTTCTCCATTGTTGATCGAATAGCCTAGCATCTTTCGCTATATACATGCTTCCTTGATGTACTACGTGTATGCTAGACTTATAGTGCATTAGGAATCAGTTTTTGTCCAAACCGTTAGGTTTTTGAGGATGAACACCGAACTAGTCCGGTCCATGCACGGACAAGTCCGGTCCCCTAGACTAGTCCGTGCCTGTGCACCGGACAAGTCCGATGTTTTTGAACCTAAATCCTAGTTCCTCAATTCCTCAATGCAATTCCTTGCTATCTTTTCATACCTATGCCTTGTATCACTCATCATCATTCTTGCAAATCTTTCTCAGATCATGTCGAGCACAAACGATGAAATCTCCGACTTTGAGGCCGAGATGGACCACGAGGTGGCACCTCGGACCTCAACGGGTCTTGGCAAGAAGCGCCAAGAAAGACCCTCCGAGCCTGCTCCCTCCCCTCCTCAGGTTCGAAGGAAGGTGCTGGCAAAGAAGCCAGTTTCCAAGGCAGCCGCATCATCAAGTGGCCCTCGCCAAGCAAAGGGCAAGGGCAAAGGGATAGCAATGGGTCCAATTGGCCCTTTGAAGTTGCATGCTCCTAGGGAAGGGGTCCAGGACCCCACTGAAGAGAAATTCAATGGCAAGGGCTGTGACTCGGCGGCAAAATTCAGAAGCATCGACTGGTATGGCCGGCCGAAGCAAGCTGCAGATGGAAGGTTCTGGTGCAACTTCACATGCTGACTTCTACAGATTGGTATACTTGCCAATGAAGACACCGGTGGTGCGCAGTCAGTGGATTGACTGGGCACACCTTGAGCGGAAGAGATGCTCCGCATTTGATGAAGTCATTGCGGCAGCTGAAAGACATGGCTTGAAGGACCTCTTTTCCTTCAAGTACAACTGGAATGATGAAGTGGTGGCTCAATTCTATGCCACCTGCCACTTTGCAAGCGATGAGGAAGAAAGAGTGACTTGGATGACTCATGGATCCAAGTACAGTATCACATATGAGGAGTTTGCTAGGATGCTGCATCTTGACACTTCCAGCAATGATAATGTGGTCATCCACAATGTTGGTGTCATCGACAAGGAGAGGATGAAGTTTCTCTATGAGCCCAACTCAAAGTTCATCCCTCCCTCCATGAAGAACATGAAGCCATTCTTTGTGGTGCCAAACAGGGTCTTGAGGAAGACCATTGCCCCTAAGGATGGGGATGCAGGGAGTGTACAAGGATACCTCCGGACCTTGATGAAGGTCATAAGCAAAGGGCGTAAGTTTGATGTGTTTGACTACATATGGAATGATATGGTCAACATCTCCAGCACCCCCAACAAGTAATTTGGCTATGCTCCCTATCTCATGTTTATGATTGAGAAAGTCACAGGGATTGAGTTTGTGAGGGATGTGGAGCATAATCCTTTGAGGCCTCAGAAGCCTCAACCAGTGAATGTCCAGGCTGCTCCCTCGCCGGCCTCCAGTCCTGAGGCACCGGCAAGATCAAGAGAAGGTGCTAGAGCTGTCCCTACTTCTAGGGAAGCCCCTCAGAGAGGATCAGCTAGTGGGATCCTCAAGTATCTGGCTGCCATATTCTCCTCCTGCAAGAAGGCCGAAGTGAGGGCCCATAAACTCAACCAGAAGAGAAAGGAGGACATGAAGTACATAAAGGCCAACGTGAAGCAAATCTGCCAAAAGCTGGAGATCGACCCCATTGGATCTCTAGTGATTTCTGAGGAATCCGACCCGGACTTCACTGAGCTCGGGTCCCTGAACCCCTCCGAGCTTGCCTACTTTGGCATTGGGGGCTCGAGTGGCTCCGCCCCTCCTCCTTCTCCTCCTCGTCAAGCTGAAGATGAAGAAGACGAAGACGACAACGAGAGGACCGACAGTGAAGAGTGAAGAACTTAGGACCCTCCTCTCCTTCTTTTTGGTGTCTTGATGCCAAAGGGGGAGAGATTGAGGGGGAGTCTTAGCTTTAGCTGCGGTAGGATGCGAGGAGAGAGCTCTTTTTATATATCTTTGTGATTGTAATGATTTAATGTTGTTTCTAAGTTAACTTTGGTTTTGTGATGCAATGCTTACTTAATTTGAGAAGTATTTGTTAAAGTCTGTAATTTTGCTCCTGGAATGACATATGTGCTTGGTTTTGGTTGATTAATGTAAGTTATGTCACTCTCAATGTCTTAATGTACTTAGTTATGCATCCCACCATAAAGAATGCACATATGGATAATTCTTTCACTGCTTGATGTATTTTTGATTCATATGTGCATACTTTATGAAAATCTCAATTTTTGTCATATTTTGTGAAATCTCAATTGGTTGTCATCAATCACCAAAAAGGGGGAGATTGAAAGTGCATCTAGGACTCCCTTGTGGGTTTTGGATGATTTATGACAAGCAATTGGGATCCTAACCTCTTTGTTGAGATGAATGCATGCCTATAATAGAAAAATGAGCAAAATACCAAAAAGAAGGGACGAAGAGGAGCAAAGTGGAAATGAGCTCACGGAAAAAGAGTAGTAGATTATTGTGTATGGAGTGTGTTAAGGAAACACACCCCAAGAGCTCAATCATAATTAAACACACACATTGCACAAAGTTACACAGGACTGGACTAGTCCGATAACCTTTCTGCACCAGATCGGACAAATCTGATATC
Source organism: Tuctoria greenei (assembly GCA_036927565.1). Lineage (NCBI taxonomy): Eukaryota > Viridiplantae > Streptophyta > Magnoliopsida > Poales > Poaceae > Tuctoria > Tuctoria greenei. The sequence continues at coordinate 39,915,789 of JAYESD010000006.1, read as the reverse complement.
TGTGAGACTAGTCCGATATCTTTCTGACTAGAATCGGACTAGTCCTCCCCAGTGCGGACTAGTCCTCAAAACACTACACAAGTCACACAAAATCGGACAAGTTCGTTATCAACCGGACTAGTCCGATATTCTTTCTGATCCACTTCGGACAAGCCCGATATTCACACGGACTAGTCTGAAAAACCCACTGATCTAAATCGGACAAGTCCTCCAAGTGCGGACTTGTCATCCAACACACTTAGGGTTTCACTTGTCCGGACAAGTCCGATGTCCATCGGACTAGTCCGAAGATTTCCAGTAGCGAAATCGGACAAGTCCGTTTTCAACCGGACTAGTCTGATATTTCGGGACACTTAGGGTTTGCTACACACAGCACACCGGACTAGTCCGGTGGTCTGACCACCACGGACTAGTCCGAACTTTCTGAACCCTAACGGTAACTTTTAGAAACCCCATATAAATAGAGGTGCACGGCCCAATTTCAAAAACTCTCGAACCCTAGCGCTGTCACACCTCCCAAGAGCCTTAAAAACGACATCTCTCCACGAAATTAAGTGCAACATCGATCAATCCCTTGAGGATTCACTCTAGATCATTGGAGAGACACTTGCAACACCACATTGAGCTCTTGGTTTGATTCTCTAACACACTCCTGCGTTTCAATTGTAACTTTTGAGTGTGTTTTCGGTGGCATTGTGTTTTGTAATCTAAGGGAGCTCTCAACGTGTGAGAACGCCCCTTGAATTCGATTATTCACCCCTTTGTGATTAGTGGAAGAGGATTGGCCTTCGTGGCGGTCCAACGAGGGTAGGGTTGGAGAAGACCCGGTCCTTTTGTGGACTCCTCAACGTGGACGTAGATTGCCTTCGTGGTAGCCGAACCACGGGATAAATCGTTGTGTCTTGTTTTAGTGTTCATCATTCTAATTAATCAACTCAATCTAGGGTTTCATACACATTGTTCATCTTACGTTACATTGTTGAACATAAGACTTAATTATGATACAATCCAGCATACAACTGTTAAACTGTTGTTTGATTCTATATTTCCGCTGTACACATAAAAGAATCAAACCAATCAATCAAGTTTAATCAACTTAGTCCGTGAACACCGGACTAGTCTGCACTTTACCGGACTAGTCTGATATCTCTGGTATTGAACTGGTTGTTGAGTGTTGCAGGATCCAACAATTTTCAAAAAGGCCTATTCACTCCCCTCTAGGCCTACATTCAATTCAGATAAGCAAAATTATTAAAGAATTTATTTCCACAGTTCTTTTAATTGGAAAATTTCCAATTTTGGTCAGAACACCATTGTTAATACCTTTGATCTCCAGTAAAAGTTTGAAGCTCTTTAGACTTAAAATACTAGGTTGATCCAAATTCCAAATCTCTATGTAGTTATAAATTGAGAAAAATGGGAAAAATCAATTTCTAGAAATTTACCCAGACTTGAAAAATCAATTTCTCCCTGTAGGAAGCTCAGAAAAATTTTGAAACAAATTTTCCTAGAACCAGTGAGACCCCCTCTACATGATACAACCCTTGGTAGCCATAATACATCTCCAAAAATTTCAACCAATATTTAGAGAAGATTATTGCTTACCATAATTGTTAAGAATAACAAACATACTTTATCATCTCCTGTTCTTTGCAAGAGACTTCTCTATAATCTCTAGTGTCCACTATAAAAATACCAAAGTCAATTAAGATAATTATCTTATTTTATCTGCATATACTCACCCCACCTTAAGCATCTTAATTATTTTCAACAATCAATTATACCTAGTATATGCATATCGTGTAGTAGCTGAAATCGAGGAGCAGCCGGAAGCTTTGGAGGTCCAGCTGCCAGAAACTAACATAGACTCAGACTCGCATCCAGGCAAGCCCCGGTTTGCATTTAATGTTCTTACAGTGTTTTTACAGTTTTCATTCACCTTACGTATTCAGATGAATATGCATTATGTTTAAGGTTCTTGACATCCACTTGCATGACCCACAAATCTTATGGAGTCTTGGGTAGGTCTACGGCCCGTTGAGTAGACACTACTATGCTTATGCTCATAGGAATTCGGTAGAAGTCGAGAGTTGGAATCTACTCGCGAGATAGGAATTTCATCACACGGGAGATTCTGGAATAAGAAAAAGGTTTATGAATATGAAATTGAGACCGAGTAGTGGATAGGATGCAGTGAGACATGGTCTCACGTGCGTAGCCCTGCTGGACAAGCTTGAATTGTACCGGCGACATACTGGAGGAATGGGCTCCGTTAAACTGATGTAGCTTGATACTGGTTTGTCGGGGAATTCTGTTCTGTTTTATAGGCGTGGGTTGAGGGCAGCAAGGTGTAAATCAGCTGGTGGGCACGTCAGAGTACGCCCCACGCAATGACCTCCTGCTCGTGACGGATCGACCGTTTTGACATTAGAGTGTTTAGTGAAAGGTGGCCATATACGACTAGTACTGAATTGTTACGTAGGTACTGCTAAAAGTACTTGCTGACATTTCCGAAAGTGCGTATGTGTCGTGTTATTCTGGGTGAATCCTGATTGCAATCACCGTCCCTCGCGGTAATAGAGTACCACTTCTTCACTGCGTTGTGACGTAGTAAATACTGAAGAAGTCAAAGAATATGATATAATTGTTTACAAATTGCTTGAACAACCTTGTTTGGCTTAGAGATAGTAAAATTAAAAGTTTACAGTTTCCCCATACTTTACCTGCAATAGCATTATGTGCTTTGTGCACGTCATATCATCAGCAAAGCGTTTCTTGTTTGATTGTGGAGTCTATGATGTGCCGTGCATGAAGAATGTCATGTGCTAATTAAAACATGACTATAAGAATCAACTTGTAGGCGAGTCCTTATGCTTACTTTACCTATGTTTAGTGTTCACCCTTGCATATGTCTAGTGAGATGGGTTAGTCTTGCTGAGCCTTATGCTCATGTTTGTAGTTAATGAGTTTTTGCAGATTATACGACTGATGACGGGTTTGATGACGAGGTTGCACCCCCTACAGGGTTTACATCCGAGTGGGAACCCTGCACACCGCCGTGAATTGTGTGTTGCTAGTGCAAAGTATCCAGGGCATGGATGAATTTGCTTTTGCATAGCTAGTGCTGAGAGCGTAGCTATGATGTATAGTTCTCTTTCCTTCTACTAGTACTTTTACACTTCCGCTATGCTTTTGAATAAAGACTTGGTATTGTAAATTTGTTCTCATTCTATTCTTGTATACTGTTGGGTGTCGCATCGCACGACACCACCCAATGAGATCCTTGGAGGTCGGGATTCTGGTCCCCACAGCTACCAATGTTGGTAGAGTGGTGAGGAGCTGCTTCAGCTCTTGGGATGCTTTTTCTGCTTCTTCAGACCATTGGAATTGTCCGGACTTCCTCAATAATTTGAAGAAGGGTAGCACCCGCTCCGCCAATCTTGAGTTGAACCGGCTGAGGGCAGCTAGACACCCAGTCAGCTTCTGAACATCCTTGATGCGAGCCGGTGGCCGCATGTCTTCAATAGCTTTAATCTTCGTCGGATTCGCCTCTATTTCTCAGTAGTTCACCAAGAACCCAAGAAGCTTTCCGGAGCTAACCCCAAAGACACACTTGTCTAGGTTCAGCTTTGTGCGTGTGATTCGCATCTTGTCGAAGATAGCTTGCATGGTGTCAAGAAATGGCTCCTTGTTCTTGATCTTGACAATGATGTCATCGACATACACTTCCACTGAATCTCGAATGAGCTCTCCAATAGTTTTGTACATAGCTCGCACAAAAGTTGAAGTGGCGTTTTTGAGATCGAATGGCATGGCAGTGTAACAATATAATCCATCTACTGTGATGAAGTTAGTATGCTCTTCATCTTCCCTAGATATTCTGATTTGATGATACCCAGAATATGCGTCTAGGAAACATAGTAATTCACACCCGGAGGTGGAATCCACTATCTGATCTATTCTAGGTAGAGGAAATGGATCCTTTGGGCATGCCTTATTCAGTGTTGTGTAGTCGATACACATCCAAAGCTTCCCGCTGGCCTTGGGTACAACGACTGGGTTTGCTAGCCATTTCGGGTGGAAGACTTCCCGGATGAATCCAGCTTCGAGCAACTTCTTTACTTCTTGACGTATGAAGTTCTGTCACTCTACTGATTGCTTCCGAGGCTTCTGATGTACAGGCCGAGCGTCACGATAAATCTTCATATTGTGCTCAATCACCTCCCTAGGGATCCAAGGCATTTGTGACGGTTGCCAGGCAAACACGTCGACATTAGCCTGGAGGAAAGTGATGAGCGCGAGTTCCTATTTGTCGTTCAGACCTACCGATATAGGGGTGGTCTGAGCCACGTCGGAATCAATTTGGAAGACTTTGACGGGAATGTTGGTGTCGCCGCTTGGTTGCACACGTGGTGCAGAAGTTGAGCCTCAATGACGAATGCTCATGGGCTTCGGAGCTTGCTCCTTTCCGTATTCTTCCTCCAGCTATGTAGCAAGCACGTGGATTTCTTCCAGAGCTGTAACTCCGGCGGTGCGATCTCTGCAGATCTGGAGAACGCCTGAGGGTGTTGGCATCTTCACACCAAGTAGCCATAATGAGCAGCAGCCATGAATTTGTATAAAGCTGGCTTGCCCAAGATGGCGTTGAATGGCAAGTTGATCTATGCCTCGTCGAAGACCAACTTCTCAGCCATGTAGTTCTCCTGAGTTTCGAAGGTCACCGGGAGAGTAATGGCATCGAGTGGGGTTATGGCCCCCGGACCTACTCCTAAGAAAGGTCGGGAGGGGCAAAGATCCGAAGGTCGGAGCTGAAGCTTGACGAAGGCTTCAAAGCTTATGAGGTTCAACCCCAAACCTCTGTCCACCATTACGTGGTGGAGCTGGATGTTATTGATGGTCAGAGATACCATCAATGGAAGTTGGCTAGCTCCGATCATGTTCTGGGGGCAGTCCGAAGCATCGAAGGTGATGGCAGTATCCATCCACTTCTGATGAGGCTCCGCCGTGGCGGTGGGAGCTACAGTGGCCATGTCCCGTCGCATTGTCTTGAGGACACGGCGGGAAGTGATGTCCCACGAACCACCAAATATGGTGTTCATGGTCTTTCGACACTCGTTGTCGGAGACGTCGGAGTCGTCGTCAACAGAGGTGTAAACAGCTTTCAAGACCTTTTTGGGGTCCTGAAATCCTAACTCCTCTTCAGCCGGAGCTTCATCGACTTTTTGTTTTCCTTCCCTTTGACGGAAAGGAGCTTCTTCCCGGCGCTTGTTGTAGCGCTCGGCAAGATTCTCGACCTCTCGGCAGTCATCCAGGTTGTGCCTGTCTGTCTTGTGTATGGGACACCACATCTTGGAGCTGCGACCATCTTCAGACGAAGGTCGAGGTCGTTTCTCAGGGCGTGGCCCCCGACCACCCGGAGCTGCGGCTGTCGCAGCAGTAGGTGTGTCGGCCGACGGCTTCTTCATGTCGTTGGACTTTTTCTTCTTCTTGCCACTCCCGGAGGTAGTGGCTTCACCCTTGGAGGACTTTTTGTTGTCCTCCAGAGGTGGTTTGGAGTGCATTTCACGGCCGTCCGCAGCCTTGGCACACTTGTCTGCCAAGCTGAAGAGTTCCGTGACGCTGGTGACATCCTTGGTCGCCAGCTTCTCCGGCATTTTCTTATCTTGAACGCCCTGCATGAATGCTACAATAACTGAAGTGCTTGAGGTAGAAGGAATGGTATTTCGTACCTAGGAGAACCTCTGGATGAAAGATCGCAAGGACTCTCCCTCTTTTTGCTTGACAGCAAAAAGATCCAGTTCTGTGCCTGGTCGGGTGTATGAGCTCCCGAAATTGGTGTGAACGTTTTCCACAACTCCACCCAACTATTGATGGAGTTAGACGGGAGGCTGATGAACCAAGACATGGTGGTCCCGGTCAAAGCCACAGGGAAATAATTGGCAATCGCGGCCTCATTGCCCACAGCCGCAAGGATAGCGGTGGAGTAGATTTGAAGAAATTCAGCGGGGTTGATAGTCTCGTAAAATTTCATTGCCAAGTGAGGTCGGAACTTATGCGGCCATCTGACCATGCGTTGGTGCATGGCCAAGGTACAGGACTGTCCCGAGCCTCTCGCCTTTCGCCAGCACGCTCGTTGTGGACGCGGCCGTCCTGTTGCTGAGAAGCTTGCGGACCGAGTCTACCCGACAAAGTCCGATGTTGTGATGGGGCCCGCCCCGAGGGGGAGGACCTTGATTGATGATGCAATCGGCTGCTGCTGCAACCAGATGATCCACATCAGCCCTCCACTGCTCCATCATACCCTGGGGTGCTCCTGGAGGTAGTGGATGTTGGAGAAGAGCACGCGCAGCAATAAGCATTTGTTCGGGGTTGTTGTTCGTTGATGCAGTGATTAACACAGATGCCCCATCTTGATGTCCGGATTGATTCACCGGAGCGGACGGTGGCGGCGGTGGCATGACTCCTGCTGGGGCTATAGCACCTGCTGGCTACTGCCTGTTGGAGCGATTGCCTCCAGTAGGTTGCTCCGTGTGGTTCCTGTTGGATGATCCAGCAGCAGAATTCACCATCTTGGAATCTCAAGCACCCCCTATCTGGCGCGCCAATTGTCAGATGCTGGTTCCGTCAATTCCCCCGGCAATATTGTTAGTAGCCCGCAGAGTTTCTTAGTTCGGTTAGGGCGCACGAAGATTCAGAACAAGATAGTGACTTGACATAAGGATTTATGTGGTTTGGGCCGCCTGACCGTAATACCCTACTCCACGGGTGTGTTGTTGTTGTTGTATTGAGTGTATGGACGTGTGCGAGAGAGAGAGCCAAAGAGCCTGAGCCTCAGAGAGTCCGAGAGAGAGTGTTTTTGTCCTTCCCCCCTGTGTATCGCTCGGCCAGTCCTTTTATAGTACAAGGGTTGGTTGTTACATCGTTAGCTTGGCCCGACATGGGGCCCTGGCGGTTACTGATGCCTAATACACAGTTTAATGTACTTAATTTCCCTTAATAGCGTAGTAACGCCCCTTAATGGTGGCGTTACTAGTATTAAGGGTCCTCTGATCGTGTGTCATTAAGATAGCATTAATGACACATAATCAAGTCTTGAAGCCTTAAATATCCCTTGATGGTCCGAGCCATTGGAGGTTTGCCAATCTGCCTGTTGAGGCTGAAGGTCCGGCGGTTGGACATGTGGCAGCTTTGGAGCTTATCGTCTTGGACGAGTAGATCCGGTGCCGTTGTACATGGGTCGGTACCGGAGCTTCCCTCCGTCGGGGGTTAGGTTTGGGGGTGCCACACATGTATCCAGTCCGGAGCATTCCCATGTATGGATTGTAGCTCCAGTTTTATGATACACGTGGCGGCACTGGGACTAACCATATGAGGGATGCTGGTCCAGTTACGTATAAAACGTGGGGCCTTTTGAGGTCTTCAATTTAGATAGGTGGAGTTCCTTTGCACTCTTTGCAGTTCGAAGGGGTATCTGGTACGCAGGGTACCGACAAACGTATCCTCTGGTCCTCCACGCCTCTTAACCTTCCTCCAATTACTCCTTGGATCACTCCTTGTATCCTAATCACAATCAAATTATTAGGTAGCAATCTATTCTCAAAAATATATAAGGAAACATATAATAACGAGCTCACCTGTGAAATTAATTTTTGTGTGCGAATTCTATTGATTGCATCTTGTATGTTCAATGGAGTGTTGTGTATATCCATAGGAGTGATGTCCTCATCATCCTCCCCTTCTTGAATTGGAGTCGTCCTCGACTCAAGGTGATCTTCTCTCATGTGTTGGTCCAATTGTGCAACGCCATCAAATCTTCTCGTATGCATGAAAGGGGGGGGGCAAGGTGGTGGACGACATAGTACACCATCTTGATCTTGTCCATCAAATAGGAGCGCACATTCACATGAGCCAGGATCCAAAAAAAATAAATGTTGTGCCATGTTTGTATGCGCATTTATAATGTGCATTATCTCATCACACCGTTTGAGGCAAATTAGCGAACTTGAGGAATGGAGGGATAAGGCGTATCATAGTGCAAAAATCTATAAGAAAAGAACCAAATGATGGAACGACAAAAGGATTATGCCAAACGTGTTTAAGCCTGGAGATAAAGTTCTTCTCTTTAACTCCAGGGTAAAACTCTTCGTATATGAGAAATTGCGAAGTAAATGGGAAGGACCATTTATCGTGATAGAAAGTTCATCTCATGGAGCCATCAGACTCCATTATGATGAAGGCTTCTATTTATGGTAAATGGGAACGATCTCAAAATCTTCTTAGATTCCCACAAGATTTAGAAAAGGAGGTCAATGTGATAAATTTAATCGACATTGACGCTCTTATTTCAAATTCCACGTAATCACTCGAACTCCAATAAGAGATCCATATGGCCCACGGAGATGTCCCGCAAAATAGCAGCCCAAACGGAGCCGAGTCCAAATTGAAGGAACCCTAGGTTTGGCCGACTCCGTAAGTTGGCACCGTTTAGGTTCTGTTTTCACGGGGTGATTCTCCCCTGTTATCCCAACAAAACTATTGGTTCTACCGATTGAATCTATGCATCAGTAATAATAAAAAGCCACGAACAGAGGGTAGGACTTGTATCTTTCAAGAAAAGAAACACCCTCTTCTACCTTTGATCCAATCCCATCTACCATGGCCGGCACATACATCGTTACCCACGCATCCGCAAACTCCACGTTCAACCTTAGCGGGGGAGTTGTTGACGGTTCCTACGCACTACTAACAATTCATCTCTAGCAGTGGTGCCAGAAAGGTTTGTTAATAAATTATAGATTATACATGTAAATCCGCAAGCGCACGAAAACTATTGATGTAGCATTTCCCCTTTAAGAGTATTCCCAAAGGGTGTCATTTATCTCCCAAAGGAAGGCTAGATGGAAGTAAAACAATCATCATGTGGAGAGGCTAGGTTGGCCTAGGTAGGGTTCTAGCAAGGATGTATAAAGGGTAATTGAGGTAGTGTGGCACACACAAGAACATTCTATCCTAAGGGGATAATATGAGGTGAAGAGAGACTAGGCTAAGAACTAGGTAGAGACTCCTACTATGCTTTTAATGTACATATACATAGCCTAGGTTAGTTACTAATGACCATGTCAATTATGAATTCTAATGCTAAGTGGATTAACATATTGGGGACGGGTTTACCCCTAGAAATACTAGGATGACTACCGCCATGAGCCTTTAGCATAGCTGAACATTGAGGATTACAAAGGACAGATAGGACTGTCACCACCTACTGCCTCTTCAATCCGTGGGCATACGAGACATTCAATGCTACTCTCTATCGTAGCACCATGCTAGCATATTATGTAATTACCTTAGGAGCCTATGCACAAGCCATCCTAAAGCAATGAACTAAATCATCGTTGAACCGATGTTAATTCATAGCACAAGTGATTCATGTATTATAATCATATCATAGCTAATTAGATTATAGTGGGGGTTTGTAGTGTTTATGATGATATAATGATAATGGTATAGCATAATCATAAATACTACTCCTACCACATACATGGAATCCAAATCAAACAAGAAACACTTCATCCTAGTATATGAAAAATGGAAGACTAAAGATAACATCTTTCTTAAGAACAAAGTTACAAATACAAATAGGAAGATAAGAGCTATACCTTTCCCATTTGGAAATTGGGAAGAGACTCCTTCTACTCCCCTCCTACATAGACTACGGACTAGAGACTCTCCTTACTACAGACTATACTCCTATAAATCTATGGAGAGTAGTGAATACAATGGATGAATACTCAAGTGGTGTGTGTTGAAGTGAGGGGTGAGGTGTCCTATTTATACTTTAGAGAAGGGTCGGTTCCTGCCACCAAAAGTGCATGAATCTGTCTTCATCGTGACCAGAGCACCATAGAGAGTCGACACGTGGAAGTTGACCATGTTTGGCGCCAGGAAGGGTTTGGTCGAACCCCCTAGTCGGCAGAACAGAAATGTTGACCATTTCTGGTGTGCTTCCTCTGGCTGACTTCAAGGTGGGTCCCATTGACTGATATGGGTGCTAAACCGTTGGATGGCCTCGGATACTTCTGTTTGTGGGCCATTGGATCCAAGTGGTGCCACATGTCGTCGCTTGATTGGCTGGAATGATGTTTTATAGGATCCATCCCCTTGTTTCACTTCAATTTTGCATAGAATCCTTGCAGGCACTACTTTCTCCAAAGATAAGCAAAAATAGGTTAAATAGAAAGGTGATGTGTGCAAGAAATTATATTTCCTTCACATAATTGAGTTATATTGACGGATGAAATTTGTATATAGCGCCCGTCAACAAACTCCCCCAAGTTTATCCTTTGCTCGTCCTGAGCAAAGTCAAGACTTTAGGTTGATGATCAGGAGTTGCTACTATGTTCTATTTTTTTAGAAGTACCATGTGCACAACAAAATACTCTACCTAGTATGCAAAAATTAGCATGATACTTCACCCATCTCAAGTCATTATGGGGCTTATGCCATATCCTATTCATGGGTGGTTGAAAGATAGAACAACAAATGGAGCACACATACCCTAGAAATCAAGTTACACCCAAATTCCGGAGAGTTCAACTTAGATTTTAAGTATCTCAATTTGATTCTCTCGGTCTCTCATTTATGTGTAGTGGAAATGTATCCTCACCAAGGCATTGTGCCTAAATTCATCCTACCTCTACATAAGGCTTGTATGTGGATCTTGGTAGGGAATATAGTACGCATATTTGCAACACATAATATTGCTAAGTCAAAAGAGTAAGCCTTAGGATAAATCAATTCAAAACAATTTTGATTCAAGACTTGTGCATGTGTGATGGAATGGAGGTCGATGTGGATATTTGAGATGACTCCTTTTTGAGTGGACTCTCTTATTTTGCAGTGATGAAACATGGATACTTTTCTTTCTTTCTTTCTTTTTTCTCATGCTTATGATGTAAGCATGCATTATCTTTTTTTTTTCTTTTTCTTTTTCTTGTCTCCATGTCTTCTACTCCCTTTTTTATGCTATAAATTTTGGAGAGAGTACTAAGCATGAATGATATGGAGTTTTCTTTTTATTGTGGAATGATGCTATGATGGAATTTTGCTTACTTCTAGTGTAGAAGTACACCATGTGCAAGTGAAGTCTTGACTTCAAAAAGTAATGAATGAAATCTCACATAGGTCTATACTAGTTTAAAAAAGCTCAATATGAAGACAAATAGCATATGCATAAGGTCTATCAATGTAATCAATTTAATGTATCATATGGCTTTGGTAGGTATTTCCAATCAAATGAAAGTAACTTAAATATTTTTAGAATTTTCTCCAGAAATATAAGTTTCACTTTCAAACTAGGAATAGCATCCCTATCACTATATCATATCTCACAACAACTTATAATTGGATTAAAATTTTGCTACCCACAATTTCTAAATCAAGGCAAAAAGTAATACTAGCCAATGAAAGCAATATTTTGGAGAGTAGTAAGTTGTAAACTAGGGACTTAGGAAAATTAAAACAGAGCAACTATTCATCATTTCATCTATGTGAATTCCAAACCATTCTTAACGCACATCTTTTATTTTATTTTGAAAGTAAATCTACTCTACTTCTTTTTAAGTTTTATTATATGCAAGGTGGATGATGGGTGAATGGGAAATAAATATGAAAGGGGTGTGATACAAGTTACCTCAAGTGGGGGTCCTCCCCAAGTTTGTTCTTGCTCAAGGTCCACGCAAGGGGTTGAAACCCTAATGACGAAAGTAGGCTATGAGGTTGGCCTAACCTTGCTGCAGCATGACTTTGACATTGGAGGGTTGAGTGTTGATGTTGGGTTGCTTTCGATTGGTTCCACGAGTGTGGTCGAGGAGAGTGTTGTCGATGTCGCTCATCCACACCTCAAGGTTTCCATAGGTTTGATGTACCTTGTTATTCCCTGGCTAAGGTAGTGATAACCCTTTGCACAAAAGGCATGACATGCACTCAACATGTGTTGAGTGTGTTCCATCATTCTTTGGCTAAGGTGTATCATACCTTCTTGCTATATAGGAATAACTTCTAACCCTCATATATTCAGTGTCATCCGTCACTCTTTGGCTAAGTTACTGATAACATTTAGCCACAAAGGAGTGACATGTACCCAACATGTGTTGAGTACGATCCGTTATTCCTTGGCTAAAGTACAACATACCTATAACCACAAAGGGATGACGTGCACTCAACATGGGTTGAGTGTGATCTATTGTTCCTTGACTAAGGTATAAAATACCATTTAGCCACATAGGGACAACTTGCACCCAATATACATTGGTTGTGATCTTGTCATTCCTTGGTTAAGGTGCATCATACCTTTTAGCCTCAAAAGAATAACTTACACCCAATGATGGTGGCCATTCCCGTGAGCTTGAATGAGTGCTTAGAATAGTTGACAGCATAATGCTCTCACATATTTGTAGCAGCCCATTCACTACAGGAATCCCGACGATTTGCAACGGTCGGGGCCGTTGCAAATAAGCCAAATGCCGTCGCAAATAAGCTATTTGCGACGGCTTCTCTTATTTGCGATGGCTTTCGGCCGTCGCAAATACGACGTCGCAAATAAGCTTATTTGCAACGGTTAAGAGAGGCTGTCGCAAGTTATTGTTGCGGGCTGGTGGGCCCCGCAAAATTATTTGCGACGGCCAGGCTGTCGCAATTAAGGGCCTCTATTTGCGACGGCCCGGCCGTCGCAAATAGGTTCAGTGGGCAGGGCCCATGTGTCCTCCTCCGGGACCCACGACGCTATTTGCGACGGCCCGGCCGTCGCAATTAATGCTTATTTGCGACGGCCAGGCCGTCGCAAATAACAGTGGTTTAATTGCGACGGCTTGGGTCCTTATTTGCGACAGTACTGTATAAAAAGCCGTCGCAAATAAGGTTTTTTGTTTTTTTAAAAAACAGAAAATACTACCCGGCTCGATGGCCAGAATCACAACAAACACAATATACACAATATATACAAAGCATACACAAACATCATCACAATCACAAACTAAAATTCCGATACATCTCACATCGTCATCAACAAAGTAAATAAAAGGGCTCACTCGCCCATCTGACCTCCGGAGCCACCTCCGAAGTCGAAGTCGTCGTCATCGCGCCTCATTCCAGGCGGCGGTAGCGAAGGCGGCGGCGTTTGTGCAGCCGTCGCGGATCCCTGCAATTAATAAAACTTAGAGTTAGAATATAAATGCATCAACATCTCTCTCCCTCCCTCTCCCTCTATCTTCATCTAGATCACCCTCTCTTCCTCTCTCTTTTCATTTCTCTCTTTGTCTCTCACTCTATCTTTCTCTCTCACTTTATCTCTCTATTGCTATCATTTTCCCTCTATCTTCCTCCCTCTATCTCCATCTACATCTCCCTCCCTCTATCTTGCCCTCTCTCTATCTCCATCTACATCTTACTCTCTCTCTTCATTCCCCTCTTACTCTATCTAACTATCTTTCACTCTTTCTTCTGTCTCTCTTTATTCTATCTCTCTCTTTCTTCTATCTCAATCATTTTCTTCTATTTAACTATCTCTCTCTTTCATCTATCTCAATCTAATTACGCTGGAGAAGAAGGATTACATAGAAACTTACCTGACCCGCTGAAGAAGGATCGCCAGGAAGGACCGGTGGTAGTACCGGTAGCTGGATTCCCAGACCTTGCGCCCGAGCCATGGCCTGTCATTGCAAACATTAAATGCTATCTATTAGTAAGTCATTTACGCTGAATTAATGAGAACTTTAGTTTTTATTTTGTTACCTCCATTGCTTCCCGCATCTGCGCCAACGCTGCTGCCTGGCTTTGGATCGTGGCCTCCATCATGATCCTTTGGCGTTCCGACTCCTCTTGACGCCTGAAGAGGGACTGCATCTCAATGTCCCTCTGGGAGGTGCGACGACTAGTCGTGCCCACCGAAGAAGCCTGCGTGGAGCTGCCTCTCGTAGGTCTTCCCGCCCTAGAGTCGACGACTCCGTCGAATATGGCGAGCCTATAAAAAAGAGAGTCAGTAATATGAAATTGAAATATTTTGAATAATTTGAATTGAAAATGATAAAATGACTTGTAAACTCACCTTCTGTGTGCTTTTCCACCACCAGTTGCATACGCGGCTTGAGGATCGATCGGTTGACGTTCCCAATCGAAATCCTCGCCGTGTATCTTCCTGGCCTCCTCCCCGTACTTAGCCTGCAAAACAAGAAAATTGTGTAAGTTCAACAATATATATAGTTATATTTAATATGAATTCTTTCTAAACTTACCAACCGCTCGGCTGCAGCCTGACTGCACCCCGTCGGCTGAGAAGGGTCCCTATGACCTCTCTTCCAGACCTCAGCAGGGGTGGGCGGCACCCCCGTCTCGCGCTCCTGTCAATACGTGTTAGTACGAACAATATATTATTAATATATAAACATAAGTTACACACACTTACCATGCGTTTAGCTAAACGCAAGTGGTTATCTTGCCCGTGCCTGCTCTTCCCCTCGACCCCTCTGCAGTCTCGAGCCTTCTCAAACTTAGCTTTAAATTCATCGCTAGCCCAGTAGCGACAAAGGGCCCGAAATGCATCGGTCCAACCCTGCAACCAGCTCACGTGGCCCTGCACATAGTTGAAAGTCATTAAAAATACCATCGAGAAAATTATCAAAATAAAAATACTTACTACACTCCACGTACCTGCGCGTACTCCTCTTCCGTCAGGTGCACGCCTTGGCAGCGTTGTAGTGAAACACTCGCCTCGCATCCTCAAACTGGCGATGGTCGTTCGGGTCCTCTAAAGTATATCTTGCCTGTGATAAAAAATATATTGAAGAGGTGTTCACTAAAAGAGTTTAAGAGTTGAAACTTAGAAACTTTTTTAACATACTTACCATAAAATCGGCCCATACGGCCTCCTGAAGGTTGCCGTGCTCCTGGTGATGGACTCGTGCGTAGTCCTCCCACGAAAGAGCAGGCACCCCGTCGATGACCCTGGGATAGTGCAAACGCACTATGGACCCGAGGACACCGTTCACCGGTCTGTGGTGTCTCTCACCGGTGAAAGACATGTCGTCCCAAACCTACACAACAGGGGGCGCGGCGGTCCGGGCCGGCGGCGGCGACGCCGGTGGCGCGGCGGGCCGGCGGCGGAGGCAGGCGGCGGTTGGGGCGCGGAGGCGCGCCTGGAGCCGGGGCGGGCCGGCGGCGGAGCCGGGGGCGCGGCGGCGGGGGCGCGGCAGGGCGGAGGGCCGGCGGCGGAGCCGGGGGCGCGGCGGCGGGGGCGCGGCAGGGCGGCGGCGACGCGGCAGGGTGGCGGGGGCGCGGCAGCGGCGGCGGAAGGTCTGAAGTGAATGAAGAGTCGGGGCCGGAGCGTCCCGATATTAGCCCTAATTTGCGACGGCAGCTTTAATTGCGACGGCCTCAACTTACGGCCGTCGCAATTAAAGCCTATTTGCGATAGCCGTCGGACAGGCTGTCGCAAATAAGTTTTTATTTGCGACGGCTCCATTATTTGCGACGGTCCTAGGGTTGGCCGTCGCAAATAAAATCTTATTTGCGACGGCCAGACCGAAAGTCGTCGCAAATAACCACTTATTCGCGACGGCCATCTTATTGGCGACGGCCAGAGGCGGGCCGTCGCAATTTAAGCTATTTGCGACGGCTGGCCATCGCAAATAAATCCAGCCATCACAAATGATCGCTTTTCCTGTAGTGATTGGTTGCTCACGGAGAGTTTCCATAACAAATATTCAGCCTCGTATAGTTATGGTTGACCTTCGGGCTTAATTTACGATAGGTAGCAATCATCCTAATTTACTCCTTGCCAAGAGATATTGAAACGGAATCCTCTTTGGGTTTCCAACAATCGGATCTTTGAATGCCTGCATAGTTATTTTACTCCTGCAAACTTCCTCTCTATGATAGAGAGGGATGGTTAGCTATCGATACTTGTACAAATGAACTTTCGGGTTAGGTAACCGAATCTTCATTTGTACATACAGGGAAGAGCATAATCAAAGATGCATTGGGTCCCATTTCAAGTGTATCTATGAACAATGTATTATTCATTGATAAGAGTGGGGCTTTATGGATAAATCAAGTTGAACAATTTCTAAAGCTCCTACTCATAGCAATGCAAGTGATATAAATACACTATATGGATCCTTTCATCTTGTAAAATTTCTAACCATCATAGTTTTGCACAAGAGTAAATGTTGTCATTTGGATCATGGCAAACAATATTCTCAATTTTATCCTCCTGGACATTTTTTATTTCTTGTCTAGTAATTTGAAATTTAGTGATCCATTCATGAATGAGTTTAAAATCAAATTTATGGATATCAGAATCCTAGGTTGCTACATACCAATTCAACCATTAAGTCATTCCATAAGCATTACCTAGGCGGAAAATATATAAGTCAATTTTAGCAATGATTATGAAATTCTAGGTACTTGTTTAAATTTATTTCCAAGTAAGGTGACATTCTTTTTTAAAGAATAAAAAAGAGTAATGCCGGCACTTACTCTCATGAGGATGCAGAAGAATTGAATGATGAGAAGGTGTAAACCTTCCTTACCAATGTAAGCAAAAATCAGTAAATCCTAATGTAATTTCAATGACAGAAAATTTTAAACTTGTACCTCAATTGAATAGCAGTCCAGGTTTATGGTTGTTGTGTGAGAAACTCACGACCATGGATTTTGGTGTAGCCTTCGTGTTCAATGTCTCCTGCCATGTTGAGGTTGGAGTTGAATGACATCATCTTGTTCCTCCATTGGACCACCATCTTGAGCATTCCTCCAGCATAAACTCAAAATGAGATCGATGGAGGGATATGCGCTTGATGGGGCCTTCCAACCTCTTTACAAGTTTTGTCCTGGCTGCAACAATCAAGAACAAACAAAACAACTCAAAAACGGGTTACGTTAGCTAAAAAGCATGTTGTACCCTTTGTCAAATTGTTTTGCCCAACTTGAAACAACTTGCAAATGCATTGAATATTAAGGGAAATATTTTTGGGCTGAATAAAAAGATGAATTCAAGTGGTTACGCCCAAGGTTCATATCCAAATGAATTTATTTCCTAATTCAATATTTTAATTTTATGATGGTTCGAAATTTTATTTTCCAACATGCAAGTGTGAAAATTGAAACATGCTAAATGCAAATGCAAAGATTGATGGTAAATTCAAATATGCAATTAAGAAAAAAAATGAGATAGCTACCAATTAACCTATTGGCAAGGACACATCAAATTTTTGAAGTCCGATGAGTGGGACTTACCTCCTTCTTCATTCCATGACATCCGGGCCCGGAGGGATGGGCTCAGACGGCTTGTCTTGCTTCTTTCACAATACCTTCTTTGACGGCTTGGTGGACTTGGGCTTTTTAGGAGGCTCGGACTTCTCTGTCTTCTTATGGTGTCAGTGTGGACGATAAGACGGGTTTTCCAATAGATCAAATTCCTCATGAATGCAATGAGCGAGTCCACCTTTGGAGGTGTGATTTCGACCTCCTGAATGTGTTTAAAATTTGGCCCATACTTGATATGAATCATGGAGCATTGCTCCAACTTTGGGCAGAAGTTAAACTTCTCCTCCTTGCCATTGATATGGAAGTGGATTTCTCCAGCTCCCACATCTATGTGAGCCTTCGCGGTGCTTAGGAACGGGCGCCCAATAATGAGTAGTGTATCCTTCTCGACCTCCATGTCGAGCACCACGAAATCCATGGGTATGAAGTGGTTTCGGATTTTCACCAGAACATCTTCAGCGATATATGCTGATAAAGGATTGAGGAGTCAGCCCGATGGAGCTGCATTGGTGTTGGAGTAAGTTCTGTGAAGTTCAGCTGGTCGAAAACCACCTTGGGCATCACACTATCATTTGCTCCAAGGTCACAAAGGGCCTTGTTAAAGTGGTGTGCCCCAATTGAGCATGATATTGTAGGACATCCAGGGTCCTTCAACCAGTTGCCTCTTTGTAGAGAAATCATGTTGACATTTTCCATAGGGGATTTGGGCTGTCCTGGCATTCTGCCATTCTCCACAGGAGGAACAGCAGCTGCCAGTTGAGCCAACTAAATCTCCAACATCTTGTTGAAACTCAATTGATTCTTGAAGGTTGAGGATAGTCCTTCAATATTGGCATTTATGCTCTCTAGGGTCTTGTCATTGGCCGACAACTTCTTGGATATAGCCTCATTGATCTTCAGCTGGCCAATGGCAAGTTCTCTCAAGTTAGGGGTTGACTTCCATTATTGCCATTGTTGTGTACCCTCCTTGAAAGAATGGGTGTGGTTGACCCCAGCATTGACCTCCTGGATGATAGCCATTGGTGTTTCCATTGTTGGCTACGTATAAGGCATCCTCACAGGTTTCTGGGCAGTCATTGCCCAAATGGCCCGTGTTGCCACAGACATCACAAGTGATGTGAGAGTCTAAGGCATAGGCATTGCTACATACCTCAATATTGCCTTGTTCATCAATCTTCTTCATAAGGAGGTCCAATTTGGCAGCAATCATGTCCACCTCCTTCAAGGTGTGCATGCCTCGCTGGTGGATATGGAGACGCTCATCGCTCCAACCCATGTTTGACACCATCTTCTAAAGCAAATCTTTGGCTTTGGGCACCGTCAATGAGAAGAAGGCACCTCTAGCAGCAGCATCAACATAGTCACGAGCAGAAGGGATCAACCCATTGTAGATGTTTTGCATAATGAGCCATTCATCCATCCCATGGTGGGGACAGGCTAGGATGTACTCCTGAAGCCTTTCCCAAGCCTCGGGAATAGACCCTTGGGATCTTGCTGGAAGCTGGAAATTCTTCCACGTAGGCCATTGGTCTTGCCCAACGGGAAAAACATGGCGAGGAATGTCGTAGAACACTTCTCCCAAGTATATAAATCACTTCGGTTCGGATAGAACCATTGTTATGCTCTCCTAAGAAGAGAACAGAAACAGCATAAAACGGACAGCATCGGGAGATACGTCCTTCATCTTAAAAGTGATGCAAATCTCAAGGAACTGTTGCAGTTGAGCAATTGCATCCTCGTTAGACTTCCCACAAAATGAGTTGACTTGCACCATAGTGATAAGGCCAGTCTTGATTTCAAAGTTTACGTCTCTCGTGTTAACAGTGGGCCCAACAGGCACATTGTTAGCAGAGAGAGCTGAAAACTCACGAAGGGTCTTCTATGCCATTGGTGTTTTGATTGTTGGTGCAGCTGTGCTGGTTTGATTTGCCGCTCAAAGCTTCTGAGGAGTAACAACACGAGGACGATCTCTCAAAAGGGATTTGGGATCTTCAACAAAGTTTTCCAACAAGCGGAAACTAGACATACACTACCCTATTTTCACATAAAATGCGAAAACAAAGAAGGGTCATTCTACTAAAATCTACTAGGGTCCTATCCTATTCACTCAATCATGTAATACTTTGGCTGCCTTCCCCGGCAACGGCGCCAGAAATGCTTGTTGATGGTTCCTACGCACTACTAACAATTCATCTCTAGCAGTGTTGCCAGAAAGGTTTGTTAACAAACTTTAGATTATACATGTAAATCCGCAAGAGCACGAAAACTATTGATGTAACATTTCCCTCTAAGAGTATTCTCAAAGGGTGTCATTTATATTCTTCCAAAGGTAGGCTAGATGGAAGCAAAAGAATCATCAAGTGGAGAGGCTAGGTTGGCCTAGGTAGGGTTCTAGCAAGGTTGGATAAAGGATAATTGAGGTAGTGCAACACACACAAGAGCATTCTACCCTAAGGGGATAGTATGAGGTAAAGAGGGAACAGACTAAGAACTAGGTAGAGACTCCTACTATGCTTCTAAACTACATATACATAGCCTAGCTTAGTTACTAATGATCATGTCAATTATGAATTCTCATGCTAAGTGGATTAACACATCGGGCACGGGTTTACCCCTAGCAATACTAGGACGACTCCTACCAAGAGCCTATGGCATAGCCGAACTTGGAGGATTACAAAGGACGGATAGGGCTATCAGCACCTACTGCCTACCTCTTCAATCCGTGGGCATACGATACATTCAACACTAATATCTATCCTAGCACCATGCTAGCATATTAAGTAATTACCTTAAGAGCCGATGCACAAGCCATCCTACGGCAATGAACTAAATCATTGTTGAACCAATGTTGATTCATAGCACAAGTGATTCATGTTAATATAATCATATCATAGCTAATTAGACTATAGTGGGGGTTTGTATTGTTTATGATGATATAATGGTAATGGTATAGCATAATCATAAATAATACTCCTACCACATACAGGGAATCCACAATCAAACAAGAAATGCTTCGTCCAAGTATATGAACAATGGAAGACTAAAGATAACATCTTTATTAAGAACAAAGTCAAAAATACAAATAGGAATAAAAGAGCCATACCTTTCCCAATTGGAAATTGGGAAGAGACTCCTTCTACTCCCCTCCTACTTGGACTGTGGACTAGAGA
The DNA here is from genome assembly GCA_036927565.1 of Tuctoria greenei. NCBI lineage: Eukaryota > Viridiplantae > Streptophyta > Magnoliopsida > Poales > Poaceae > Tuctoria > Tuctoria greenei. Next base: position 39,895,300 of record JAYESD010000006.1, on the reverse strand, counting down.
CTCTCCTCTCTACAACCAATACTCCTCTAAACCTATGGAGAGTAGTGGACACAATGGATGAATACTCAAGTGGTGTGTGTTGAAGTGAGGGGTCCTATTTATAGCTTGGAGAAGGGTCGGTTCCCACCACCAAAAGCGTGTGAATCAGTATTCATCGTGACCAGGGCACCACAGGAAGTCGACACATGGAAGTTGACTGTGTTTGACGCCAGGAAGGGTTCGACCGAACCCCCTAGTCAGCCAAAAAGAAATGTTGACCATTTCTGGTGTGCTTCCTCGGGGTGACTTCTAGGTGGGTCCCATTGACTGATATGGGTGCTACACCATTGGTTGGCCTCGGATACTTTTGTTTGTGGGTCATTGGATCCATGTGGTGCCACATGTTGTCACTTGATTGGCTGGAATGATATTTTTATAGGATCCATCCCCTTGTCCCACTTCAATTCTGCATAGAATCTCTGCATGCACTACTTTCTCCAAAGACAAGCGGAAATAAGTTAAATAGAAAGTTGATATGTGCAAGAAATGGTATGTGCTTCACATAATTGAGTTATATTGACGGTTGAAATTGGTATATAACAGCCGTCAACAGGAGCCTACGCCGACTAATGATGGAGCCACTTTGGCCATTGAATCTGTCATGGTGTGGGACATGGCACCTCTTGCCAGATCCCGCCACTGGGGATGCCCCATGGGTGGCGCCCCGCTCGTCGTAGCGTGGCTCGCTTGCTCTCTCCTCGTAGAGCGCCGATGAAGTCGTAGACACCTACGCGACATCCATCAACGGCAGCTCTCAAGGCTCCCGCGACTCATCTTTTTCATGGAAAATACGAACTATGTCCCACGCTTCAGCCTGGCGATAAGTACACAGGCACGCTCAAGACGAACAAAGGTGACGTAGTAAGACACCACTACGAGTCACCAACTCACACCTCGATGGAGCCGACGAATGCCCATTTCATCATCTGCGGTGTGAGAACGCCAACGGGTTATGGAAAAGGCATGTACAAGTGTGTGGACCGAATTGCGATGAATGAATCGACAGGTTCGTTTCCCTCCAGGGTGCGGGGATACATCCCACCACCTGCTACAAAAAAGCCTTCGGGCCAATTTCAAAGCAGTGATGAGAAATCTCCCCATGCTGATGCGGTGCAGCTAGCTAAAGAACTAGTAAATCTCCGTTTGGAGAACAAAAAGTTAGTGCGATCAGTGGCCGAAGGACGCATCAAGACGGCGGAGAATGATGACACTGAGTCCCTCAAAGAGGAGAATGATGGTTTCGCCGTGGCATAAGTGCCAAACTTAGGCGCTTATGTGAGACCATAGGGATGTCTGACATCTACAAGGAACCATAAGTAGACGCCCATTAGGCCTTGGGTATTTACCCCTTAGTTGATATATTTCATTTTTATTTCAAGATTTGTAATTCAATAATGTATGCATCCCCAATTTTTATGTAAAGTGAACTTAACGTTTAATCTAACATCGGTAAAGTTCTTCCTTTTTGTCTATTTTGTGTCCAATGAAATTTCGAGGAACAAGTGTGGGGGAGGAGCCCCTTTGTGATTTTGCAATGTACAGATTATGTGTTGCACTCAAGAACACGTCACAAATGATCGTACAAGAGGATACAATGAAGTTGGGCACCAGATCAGCCAGCCAGGGCTCAGTCGAGCCGCTGGTTCGGCCGCCCTGGTGGTGGCCCCTCTCGACCCCGTTTTGCTACACCACGTTGGATTGGATCTCCTATCCCCTGTTCTTTGTGATTCACTGCAAATTGAGTTGAAATTTTCGATGCATTCACATAAAATCTCTATAAAATCATCTCAATTTAAAATGAACAACTGCATATTTCTTAAGTTGAGAATAGTATACCTTGTACTCTGATTTCACTACCATGTTATTGGACCCATACAATAAATTCACGACAAAATGTCATATAAGTATTTGATTGGTGTGATATGGTGAATAAAATAAACCCATGGATAATACAATCCTTGCTTGAAATTGATTTTGATGTTTGTACAATTTTGAAGTCTTAAGGTTTTGCCTCCCCTCTCGTTGGAACTAAATACCCACCAAGGCCATATGTTACAATTATTAAAAACCATATGCATACGCCACTTTGTATTTTCATTGAACTTTGTCAAACTCTTGACCCTATTGAGTTACTTGCATGAAATCTTTGATTAGGAATTTCTTGTGCACTCCATCATATTTCCATACATTCACCATCAAAAGATACTCCATGCAAATTGCTACAAAATCCTCTCTCAATAAAAAGATGCACAAAGAGGAGTGGAACGCATGGCTATAAGAGCTCCCAAAAAGAATTCAAAAAAAAAGAAAGAAAAAAGAGAGAGAGAATCAATAAGTAGACATGCTTCATCCTTGCACAAAAAGAGAGTGATCAAATGGAAGTTATCACCACCATTCATCATAAGTGCACAATAATGTCCTTAGTCACTGGGCTTTATTTCATAGTTTTCTCATATGGATCTAGTTTTTGACTTCGTAATATATAGATTGCAAGTGTGCTACTCTTTATCTCTACCAAGATACACAAAAGCCATATTTTGTTCTAGGGACAAAAGTGGCAAAATTATGTTAAGGTGAGGATTCAAACACTTTGAATGAATTGAGAGAATCCAATTGAGAGGAAAAAGGCACTACCGTTCCGACATTCGAGATATAGCAATTTTCAAAATTATTTCAGCAGGAGGTAATGCGGGTGAAATGCATTCGACGGTTCCACCCAGACACCTAAGATGATGTTGTAGTTACACCACAAAAAGGGTTCATGAGCAAAGGTATGAATTAAAATACTTTTTATACTTATTTCATACTCATAATAAAATTTTATTGTAGCCCTTAGTTCTTCTCACCTTCACCCGAGGACGAGCAAATTACTAAGTGTGGGGTAGTTCGTTGACGGTCCTTAAGGCCCCCTTTGCCAGAGCTCCATGGAGCTGATTCTCAGGCAGAATCAGGGGAGCTGTGCCAAACACTGTTTTTCAGAAGAAGTGATTCTTGGCTGATTCTGTAAAGTGATTCTCTGAAATGAACTAAGGGGCTGGAAGCTGAAAAAAGTAGCTTCTCCTGATTCTATGAAGTGATTCCCTGTCTTGATTCTAAGAGTTTATTCTAGAGAATCATAGAGAATCAATTTCAGCCACTGAATCACTTCAACGGAGAATCAGAAGTGAATCCAGAGAATCAGATTTGTGGAGTTGTGCCAAAGGGGGTCTACATACGAAATTTGACAGTTAATTCGCCGCATAAAAAATAAAAAAATGAGAACATAACATAGTGGTAGGGGTTAATACTAACCATTTCCACAAGTGTTAGTGTCTATTTGCATGCAGGTGAATTAAGACCCAAAGTACCCAAGAATGCAGGGAGCAATCCAAAAAGTTACCTTTTGACCAATCAGGCAATGAGATGTGGCAACACATGGATCCATGGACCCCTTCCTAGGCGTATCCGACGTAATCCAATGATAATTATGTGACACCCAGTTCTGAAAATGAACCAAGTGAACGCATATGTGTGCCCAGGATGTTCAACACACATACACGGGTGCAATCACAAAAGAGTATACAGAAAATTACCACAGAACAAGATTAATTAACCAAATTTTATTACACAAACCATATTATCCTCGAATACAAGTTCTTACGAATATTAATGACAAGTTCAACTAATGCAGTGGAAATAAACTATTTAAGCAAACTAAACAGCTAGGCAGCATAAGCAATAGGGTAGCGCAGCTCCAATCAACACCACAGGCAATGTTGATGGTAGACACGGCCTAGAACTCCGCATTATCATCATTAAACTCCCAATCCTGACCTGCAACTGTTGGGGGGGGGGGGTTGCAAGGGTGAGTACATGTCGTACTCAACAAGTGTGGAAAGTATGACATGTGGCTGATTCAAATGACGATATAATAATGGCTAAGTGCTGAAAAGTACATTAAAACATTTGAAAAGCAATATATTATATGTATATGAAATAAACCCATCATAAGCCATGTAGTTATCATAATACCAGTCCATATTCCATATCCATCATCATATACCAATATCCATATTCAATACCAGAATTTAATTCATAACCATCCATAACCATAATACCAACCATAACCATAATGCCAACCATAACCATCCCAAATACCATCCCAATACCGAGTTCCCTCTAATCATGGAAGCTGTCCAGGTGCTCATAACTGGGAGCACGGCTATCATGATAGTTTTATTAGACTCTATAGTGTTTGTACCACATTACCCACGTGTTTGTGCTTTCATCACGTTTCGGTGACTAAGAACCTCCCTTATGCCCATGACCTGTTGGTAACATTGCACACTTCCTTTGGTGCGTGGCCAAGAGATCACAAAATAGCCTTTACAAAGGGATTACTAGCCTATTTAGACCCCATTGAGGTTTCACCAGTGGCGATGCCTCCAACTGAGCACATCTTCAACCAACAGCCCCCTCTTGAGCCATTCGGATCCCAGGGTAGTCCCACCAATTATCAACAAACCCAATCTGACTACCCCTTCCCCGAGCATCCTTAATGGTCCAAATAACATTAGCAAAGCCCTAATTAATCAGCTACGCCACACCCATACTTGGCCTCGTGGTGGCACTGTAGTCCTTGCTTATTCTCGCATGAACCAGGCCTTAGATCTAAAGCAAGCAAACCACCATGAGATCCAACCCATCCACATACCAGGCTTGCTTAGATCACCCATTACCATATCATATTGCCTAGTTCACATTAACCAGAATATCATTAATGCATAATTAAATGTGTAGTGTTGTTTTCCCATCCCAATTAATTAAGCGAAGCAAAAACGTAAAAAGCCCATCCTGACTCTCTACCATAATTCCAGTTGACAAGGGTGGTCAAGCAAATCTAGTAAACTTCCTGTCATAGGATTTCCCATCAAAGTTGACACAAGCATGCAGTTTTGCAAATAAAACATTTATTTTGAAAATAGGATCAAAATTCTTCAAGGACACTTGCCTTGCTCTTTCGGTTGATTAGGATCAAAGCCTTCAAACTGTTGGTGCTGAAGATCGTCCGCGACACTCTCTAGCGCAAATACGTCTAATCTGCACAATAAACATACAAGACAAGAAACACAATCAAAGAGTGCACAAATATTACTCAATATGACATGATATGCATGATTGATGCAAATGCAAGGTAGAACTTGTTAATAAATTGCTTTTAAATGATCACTATCAAGTTCTAATAGATTTTAACAAGTTTATACAGGTTTGGATTCGATTAGGTCTAATTTTAGGATTAACTCAACACAATTTAACCAGGAAAATCGGACTAGTTCGCATAGGACTGGACAAGTCCGCACTGCACGAGAACAGCAGATTAGGGTTTTCTAGATCAATGTGAATTTGGAGATTTGGGGTTGAATTCAAGTAAGGAAAAGAGAATAGAAGGTATACCAGATGTTTAGAAATCCAATGAATCAAGAAACTAGGAGGTACCCCTTGGATCTTGATGATCTAGGGTTGGTGATGAACATGGAGATGAATTGGTGATGAAGAACAAAACTTGATGGAGATCTTGATCCTCTTTCGTTTCCTCCTCTTCTTCTTATTGCTTGAGATCTCCTCCTCCCTCCTTGATGGTGGCTCTCCACGAACTATGGTTTGGGTGAGGTGGAAAAGTGGCAAATAGAGGTCAAACCAAGGGGTGGGGTTGTTTATATAGAGGTGGAGGCTAGGGTTAGATGGATTTCGAGTTTGAGAGGATTAGAGGCCGGTTTAGAGTCCCTCATGGGCTCTAAAAGAGTGAGACACGACGTCCCTAGTCCCACTTAATGTAAAACCAAAGAAACAAGTCATAAAACAAAAGATCAATTCGGAGTCACAAAATATTGGACAAGTCCGAAAAGGACTGGACTAGTCTGAAGTTGTCAAGAGAGAAATCGGACAACTCTGGCCAAAAATGAGACAAGTCCGACTTTAGTCAGAGAGGAAAATAGACTAGTTCGCTGGAACACCAGACTAGTCCGGACAAGTCCAAGGACTTAGACCATTTTCAAGGATTCTTGAAACACCGGACTAGTCTGCATAAGAACGGACAAGTCCAAAAGTTTCCAGAGGCAAAAACTGAATGTAGGCCTAGAGGGGGGGGTGAATAGGCCTTCTTGAATTTTCTCGGTTCCTGTAGCACTTCAACAACAAGGTCAAAACCAGATATATCGGACTAGTCCGGTAAAGTGCGGACTAGTCCGGATTTCACGGACTAGGTTGATCAAGTTAGGTCAATTTGATTGTTTTGTTGACGTTTGCAGCGGAAATATAAACTTCAATAACAGTTCAATGATTGTATGTCAAGTTCTATTGCAAGTATGATTCTTGTTCAACTATTTAACTTAAATTCAACAAGATGAATCAAACCCTAGATAATGTTGATCAACTAGAATGATGAACACAAACGAACAAGACACAAGATTTATCCCGTGGTTCGGTTACCACGAAGGCAACCTACGTCCACGTTGAGGAGCCCACAAAAGGACCGGGTCTTCACCAACCCTTCCCTCGTCGGATCGCCATGAAGGCCAATCCTCTTCCACTAAACACACAGGGGTAAATCACCAAGTTGAAGGGGCGATCTCACAAGTTGAGAGCTCCCTTGATTACAAGTTTCAAGACCACCAATAACACACTTCGAAATATACAAATTGAGATGCAAGAGTGTGTTAGAGATTCAAACCAAGAGCTCAATCGTGTGCCAAGTGCCTCTCCAATGATCTACAAGTGATCTTCAATGGATTGATTGATTTTGCACTTAATTTCATGGAGAGAGATGGTTTTTGAGTCTCTTGGGAGGTGTGACGGCGCTAGGGTTCGAGAGAGGGTGAAAGTGGGCCGTACACCTCTATTTATATGGGGTTTCTAGAAGTTACCGTTAGGGTTCAGAAAGATCGGACTAGTCCGTGGTGGTGACCGGACTAGTCCGGTGTGCTGTGTGAAGCAAACCCTAAGTGTCCAGGAATCTCGGACTAGTCCGGTTCAAAACGGACTTGTCCGATTTTGCTACTGGAAAGCTTCGGACTAGTCCGATTGTCATCGGACTTGTCCGGACACATGAAACCCTAAGTGTTTAGGATGACAAGTCCGCACTTGGAGGACTTGTCCGATTTAGATCAGGGTGTATATCGGACTAGTCCGTGTAAACACCGGACTTGTCCGAAGTGGATCAGAAAGTATATCGGACTAGTCCGGGTCACAACGGACTTGTCCGATTTTGTGAGACTTATGCATTTTTTTGAGGACTAGTCCGCACTGGGGAGGACTAGTCCGAAGTGGAACAGAAAGATATCGGACTAGTCCGGTGATGATCAAACTTGTCCGATCTGGTGCAGAATGGGATATCGGACTAGTCCGGCTGATATCGGACTAGTCCGGTCCTGTATAGCTTTGTGCATTGTGTGTGTGTGATTAAATGAGATTGAGCTCTTGGGTGTGTTTCCTTAACACACTCCATGCATACTAAACTACTAATTTCTTCTCCTTGAGCTCAAATTCATTTTCCTTCTCAATTTCCCTCTTTTTGGTACTTTGCTCATTTTTCATCATTTTCCTGCATTCATCTCAACAAAAGGATTAGGATCCCAATTGCTTGTCATAAATCATCCAAAACCCACAAGGGAGTCCTAGATGCACTTTCAATCTCCCCCTTTTTGGTGATTGATGACAACCAATTGAGATTTCACAAAATGAGGTATAAAATGAGATTCTCATAAAGTATGCACATATGACTCAAAAATTCATCAAGCAACAAGATAATTATTCATATGTGCATTCTTTATGGTGGGATGCATACTAACAGCATGAATGCATTAAGAATGACAGAATTTGCATTGATCAACTAATATCAAGTGAATATGGCATTTCAGGGACAAAAAATTCAGATTTCATCACACACTTGCAAATTATTTGAGCAATTCATAACAGGACCAAACATGATATGAAAATAGAGTTAAGCAAATGCAATCACAATTAAAAAAAGAGAGCTCTCTCCTCGCATCCTATGCAGCTAAAGCTAAGACTAGAGACTCCCCCTCAATCTCTCCCCCTTTGGCATCAAGACACCAAAAAGAGAGAGAGGAAGGTCTTAGGGCTTCACTCTTCGCTGTCAGTCCTCTCGTCATCTTCATCGTCTTCCTCGCTTTCCGCTTGACGAGGTTGAGAGGTAGGAGGAGGAGCGGAGCTGCTCGAGCCCCCAATGCCAAAATAGGCAAGCTCGGAGGGAGTCAAGGGGCTGAGCTCGGTGATGTCCGGATCAGAATCTTCAGAAAGTACTGGAGATCCAATTGGGTTGATCTCCAGCTTCTCACTCAGCTGCTTCACATTGGCTTTTATGTATCTCATGTTCTCTTTCCTCTTCTGATTTAGCTTGTGAAGCTTCACTTCAGTTTTCTTGCATGAGGAGAAAATTGCAGCCAAGTACTTGAGGATCCCACTGGCGGATCCTTTCTGAGGGGCTTCCCTGGAGGGGGGAGTAGCCCTAGCAGCTTCTTCTTGCCTTGCCGGTGCCTCGGGGCTTGAGGCCAGCGATGGAGCAGCCTGGACACTCACTGACTGAGGCTTCTGAGGCCTCAGTGGAGTGTGCTCCACATCCTTCACAAACTCGATTCCTGTGACTTTCTCAATCATGAACATCAAGTAAGGGGCATAGCCACAGGATCAGTTGGGGGTACTTGAGATATTGACCATATCATTCCAAATATAGTCTGCAACATCGAATTGCCTTTTCTTGCTAATGACCCTCATCAGGGTCCGGAGGTAGCCTTGCACACTCCCTGCATCCCCATCCTTGGGGGCAATCGTCTTCCTGAGGACTCTATTGAGGACCACAAAGAAAGGCTTCATATTCTTTGTGGAGGGAGGGACATACTTGGAGGTGGGCTCATACATGAACTTCATTCCATCCCTCTCAATGACCCCAATGTTGTGGATAATGAGTTGGTCATGTCCTTCAGAGTCAAGGTGCAGCAGGCGGGCAAACTCTTCCTGAGTAATAGAATACTTGGATCCATGAGTCATCCAAGTCACACTTTCTTCGTCTTCACTTGAGAAGTGGCACGTTGCATAGAATTGTGCAATCACTTCATCATTCCAATTATATCTGAAGGCAAACAGATCCTTCAGCCCATGTCTCTCTGCAGCTGCTATCACTTCATCAAAAGCTGCACATTTCCTCTTCTCAAGGTGAGCCCAGTCAATCCATTGACTGCGTACCACCGGGGTCTTCATCGGCAAATAGACCAGCTTGTAGAAATCAGCATGGAAATTTGACCAAAACCTGCCATCAGCTGCTTGCTTGGGCCTTGCATAGCAATCAACACTTCTCAACTTCATAGCCACATCGCTGCCCTTGCCATTGAATCTTTCCTCATTGGGGTCCCGGACCCCTTCTCTGGGAGTATGCAGCTTTAGGGGCCCAACAGGCCCTGTGGCAACCCCCTTGCCCTTCCCTTTAGCTTGGCGAAGGCCACTTGAAGGAGGAGCAGCCTTCGAGGCGGGCTTCTTGGCACACACCTTCCTCCGAACCTGGGGAGGTGAGGGAGCAGGCTCGGAGGATCTCTCTTGGCGTTTCTTGCCAAGACCCGCCGAGGACCGAGGTGCCACCTCGTGGTCCAACTCGGCCTCGAAATTGGAGATTTCGTTGTCGGAGCTCGACATGATCTGAGAATGAGTGATCAAGAGAAAGGACAAGTTATACAAGGTATTGGTGAGGTAAGATGGCAATGGAATGCATTAGGGAATTAAAGAATTAGGTTTCGGTTCAGAAACAACGGACTTGTCCGGTGCACAGGCACGGACTAGTCCGGGGGACCGGACTTGTCCGTACCTGGACCGGACTAGTCCGGTGTTCATCCGCAAAAACCTAACAGACTGGACAAAAATTGATCCCTAAGGTAAAACTAGTCTAGCATACACATAGTACATCAACTAGACATGTAACTAGTGAAGAATGCTAGGCCAAACGATAAGCAATAGAGAAATTTGTGATTTCTTAGGGTTTTGAAGAGTATTTACCAAGAAATCAAAGGAAGCTTGAGATTTTGGGGGTTGGAGGCCGGACTTGTCCGCTAACTTCAATCCCCGAGTCTTCAAGCTTGATCTCCGCCCAAGATTGAGGCTTTTCGACGGAGGAATCAAGGATTCGCCTTGGGAGCTCGAGCGCAAGAGAGAGAAAGCTTGGGGGCGAGTGTGGGGTGAAGGGATTAGGGTCTAGTGGCGGCTAGGGTTATGGACACGAAAAATCGGACAAGTCCGGACATGACCGGACTAGTCCGAAGTCCTCTAGAGACCTAAGTCGGACTAGTCCGTGGTCTGTCGGACTAGTCCGGCCTAACCGGCACACTGCGTACTAGTCTGCAATGGCGGACTAGTCCGGGTAACCACGGACTTGTCCGTGGTCACCAGGAGAGAATTGCATAGCCCATTCATATATATTTGAAGGTCCAATAATTGAGAGTAGAGAGGCAAAACAATTCAAATAATCTTGATGAATTTGACCAGGAAGCAAACAACAATCATACTATGATCAAAAATTCATCAAGATCTAATAATTGACATAGTTTTTCGAGAGAAAAATGGGGAGGGTTAATTTTCACAATTCAATCAATATTTTGAAGCAATCATACAGGTATGCAACTTTTCAAGCCACACTCCGAGAATCAAGAATGTTTAGCTCATTTCGGAGTTCGCAAAAACGTTTTTCATCAAGTGGCTTGGTGAATATGTCGGCCAATTGTTTTTGGGTGTTGACATGAGAGATGGATATGTCTCCTTTCATAGAATGGTCTCTCAAGAAATGGTGTCTTATGTCAATGTGTTTAGTTCTAGAGTGCTCAACTGGATTGTGGGCTATTTTAATGGCACTCTCATTATCACAAAGAAGAGGAATACGGTTCATATTGTAACCGTAATCCCTTAGAGTTTGTCGCATCCAAAGGAGTTGTGCACAACAACTCCCGGCTGCAACATACTCCGCTTCGGCTGTGGATAATGCAATGGAATTCTGTTTCTTGGATGACCAAGAAACTAAGGATCTTCCTAGGAATTGGCAAGTGCCGGAAGTGCTTTTTCTATCAACTTTGCACCCGGCATAATCTGCATCGGAATACCCAATGAGATTGAATTTTGAGCCTTTTAGGTACCAAAGACCAAGATTGGGTGTATGAACTAAATATCTTAGGATTCTCTTTACGGCTGTCAAATGACATTCCTTAGGGTTGGCTTGAAATCTTGCACACAAACATACACTCAACATAATATCCGGCCTAGATGCACATAAGTAAAGTAAAGATCCAATCATGGAGCGATATACCTTTTGGTCGACGCTCGGTCCATCTTCATTGAGATCCAAGTGACCATTCGTTGCCATGGGAGTCTTTATGGGCTTTGCCTTGTCCATGCCAAACTTCTTGAGGATGTCCTGTGTGTACTTGGTTTGGCTTATGAATGTTCCTTCCCTTTGTTGCCGCACTTGGAATCCCAAGAAGTACTTCAATTCTCCCATCATTGACATTTCAAATCTGTCTGTCATAATTTTACTAAACTCTTCACAGAAAGATTGGTTAGTTGATCCAAAAATTATATCATCAACATAGATTTGGCAAATAAAAAGATCATTATCCAGATTTTTCGTGAATAGTGTATAATCTACTTTGCCAATTTGAAAGCCATTATCAATTAGAAAATCTCTAAGACACTCATACCAAGCTCTAGGAGCTTGTTTGAGGCCATAGAGAGCCTTACGCAGTTTATACACGTGGTCGGGGAACTCTTCGTCTTCAAATCCGGGTGGTTGCTCCACGTACACCTCTTCCTTGATCGGTCCGTTGAGGAAGGCGCTTTTCACGTCCATTTGATACAGCTTGAAATCATGGTGAGTAGCATATGCAAGTAATATTCTAATTGATTCAAGCCTAGCTACTGGAGCAAAGGTTTCATCGAAATCCAAACCTTCGACTTGTGAGTAACCTTTGGCCACAAGTCGTGCCTTGTTTCTTGTCACCACTCCGTGTTCGTCTTGCTTGTTGCGGAAGACCCACTTGGTGCCCACAATATTTGCATTGGGTCTTTCCACAAGTTCCCAAACCTCGTTTCTCTTGAAATTGTTCAACTCTTCTTGCATTGCCACCACCCAGTCCGGATTCTTCAATGCATCCTCAGTCCTGCGGGGTTCCAAAAAGGAGACAAACGAGTAATGTTCACAAAAATTTGCTATACGAGATCTAGTGGTTACTCCCTTTTGGATGTCGCCGATGATGTTGTCGATTGGATGATCCCTTTGAATGCATTGGTGTACTCTTGGGTGTGGCACTTGGGGGGTCGTATGTTGGTGATCATCTTCTTCTCCCCCTGAGTTGTTGTCCTCGTTGATTTGTTGATCATGTTCATATTCCTGTGATTTGTCTTGTATCGAGGCTCCCCCTGAATTGTTGATCTCCTCTTGTGGTTCACTTTCCTCTTGTATTTGTGACGATGACTCTTGTGGTCGTACTTCGCCTAGAGCCATCCTCTTCAATGCTTGATAGGGAGCTTCCTCTTTTCCTAATTCACATTGATCAACTTGCTCCTTTTGGGAGCCATTAGTTTCATCAAACACTACGTCACGTGCCACTTCAACAAGTCCGGAGGCCTTGTTGAAAACACGATAGGCGTAAGTGTTCGAATCATAACCAAGCAAGAAACCTTCATCGGACTTCGAAGCGAACTTTGAAGTCCTGGGCTTCTTGTTCAAAATATAGCAAGGAGAACCGAAAACTCGAAAATATGAAATGTTCGGTTTGTTACCGGTGAGTAGCTCATAGGGAGTCTTCTTTAGTAGTCGATGAAGGTAGAGTCAATTTGTGGCATGGCAAGCGGTGTTGATTGCTTCTGCCCAAAATCGATCCGAAGTCTTGTATTCATCGAGCATTGTTCTTGCCATCTCTATGAGCGTTCGGTTCTTCCTTTCGGCAACTCCGTTTTGTTGTGGAGAGTATGGTGCTGAGAATTCATGCTTGATTCCTTCCTCATCAAGGTATTCCTCCACTTGTATGTTCTTGAACTCCGTGCCGTTGTCGCTCCGAATACTCTTGATTGTTAGTGAGAACTCGTTTTGCGCTCGCTTGAAGAATTTCTTGAGTGTTCCTTGTGTTTCTGACTTGTCATGCAAAAAGAACACCCAAGTGAACCGGGAAAAATCATCAATAATAACTAAACCGTATTTGTTACCGCCGATGCTTATGTAAGCAATTGGACCAAACAAGTCCATATGAAGTAGTTCGAGCGGTCTTGTCGTGGTCATGATGTTCTTCGCAGGATGTTGTGCTCCAACTTGCTTTCCTGCTTGGCACGCGCTACAAGGCCTGTCTTTCTCAAACACAACATCTTTCAAACCTCGGATGTGATCGCCCTTGAGGAGTTTTTGAAGGTTCCTCATACCAACATGTGCTAGCCGTCTATGCCACAGCCAACCCATGTTGGTTTTTGCAATCAAGCATGTGTCGAGTTCGGCTTTATTCTTGTTGAAGTCAACAAGGTAAAGCTTTCCCTTTAACATACCCTTGAATGCAACGGAACCATCACTTCTCCTTGAGACGGTCACACCCTCGTTAGTAAACAGGCAATTATAACCTTTTTCACATAACTGAGATATGGACAGCAGGTTATAATCTAAAGATTCAACGTGTAAAACATGCGAAAGAGTATGTTCAGAGGATATTGCTATTTTACCGGTACCGAGGACCCTTCCTTGACTGTTATCCCCAAAGTAGATGCCTTCGTTTGGGTCCTGGTTCACTTCATACTCCACAAACATCCTCCTTTCTCCGGTCATGTGGTTGGTGCATCCACTGTCTAGCACCCATTTGGATCCACCGGAGGAGTAGGCCTGCAAAAACAAATTACGCCTTGGTTTTAGGTACCCAAGCTTGCTTGGGTCCTTGGAGGTTAGTAACAATACATTTGGGCACCCACACATGGGATTTTGTGTTCCCATGGCGTGGCCCAGCATAATAAGCATACACTTTACCAACATTATTTTTCATTAATACATAAGAAGCATCAAAGATTTTAAACAAGAGTTGCTGTTGATTATGGGTCGGACTAGTCTGTGTGACCGGACTTGTCCGGATGACCGGACTTGTCCGGACCACAACCGGACTAGTCCGATTTTCATGGGAGTTCAGATTTTTAGTTTTTGAGTTACCAGGTTGTGAGGGTCCTCCCTTCACAAAGGTAATCCTTCCCTTGTTATTTTTATGATTTCCAGCTCTTTGCTTTCCATCATGAGAGTAACCAATGCCGTACTTGACATTTGGAGGTCTTTGGACCAAATATGCACTACGTGCATAGTTGATCCTCTCCTTGTCAAATATTACACATTGGGTAGGATTTTTGTCCTTTGTGGAGGTAGAATTTTCCTTCAACCTGCTGTTAATTTTATCACATTTGCAAATATGAGCGATATTAGTTGAAGTGGGTTGAGAAGGTAGGGTTGAAGAGGAGGAAGGTTCACTAAGCTTGAGTGACTCAACCTGCACTTCAAGGATCTTGTTGACCTTGATTAAGTCATCAAGTTGATCCTTGATTGCAACGTTTGAGTTGGTTAACTCCAAGCAAGTTTTCTTGCTTGAAGCTAGCTTAAGCTCTAGTGAGTGGTTTCTCTCCTTTTCAAGAGCTAGTAGATTGTCAAGTTCGACATGCTTCTCCTTTTGGGAGATAATCATGTCTTCTTGACGATCAATTAGCTCTTCCTTCTCAACAAGTTGGTTAAGTAAGAATTTCATTTTAGCAGCAGTTTTTCTATCTAAACCAATTAGCATATCTTCATTATCACTATCTAGATCATCATCACTCGAGTAAGAATGCAAGGAAGGAGTTTTGATGTTTACCTTGCGTTTACCTTCCTTAGCCATGAGGCAAGTTCCACTTGCTTTCTTTGCAACGAGCGTGGGGAAGAGTGTGGGTTTCTTGGACATGCTTTCAATGGCTATGCTAGCCATTTCTTCTTCATCGGACGATGAGGACTCATCGTTTGAGTCCCACTCCTTTCCGATGTGTGCTTGTTCAGCTTGTTTCTTCTTCTTGAAGAATTTCTTCGGTTGAAGCTTGGACTCTTTACTCTTCTTCTTGTTGTCCTCATATGGGCAATCAACTATAAAGTGATTGTACTCACCACAATTATAGCATGCCCGCCTCATCTTCGGCTTTGTCTTCTCCTTGTATTTTCCTTCACTCGATTTTGTTCCTTGTCTTTTCTTCAAAATTCTTTTGAACTTCTTCATGAACAAAATCATATCTTCTTCGTCCAGCTCGCTGCTTTCATCATCGCTGTCCTCCTCAAGTTGTGCTTCTTTTGCTTCTTTGGATAGAGGCTTGAGTGAGGACTTTAAGGCAACTCCCTTCTTCTTGGCCGATGTGAGGTCGGCTATTTCTTTGACGTGCTTGGCTTGCTTCTCCATCATCTCAAAGTTGATGATTTTGCCAAGCAGTTCATCCGGAGTCATTTTCTTGTACCCGGGACTTTCTCGGATCATAGAGCAAAGTGTGACGTTGCGAGGCATAAAGGCTCTAAGGATGAGCTTTACAACCTCGTGGTCATTCCACTTTTTGCTACCATATGATCGAACCTTGTTCACAAGAGTCTTCAGTCTGTTGTACATGTCCTGGGGAGACTCATCTTCCTCAATCGCGAACCTTCCCAGTTCGCCTTCAATCATCTCAATCTTTGCCTCCCGCACATGCCTGTCACCTTCATGTGTTGTCTGTAGTGTGTCCCAGATTTCTTTGGCAATCTCCAATCCGTCCACCTTTGTGAATTCATCTCTACTTAGAGATGAGGTGATAACGGCTGCGGCTTGGGCATTCCTGTGGATGGCTTGCTCTTGACTTGGTGTGAGTTCTTCATCGTCATCAGGGATGTTTATTCCTGTGCACACAATATGCCATAAACTTGGGTTAAGGGAAATCAAGTGCATCTTCATATTTTGCCTCCACATGGAGTAATCACTCCCATCGAAGTGTGGGGCTTTTCCGAGAGGAATAGATAGATAATGACTGCTGTTAGAATTTAAACGGTCATAATTAAAAGGATATCGGGAGTAGTCGGTGTGACTACTCCCCTTCTTCTTTTCTTCAACTTTAGCTTTCCCTTTGGAAAGTGCTTTCTTTCGGAGCAGTGCTTTCAGCTCCAATGTCTCCTCATCATCATCATCGAAGTCTTGAATGGCTTCGAGATACTTTTCAAGCTTTTGGTGCTTGTCATTGTTCATTCCTTCCTGGTTGTTGATTTTCTGGACTTCCTTCATGTCCGACATGATCTCTTCGAGTGGTTGCACTCTTTCCTGAAGAACCTGCTCTGATACCAATTGAATGTAGGCCTAGAGGGGGGGTGAATAGGCCTTCTTGAATTTTCTCGGTTCCTGTAGCACTTCAACAACAAGGTCAAAACCAGATATATCGGACTAGTCCGGTAAAGTGCGGACTAGTCCGGATTTCACGGACTAGGTTGATCAAGTTAGGTCAATTTGATTGTTTCGTTGACGTTTGCAGCGGAAATATAAACTTCAATAACAGTTCAATGATTGTATGTCAAGTTCTATTGCAAGTATGATTCTTGTTCAACTATTTAACTTAAATTCAACAAGATGAATCAAACCCTAGATAATGTTGATCAACTAGAATGATGAACACAAACGAACAAGACACAAGATTTATCCCGTGGTTCGGTTACCACGAAGGCAACCTACGTCCACGTTGAGGAGCCCACAAAAGGACCGGGTCTTCACCAACCCTTCCCTCGTCGGATCGCCACGAAGGCCAATCCTCTTCCACTAAACACACAGGGGTAAATCACCAAGTTGAAGGGGCGATCTCACAAGTTGAGAGCTCCCTTGATTACAAGTTTCAAGACCACCAATAACACACTTCGAAATATACAAATTGAGATGCAAGAGTGTGTTAGAGATTCAAACCAAGAGCTCAATCGTGTGCCAAGTGCCTCTCCAATGATCTACAAGTGATCTTCAATGGATTGATTGATTTTGCACTTAATTTCGTGGAGAGAGATGGTTTTTGAGTCTCTTGGGAGGTGTGACGGCGCTAGGGTTCGAGAGAGGGTGAAAGTGGGCCGTGCACCTCTATTTATATGGGGTTTCTAGAAGTTACCGTTAGGGTTCAGAAAGATCGGACTAGTCCGTGGTGGTGACCGGACTAGTCCGGTGTGCTGTGTGAAGCAAACCCTAAGTGTCCAGGAATCTCGGACTAGTCCGGTTCAAAACGGACTTGTCCGATTTCGCTACTGGAAAGCTTTGGACTAGTCCGATTGTCATCGGACTTGTCCGGACACATGAAACCCTAAGTGTTTAGCATGACAAGTCCGCACTTGGAGGACTTGTCCAATTTAGATCAGGGTGTATATCGGACTAGTCCGTGTAAACACCGGACTTGTCCGAAGTGGATCAGAAAGTATATCGGACTAGTCCGGGTCACAACGGACTTGTCCGATTTTGTGAGACTTGTGCATTGTTTTGAGGACTAGTCCGCACTGGGGAGGACTAGTCCGAAGTGGAACAGAAAGATATCGGACTAGTCCGGTGATGATCGGACTTGTCCGATCTGGTGCAGAATGGGATATCGGACTAGTCCGGCTGATATCGGACTAGTCCGGTCCTGTATAGATTTGTGCATTGTGTGTGTGTGATTAAATGAGATTGAGCTCTTGGGTGTGTTTCCTTAACACACTCCATGCATACTAAACTACTAATTTCTTCTCCTTGAGCTCAAATTCATTTTCCTTCTCAATTTCCCTCTTTTTGGTACTTTGCTCATTTTTCATCATTTTCCTGCATTCATCTCAACAAAAGGATTAGGATCCCAATTGCTTGTCATAAATCATCCAAAACCCACAAGGGAGTCCTAGATGCACTTTCAAAAACTGACTAGTCCGCAGCAAAAACAGACAAGTCCGATCGAGGTCAGAGAGAAATCGGACTAGTCCCCTCCAATATTGAAGTAGTCCGCACTTTTCGGAATTTTAAGCGCGGTTTTGTTTCAAATCAATTTTAAACTTATTCCTCTTTATGTGGATTAATGTTAAACATGTATATGAATGTATGTAGGGCATGATGCATGAAAATGAGGGTGTTACAAACCTACCCCCCCTTAAAATGAATCTCGCCCTCGAGATTCGATGCGGAAGAGAAGAGATAAGGAAATTCCTTCTTGAGATCATCCTCCAATTCGCACGTTGCTTCTTTTTCTTTGTGATGATTCCATTGAACCTTACACCATTGAATATCCTTGTTCCTTGTGACTCTCTCCTTGGTTTCCAATATTTTGACCAGATGTTTGGCGTATGTCAAATCCTCCTCTAGTTCCAATTCTTCCATTGGCACTTGTTCTTTCGGTACTCTCAAACACTTCTTGAGCTGGGAACCATGAAAGACATCATGGACCTTCGAAAGATGAGCTGGCATCTCCAACTTATACGCTACTTCTCCTCTTTTGTCCAAAATCTTGAATGGTCCAATGTAACGAGGTGCTTGCTTGCCTCTTATGTAAAACCTCTTATGACCCCTCATCGGTGACACCTTGAGGTAAACAAAATCTCCCACTTCAAAGGCTAATTTCCTTCTCCTATTGTCCGCATAGCCTTTTTGTCTTGATTGGTCAGCCCTCAAGTTTTCACGAATTATTTGGACTTGCTTTTCGGCTTCTTGCAACACATCCAGACCAAATACTTGAGTTTCTCGTACCTCATTCTAGAATAAAGGTGTCCTACACTTCCTTACATAAAGCCCTTCATATGGTGACATTTTTTCTTGGTAACTATTGTTGTATGAAAATTCTGCATAGGGCAAGCTCTTGTCCCAACCTTTCCCATGCTTTAAAGAACAAGCTCTTAACATGTCCTCCAAAATTTGATTGGACCTCTCGGTTTGTCATCGGTTTGAGGGTGATATGCTGAACTGAAGTTCAACCTAGTCCCCAATGCTTCATGCAATTTCTGCCAAAATCTGGAGGTAAATTAAGAACCTCTATCTGAGACTATCTTCTTCGGTACTCCGTGTTGACACACAATATGCTCCATGTATATTTCGGCCAATTGTGCAGCTGTATATTTGGTCTTCACAGGGACAAAATGAGCTGACTTGGTTAAGGATCCACAATTACCCAAATTGAGTCGTAACCGGACTGAGTAGGTGCTAACCCAACTATGAAGTCCATTCCAATTTCTTCCCACTTCCATTCCGGGATCTTCAATGGTTGCAATAATCCAGCTGGCTGTTGATGTTCCACCTTGACTCGTTGACACACATCACACAATGCTACAAATTTAGCTATGTCCTTTTTCATGCTATCCCACCAATAGCAAGTCTTCAAGTCTTTGTACATCTTCGTACAACCGAGGTGAATTGAGTAAGGTGAGTCATGTGCTTCTTTTAATATTGTCTCCCGAATACGCTTCACATTAGGCACGACAATCCTCTTACCAAGCCATAGAGTACCATGTTCATCCTCATCAAACCTGAAATTCTCTCCCCTCTTGGGTCCTTTCCTAGATTTCTTGAATTTCCTCATCCTTAGTTTGGCCTTCCCGAATTTCTTTCTCTAATATTTGGTTTAACTTCATCATCTCCATCTCATTTACAAACCCGAGGTTCAACCGTTCGAACTCCTTACATAACTCGGATGGTTACTCTCGAACTGTGAGTTGATGACTTACACCCTTTTTACTCAAAGCATCAGCAACTACATTGGCTTTTCCCGGATGATAGTTGATCCGCAAATCATAATCTTTGATGAGCTCCAACCATCTCCGTCGCTTGCAATTCAGATCCATTTGTGTGAAATATACTTAAGACTCTTGTGATCCTTGTAAATTTCACACCTATGTTCAAGGATATAATGTCTCCAAATCTTAAATGCATGTACCACGGCTGCAAGTTCTAAATCATGTGTTGGGTAATTCTGCTCATGTTTCTTCAATTGTCTTGATGCATAGGTGACCACTTGAACTTCTTGCATGAGCACACATCCAAGTTCTTGTCTCAAGGTGTCGCAATATATGTCAAAACTCTTGCTTACATCCGGCAAAACCAAAACTGGGGTTGTTGTTAACCTCTTCTTCAACTCCTCAAAACTGTTTTGACAAGCTTCAGTCCATTGGAACGCCTTCCCCTTCATTAGCAACTCTATCATGGGCTTGGCTATCTTGGAAAAGTCCTTGATGAATCTACGGTAATATCCATCCGTCCCAAGAGAACTCCTGATCACCTTTACATTCTGCGGGGGCTCCCATTTTAACACGTCCCCCACTTTTCCGGGATCAACCGAACTCCTCCTCCTGAAATGATATGACCCAAAAATGACATTTCCCTTAACCAAAACTGACATTTGTTGAACTTGGCGTACAATCGATGCTCCCTCAATTTCTGCAATGTAAGCCTAAAGTGTTCCTCATGTTCCTTCTCATCCTTCGAGTAGATCATAATGTCATCAATGAACACCACAATGAACTTATCCAAGTACTCCATGAATACCTTATTCATGAGGTACATAAAGTAGGAAGGCGCATTTGTCAATCCAAAAGACATCATGGTGTACTCATAAGATACATAACGTGTTCTAAAAGCTATCTTGGGTATGTCCGATGGTCTAATCTTCATTTGAAAGTATCCCGACCTCAAATCATTCGTAGAGTAGACACAAGTACCCTTCATCTGGTCAAACAAGTCCTCTGTGCGTGGCAAGGTGTACTTGTTCTTGATTGTTACCTCGTTGAGACCTCGGTAGTCTACACACATCCTTTGGGATCCATCCTTCTTGTCCACAAACAGCACGGGCACTCCCCAAGGTGAAGAGCTGGGCTGAATAAAACCCTTCTCTAGTTGCTCTTGAATTTGCATCTTGAGCTCCGCTAATTCCATAGGAGGCATCCTATACGGCCTCTTAGCTATAGGTGCAGTTCCATGTATTAAATCAATAACAAACTCAATGTCTTGATCAGGTGGCATACCTGGCAACTCATCCGGAAAAACATCCAAAAATTCACACACCACCAGAATCTCATCAATTGCAGCATCGTCCATATGATTCAGCTCCAATTGCTTTGGTGCGGTTTGAGATGCTTCAAATTCTACGGTGATCCCTTCCTCATTGGTCAACTTTACCGTTTTTGTGGCACACTCAATAACACCATTGTGCTTCCTCAACCAGTCCACACCAAGTATAATGTCCAATCCTTGAGAGTCCAAAACAATGAGTTTGGTGAAGAAGTCTACCCCCCTTATTTTAAGGCTTACTTTTGGACATGTTTGTCCTCATCTCTCCTCCAGGAGACTTAACCAATAGAGTAGACTTCATATGAGAGATAGGCAAACTATACTTGGTGACATACTTCGATGCAATGAATGAATGTGATGCTCCAGAATCAAACAACATAGTCGTGGGGCTGGAGTTGGCGAGAAACATACAAATGACCACGTCATTCGCTTGTTGGGCATCCTCCATAGAGATATGGTTCACATTGCTACGAGCAAAATTTGGCTGTCCCCAGTTTCCTTGCGGCTATCCTCCATTGGGTCTTGGGTTTTGCCTCGGCGCATTGCCTCCTTGACCAAGGCCTGACTTAGGACATTGATGTGCAAAGTGTCCAGCTTCTCCGCAAGTATAGCACTTCTTAACTCCACCAGAATTATTGGGGCGATCTTGGTTTTAAACATGTGCACCAGGAAAATTAGCACGAGGTGCAAAAGGCATTGGAGGCCTAGGTGCTTGCATAACAAGGCGCTTCTGCACAAACTGAGTTGGGCGCGGTGCAAATCCAGGACGCTGTATAGGAGCAGAGGAGCTGTAGTATGGCACATTAGGAGGCGCAAAGCGAGGGCGCACATTGCTTCCTTGTTGCTGCCTTTGATATGGCGCCTTCCTCTTATTTTCTTGCTCCATCTCACGGGCCTTGTTCTAAACCACAATTGCTTTGTCCACAAGCTTCTGGAATTTGGCACAGTCACAATTGAGCAATTGCACTTGAATTTCATTGTTGAGGCCTCTCATGAACAAGTATTGTTTCCGGTTGTCCCAGCTCACATCCTCAGGCGCATACCATGAGAGTTGCGTGAATTTATTGAGATATTCACCAACGCTCGATCTTCCTTGCCTCAAGTTCTCAAATTCTTGCCTCTTCAAAATCATAACACCTTCCGGTACATAATGAGAACAGAAGCTCCCTTTGAATTCGGCCCAAGTAATTATCTATTGGTTCTCATGAGCATTGCATAAGGAATCCCACCAATCTGCAGCTGCTCCAACTAGTTGATGAGAAGCGAAAAGCACTTTCTCCCGGTCAATGCATTGGACAATAGCTAGCTTCTTCTCCACAGAGTTGAGCCAATCATATTCATTCATAGGGTCAGCGGCTTGAGCAAAGGTTGGTGGCCTAGTCCTCATAAACTCTCCCAACCAGTTATGAGGAGGTGGGGGTGGCGGTAGAGGCATGTGGGGCTGATTGTTGATGTTACCAGCCTGCAGTTGTCCCATAGTCTGTATCATAGTCTGCATGGGCTGGTTTTGCATAGCCAAAAACTGCTCGATACTCAAAGCTCCATGAGTATGTCCTTGTCCATTGTAGTTCTGCGGTACTCCATGGTTCTCCTCTTCATCATTGCCATCCCTCTGGTTGCAAGTCCTCACCATCTAAAGAAAAGCAATAGGTAAGAATTAGAAAACGTCCCCAACTATATGCATCAAGGGATATGAAACTAGACAATTAACTAGCCTACGTGGACATGACAATGCTAAAGCATCCCAAAATCCTCTATTAAGCACACAAGCAAACAATATATATAGCAAGCAGCACACCAAGCAAGAACACATCGATTCCTGAGTGTTTCTATGTGCTCTAAAGTGTCCATTCTATCTAGGTTGCGTCCTACGGTCAACCTGTGGCTCTGATACCAGTTTATGACACCCGGTTCCGAAAATGAACTAAGTGAACGCATATGTGCCCAGGATGTTCAACACACATACACAGAACAAGATTAATTAACCAAATTTTATTACACAAACCATATTATCCTCGAATACAAGTTCTAATGAATATTAATGATAGGTTCAACTTATGCAGCAGAAATAAACTAATTAAGCAAACTAAATAGCTAGGCAGCATAAGCAATAGGGTAGCGCAGCTCCAAGCAACACCACAAGCAAAGCTGATGGTAGACACGGTCTAGAACTCCGCATTATCATCATTAAACTCCCAATCCTGACCTGCAACTGTTGGAGGGGGGAGAATTGCAAGGGTGAGTACATGTCGTACTCAGGAAGTGTGGAAAACATGTGGCTGATTAAAATGACGATATAATAATGGCTTAGTACTGAAAAGTACATTAAAACATTTGAAAAGCAATATATTATATGTATATGAAATAACCCATCATAAGCTATGTAGTTATCATAATACCAGTCCATATTCCATGTCCATCATCATACACCAATATCCATATTCAATAGAAGAATTTAATTCATAATCATACATAACCATAGTACCAACCATAACCATAATACCAACCATAACCATCCCAAATACCATCCCAATACCGAGTTTCCCTCCAATCATGGAAATTATCCAAGTGATCATAACCGGGAGCACGGCTATCATGATAGTTTTATTAGACTCTGCAGAATTTGTACCACTTTACCCACGTGTTTGTGATTTCATCACCTTTCTCTGACTAAGAACCTCCCTTATGCCCATGACCTGTCGGTCACATTGCACACTTCCGTTGGTGTGTGGCCAAGAGATCACAAGATAGGATTTACAAAGGGATTACTAGCCTATTTAGACCCACAGAGGTTTCACCAGTGGTGATGCCTCCAACTGAGCACATCTTCAACCAAGGGCCCCCTCTTGAGCCATTCAGATCCCAAGGTAGTCCCACCAATCATCAACAAACTCAATTTGACTACCCCTTCCCCGAGCATCCTTCATGGTCCAAATAACACTAGAAAAACCCTAATTAATCAGCTACGCCGCACCCATACTTGGCCTCGTGGTGGCACTGTAGTCCTGGCTCATTCTTGCATGAAGTCCTTAGATCTAAAGCAAGCAAACCACCATGACATCCAACCCATCCACATACCAGGCTTGCTTAGATCACCCATTACCATATCATATTGACCAGTTCACATTAACCAGAATATCATTAATGCATAATTAAATGTGTAGTGTTCTTTTCCCATCCCAATTAATCAAGCGAAGCGAAAAGGTAAAAAGCCCATCCTGACTCTCTACCATAATTCCTGGTGACAACTGTGGTCAAACAAATCTAGTAAACTTCCTGTCATAGGATTTCCCATCAAAATTGACACAAGCATGCAGTTTTGCAAACAAAACATTTATTTTGAAAATAGGATCAATATGCTTCAAGGACACTAGTTGTGCTCTTGCGGTTGATTAGGATAAAAGCCTTCAAACTCAGGGTGCTGAAGATCCTCTGCAGCACTCTCTAGCGCAAATCCGTCTAATCCGAACAATAAACACACAAGACAAGAAACATAGTAAAAGAGTGCAAAAATATTACTCAATATG
The DNA here is from genome assembly GCA_036927565.1 of Tuctoria greenei. Classification (NCBI taxonomy): domain Eukaryota; kingdom Viridiplantae; phylum Streptophyta; class Magnoliopsida; order Poales; family Poaceae; genus Tuctoria; species Tuctoria greenei. The sequence goes on along the minus strand of JAYESD010000006.1, from coordinate 39,870,666 downwards.
ATATGATATGCATGATGCAAATGCAAGGTAGAACTTGTTAATAGATTGCTTTTAAATGATCACTATCCAGTTCTAATAGATTTTAACAAGTTTATATAGGTTTGGATTTGATTAGGTCTAATTTTAGGATTAATTCAACACAATTTAACCAGGAATATCGGACTAGTCTGCATAGGACCGGACAAGTCCGCACCGCACGAGAACAGCGGATTAGGGTTTTCTAGATCGACGTGAATTTGGAGATTTGGGGTTGAATTCACGTAAGGAAAAGAGAATAAAAGGTATACCAGGTGTTTAAAACTCCAATGAATCAAGAAACTTGGAGGTAACACTTGGATCTTGATGATCTAGGGTTGGTGATGAACTTGGAGATGAATTGGTGATGAAGAACAAAACTTGATGGAGATCTTGATCCTCTTTCGTTTCCTCCTCTTCTTCTTCTTGTTTGGGATCTACTCCTCCCTCCTTGATGGTGGCTCTCCACGAACTAGGGTTTGGGTGGGGTGGAAAAGTGGCAAACAGAGGTCAAGCCAAGGGGTGGGGTTGTTTATATAGAGGTGGAGGCTAGGATTAGATGGATTTCGAGTTTGAGAGGAGTAGAGGCCGGTTTAGAGTCCCTCATGGGCTCTATAAGAGTTAGGCACGACGTCCCTAGGCCCACTTAATGTAAAACCCAAGAAACAAGTCGTAAAACAAAAGATCAATTCGGAATCACGGAATATCAAACAAGTCCTAAAAGGTTTGGACCAGTGTGAAGTTGTCCAGAGAGAAATCGGACAACTCTGGCCAAAAATTAGACAAGTCCTACTTTAGTCAGAGAGGAAAACAGACAAGTCCATTAGAACACCGTACTAGTCCGGACAAGTCCAGGGACTTAGCAAATTTTCAAAGATTCTTGAAACATCGGACTAGTCCACAACAAAAATGGACAAGTCCGATCGAGGTCAGAGAGAAATCGTACTGGTCCTCACCAAAATTGGACTAGTTTGCACTTTCCAGAATTTTAAGCGCAGTTTTGTTCCAAAACAATTTTAAACTTATTCCCCTTGATGTGGATTAATGTTAAACATGTATATGAATGTATGTAGGGCATGATGCATGAAAATAAGGGTGTTACAAATTCACATGGGGAAGGACCTTGGGCCCACAAATCTGTAACCAGGAGGAAGCATAGGCCGAGGAGCACCAGGAACAAGTCGGTTGAACCCTGGTTCGGCTGACTCATTCCTGCTGCTTTACTCGATCCGCTGACACATGTTGAGTCCTTGTGCCTCCCTTATGGCGGTAACAACTAATGCACGCGCTAATTGTGGTGCCAAACTGACTAAACTTGTGTATAAATAGACCCCCTCACTCCCTCACTTCACATACCACAAGTTTGAGTTTAGAATTCCACTCCATAATGTTAGTGCTGCCCAAATGGCTAGCCAAGTAGAAGGAGGGTGAGAATGAGCTAGGAGGAGGAGGCTTGGGTTTGTCAAGTCTCTCTTCCACACTTGTACCTCTATGGAAGTTGTGCTGGAATCGAGTAAGAAATTTCCATGAATTCAATATAAGTTTGATTTCTATTTCATAGTAGTTTGATTTGTAGCTGCTTGTAGGTTCAATGCTTTAAATAATTAGAGGCTCTAGTTGTAGACTTGCATTCATAAAGATTGCTGGTATTTCTTAACACTGTAGATCATCTCCGGTAAGAGATGATGATCCGCAAGCGCACAAAAATTATCGTTGTAGCATTTCACCCATGAGTATTCCCAAAGGTATTGCATTTATCCCAAAGGAAGGCAGTGAAGTAAAGTGAATACTATTCTCATGATCAAAGTATAGGGTACTAAGTATTTATACGACCGGGGGTAGTGTGATACACGTCTAAGCAATCTACTCCTAGAGATAAGGTTGTCTCTATTGAGGGTTAAACTACGAGAAGGGGCTGCTCCTACTGTGCTCTAATTATTCATATGCATAGCTTAACTAGTGTACACATGGATACGTTAGTGATGAATACTAGGTCTTAGTGGTCAATCATATCGGGCACGAGCTTCCCCTGGTCTGCTAGGTGACTCCCTCCAAGAGCCTACGCCATAGTCGAATGTTGAGGATTACAACAGGCGGATAGGGTTGTCACCACCTACCTCTACAACTCATGGACTATGATGCATCCAATGCTACTTAACTATTCAAGCACCACGCTTTCATGCTAAGTAAATACCTTAAAAGTTGCAATACCATATTCATCGTGAGGCAATGACTAATCTTAACATCGTTGAACCAAAGTTGGAACCAAGCACTATGTTTTTCATACTAACATAATCATGTTATTAACTAATTAGGCTATAGTGGTGCTGTATCATGTTTATGATAACATGATATGGACACTATGATCGTATCATAGTAACATCTAGACCTAGCACATACATGGACTCCACAATCAAACAAGAAACGCTTTGTCCAAGTATATGAATAGATAGAGACTAATAATATTATTATTAATATGCATAAAGTCACAAAAAGGAAAGAAAGATACATGAGCCATACCTTTCCCAATTTGGACTTGGGACTAGAGGCTCCTCTCTACAGCCTAACCTCAACTAAGGAACTAGGAGAACTAGTGTATACAAGAGAGAATGCTTGAGTGGTGTGTGAAGTGAAGTGAGGCCTCTCCCCCCTATTTATACACGGACAAGAGGTGGTTCCTGCCACCAAAAGCATGTGAATCAGTCACCATCGTTATCAGCTCATCGCAGAAGGTCGACACGTGGAAACTGACCACGTTTGGTGCTCTTACCAGGTCAGCCAAGCCAGGGGTCGGCTGACCTGGCCAGTGCACTATTCGCGGTGTGCTTCCTCCAGGTGGCTGACAGATGGGTCTTCTGACCATTTCAGGGTGCTATGTCGTTGGATGCCCTCGGATACTCCTGTTGGTGGGCCATTTGATCCATGTGTTGGCACATGTCATCTTCCGATTGGTTGGAGAGGTATTCTTTGAAATTCCACCTCTGGTTTCACTTCAATGTTGTATAAGATACCTGCATGCACTCATTTCTCCAAGTACAAGTGGAACTAGGTTATTTCTAAAAGCAACATGTAAGAAATGTCTACTCCATCACATAATTAAGGTATATTGACGGTCGAAATTGGTATTTAACGATTGTCAACAAACTCCCCCAAGCTTATCCTTTGCTCGCCCTGGCCCGAAGCAAAGTTTAAGACTTATGTTGTTGATACTATGCCCTATGCTTCAATAGTACCAAATGCACAATTCAACAGTCTACCTTGTATTCAATGAATTGCAATGGTACTCACTCTTTACCTTAGTCCTCATGGGGCTTTTGCCTTCTCCTCTCCTTGGGTGGTTGAAAGATAGAATAGTTCACAAAGCATGCATTATTCCTAATTTCTAAGTTCCACTCAAATCCCGGAGAATTTTTCAAATGATTTTCAAAACTAGGATTATGTTCTTGAAATGATACTCTCAATCACTCCTTTGTGTAAGTAGAATTTTCCTCACCAAGGCAATGCATTTCTTGTCCAGTATCTAAATCAGGCTTTTTCGTGGATCTTGGTATGGAACAAGAGTAGGCATATTGCAATACATATATTGCTGAGTCAAAAGAGTAAGCCTTAGGAGAAAATATCATACCTATAGATCAAGATTGTGCAAGTGTGATGGAATATTTATGGTGGTGGGGGATGATTCCTTTTTATGCACTCTTTTTATTGTAGGGATGAAGCATGTCTACTTTTTTTCTTTTCTCTTTTTTTTTCTCATGCTCATTCCTAAAGAGCATGCTTTATTCTTTTTTTTTGTAGCCATGCTTTCTACTCCCTTTTTTGAAATAAAATTGAAGAGAGTTTTTAGCATTGAATATATGGAGTGTCTTTTTGGAGGTGGAGAATGGACTGATGAAAAATTTGCTAACTTTCAGTGTAGAAGTTTACCATGTGCATGTGTGTAATCTAAATCTTGGAAGTATGAAAAGATTCTCACACGGGTCTATACTAGTTTGACTAGGCTCAATGTAAAAACAAATAGCATATGCATGGGGTTTATCAAATTGAAATATCATATGTCTTTGGTAGGAAATCAAAATCAAATGAGGAAGTTCATTTTAAATCAATTTCGAAATTTCTCCGGAGATCAAGTTTCACTTTGATCAGCAAACTAGCATCCTTATGTTCTATATCATATCTCGCAACAACCTAGAATTGAATCATGCTTTTGCTACCCACAATTTCTAAGTTCTAGGTGAAGTACTTAAAGCCAATAGAACTCAATAGTTGGAGAATATTAAATTGTAACTTAAGTACTAAAGAAGAATAAAATAGAGCAACTATTTATCAATGCAACTTATGAAGGAATCAAACAATCTTACCGCACATATTTTATTTTATTAAATCCTAACCTAAGTGTTTTTTAAAGATGCATTGATGTGGAAAGGGGAGAATAAAATGCAAGATGAGATGTGATACAAGTTACCTCAAGTGGGAGTTGTCCCCCAAGCTTGTTCTTGGTGAAGGTCTGCAATAGGGGTTGAAACCCTAACGGCGGAGGTAGGCCATGAGGTCGACCTGACCTTGATGCAGCATGGCTTTGGCACTGGAGGCTTGAGTGTCGATGTTGTGTTACCTTCCATGGGTGCCATGAGTGTGGTCGAGGAGAGTGTTGTCGATTCCTCCATTACACATCTCAATATCTCCCATGCTTTGGGTGTCATTCATTCCTTGATTGAGGTCACAATGAACTCTAGTCAGAAAGGAACAATGCACACACAACGATGGTGGCAACCCCCTTGAGCTTGAATGGGTTCTTAGAATAGTTGGGAGCATAGGTATCCTATTTCTTCATAGCAGCCCATTGGTTGCTTATGGAAGTTTTCCATGTCAAACCTCTAGCCTCGTAAAGCTATTATTGGCTCTCGGGATTACATTCTAATAGGTTTCAACCATGCTAGGTTACTCATCGGCAAAGAGATGTTGAAATGGTACCTCAAGCCTTGCTTCAAAAATCGACTTATTGTATGCCTACATAGAAACTTTACTCCTGCAAGTCCCCTCTTAAATAGAGAGGGATGGTTAGATCTCGACACTTGTACAATGGAAACTTTGGGTTAGATGATCGAATTTCATTTGTACATCTGGAGAAGAGAAACAGCAAAGATGCATGGATCCAGTTTTAAGTGTGCCATAAGCAATGTACTGCTCATTGATACGAGAGTGTAGCTTTATAAATTAATCAATTTGCACATTTTCTAAAGCCTCTTACTCATAACAATGCAAGTGATAGATGTACACTCTATGGGTCCCTTCATCTTGAATTTTCTAACCATCTTTACTTTTGAAAGAGCAAATATTTATTATTTGGATCATGGCAAACAAAATTTTCAATTTTATCCTCTTGATCATTTCTAATGTCTTGCCTAGGAATTTGAAATCTAGTGATCCATGTATGAGTGGGTTTCAAATCAAAATTATGACATCACTATTCCCAGGTTGTTACGTGCCGATTCAACCATTAAGTTATTTCACAAGCTTTATTTATTAAACCTATGCAGAGAATGTCTAAGTCAATTTAAACAATGCTGATGAAATTCTAGGTACTTGTTTAAATTTACTCCAAGTAAGGTGACAATCTTTTTGAAAAAATCAAAGAGCAATGCCAACACTTGCTCCCATGAGGGGTGCATAAGAATTGAATGATGTGGAGGTGTAAACTTACTCTCCCATGTAACAAAAAATTATTCAATCATAATGCAATACAAATGATGGAAGATTTTAAACTCGTATCTTAATTGAAGAGCAGTTCGGGGTGAAGGTCGTTGTGTGAGGAATTCACGACCGTGGATTTTGGTGTAGCCTTCATGGTCGATGTCTTTTGCCAAGTTGAGTTTGAAGATGAATGAAGCTTCATCTTGCTCCTCCATCGAGCCATCATCCTTGAGCATTCGTCCACCTTGAACTCAAAAAGAGATCGGTGGAGGGATATGCTCTCGAATTTTTTCAATGGTGCCTTCAGCTTGAAGAGGCTTACACTCTTCTTTGCCAGACAACCTCGTCACAAATTTGTCCTGGCTGAAATTTAATAAGGAACAAAAAAACAACTCGAAAAAGAGTTACGTTAGCCCAAAAGCAAGTTGAACCCTTTGTCAAATTGTTTTGCTCAACTTGAAGCAACTTGCAAATGCAATGAGGATTAGGGAAATCTTTTTAGTTTGAATTAAGAATTTAAATTCAAGTTGTTATGCCCAAAGTTCGTATCCAAATAAATTTCTTTCTTAATTCATAATTTTTGTTTTATGATGGTTGGAAATGTAAGTGTGAAAATTCAAACATGTTAAATGCAAATGCAAGTTTTGATGAGAAATGCAAATATGCAATTGAAAAAAATCAAATATGAGATAAGTACCAATTAACCTATTGGCAAGGACTCACCGAATTTCATGAAGTCCGATGAGCAGGACTTACCTTCGTCCTGTTTAGCATGATGATGTATCGTCCATGCCCGGAGATGAAGGCATGGATGACTTCTCTTGACTGATATGCCAATCCTCCTTTGGCTGCCAAATGGACAAGCGGGGCAAATGTGGTGGCCTCGTCCTTTTCATCGCCTTGATGGATACTTGTAGATGTTGCGACACTTTTCCTTTGTGAAGATATTCTCTCATGAACATGGTGAGACTTGTCCTTCTTCCTCCATTTTGACAACTCAGTGGACTTGGTCCATTTGGATGTCTCTTGCTTCTTCGTCTTCTTAGGATGTCATCATGGACGAAATGATCGAGTCTTCTCATTCCTCATAAAGCCAAATGAGGATGTCTACTTATGGGGAGTGTTGCTTCGACCTTCAAGATATTCACGACATGTGGACTCCACAATCAAACAAGAAACACTACATCCACAATGTTTCTTTGCTCAAAGTTGCACGGTCTTGGTCGAAGTGTAGGGTCCAACATGTGATTGTGGAAGCCTTGGATCATGAATGCACTTCAAAGTGTCTTGTCCTTGGCCAAATGCTTCATGTTGTCATTGATTTCTCCCTGGTCATGGACAAGATACTTCCAGGTAGGCTAGTTCAAGTTGAATTCATTGGAGTTCACATTCACATGGCCTCCTTGATTGTATTGATTTCACTCTTGACCTCCTTGTTGGTGGTGGCATTTGGAGTTTTTTGTTTGGAAATGAAGGATCCACATGAGTCTTAGGGAAAAAAATGTCCCATGTTGACATGGATTTTCACAAATCATGTGAATATTCCTGACATGGATCATCCAAATACTTCTCCATTGGCTTGGCTTTCTTGTTGTTGCAGTAGGAGGTCCAGTTCTGTGGCTAGCATGTCCACTTTGTTAATGGTATGCATGCCATGCAAACGAAGCTAAAGCATTCATTGATCCACCCCTTGAATGTTGACCATCTTCTCAATGAAATCTTCATCTTTCTCGTGATGAATGGGAAGATGTCATCTCCAACTTCAGCATGAATTTGATCACAAGTCGATGAAGTCAACCCGTCGTAGGAGTGTTGAATGTTGAGCCAACTATCCACCCCCATGGTGAAGGCAAACAAGGATATAATCTTGGAGCCCCCCCCCCCCTCAAGCTTTGGGGATAGATGCATTTGGCTCTTGCTAGAAGCTGTAGAATGAACGCCTTGAGTTACTTTTGCAGTTGAGCTCTTGCGTCCTCACTGGCTTTGCTGTGAAATGGGTTAGCCAAAAACTACACTGCTTTCACACGAAAGAAGAAAATAGAGCAAGGGTAATCCTGTCTAATAACTACTAGTACCTACAGCTTAATCATAAGTAATAGCTATCCTTCACTTCCTTTGCCTTCCTCGGTAATGGCGCTGAAAACGCTTGTTGGTATTTGTTAACACCACAAATCATCTCCGGTAAGAAATGGTGATCTGCAAGCGCACGGAAAATACCATTGTAGAATTTCACCCATGAGTATTCCCAAGGGTATCGCATTTATCCCAAAGGAAGGCGGTGAAGTAAAGTAAACATTATTCTCATGATCAAAGTATAGGGTACTGAGTATTTATCATAACAGGGGTAGATGATAATAAGGGTAGTGTGACATACACCTAAGCAATCTATTCCTAGAGATAAGGTTGTCCCATTGGGGATTAAACTACGAGAAGGGGTTGCTTCTACTATGCTCTAATTACTCATATACATAGTCTAACTAGTGTACATAAGGATATTCTAGTGATGAATACTAGGGCTTAGCGGTCCAATGTATCGGGCACGAGCTTGCCCTGGTCTGCCGTGCAACTCGCGCCAAGAGCCTACGTCGTAGTCGAATGTGTAGGATTACAACGGACGGATAGAGCTGTCACCACCTGCCGCCTACCTCTACAACTCTTGGACTTTGATGCATCCAATGATATCTAACTATCCAAGCACCATGCTTGCATGCTAAGTAAATACCTTAAGATATGCAAAACAATATTCATCCTAAGGCAAGGGCTAACGTAAACATTGTTGAACCAAAGTTGGAACCAAGCACTATGTTACTCATACTAACATAATCATGTTATTATCTAATAAGGCTATAGTGGGTGTATATCATATTTATGATAACATGATATGGACATTATGATCAGATCATAATAACATCTACACCTAGCACATATATGGACTCCACAATCAATCAATAAATGCTTTGCCAAAGTATATGAATAGATAGAGACTAATAATAATATTATTAATATGCATAAAGTCACAAAAGGAAAGAAAGATACATGAGCCATACCTTTCCCAATTTGGACTCGGGACTAGAGTCTCCTCTCTACGGCCTAACCTCCATTAAGGAACTAGGATAACTAGTGTATACAAGAGAGAATGCTTGAGTTGTGTGTGAAGTGAAGTAGAGGCGATTCTCGCCACCAAAAGCGTGCAAATCAGTCACCATCGTTATCATCTCACCGCATGAGGTCGGCACATGGACGGTGGCCGCGTTTGGCGCTCTGAACAGGTCGGTTGAGCCACGGGGTTCAGCTGACCTGCTCAGTGCACCATTCGCGGTGTGCTTCCTCCAAGTGGCTGACACGTGGGTCCTTTGACCATTTCGGGGCACTATGCCATTAGATGCCCTTGGATACTCTTATAGGTGGGCCATTTGATCAATGTGTGACCACATGTTGACGTCCGAATGGTTGGGAATGTGTTCTTTAGGGTTCCTTCCCTTTTTCACTTAAATTCTGTATAAGATACCTGCATGCACTATTTTCGCCAAGTACAAGTAGAAATGGTTATTTCTAAAAGCAATATGTGTAAGAAATGTCTACTCCATCACATAATTGAGGTATATTGACGGTCGAAATTGGTACTTAATGACCGTCAACAACGATTAGAGTTGTGAATTAGAACTTAAGCGCGGTTCTTAGGTTAGAATTCATCATTGGATATCTCGTAGATCCAAGGATTGAAGAGGTAGACAGTAGGTGGTCTCAGTCCTATTTGTCCTTAGTAGTCCTCCACATTTAGCTACGCCAGAGACTCTTAGCAAGAATCGTCTTAGTTTTGCTAGGGGTAAGCCCATGCCAGAAGCAATCATCTGGCATAGGCTATTGTGGCTTAGAATCAAAATATTAAATTCCTCTCAAATCCCTATCTGCCAAATAAATTGTGTGTCCTTGGGAGAACAAGTTAGGAGATATCACACACGTTTATTGGATTCGATACTCTTGGGAATACTCTTTAAGGGGAAGTGCTACAATGGTACTTCTGTGCACTTTTGGATTATTCTGTTTTCGTAAGAAATACCAACGGCGAGGTCGGGAGGGAGTAGAAGATGGAGAAGGTGAGGGCGCAAAGATTCTGATGGACGATGTGCAAGGGCGGCGATGGATCGAGGGTTGCACGCGGAGGTGCTGGACTGGTGGCGCCTGGCGAGATGTGGCGATCGAGCAAGGCGATGGGGCATCAAGTGAGATGCGAGAGAAGTGAAGAGAGACCTGAGAGCGGTAGAGGGAGGAGGATAGACCGTAGGGTTTGCCGGTTCAAGGAATCATCGATCGAATGAGGAATTGATCAGCGGGCATGACAGTTTACAGGAGCCTTAATAGGTCGAACAGAGGTGGAGATAGGAGGCCAACCTCATCAGCTTAACAGGCCTTGTCGGGCCGTGCCGGGTCGAGCCGAAAACCGTAGGCCATATGTGCCTGCTACCTGGTCTGACGGGCCAACTGTTAATCGGCCTTGCCGGGCTCGTCTGATGGGCTGGAGCCTATGCCAAGACACGGCCCGAGCCAGGCTTCGGGCCGGCATAGGCCAAACCCTCATCATGTCAGATCGTGCTCGTACAGGGCCAAAATGAACGAGCTTCGAGCCAGCCCAAATAGCCCGACCTATCTTGCCAGGTATATGGCTCATGCTACAGGCACAAATTTGGACTGCTCATCGATTACAAGGACGTGGTGGCCAACTAGCTATTTTTGTCCTTTGTATTACTGGAGTTTGGATACTGCAACCCTTCTATTCTTGGAGTGATCCATGTTGCAGTTCGTCTGGCCCAACCTCAGTCAGTTGATAACACTATAAGGATTCCGACCTGTTGCAACGATTGTACTGCAACGAATACCAAATCGTTGTAGTAAGCTTGGCTTTTTGCCACAATTCACTAGTTCGTGGCACTAGGATCTATCGCCACGGAACACAATCATTGCATTAGGATCTGTTGCCACGAATTACTGGTTCGTTGCGTTATAGGATCTATCGCCACGGAACACAATCGTTGCATTAGGATCTGTTGCCACGAATCACTAGTTCGTGGCGTTACAGGATCTATCGCCACGGAACACAATCGTTACATTAGGATATGTTGCCACGAATTACTAGTTCGTGGCGTTACAACTTTATTGCCACGGAACACAATCGTTGCATTAGGATTTGTTGCCACGAATCAACAAACAGTTGCATTTGGACCGTAATGCAACGATACAGAATTGTTGCATTAGGATGTGTTGCCATGATACTCTGGTTCGTGGCGTTAGTATAAATGGCCACGGACCCCAATCGTAGCAATTAGGATGTGTGGCCACGATTCAATTTTTCGTGGCGTCAGGACGCTAATGCAACGAAACACAATCGTTGCATTAGGATTTGTTGCCACGAATCACTAGTTCGTGGCGTGAGGATGCTAATGCAACAGACCACAATCGTTGCATTAGGATCTGTTGCCATGAATTACTGGTTCGTGGCGTTACAGGATCTATTGCCATGGATCATAATCGTTGCATTAGGATCTGTTGCCACAAATTACTGGTTCGTTGCGTTATAGGATCTATCGCCACGCAACACAATCGTTGCATTAGGATTTGTTGCCACGAATCACTAGTTCGTGGCGTTACAGGATCTATCGCCACGGAACACAATCGTTGCATTAGGATATGTTGCCATGAATTACTGGTTCGTGGCGTTACAGCTTTATTGCCACGGAACAGAATCGTTGCATTAGGATTTGTTGCCACGAATTACTGGTTCATGGCGTTACAGCTTTATTGCCACGGAACACAATCGTTGCATTAGAATCTATTGCCAAAAATTACTGGTTCATGGCGTTACATCTTTATTGCCACGGAAAACAATCATTGTATTAGGATGTGTTGCCACGATACTCTGGTACGTGGCGTTAGTATCAATGGCCACGGACCCCAATCATAGCAATTAGGATGTGTGGCCACGATTCACTTTTTCGTGGCGTCAAGATGCTAATGCAACGAAACACAATCATTGCATTAGGATGTCTTGCCACGATTCACTGGTTCCTGGCGTCAGAATGCTAATGCAACAGACCACAATCGTTGCATTAGGATCTGTTGCCACGAATTACTGGTTCGTGGCGTTACAGGATCTATCGCCACGGAACACAATCGTTGCATTAGGATGTGTTGCCACGATACTCTGGTTCATGGCGTTAGTATCAATGGCCACGGACCCCAATCGTAGCATATAGGATGTGTGGCCATGATTCACTTTTTCGTGGAGTCAGGATACTAATGCAACGAAACACAATCGTTGCATTAGGATGTCTTGCCACGATTCACTAGTTCATGGCGTTAGGATCTATCCAGATAAGCATTAGGGTGCTGACACCAAAATGATCGAGATAAGCACCCACAAATAAATGCAACAGTGGGGATGTAATAAATGATTAGTCCCACATGTAATAAATGATTAATTAGTTTCACTTCCATATATTAGCCTATCGTCACAAATAGTACGCCAGTTCACAGCTCACACACGTATACATGCAGTACGTACTTAAATATACTAAAAACCATCATCTTCGTTGTCGTCCCCCCAAAATGGAGCTACATGACCATCATTGGTATATGTATCATCATCGTCGTCTTCATTTTCTGATGCAACTCCATCTACCTCAAACCGATCACCTGACGTTGTCATTATAAGAGTGGAAGCATCGCCGCTGCCTCCCTCAATGTCATTCCTAGCCCATGCGGTCGTATCCTTATTATTGATATCATCAGTAAGCAGATCATCATGAAATGTCTGAGCCTCCATTGTCTCAGTCACATTATTTTCACTGTCTCCAGGGGGCATGGCAAAAAGGTTATGTGGCTTCGTTTTAACAACTGTAGCCCATTTAGGATGTTTCACACTTGGAACATAAAAAACTTGTTCTGCTTGGGTGGCTAGAATGTAAGGCTCATACTGGAATCGAAACAGAGTAGTGTCAACATCTATCATCCCGTATTGATCCTTTTTGTAGCCTCTGCTTTGGTTCTAACTGCTTCCAAAAGGCCGATCAAACCATTCACATTAAAATAACAGAACCTCTTGATTTTTTTCAAAATCAACAGCAATGATTTTCTTGATTACTCCAAACCAATCATGATTAGTGCCCCGAACAACAATACCACTGTTTTGGGTCCGTAAATCTTTTTCCACATCTGCAGTTCGAAAGAAGAAGCCATTGATGAATAACCGACTAAAAAATGTGTCCGACGATAAGGTCCTCTAGATAATGCATACAGATAATCGGTTGCTTTGCCTTCTTTGTGTAATGTCGTAATCTGTACACATTAGTATAACAGGGGTTATCGACAACAAACCAATTTCAGAACACATATTTGTTCAATATTTCATCAAAGTGCAAACTTGCATGTACTTACTCATTTCTGAAACCAATCAAAAAACTAATCTCTATGGCGTTTATCAACATCACGAGAATGAATCTTTTTCAGTTCTTCAATATGCTCACTGAAAAGGGTACAAAATTAAATTAGCCATATACAATAAGCCATATATATAGTATACAATATCTAAGTTATATGTTATTACTTGATCCATGGAGCGGCCTCACGTTAGTAATAAGATAATGCCTGATGTTATGTAGTTCCACCATAGTAAGTTGGTCCCATTTATACCCCTTTTTAGAATTATCAACTTCTGTAAATATGTTAGAATTATAAACAGAAGGTTCATTTGTAGCTGCAGCTTCATGATGTTCTGGCCTATTACGCTTGGTGCTGATGTTATCCAAAACCTGACTACAAAAAGTCATACACTCTTCGGCAATATATCCCTCAGCTATAGAACCCTCCAGGTCAGCTTTGTTACATACATACCTCTTCAATGTACCAAGGTACCTCTCAATTGGATACATCCATCAGTAAGAAACAGGTCCACCCAACCGTGCTTCTTCGGCAAGATGGGTTGGAAGATGTACCATGATATCAAAGAAAGTGGGAGGAAACAACATCTCAAGCTTACAAATTGTTTCAGGAATTTGTTTGCTCATCTTGTCCAAATCTGGTTCCGCCAATTCTTTAGAACAAATTCCAGAAAAGAATGTGCTAATCTCAATTAAAGGTGCAACAACCTTTTCAGGCAATATGTTACGTATTGCAATAGGAAGGAGCTTCTGAAATATAATATGGCAGTCATGAGTTTTTAGACCCGATACCTTACATGCTTTTATGTCCACACATCTCTTGATGTTTGAGGCATAACCACCGGGCACCTTAACACTCCCCAAAAACTTGCACAAGGTGGTCTTCTCATCTTTGCCCAAAGTATATAATGCTGGTGGGAATGTGTACTTGCTCTTTATGAAATTCGGATGTTGATCTGGCCGTATACCCATATCCTTCATATCAAGACGAGCTTGTAGATTATCTTTTGTTTTACCATCCATAGCAAGCAATGTCCCCAATATGCTATCACAAATATTTTTCTCAATGTGCATGACATCCAAGTTATGCCTTATTAGCAATGTCTTCCAATAAGGGAGGTCGAAAAATATACTTTTCTTCTTCCAGTTATGCCATCTATTTTCCTCGGTGTGCTTTCTCTTATTATTCGTCGGTCCAAAACTCACTTGATCAAAACACTCGTATTGTTGGAGTACTTCTCACCAGAGAGTGATGTTGGAGCCTCTCTATTCTCTGCCTTGTTGTTGAAAGAACCTTTGTTTCAATGCCATCTGTGATCCTGAGGTAGGAAACCGATGACCCATGTAACAATGCTTTCGTCCATATTTCGACCAGAAGGTGTCAGTGTTTATATGGCATTATGGACATGCTAGCTTCCCTTTTGTGCTCCATCCACATAGCATTGCATATGCTGGAAAATCATTTATTGTCCACAATAAAGAAGCTCGCATGACAAATGTCTCTTTCTTTAAAATGGCATATGTTTCAACACCATCAGGCCATAATTTTAGTAGCTCATCAATCAAAGGCTGCAGATACACATCAATGTTGTTTCTAGGTGACTTTGGCCCAGGAATTATCATTGACATCACCCAATAAGACTGCTTCATACACAACCAAGGTGGTAGATTATAAGGGATTAGAATCACAGGCCATGTATTATAAGAAACATTCATTACTCCAAATGGATTGAAACCATCAGATGCTAGCCCAAGTCTTATGTTGCGAGGATCAGATGAGAAATTTGGGTGAATGCTATCAAAATGCTTCCATGCTTTCGAATCGGCGGGATGGCGTAATATTCCATCATCAGCATGACCTTCTTTGTGCCAGCGCATGTTTGATGCCGTTGATTCTCCCATATAAAACCTTTGTAGATGGGGAATAAGAGGGAAGTAACGTAGAATCTTGCGTGCTACAAGCTTCTTGATTTTCCACGAGGTAAAGCCTCTCTTGCATCCCCAGCAGTACTATTTTTCCATCTTAATTCACCACATTTTGGGCAACTATTCAGCAGAGAATAGTCCTTCCGGAATAACACACAGTCATTGACACATGCATCGATCTTTTGGTAGTCCAGCCCAAGGTCACGAACAACCTTCTGAAGTTTATCAAGTGTATTAGGAATGCAGTGGCCCTTTGGAAGCGCAAATGAGAATAGTTCAAGTAACATCTCACAAGCTACTTTGCTCATACCAGTTAAACACTTTATCTGGTAGAACCTAACAATGTAGGATAATTGGGTCAGCTGCGAACAACCTGGATACAACTCCTTTTTGGCATCAGTTAATAAGTCATAGAATTTCTTTGCATCCCCAGTTGGCTCCTACTGGTTTATAGCATTTTCTTGATCATCAACATCTGCTGAAGTACCACCATGATCGGTGCCTCTAAGTAGGCTGGACAACATATTTTGCATAGCACCATCATCAGAAATTATCTCCTCATTATTTGCTGATTCTTCAGTAATATTTTCCTGAACTCGTATTTCTCCATGGTGTATCCAACAAGTATAATCCAATAACATCCCATTTCTGAGCAGGTGTAAATGAACTCTCTTGCGTGTCCTGTGGCAAATATTACGACATCTCGTGCAAGGACAAGGCATAGTTCCTCCTTCACGAGTGCCCTGAAATGCAAAATTTAAAAATGACTTCATTCCATCCTGCCACTCCCTTGTATGCCTGTCTTTTCCCATCCATGTCTTATCTTCTAACATCGCTTCCTACAATTCAATCAGCCATCAGCCTATCCGTAAGAGGATAGATGTACAAGAACACACTATGTGAGCAATTGTACCTAGCTGTTGTTACTCCACGCGCTGCGGCCGGCGGATTCTCCTACAAGCGTGGCGGCCGACGGATGCTCCTCCAAGCGTGGCGGCCGGCGGTTGGTCCTCCAAGCTTGGCGGTCGGCGGATGCTCCTACAAGAGTGGTGGCCGGCAGATGCTCCTACAAGCGTGGCGGCCGGCGGATGCTCCTCCAAGCTTGGCGGCCGGCGGATGCTCCTCCAAGCGTGGCGGCCGGCGGATGCTCCTACAATCATGGTGACCGTCGGATGCTCCTACAAGCGCGTTGCGGAGAGGGGGCCAGCATTGCGGGTCGAAGGGTACCGTAATAAAATATTATTTTCGTTTCTTATTTTCCTTCTTCATTCGGCGTGACAAAAATTCCCCGCCACGGGCAGGAAGGCAGGCAGGACGAAAAAGTTGGGCCACTTGTTATTTGTGGGCTGAAACTACACTGATTCACTTTATATTCAAGCTGGGCCTTCGAGCATTCATGATGCTTGCACAGAGCCGAAGGCCTCGAAAGGTCCAGTCCTACCACCGGATTTTCGTGAGATCCTCAAGGGACGCTGCTTCTGATGTTTGGCGCATAGTCACATTGCGGCAGCGTGCCGTGACCCGCTGCGTCTGGGACTGGTCGGCCCACGGGCCCTTTCACAATTAGGCCTCCTTTGGTAGCACAGGGTCCCGAAGGGATCCCAGCCCAATCCCGGAGCTAGAAATCCACGTGCCAAAAATCCTCCGAGGTGCACTTGGCAGCCCGTAATACCGGCCCGATCCACGCGGAAGCACCGGACTTTCCGCCCCGGTCTCACCAGGTCGGGGAGGAAAACCCTGACGTGCGCTCGCGTCTCCCCATCGCCGCTCGCGTACCCCTCACCTCGCGCCGCCGATCGCCTCACTGTCACCGCACCGCCGGCCTCCTCCCATCGCGCCCTTTGTCGCCTCTCCCACCCTCCCCTCCCTGACCTCGCAAGCCTCCGTGTCACCAGACCAGCTGCGGCGCCCATATGTCGAGATTCTGGAAGCCGGGGTTAGAGAAGCCGAGCACCCTGCTCGTCGATGACGAGGAGGGCGGCGTCGTATTCCTCGCCTCCTCCGTCAGCTCGGCCTCTTCCTCCGGGTGTGTACTCTAACTATAAAACCTCACTACTCACCTCTCGTCTCACACCCGCCATATTTGTTGTTTCTAATCTGAGATTGGGCGCTGATAGTTTCCGTCGTGCTCGGCGGCAGGTCTGGTTACGCGAGCTTGGAGAGGCAGCGGCAGCGGCTCCCGATGTTCAAGTACAGCAAAGCCTTCCTCTACCTGGTGGAGCGGCACGCCACGACCCACGACCATCATTGTCGGCGAGACCGGCAGCGGCAAGTCCAGCAGATCCCTCAGGTACGTCCACACGTGTTTCTGGGTGTTCAACCTAGCTCCTCGTATTTGCTGCCTAGGACAGTGGGAAAATTTGTTGTGCTGCTCTGTGTCAATAGGCATTTGGTCGAGCAGCTGGTGATTACCTTGCTATTTTCTTATGCAATTACGGACGGCTGGTGATTACCTTGCCATTTTCATATTTCTTTGGCAAATGTTGTACTTGTAACAGCTTTGCTCGCTTTGCTCTTCAGCCTGATGGTATACTATCGCTACTGTTCAATGTTGAAAGCTAGTCCTATAGTTAATTGTTTTGAGCATTCTTATTTGTATATTTTTTCCTGAAGCCAGCTTGAGAAAAAGGCTCTTTTTGTAGGTTGTCTTGTACTCAAATTTCTTTCACGAAAAGAAATCAGAATGTTAAAGTTCATGGAATCAATGTTCACCACTGCTAGCTCTAGGTAGTAATCTACAAAAGGTTTCTTTGTACTGAAAAAAATCAAGTAGATAAAATAAGAATTTTCTCATATCTGTTACTGGAAGTTTCTTGCTGCTTACCACATTCAATTTCTGAAAGTCTAACTGCACCAATGCGAGTATAGACTTTTCACTTGCACCACATTTTGATAATTGAGCTATACTAGGAAGTAAGGACATTGCATCTGCTATTTGAAGATCACTCTGGAAACCTAAATGAACGATTTTCAGTTCAGTAGAGTTCTCACTGGGCCAAAAGCTGAATTAAGTTTTATTTGTCTAGTTTAGTTTACCGGTAACTAGAAAACATGTGATGGTTTTCTGTACGTGTTTTTTATGTGGTGCTTTTTTAGGAAACGATGATATCTTTGCTTCTGTGAATTAGGCCACGTGCCTGTTTTGATATCTTTGCTTAGCTAACTTGTGATATCACACACATTTGATTTACAGTTATAATAGTGCCCTGTTGTGCTCGTGTTCTTTTAATGATAAGCTATGAATCAAATAGTGTCCTACTAATCCAGTCATTTCATTCATCCATGCTTAGATTAGGTTCTTCATCTTGAGCGGCGAGCAAGGTGGTTGATTGATCTCAATTTACCTTGTCAAACTTTGTGGTGTCCAATTAAGGTGCAGGCACATTCTATTTTCCCATAAATTTTAGTTGAATGTTGCATCATAGTTGAATAATTAATAATAGATGGACTGCTGCATATATGTAGGATTAGTTGAATGTTGCATCATAGTTTGTTCATGCCATCTGAGTGGTTAATAATTTGATGTTTCTCCAGTCAACATTTTGTTGGATGCCCCATTTTTCTCTCACACTGTTTCATAACTTTCCCCTGATTGTTCGCTTTAAAGCATTAGTTGTTATGCCACCCGTTCTATGTGTGCGGCATATAAAGTAGTCAGCAAGCACAAATCTACATCAACGCTATGTTTCTTGAAGTTGTAACAGATGTATCTGTTTTGGTCATATATAACCAAACTTTAATCAGCTTTACTGAAGTGTGTATCAGTCACATCAGTAAAAACAATTGGGGCTATGCTTGTTTTGGTCATATATAACAAAAGTTTAATCAGCTTTAGTTGCATTCTATTTAGCAGGAACTGATGAGGTCACTTCATCTTGCCACATCGCTGGTTGTTTGCACTTTGGAAACTTAGTATTTGTAGTTTGATCAATTTGGGGTGTTTAGAGGCAGTTTATGATTGTTTTGATCTGTATTTTGCCATTTTTTGCAGCTGTTGCGAATAAATAGATACTGATCAGGGACCATCCAGATGTTTTATCATGAGCAACTGCCACTGAAAAAATGCTGGAAAGCACCAACATTGCTACCGGAGAAGGACTTTTGTGATGTTGGGGCATTATATAATTGTTGTAGGATATTTTTGTAATGCACAATTATTTTTCATAACATCGTAGTAATGATGTCACTGAAATTTGTATGACATTATATTGTTTATGGCTCCTGTTACAAGTCATTGAAGTATATGTTTTATGATTTTTTGAGTTATTTAGTGTTTTTTCTGAATTTCCAGAGTGAATTCCTCAATTGTTTTTGAATATCTTGAACATTTTTGAGTTATTTAGTTATTTTTCTGAATTTTCCCAATTTTTTTCTGATTTTTAAGACCATTTTTATATAAGGGGATTTATGTCCTCTTGATTCCCAAACAAATCCAGGAAATATAAACCTCGAGTGGAATTCTCACCAGGGGGACATAAAAAATTCCCGAAGGACATGCTACCCTTGGTTTTCCCGCCCATGTTCCCAAAGGAAGCCTTAAAGTCGGCCTGCTACTTCCCTGGTCACCGCTCCAGTCGGTGCCATGTGCCCAAGGGGCCAGATGGCAAGAGGCCTCTTCATCCTCGCCTTCTTAAACCACCCCCCCCCTATTGCTTCTAGTCTCAAGTTCCCAATTGATTCCCATCCATGCCCCCATGTGTTGCCTGAGAAGTCCTTTGCCTTTGTTGTTGCAGCGCCATGCCTCGCAACCATGTTAGACGCGAGCAGGTACCTGCAGGCTCATCGTCCCTGCGCCCTCCTGAGGGGCAATGCACGGTGGTCAACAACCGCCTCATGACGACGAAGTTTATCCGTTTGCGCCGGCAAGCAGCTGTTCTGGGACCCAGAGGAGGTCGCAGCGAGGCGATGCCCATG
The DNA here is from genome assembly GCA_036927565.1 of Tuctoria greenei. Classification (NCBI taxonomy): domain Eukaryota; kingdom Viridiplantae; phylum Streptophyta; class Magnoliopsida; order Poales; family Poaceae; genus Tuctoria; species Tuctoria greenei. Next base: position 39,850,687 of record JAYESD010000006.1, on the reverse strand, counting down.
GAGATCACCCTGGCCATCCATCACCAACTTGAAATCCCGCATTGGGCTTTCACCGTGTCCACGTTTGGGGATGGTGAGTTCCTGGTGCGGTTCACCCGTGATGACTATCGGGAGCTCGCCATCGAGACGGCAATCATCTCCATGTCGGATGATAACCACTACTTCCGGCCATGGATCTTTGGCATCAGTGTGCCGACCATCGGGTGGTTTTTCCACGTGCAGGTTGTCATCGAGAACCTCCCTCTGCATGTCTGGTCTGCGGAGGGCATCAGACAGGTTCCGGGTGACATCTTCCTCTTTGATCACTTCGATGCTTCCACTTACCACCGGGAGCATGCTGACCTGTGCACGGTCGTTGGGTGGATGAAAGACCCAAGCCTCCTGCCTCGGGCCAAAATGGCCACCTTATTTGCAGGAAGTGATGGCCGGACTGGGAGTGACGGCGGGCCGCCGGCGGAACCTTTCAACCATGCCGCAGTGGTCCGGCCTGGCGGCCTCACGACGGAGCTCATCATCCACCTGGATCACTACCTCGACTATACTCCGCCGGTCCACCTCAACTCCCCGACCTCCTCGTCATCAGGCGACTCTTCTGACGGACACTCCTCGGTGTCCTCGAACTCTTCAGGGACACCTTCCCGCGGCCGAAGAGATTCTACTGGCGGCATGGGGAAGTGGATGAGGCGGATAAGCAGCTCTTTTAGTATGGCTACCAAAGTGTCCTAGCTCATGTGTTACGTTTCCTATGGAAACTAAAAATCCTTTACAAATCCTATCCTTCAATGGGAGCCTATGTTTGAGAGGATTACGACTGGATTAATTTCCGTGAAAATATTTCCTGTTTAAGATTTCGGTTGTCCTTCCATTTTTCAAACATTTTCTTCCTCGTATTGTCTTCACTTTTTTCTTTCTAGTCCTAGCTACCGGCCTGTTGCATTTTCCTGTTACTACTACTTTACATACCGCTTTGCGAGCCCTGCTGCAGGCGATATCCTGGAAACTCCACCGGTTTGGGGACAAGGAGGGTTTGGCGATCGGAAAATTCGAAGTAATTTTGCACAGATAGTACATCCATGAACAAGAACACCAAGTACATTTAATTTAAAAACATTACTCCCTCCATCCCAAAATACTTGTCCCTTTCGATGGAGGGAGTATCTCCGTCCCAAAATACTTGTCGCTTTGGATGGAGGGAGTATATTACAAACACAAGAAAAGATAAACTACAACTAAAACCATGAAACGAAAAACTACAACTAAAAACATGAAACGAAAAACTACAAATAAAAACATGAAAAGAAAACAGCTAAATACTACTCTACTAAGCCTCCACCTCCTCCTCCTCAGGTGGGTCCTTAGGCTCCTGACCCTCCTCTAGCGCCTCGGGCTCCGGTGGCGGAAGGTGACCCAGTCTCAAGGCCGCCGCAACGACGAGGTTGCGATGACCCGTGACGCCGAGCTCGGCCGCCATCGTCTCCCAGAGGGAGACGAGACGAGAAGCCATGTGCGAGAGGCCGAAGATGTAGTGGCCCGTGGTGTCCATTCCAGTACTTTGTGGAAGGGTACCGAGCCCAAGGCATTCCATGGAGTGAGATGTATCCGTAAATACATCTTGGGCCATGTTGAACAGGAGGGTATCCTTCACGCGCGGCGGCGAGGGGGGGTCCAGCCGTGGCCGCTTACCGGCGGATGGGTCCCTCGGCGGGCTCGGTGGCGGAGGGTTGCTCGAGCTCGAAAGCATTTGCTGTATACTAGCCGCGGCTAGGTTTTGTGGAGAGAAGAGAGGATGTTGGAATGGTTGTGCGGAAAAGACGATGGTGCGGGTGACCATCTTATACTCCCTCCGTCCCAAGTGAACTCTATTTTTAGGATTCAAACCGCACATTAGTCAACACATAAAATTACCCTAACACCCTTCATCAATACATATCCTCCCACTTTCCATTCAATGCCAGCAAGTTGCTACGGCAACAAAGGACAGTAGCTGAAAATGTGCAGAGCACACAGCTGACATGACCATACAGTGAAAGTAAAGTTGAGTTGGGACAAAAAAAATTTGGCTGGAAAGTGGTCAGGGGAGGGGACACGTCAAATTTAATTCAAAGGACGCGCATGCGCTGCGCGTGTTACTCGCCTCGGTTACTGGTGCGCATGGTTGCTCTGTGCACCCGGTCGCTTCAGTTTCGCAAAATGATTTCCTGTTTCACATTTCGGGTCTCCACGCTGTTATACCTTAAATCGTACACTACGTACTCCCTCCATCCCCAAAAGTATGAAGTTTTTAGAACCAGCTCTAACATTTTTGTTAGAACTATATTTTTAGAACTATATTGTTCTAACATATAGGAGTACTTCCTATATTTTTCTAACATTTTTGTCGTCCTTTCTTTTATTTTCTGGAGTTCATTGTCTCCACTTTTCTTTCCAGTCTTCGCTACCGGCCTGTTGCGTTTTCCAGTAGTACTACTACTTTACAGACCGCTTTGGAGTTCAGTGTCTCCACTTTTCTTTCAAGTCATCGCTACCGGCCTGTTGCGTTTTCCAGTAGTCTGCGCGCGTCTCATCATGTTCTCGGTGCGTACTAAAGACACACGTCACACACTATCCTCTTCTCCCCCCCACACACACCACGCGTTCACATCCTTTGCAGTAACTGCCCACACACCACCATCCCTCTTCTCCGCGCGTACTAAAAATCATTGGGCGTCTCATCGTCTTCTTTGCGCGTACTAATAAAGAGTAGTAAGACGACACACCATCCTCTACTCCGCCACACACACCATCCTCTTCTCCGCACGTACTCTTCCTCTCCGTCGCGCGCGCCCTCATTGGTTCCCTTTGAAGCCCATGGAGTTCCCCTTGGCACACGATATTGCGATCCTGATAGCGGGGTGGGTCGCTGCAACCTCCACCCAGCCCATGGACGACCTCTCCAGTCTGCGCGCCACATGCAAGGCCATACACGCGGCGTGCCGTGATCTCGTCATGGGCAGGTGCATGGCGCTGGAGCAGGAGAGCAACTGGGAGTGGTTCCAACGGCAAGGGAACGGGAGATACAACGCCCCCGTGGAGCGCCTGGCCAACGTGGGCAACCCCCATGCGTGCTACGTCATCGGATTCGACCTCGTCTTCAACTACGGCCGCGCGCAGGCGCAGCGGGGCACCCAGTTCCTTGCCCGGGCAGCCGCTAACGGCCACAAGGTGGCGGCCTACGTCCTCGCCATGCTCCGCTACGACGCCGACTGCGGGGACCGCGACGCCCTTGAGTATATCCGGCAGGTCAAAGGCGAGGCCCATGTCGGCGACAAAGCGGTTGTGTCCATCGCGATGAAGAGGACCAACACGGAGTGCTGCCGGTGTCGGAATCAAGCCATGCAGAGTCTCGATGTTTTCGTGAGCTGGAGGTTACTGCGTAGGCCTCCTCTGGGACTGCCACCGGTGGCGCTGCCCGACATTGACGATGACGTTTGCCACTGCCCAACTGGGAGGAACCAGGGGCCTGCCTGCTGCGGTCGGCGAGGGTGGTACGAGTGGACCGTCTTCTGTACTGAGAACTGTAGGATTGAGCGCGAGTATGACCTGTTCTGCCATAACATGTTGTACTCTATGGGTTATATTCCCTCCATTCCGTTTTGGATGCGCTACCTCTAGTTCTCCCAACGCCAATGAAAAGTGAACAAAGGGAGTATATAAAGTAGACTTCTATAAGGCATGTTGATGTGTTTCTCCTATATATGCATGCTCGTCTCTGATGAATGTTGCACTTGTTGTGTTTCCCCTATGTGCGCTCGTCTTTTGTTTAGCCCCGTTTGCATCAAAGGAAACTCACGGGGCGGTTTAAAGGAATGGATTCCTCCGGAAGTGACACATGTGCTTTAAAAAATCTAGGTTCTATAAATTTTGGCTTCACTAATAATAAAGTTGTATAAATTGCTACTTCTATACAGGTTTGTAATTAAGTACTACTAGATATAAACACAGTGATATAAACTAGGATTAAAATAAAGCATACACATAAAATCTCTTCAACCAGCAACACAGTGATATAAACAAGGATTAAATACTAGATATAAACATCGACGGAACCAAACAATAGTGTTCAACGTACCATTCCAGGCAACAAACTAATTAATTTGACAGTACTAGCTCTTACATAATCAAAAAACACAAAATAAACTAATCGGCGCATCTAGTCTGCAGCACATCTCTTCAAGCAGCACCTTCAGTCCGTCAGCTAGCTCCATGCATCGTCCTGCACCACCACCTTGCTTGGGTCTACCTCCATGCATCCTGCATCACGACAACCTTGCTTGGACCATCGTTATTGTTTTCAGTGGTGATTAGTTTATGGCATCATCAAATCTGGAGTAATTTTTCTAGATCATTTGGGGCCGAAAAAATAGTTAACACGCTATATATGAGAAGAAAGATTAGGATATTATATGCTACCTGCACTGTGGACAACATATCTGATGCTTCATTATTCTGGTCGCCAGGATCATTCTGCCCCAAGTCATCTGGGGCAGCAGGCGGAGGACCTTGATCATCACGATAAGGATCAGGCAAGACTGGTCCGTGGAAAGGGTGGGGGTTGCCATTGAAAGGCGGAGGGTCATCCTCATCACCCGGAAGGTGGTTCACAAAATCAAGACCTAGGACGTAAATTGGTACAGTCCATGAACGTCCTTCCCCGCCGACTTCGTTGCCTCTCCTGAGAACAAGGCTTTGAGGGATGCCAAGTGGATTATCCACCATCACCAGCAGAATGACCCTAGTCGGGTTTGGATCATTTTCATCCCAATGAAGCAACTGGCCAAAACTGGAGCAGGTTTGTTCAATAAACCTTCACTCCTTTAGATCCAGAGGATAACCAAGTAGCAAAATCCAACACCTTTTAGTAAAATGAGCACGACGCATATTAAGAGTTGCCTCATCATGTTTTTCAAATCTGAACTCCTGATTCCCGACCACGTGGGGATTTGCTAGGACCAAAGCATCTCTCTCAAGTTTATTTCTTAACTTGTAGTACATACCAATCCAATGGGGATGTGCACCGTAAGTAACTACGTGCATTCTTGCCTGATCTTGGATGTACACTGCTATCTGGTCCATAAATTCATTACACTGGGCAGGAGTTAGTACCTCATTTGTGACCGCAACCGCATATTCCTCATTTTTCTTCGCGATTTTGCCAGATATGTGGCACATGCTTCTGGTCCTTCTCAGAGGACCACCATCTTCTGGGATCATCAGCCGCGGACAAAACCAACAGGGGTCGATGGAGAAGTTTGCCATTAATGAGCAACGAGCGGCGAAGAAACAAATCTGCCTAAGAGAAACAAAGGGTGTACTACTAGTATTTGGAGGTTGTGGTTTCTTGGGAGTCTCCGGAGTACTCCTATATTATAAAGCGAAACAACATGGAACCGCCGCACATCCCCTGCAGTACTACAGGTGTAGTAGCAGGGGCTGACATGTGGGCCCCACACCTCATAGGACCCACATGTCAGCCCCTGCTACTGCACCTGCAGTACTGCAGGGGATGCCGTGACATTGTAATGATGACACCGCGTATAGGGGTAACTTCCAGCCTGTTCCAGGCCATTCAATAATAACATTGCGAGTCTCGCAACTGTTCAGATTTTTGCAGGAAAACAACATGACAAAACTTGAAAAGAAAAATATCAAAAAAAACAAGAGAAACACAACATCACGACTGAAGATGTTTTTCGATTCACGCACGAAGTGGGTTAAAGGTTAAAACTTGGCGTCGTTAAAGGAGATGTTTTTCGATAAAAGGAGAATTTTTCGATAATACATCAGACACATTGTTCATGAACATAAAAGACATATTACATTAACATACTACCAACACATATATTACAAACAAGAGTAAAGAAAACATGGACGAAAAACACATAGAAACAAGAACAAAACTACTCCTAATCCTATTCTACTCGGAGGCCTCGTCCACCACCGCCGCCGCAAGCGCCGCGGCCGACGCATCCTCCACTCCGCCTCCGCCTCCGACGACGGCGGTGACTCCTCTTCCATCTCCACACCGAGCTTACAGGCGACGCTGTGCAGAATCTTCCAGTGGCCCTGTACCCCAGCAACCTCCGCGATCTTCTCGTGGAGGGCGTCGAGACGAGCGGCCACAAAGCTTAACCCAAACAAGTAGTAGCCGGCGGAGTCCATGTTGGGGAGCTGGGGAAGCCTCCCAAGACCCAGACGGCAACAGATGAGAGATGTATTGTTAAATACATCCCACGACATTGTGTCCAGCGCTATTGCATGTTCGACGGCGGAGGACATGTCGTCTTCGACATCTTTAATTCAGTGCGTTAATTCGTCAATGCGGGCAGTAAAGAGGCGGACTATAAGACCTATGTGTGTTGAATACATTGGCTTGTAGTGAATACACTTGCTTTGACGATAAAAGTTTTGAATATCACCAAAACACCTTTTTATCAAGGTCCGACTCTACCACCGATCTACAGCAAGGTCCGACGGTAGGTTCGGCTTGTTTTGGGTAGCTCCGTCTACGTTAGACGCTAGGTCCTGCTAGTTTTGTTAGCTCCGGCTCAAGGTCCGGGTTGCTCTGGAAAGGTCCGAAACTTGACTGCAATGCTTTTGTTTTTCATTTGCAATATTTCATAATTGCTCTACATCTCTGTATAGATTGCTTAGTATTCATTTGCTAACTCTTCGATGCATTTTTGATTGACATGGATGATATCGTGTTACTGTGGTTTTGCAACATGCTTATGTGAGGATCTCACGTAAGGTGTTGTGTTCGGAACTAACTTGAGTCAAGTCGAGTACTTGGGCTCGTATGGATTGGTTGTTTATTCATGTGCACGTGTTGCTTGAATTCGAGACATGGCTGGTGATGGGATCCATTGGACTAGTCTCAGGTAGGAGATGAGGTTCCAACAACCAAATTCAGGAGGAATTGTGGTTGAGCTGATCAGGAGGTTGTGCAGCATGATTGAATCAAGAACAATGCATGTGAAGGTATCGTGGACATCATTGGAAGATGTTTACACGTGTGCAAGGAGTGCATGGACGTGGATACATGGTTTTGAGATGTGATGAAGGGATGTGGACGTAAAGAGTTGGTCAGAAAGGTCCAACCGACTAGGTTATGGACTCAAGCTGCGGCTGAGTCGGGTTTGACTCAAATATGGAAAGATTTGAGTTGGTTATGATAGGATTTCGTGTGGGTCACGAATTTGAGTTGTTTAGGAATGTGGGATACGTTCCTAAGGTGTTTGGAAGTCTTAAGATTGCTTCTATCTGCGTATAGAAGAATCCTAAGCAGTTATGGAAAGTTACGATTCGTGAACAGAGTAGGATTAGGTTCCTGATCTGAGTTGAGATGGCTTTCGAGCTGGTTATATAAGCAAGGGAGCCCAGAGCTCGTGGTGAACGAATTTGGGGCTGTTCCTCTTGTGTTCTATTGAATAAAATTCGTAGTTTGAAGGAACTTTTGTGCCTTGTTCGTCCGACTTGTTACAGACAAGTTTTACTCGTCGAGTTTCTGGACAGCACTACCTTTCGTCGGTGGTTTTATCATAACTCGAGTTTTACAGATCCAATTGAAGTGATTATTTTTGTTATGTCTTCAGAAATTGATTATCTATTATCTGTCAAAATTTCATGGTCATTGAATTTGTGGTTTCTGATCTACACGAGTTTCTTTGCAGCATTCCAGAACTGTTTTCTCGGGTAGGACAGATTGACCTTTGCTCAATCTTTCGATCATAACTTGAGTTTGTCTCAACGGATTTGAGTGATTCTTCTTGTGTTGTCTTCGTAACTTGATTCTATCTTATATCTATCACTTTTGTCAAGGTTAAACACGCTTATATTAGTCTCACACATGATTTCTTTAACAGATCGTTTTTCTGCCGAAGGGGTTGGGGTTTAATTGTTTCCGCTGTGTAAGATTTTTAAATCTACCATTCACCCCCACCCCCTCTGGTAGATTTTCACGTGCTCTTCGATCCTACAGCTGGTATCAGAGCCACGGTGCTCTAATCTTTGTGATTTGAGCGTGTTTTTGTCTAATCATCATGGAGAAGTACTCTGTCAAACCTTGTGTGTTCGCTGGTATTGATTTTCAGGTTTGGAAGGCACGCATGGAGGCTTTCATCCAGGCACAAGGCTTTGCAATATGGGAGAAGGTATACCAGCCGTACGAAGTGCCATCAAACAATCAAGTTACAACTACAAATTTGAGAGATGTCGACAACAACAACAAGGCTCGGAACTTGATCATACAAGGATTAACACAAAGCGACTTCGACTGTGTTGCACACCTCCGATCTGCATATGATGTGTGGAAAGCACTTTGTGACTACCACAAATGATCCAACACGATCAAAGAGGTAAGGCAAGACATGTTCAAGAAAGAATACATGCACTTTGAGATGCAACCCGGTGAGTCTATTGATGACCTTTTTGCTCGCTTTAATAAGATTCTTAGCAACTTGCGTAGTCTCAATGTTAATTTTTCAGATGCTGAAAATGCTAGGCAATTACTAAGTGCATTAGATATGTCAATTTGGGAGATGAAAGTCACATCTATTCGTGAATCTACTGTCATGAGTTCACTTACTTTAGATATGCTATATTCCAAGTTAAAAACTCATGAAATTGACATAATCTCATGTAAAAACCCCAACAAGTCTATTGCTTTTGTTTCTCAACGTGACATGCCTAGTTCCAGTCAAACATCATCTTGTGGTACACTTGCTTTGTTGTCCTCTCTAACCCTTGAATAGATTGAGGAGTTTCCAGAGGAGGAGCTAGCGCTCATCTCTACCCGGTTCTCAAAAGCATTGCAAAATGTGAGAACTAGAAGGAGAGGAAGCTCTGGACCTCAACGATGCTTTGAACGTGGTAAGACAAGACATTTTCGTTCAGATTTCCCTAACCTTTCAGGTCCTACTTCCCGTGATGAAAAGAAAACAAGAATGAAGCACTCCTCTACAAAAGATACGAAGAAAAAGAAGGATTTTACAGGACATCAATTGGTGAGCAGTTTTATGTCAGCACTCCAGGAACTTGGCTCAAGCGACGTGGACATTGGAAGTGATGAAGAGGAAGATGATTTGGCAAACTTGTGCTTCATGGTGGGCAAGTCAAGATCAAGTATGGAGGAGGCAGAACACAACAGCGACAATGAAGAGGTATGTCCTACTTGCGAAGAAATGTGTGATGCTATTTCTCGTGCCACTGTTATTGTTAAGAAAAAGGACAAAAAGCTTAGGGACAATGCTGTTAAAATTGAGTCACTAGAATCTGAAATTAATCATTTGAAATCCTTGATTCCTAGTGATGATTCTTGTTCCTCATGTGACTTAATATATGAACAATTGTCCTCCCTAAGAAGTGCACATACCTCCACACTGGATAAACTGGAACCTGAAATTGAAAAGAACAAAAAGCTTGCTGCACTTAATATTGGAAACTTAAAAGATGCTTCTTGTTCTACAATTGATTTGCATTGTTCTAGTTGTGATGATCTTGATAAGAAACTGCAAGATGCTATGAATGAAATCTCTATATTGAACAATGCTTTACGTTGTCATGAAGTTAAATATTGTTCCAATTGCAAATTAAAAGGAAAAACTTCATGTGAAAATTGCCTTGATCTGTCCAATAAACTTGATAACATGCATAAGACATTTGATCGGTTTTGTAATGGGAATAAGAACCTAAACTTGATGTTGAATTCATCCAAGTCTTGCAATGATAAAACTGGTTTAGGTTTTGATTCTCATGCTCATGCTAAGGCACACCCACCGAAAATTGTATAGTCATTAGGAAGTGGTTTGATTCAAACAGTTCCTAAACAAAAAGAAGTGGTTTTCAAATCTGCAGGAGTATTGTCTCATTCTGTTTCAAATATAAATGTTGTTTGCTCATCTACACATGAACACAAAGTTAAATTTCATTGTACCTACTGTGGTAGAGATGGTCATGTCATAGATTTTTGTTATAGACTAGCTAAACAACAGAAAAGGGAAAGAATGGTTGCTAGATCTCATAACTTTCATGCAAAATTTGCTGCACATATTGAACCGAATGTACCACCTGCTGTTTTGAGTCAAAAACATTCAAAGTTTACCTCCGGACCTTCTGTTTTTGCCTCCAGAGCTACTGATTTTTGTGCTACACAAGTAACACCTTATAGGTCAGTAGTTAAGAATAAAAAATCTCAAACTTTGACTCATAAACCTGCTCTTTTGTCTTAGCTTTTGCATGTTTTTCCTGCTGCACGTCGCGTGACTCAGTACTGGATTCCTAAATGCCTTTTGACTAACCCTAGTATTGAGTCATCGATGTATTGTGCTTCTATGTAGGTTACACGTTTGAGGAAGGAGAACATTTGGATTGTGGATTCAGGTTGCTCACGCCACATGACCGGTAACAAAGATTGGTTCTCCTCCCTCTCTTTTGTGTCATGTGTAGAGAATGTTACTTTTGCCGATAATTTTTCAACTCCTATAATTGCTAAGGGTTCGGTTAAAGTAAATGATCACTACACTTTGAAGGATGTGGCACTTGTCAAAAATTTGAAATACAACTTGCTTTCTGTTTCACAATTGCTAGATGAAAATCTGGAAATTATTTTCAATAAAAACTGCTGCAAAGTTGTAAGTTCAGATAGTGAGCTTATTTTTAACATGTCTCAGTTTGGAAGAGTTTTTAAGGCTGATTTTGATATGTCTTCCTCTAATCATAGGTGTCTAGTTGCTAATGATTCAAAGGACCTATATTTTTGGCATCGTAGACTTGGTCACGTAGGCTTTGATCACCTAACGTGTGTTAGTGCTCTTGATCGCATATGTGGGCTGCCTAAGCTTAAAGGGGACAAAGAAATCGTGTGCTATTCTTGTAGACATGCTAAGATGGTTGCAGGTTAACATACTCCTGTCACAATGATCATGACAACTGAACCATGTTAACTTTTGCATCTTGACACCATAGGACCTTCACGTGTTCAATCCTTTGGAGGTAAATGGTATGTACTTGTGATTGTTGATGATTATTCTAGATACTCTTGGGTTTACTTTATGGTCTAAAATTAAGTTTTTAGTCACTTTAGAACTTTATTTCTTAGATTATCAATTGATTACCCAGGATCTTTAAAAGCAATTAGAAGTGATAATGGAACTGAATTTAAAAATCAATCTTTTGATCACTTTTGTGCTGAAAATAGAATAGATCATCATTTTTCTTCACCATATGTACCTCAACAAAACGGTGTTGTAGAAAGAAAGAACAGAACCTTAGTTAAGATGGCTAGGACTATGCTTGATGAATATCAAACTCCTAGGAAATTTTGGCCTGATGCGTTAGCAACCGCTTGTTATGTCTCAAATCGTGTTTTCTTGCGTGCTAAGCTAGGTAAAACACCATATGAGCTCCGGTTTGGACATAGGCCTAGTGTTACACACTTTTGGGTCTTTGGTTGCAAATGCTTTGTTAAGAAACATGGTAATCTTGATAAATTTGAACCTAGATCCATTGATGGCATGTTTCTTGGTTATCCATCTCATACTAGAGGCTACCGTGTGCTTTTACTTGACACTAACAAAATTGTGGAGACTTGTGAGGTGTCTTTTGATGTAGCTAGCCCAGGTACTAGCTCAAACATTGCAGGTCCAGATCCATATCCGCAGGGGGGAGCATTTTCGATGAAGATGAGGAAGAATTGGAGCTGCTGCCCGAAAATTCAGCAGCTAAAGACTTTGGTTCAGCTCCGGATGTTAATTCTCAACCAGCACCGACAACCATCATTGCTGATTCAAATCATCCTCAAGTCACAAGATCATTGATTTGTGATGAACATGTAGAAGAAGAAGCTTGTGAGACATCTATTCCCCTACGGTTTTACAAAGATCATCCCCCACAACAGATGATTGGAAGCTTGCACGAACGAGTCACACAGTCCAGGTTTTGCGATACAAACTCTTATGCTCATTCTGCTTTTGCTGCTTCTTTTGAACCCAAAGATATATTACACACACTCACTAATGAATCTTGGATTATTTCCATGCAAGAAGAGTTAGAAATTTTTGAAAGAAATAATGTTTGGAAACTTGTACCTCCACCTCAAGGTCACACATTAATTGGAACTAAATGGGTATTTAAAAATAAACAAAGTGAGGATGGGGTTGTGGTTAGGAATAAGGCTAGGTTGGTTGCTCAAGGTTTCACTCAAGTTGAAGGTCTAGATTTTGATGAAACTTTTGCTCCTGTTGCTAGGTTAGAAACCATAAGAATTTTGTTAGCTTTTGCTGCATCTATTGGTTTTAAGCTATATCAAATGGATGTTAAAAGTGCTTTTCTTAATGGCTACATAGATGAGGAGGTTTATGTGAAACAACCACCGGGTTTTGAAAATCCAGATTTTCCTAATCATGTTTACAAACTGTCCAAAGCCTTATACGGTCTCAAACAAGCCCCTAGAGCATGGTATGATAGGTTAAAAACATTCTTACTTGAAAAGGGGTTTACCATGGGCAAGGTTGATAAAACTCTTTTTGTGCTTAAACATGGCAATGAATCATTATTCGTTCAAGTGTATCTGGATGATATTATCTTTGGTTGTGCTTCTCATGATCTTGTGTCCAAGTTTTCAGAAATGATGAGTTCCGAATTGGAAATGAGTATGATGGGTGAACTCACTTACTTTTTGGGGCTGCAAATCAAGCAAACAAAGGAGGGTACCTTTGTGCATCAAACGAAGTATACAAATGATCTCCTAAGGCACTTGAACATGGACAAAAGCAAGCCTCTTCGGACACCAACGGGAACAACAACAACACTTGGACTTGATGAAGATGGTGAACCCGTGGATCAAAAAGAATATAGAAGCATGATCGGATCACTTTTGTACCTCACAGCATCAAGACTAGACATGCAATTCAGCGTATGTCTTTGTTCACGGTTTCAAGCCTCCCCACGTGCTTCACATCATCAAGACATCAAAAGGATTCTCAGGTACTTATATGGAACTCAAGAATTTGGAATTTTTCTTCCTTCTTCCTCAACCGTTACATTGAAAGCTTTTTCGGATGCTGATTTTGGGGGTTGTAGGATTGATAGGAAAAGTACTTCCGGTGCTTGTCATTTTCTTGGTAATTCTCTTGTTGTTTGGTCCTCTAGAAAACAAAATTCAGTTGCACAATCCACAGCCGAATCTGAATATGTAGCTGCTGCTAGTGCTTGCTCACAAATTCTTTGGATTGTTCAAACACTTAAGGACTATGGGGTTGATCTAGATAGTGTTCCACTGTTCTGTGATAACACTAGTGCCATTTGCATTGCTAAAAACCCCGTGCAACATTCTAGAACTAAGCACGTTGACATTAGGTATCACTTTCTCCGAGATAATGTTGAAAAATGAAACATTGTGCTTCACCATGTAGATACCGAACAACAATTGGCTGACATTTTTACAAAACCTTTGGATTTCACTCATTTTTGTTACATTCGTAGTGAAATAGGGGTTATGCATCCTCATGGCTTAAATTAAGGGGGAGTTTTGAAACTTGGGAAGTCTATGTGTGGATCTAAAATTAAAATAATATGAGCATAGTATTTCATACATATATAAATTTGTGATTCCTTTTACATGCTGAAAGTTCTTACTACATTACTCGTGTTATACATTTTGTAGTTTTTGCCATGTCTAGTAATTGGAATAATTACTTACACTAAAACTGGTCATGGTCGAACTTTCTTGCTGTTTTGAACTTGTTACATGTTCACAAGTGCTTTTAATCATTAAGAATTAATCAAGTAATCAACTCACATGTTGAGTTTTTATGAACAAATATAAATTGAGAAAAGATCAAGAGAATATGCATGCATCGCACTTCTTTTTTTGAGATGGCTTATCATTGCACTTAGATATGAACTTGGAAGAAGTTGTGTATGACTAAAACTATGTCCTTAAGCTTCTGATTGTCAAATGACATAGGCTTGGCTTGGTTGGTTAGAACAAGGCATATGCGCATATAATCTCTTGCAAATATCATATGATCTAAATTTATGCTTTGAAAAATAATAAAATGCAGCAACTGGTGTCATGCTTTCAGGTTTTGAAATAGTTAAGTTTGTGAGATCATGACTTGCTTAAATTGAAAATTACATTTGATCTCTAGCATGGCTTACACTACTTTATGTATCTCATTGATGTGATAATGTAAGGTACCTGATAGTATGACTTGGATGAGCTTTGTCTATATGTATATGTTATAATATGCTCATAACAACTAAAGGGGGAGAGATAATATATGCTCATGACTTGCTGAATACATTCTCAAAGGGGGGGGGAGATAAGCATGAAGAGAAAGAGAATATGTGCATAAGGAGAGATAATAAAGGGGGAGAGATAATATGGGATAATTTTTGGATTTTCTTCTCATTTTACTTTTGATTTACAAAGGGGGGGAATTGCCTTCAAAACTTTTATGTGAATAAGCCAACGTTCGGATTTTAAATGGTGTTTCCGATGCATTCATCAAGGGGGAGATTGTAAGACCTATGTGTGCTGAATACATTGGTTTGTAGTGAATACACTTGCTTTGACAGTAAAAGTTTTGAATATCACCAAAACACTTTTTTATCAAGGTCCGACTCTAGCACCGATCTACGGCAAGGTACGACGGTAGGTTCGGCTTGTTTTGGGTAGCTCCGGCTACGTTAGACGCTTGGTCCTGCTAGTTTTGTTAGCTCCGGCTCAAGGTCCGGGTTGCTCTGGCAAGGTCCGGAACTTGACTGCAATGCTTCTGCTTTTCATTTGCAATGTTTCGTACTTGCTCTACATCTCTGGAAAGATTGATTAGTATTCATTTGCTAAGTCTTTGATGCATTTTTGATTGACATGGATGATATCGTGTTACTGTGGTTTTGCAACATGCTTATGTGAGGTACTCACGTAAGGTGTTGTGTTCGGAACTAACTTGAGTCAAGTCGAGGACTTGGGCTCGTATGGATTGGTTGTTTATTCATGTACAGGTGTTGCTTGAGTTCAAGACATGGCTGGTGATGGGATCCACTGGACTAGTCTCAGGGAGGAGATGAGGATCCAACAACCAAATTCAGGAGGAATTGTGGTTGAGCTGATCAGGAGGTTGCGCAGCATGATTGAATCAAGAACGATGCATGTGAAGGTATCGTGGACGTCATTGGAAGATGTTTGCACGTGTGCAAGAAGTGCATGGACGTGTCTACATGGTTCCGAGACGTGATGAAGAGATGTGGACGTAAAGAGTTGGTCGGAAAGGTCCAACCGACTAGGTTATAGACTCAAGCTGCGGCTGAGTCGGGTTTGACTCAAATATGGAAAGATTTGAGTTGGTTATGATAGGATTTCGTGTGGGTCACGAATTTGAGTTGTTTAGGAATGTGGGATACGTTCCTAAGGTGTTTAGAAGTCTTAAGATTGCTTCTATTTGCGTATAGAAGAATCCTAAGCAGTTATGGAAAGTTACGATTCGTGAAAGAGTAGGATTAGGTTCTTGATCTGAGTTGAGTTGGCTTTTAAGCTGCTTATATAAGCAAGGGAGCCCAGGGCTCATGGTGAATGACTTTGGGGCTGTTCCTCTTGTGTTCTATTGAATAAAATTCGTAGTTTGAAGGAACTTTTGTGCCTTGTTCGTCCAACTTATTCCAGACAAGTTTTACTCGTCGAGTTTCTAGACAGCACTACCTTTCGTCGGTGGTTTTACCATAACTCGAGTTTTACATATCCAATTGACGTGATTCTTTTTGGGTTGTCTTCACGAATTGATTATCTATTATCTGTAAAAATTTCATGGTCATTGAATTTGTGGTTTCTGATCTACACGAGTTTCTTTGCAGCGTTCCAGAACTGTTTTTCTCGGGTAGGACAGATTGACCTTTGCTCGATCTTTCGATCATAACTTGAGTTTCTCTCAATGGATTTGAGTGATTCTTCTTGTGGTGTCTTTGTGACTTTATTCTCTCTCATATCTATAACTTTTGTTACGGTGAAACACGTTTATATTAGTCTCACACATGATTTCTTTAACAGATCGTTTTTCTGCCGAATGGGTTGGGGTTTAATTGTTTCCGCTGCGTAGATTTTTAAATCTACCATTCACCCCCACCCCGTCTGGTAGATTTTCACGTGCTCTTCAATCCTACACGGACAGTCTCCTGTAACCAGTCGGGCTGAGGAGATGCGGGCGTCGCCATCAGTTCCACCGGCATTGCCAGCGGCGATGGAAATGGAGAAGGAGGTTCGGAGGACGTCGATGGCCTAGAGCGCTTAGGCGCGGGGCTACCCATTTTTGTGGCAACGGAGGTGCAGAGAAAGAGCTAGAGGTGGTCGACAGTGGCGGGGGGAGAAGTTTGGAGGCTAGGATCTAAGGTGCGGTGCGGCGGAGAAGCAAGAGAACGGTGAGCCTTTATAGCGGGTCGTCGTCTAATAGCGGGCGTGTGGAGATGATCGGACGCTAGAGGAAACCGCGATTAATTATGAACTGGTCGGTGGCCCCGGTTTCCTCGAAACCGCGGTTTGCATCCTCTCGGTCCCAATGGCTTGATGCGTCCCATTGGCTTCAGTGGCAGTTTTTTAGGAGTAATTTCACACGCAAAGGGCACAGCGTATATAATTCACATCGACATGTACATGATCGAGGGTCGTCTTTCATGACATGTTCACATGCTATATATACGCCCCAAACATGATCATCGAGCCTCAAACAATAATATATATATATATATTATTGGATGACTATATATATCTCTCAACAAAAAGAGAAAATTAACTCTTGTTTGCATCCTCTCGGGTATTGCAACTGCGCGCTCGACGAGGGCGATGGGAGTTCTGGTAATGATGACACCACGTATAGGGGCATAGGGCCAGTGGTAATAAGTACTTTCGCCCGGTTCCAGCCGTTGCATCACAAAACAAGAAAAGAAAAATATTAAAAACAAGAAGGGAAAAACAACATCAGGACTGGGTTAATCTGTGTCAATCGATTTCTTGTTTTGCAGTTTGGTTCTCCACGGCCGGATGGACAGAGGGCCTGTTTGGTTTATGTACTAAGGTTGTCACAATTTGCCACAAATTTTTACCTAACTTGACTAAGGTTAGGTGCTCAAATTTTCAGCCACAACTTGGCAAGCCTAAGGGAATCTTGCCACACTTTTTTTAGTCTTTGACATGTGGGACCCAGTTAGATGGCAAGGAAACTTGCCACAATTGTGGCTATGAACCAAACAATGACTAAGTTGGTCAAACTTGACTAACTTAGGTGTAGCAAAATGTGGCAAGTTTTGGCTTCAAACCAAACAGACCCAGAGTCCTCCAGCTTAAAGGAATATGAACTGGTCGGTGGCCCCGGTTTACTCCAAACCGCGGTTTGCATCCTCTCGGTCCCAACGGCTCGACGCGTCCCATCGGCATAAGAGAAAATTAACACGTGTACGCCACACGTTCGACTATCCGAGCATTAATGCTTTCTCGTGATCATGTATGATGGTCGGACATGCATGCATGCTTTTGAAAGAGAGCTAGTGAGGTCTCCATCATGTTTCATGCATGATTGATCACTTGTTGATGAGGATTTGTGATGTTGATTTTATTATTTCATGATGAAATTTCTCTTGTTTTGTAATGTTCTATGTTACTGAACTCAATGTTGTTCGTCTATTCCATATGTTATTTTCTTCTCTGTCTGTTGTCTAATGAACTACATACTCCGTATTTGTGTTCTATGTGTAACATGCATGTGCAAGACCTCGATCCACGATCATGTTAAATTGATGGTGTTATACAAGTGTTTTCTCATTTTGTTGAAAAAACAATCGTCATGTTTATTATTTGTATATTATTAATAAAAATACATTAGTAAAATAAATAATAATATATATAAAAATGAATATTATCATATGAAATATCAACATGGATGGTCCAATCCAACCTACGAAACAAAAACTTTTTGATCGTCCAATACATCCAATGAAACATCAACTAGCATGGATCGAGATCCAGTATACAAAAACATGGATGATCCTATCGAATCCAACTTTGACAACAAAAAAACGCACGTAGGCAACGGTCGTTCATTAACAGATAATACAAATATATAGAATCGATAGTTCATTAAATAACAGATAGAAAACAAAATAATAGATGGAACAGAGGAATAACGACATTGAGTTCAATAACATAAAACAATACTACAAAACAAGAAAAACAACATCACAAAACAAGAAAACAAACATCACAGACCCTTCCTTCCTCCTCACGCCGAGGGCGCGCGCGCGGCGCTGCCGTGGTGGGGCTTGCCAGAGATCTCGCCGCTGGCCTTTCCAGTGCGCCAATCTTCGCCAATCTTGCCGCTTGGGGGTTTTTCACCACGCGGAGCATGTCAGTGTTGCCCCCAGGGATTGCCGACGGCTGGAAACGGCGGTGCGATGGCGGTGGCGGTGGCCACAGCTCCAACAGAATATAACTCCCTTATCTCTAGCTCAAACGACTTGGTTTCTCCTCCAAAAGCTTTCTTGTGCCTTTAGGATCATGAACCAGGACTAGGAAATTAAGGAGAAAAACGGCTGGAAACTAGGAGCTCGACGGTGAATCGCGGCTTTCTCACAGGCGGCGACCAAAACTCGACTATCTCGATCGGTCATCACTCGTCGATGGTTTTCAAATCTTTTCGATCTGTAGTGTTCGCAGGGGGATAAATAAACTATCCCCTAACTATGGTCAAGAATTATTAGATGTATAAAATGAATTAAATCCATGACCTAGAGATATAGGTATGAACTATCATAGGGGGAACTAGCAATAAAGACACTACAAGGCATGGCATGGCTTGAAACTTGGTGAGCATGCTTAAGGAGCGATAACACACCTTTCCCTATAGAAGTCAGGGCCTGTAGAGGCTTCCTCCGGCTTGTCGACGGTGGAGTAGGGGCGAGTCTCGGCAGCTTCACCCGCGGTCGTCGGGAAAGTGTGAAATACTGCCCAACCGGTTGAGGAAACACCAAAACAAAAGGTTGGGAAGGTGCACAAGAAAGTTGTGAACAACTTTGCTAAAGGACTCCCGATAGATCCTTGCCTAGTTGGCAAGCTATCATTGGAGTTCCAAGGTGAGGTCGGCGGCACGCGAGCGGGGCAGAAAATGCGAAAGAGAAGAGAGGAACCGAGCTAGCTAGAGTTGTACTAATTCCTCTTTTTGATGTGTACTAAATCCTCTTTTTGAAGTTGGATATTGTCTAGAGTTGTAGGCTCCTTGATCATGCATGTTTGGGGCGTAGCATACATCGGCAAGGCCTCATACTCTGACGATATCCATCATCAAAACGAGAAATTAAACACGTATTAATTGGTTGAACATGTTTGGGGTGCATGCAAGTTAGACATAGAAAAGACCTCAGTCACGTTTGACAAAATTAACATGCATACCTCAAAAAAGACGATCTTTCAACAAAAAGAGAAAACACACGTATAAGCGGGCGTGTGGAGATGATCGGACGCTAGAGGAAACCATGCTTATGAACTAGTCGGTGGTCCCGGTTTACTCCAAACTGCGGTTTGCATCCTATCGGTCCCAACGGCTCGACGCGTCCCATCGGCATAAGAGAAAATTAACACGTGTACGCCACACGTTTGACTATCCGAGCATTAATGCTTTGTCGTGATCATGTATGATGGCCGGACATGCATGCATGCTTTTGAAAGAGAGCCAGCGAGGTCTCCATCATGTTTCATGCATGATTGATCACTTGTTGATCAGGATTTGTGATGTTGATTTTCTTGTTTCATGATGACATTTCTCTTGTTTTGATGTTCTATGTTACTGAACTCAATGTTGTTCGTCTATTCCATATGTTATTTTCTTCTCTGTCCATTGTCTAATGAACTACGTACTCCGTATTTGTGTTCTATGTGTAACATGCATGTGCAAGACCTCGATCCACGATCATGTTAAATTGATGGTGTTATACAAGTATTTTCTCTTTTTGTTGAAAAAACAATCATCATATTTATTATTTGTATATTATTAATATACATTAGTAAAATAAAGAATTAATATATAAATAAATATTATCATATGAAATATCAACATGGATGGTCCAATCCAACCTACGAAACAAAAACTTTTTGATCATCCAGTACATCCAATGAAACATCAACTAGCATGGATCAAGATCCAGTATACAAAAACATGGATGATCCTATCGAATCCAACTTTGACAATAAAAAACGCACGTACAGGACGGTCGTTCATTAACAGAGAATACAAATATATAGAACCGATAGTTCATTAAATAACAGACAGAAAACAAAATAACAGATGGAACAGAGGAACAATGACATTGAGTTCATTAACATAAAACAATAGTACAAAACAAGAAAAACACATCACAAAACAAGAAAACCAACATCACAAACCCTTTCTTCCTCCTCCGCCAAGGGCGCGCGCGCGGCGCCGCCGTGGTGGGGCTCGCTGGAGATCTTGTCGCTGGCCTTTCCAGTGCACCAAGCTTCGCCAATCTTGACGCTTGGGGGTTTTTCACCACGCGGAGCACATCGGTTTCACCCCCAGGGCTTGCCGACGGCTGGAAACGGCGGTGCGATGGCGGCGGCGGTGGCCACAGCTCCGGCAGGGTAGACCTCCCTTATCTCTAGCTCAAACGACTTGGTTTCTCCTCCAAAAGCTTTCTTGTGCCTTGAGGATCATGAACCAGGACTAGGAAATTAAGGAGAAAAACAGCTAGAAACTAGGAGCTCAACGGTGAATCGCGGCTTTCTCACAGGCGGTGACCAAAACTCAGCTATCTCGATCGGTCATCACTCGTCGATGGTTTTCAAATGTTTTCGATCCGTAGTGTTTGCAGGGAGATAGGTAAACTATCCCCTAACTATGGTCAAGAATTATTAAATGTATAAAATGAATTAAATCCATGACCTAGAGACATAGGTATGAACTATCATCGGGGAAACTGGCAATAAAGACGCTACAAGGCATGGCATGGCTTGAAACTTGGTGAGCATGCTTAAGGCGCGATAACACACCTTTCCCTTATAGAAGTTGGGGCCTGTAGAGGCTTCCTCCGGCTTGTCGACGGTGGAGTAGGGGCGGGTCTCGGCAACTTCACCCGCGGTTGTCGGGAAACTGCGAAATGCCGCCCAACCGGTTGAGGAAACATCGAAACAAATGGTTGAGAAGCTGTGAAAGCAAGCAGGACCGGCTCTAGGCATAGGCCAGAGGTGCAATGGCCTAGGGCCCACATCATAGAGGGGCCTATAAAAATGTTACTGATGTATATTGTTTACTGGCTTGCACGTAGGCATACAAAGCAAAACAGCTGGTCGCTGAGCTTGAATTAACTTTTTTAGAGGGTCAGCTCGTAGATCATTCAAAAGTTGAAGGCAACCATTGTCTGCTAGACCTTTTCGAACTCTCTCTCTCTCTCTCTACTTTGGTTTTCTCCTTGCCCAGCATCATATTGTATCATTGCTTGATCCTGCTCATCGCCTACTACTGTTGCCGTGCCATACCCTTGGAGTTCGCGATCCTCCGTGCCATCCAGCCCTAAAAAGGGATCGGCGGGCTCCTAATTTACTTCTTGTTGTTTACTTGTTATTAGATATTGAAATGTTGGATTGACTAAAAGAAGCTTCTCAAAACTAAAATTACTAAAAAACAATTTAGGGTCAACCATATCGCAAGACAGATTGATGGACTGACGACATATTGAGAAAAATATTTGAAATAACATTGATATCCGAACAATCCTTAATGATTTTACTTAAAAAATGCCTGAAGAAATCTATTTTTATGAAAAAAAAACAATCGGCATTGTTCATCTCCTGCTTAAGGTATTCTTATTTGTTAATATTTTCGACACATTGCTTCTACCTTTTGTTTTTATTATAATAAGATTTATTAATATTGCATGGTATATTTAAGTATATATTAGTATTAAAATACTAAAAATATTTGGCTTGAAGGGCCTATGATTCTGATTTCGCCTAGGGCCCTCAAAATCCCAGAGCCGGCCCTGCAAGCAAGTTGTGAACAACTTTGCTAAAGGACTCACGATCCATCCTTGCCTAGTTGGCAAGCTATCATTGGAGTTCCAAGGTGAGGTCGGAGGCGCACGAGCGGGGCAGAAAACGCGAAAGAGAAGAGAGGAACCGAGCTAGCTAGAGTTGTACTAATTCCTCTTTTTGATGTGTACTAATTCCTCTTTTTGAAGTTGGATATCATCTAGAGTTGTAGGCTCCTTGATCATGCATGTTTCGGGCGTAGCATACATCGGCAAGGCCTCATACTCTGACGATATCCATCATCAAAACGAGAAATTAAACACGTATTAATTGGTTAAACATGTTTGGGGTGCATGCAAGTTAGACATAGAAAAGACCTCAGTCACGTTTGACAAAATTAACATGCATACCTCAAACAAGATGATCTTTCAACAAAAAGAGAAAACACACGTATAAGCGGGCGTGTGGAGATGATCAGACGCTAGAGGAAACCGCGCTTATGAACTTGTCAGTGGCCCCGGTTTACTCCAAACCGCGGTTTGCATCCTCTCGGTCCCAACGGCTCTACGCGTCCCATCGGCATAAGAGAAAATTAACACGTGTACGCCACACGTCCGACGATCCGAGCATTAATGCTTTGTCATGATCATGTATGATGGTCGGACATGCATGCATGCTTTTGAAAGAGAGCCAGCGAGGTCTCCATCATGTTTCATGCATGATTGATCACTTGTTGATGAGGATTTGTTATGTTAATTTTCTTGTTTCATGATGACATTTCTCTTGTTTTGTAATGTTCTATGTTACTGAACTCAATGTTGTTGGTCTATTCCATATGTTATTTTCTTCTCTGTCTGTTGTCTAATGAACTGCGTACTCTGTATTTGTGTTCTATGTGTAACATGCATGTGCAAGACCTCGATCCACGATCATGTTAAATTGATGGTGTTATACAAGTGTTTTCTCTTTTTGTTGAAAAAAACGATCGTCATATTTATTATTTTTATATTATTAATATACATTAGTAAAATAAAGAATTAATATATAAATAAATATTATCATATGAAATATCGACATGGAATGGTCCAATCCAACCTACGAAACAAAAACATTTTGATCGACGTACATTCAATGAATCATCAGCTAGCATGGATCGAGATCCAGTATACAAAAACATGGATGATCCTATCGAATCCAACTTTGACAACAAAAAAACGCACGTACGCGACGGTCGTTCATTAACAGAGAATACAAATATATAGAACCGATAGTTCATTAAATAACGGACAGAAAACAAAATAACAAATGGAACAGAGGAACAATGACATTGAGTTCATTAACATAAAACAATACTCCCTCCGTCCCATAAAGATGGAGGTTTTGAGCTTGTAAGTTTGTCCCACAAAGATTGCCTTCTTAACATGTAAAGTGTGTAGTAATTTAAAGCTAACATTAAATTCCTCCAATCAGCTCCAACCAGCGTTGTTCCCCGTATCTAGGAACTCGATGTCAGCCAATGGTGAGAGTTAAAGTTGAGGGTACATGCGTCATTTACATGTTCCACTATTATGTCTAAAAAATGCTAAAACATCTATCTTTGTGGGACGGAGGGAGTACTACAAAACAAGAAAAACAACATCACGAAACAAGAAAACCAACATCACAGACCCTTCCTTCCTCCTCGCGCCGAGGGCGCGTGCGGGGCGCCGTCGTGGCGGGGCTCGTCGGAGATCTTGCCGCTGGCCTTTCCAGTGCGCCAAGTAGTTGACGCGCTGCACGAGGTCTGCGGAGAAGTTAAGAAGCTGTGGTGCTGGAACGCGTGCGCGATGTTGCACATGGATACAAGAGAGGCGGAAGGATCTCTGAAGATCGTCTTCCACAGTGGTTTAATTGCGCCCCACGAGGTCTGCAAAGAGTTCAATGCGCGGGAAACGAATCGCTCCCTCGTCTACTCTGCACAGACCATATATAAGGTGTGTCGTCGGTTATGTACAGGCACAAAACTTTTACACTCCTTTCTTCTTCTTCTTCCATCATTCCACCTCCTAGCCCGGCGCCAACGAACCACCACAGCCATGGCCAACCTTCCGCCTCCTAGCCCGCCGAGGCAGCCACCCTGCAAGCGGATATGTTGCAGCTCCACTGAGAGGGTGAACGACGACCAGCGCCTCATTATGGCGCGAGAGGCGTACAACAGTACTTCTTGGGCCTTGGACGCCTTGGGTCTTGGTACCCTTCCCGAGTTTCCAAGAATGGATACCACCGGCCACTACCTCTACGCCCTCACAGGTGTGGCCAATCGCCTGGACATCTTGTCCGAGATGATGGCCCAGGAGCTCGGCGGCGAGGGTCGTAGTTCCCTGGTGGCGGCGACGGAGAGGAACTTCCGTCGCGGCGGGGTTCCACCGCCGATGCAGTCGGAGCCACTAGTGCAGCCGGAGCAATCAGCTCAGCCGAAGCAGCCGGCCCACTCTCCTGCTGCGTCGTCGCCAGAGGAGGAGGAGGAGGAGGTGGTGGTGGTGGAGGAGGAGGAGGAGGAGGAGGAGGAGGAGGACGACGACGACGATGATGACAACGACGACAACGACAACGACGACGATGATGATGATGACGACGGCAACGACGATGATGACGATGATGATGACGACGGCGACGACGACGGCGACCACCACCACCACGACGACGACGATGACGACGACGAGGAGGAGGAGGACCGCTTGTCGTGGTTTGAGAAGTTGGGGGAGAGGGCGGAGGAGGAGGGGCTGGCAGAGTAGTTTTAGGAGTTCTTGTACATATTTCTTTTGTAGTTTTAGGAGTTCTTGTACATGTTTAGCTTCAATTTTGTTCTTGTACATATTTCTTGTGTTTTGTAATACATATGTGTTCATTCGTGTCAATGAATACTGGTGTGTTAGAATTTCTGGATTTCAATCAAGTGAATGTGCTCTAAGTTTAGTGATATGTTAATCTGTCACAAGTGAACCGAGCAAATTGGACAAAACAAAAGATCTTAGGGTTTGAAGCTCGTCTCAATTTGTAATTGCAAAGCTAAAGGAGACAAACAATGACTTTAAGCGCATCTCGCATCACTTTGTGATTGATGGACATCCGATCTGTCGCCCATCATTGTCTCCTATTTGGGTTTCTTACGTAGTGTAATTGGTTGATCATGTTTGCGGTCCGTGCATGTTAGACATAGCTAGAATTAAAACACCTCGGTCATGTTTAACAACACTAACATGCATGCATATATATATACCTCAAACAGTACATGACGATCTTTCAACAAAAAGAGAAAACACACGTATAACATCATGAAACATGATCGTGGATCGAGGTCGCACATGCATGTTGAACATAGAACAGAAATAGTATTAGACAACAGACAGAGAAGAAAAGAACATATAGAACAGGTGCGAAGGATTAGTCCCACCACGGAAAGTTGAGGTCGGTGCACCGATGTTATAAGGCATGGCACACAGTTGCAGTTAAAAATCCGAATGAAAGTAATGCGTGCAGGACTAGGCCCATGTTCACTGCAAGGCGTCCGCTGGCACGGACGCGTGGTCACGAAGTTGGCTTAGGCGTGTACAGATGGATTTTTTTTATATAACAAAAAAATTGTTTTTCCCCGCGTGTAAATTTACTCCTAAAATACTGCCACTAAAGCCGATGGGACGCGTCGAGCCGTTGGGACCGAGAGGATGCAAACTGCGGTTTCGAGGAAACCAGGGCCACCAATCAGTTCATAATTAAGCGCGGTTTCCTCTAGCGTCTGATCATCTCGACACGCCCACTTAGACGATGACCCGCTATAAAGGCTCACCGTCCTCTTGCTTCTCCGCCGCACCACTCCTTAGATCCTAGCCTCTAAACTTCTCCCCCGGCCACCGTCGACCACCTCTCGCTCTTTCTCTGCACCTCCGTTGCAACACAAATGGGTAGCCCCGCGACGAAGCGCTCTAGGCCATTGACGTCCTCCGAACCTCCTTCTCCGTTTCCATCGCCGCCGGCAATGGCGGTGGAACTGATGGCGGCGCCCGCATCTCCGCCCGCGGCGCCTGCACTTCCTCATCCCGGTTGGGTTGAGCAGACTCTCAGACTCCTCACCCACCGCATCGACGAACTCGATCGGCGCCTTAAGGTGGCCACCGACACCAAGTCCGCCACCGCTCATAGCGCACTAGCGCTCAACGCAGTGGCGCAGAAGGTCTTTTCTGACATAGATCGCTCGTGTCGCCGTTAGGGTCTTGGGACCCTTCCCCTCCACACGAGCATGGACACCGCGGGCCACTACTGCTACGGGTTGATGACTGTGGCCGGTCATCTCAACGCCCTCCACGAGACGATCGCGGAGGTTGCTGGGGTAGAGGGCCTCCTGAATATTAAGCACCGCATCGCCGGGAAGCTTCGGACTATGATGGAGGTTGAGGAGTATGAGGCGGCTTGGGCAGCGACGGCATCGGAGGAGGCAGAGCAGGAGGTGTCTCTTGAGGCGGGGGTGGACGCGGCTATGGAGGCGGCGGCAGCAGCGGAGGAGGAGCAGGAGGAGGCGGCAGCGGTGGCGGAGGCGGAGGCGGTAGCAGCGGTGGCAGCAGCGGAGGAGGAGGAGGAGGAGGAGGAGGCGGCACCGGTGGTGGAGGCAGAGGAGGCGGCAGCGGCGGAGGAGGAGGACGTGGTTTTCTCCCAGTAGAGTAGTATTAGGAGTAGTTTATCTGTTTCGTGATCTATGAGTAGAGTAGTATTAGGTGTAGTTTATCTTGTTCTTGTTGTCTACTACGTGTTTTCCTATTACTTGTTTATTAATGAAATATGTCTTTATGTTCATGAACAATGTGTTTTATATATGCAGTATCGAAAAACTTCTTTTATCGAAAACATCTCCTATATGTTTGTAACTTGGGACCGTCTATATTTCATGTGGCTGAATGAATGAAATCCGGTAAACATTATCCTTACAAGTAATAGAACTAACAACAGACATGATGCATAATTAACTTGATTAGGAAATTACGTCATCTAAATTGCTAACTAGTCCATCGCCAGATGCAACAGGTGCATGAAATGTACTTTATCCGTTGTAACTAATATCCGATGACATTGTTGATATATATATCGTATGTACCTGCGATACTCATATCACAGGCGGCTTTGGATCGACGGCCTGAAGATTAGACATCAAAGGGGAAAATGTTTTTTTTGTAGTAGTAGTATATACTCTGTATATGTTATCATTTCATTGTGACGAATGTTATATATAAAATGTTGATTGTTTACCTTTTACTAGATCATGGATTTGCCATCCTCCTTTCGTGGACTTGGGTGTTCTGTATTTGCATGTCATTTGCATTAGCACAATGATACATTTGGCGATTCATATTTTTGTTCGTATTTTTTTGGAATGTCCCACTACCACATGACTGCTTTTACATCTCTATGAAAATAAAGATGAACGGCAAGTAGCGGTCCCACGGTGAGGCAGCAGTCCGAAGAGGTCTACCCCTCTAGCTCTAGGTAGACGTACCAGTGAAGAGTAAAACCATGTGCAGGAATGGTCGCGACATTACACGAATTTAATCACGATTGCATGCGTGCAGAGGGGCACGACGCCAAATTCTGCACGCCCTTGAAAAAATTTTCGTTCTTCTTGGCGCGCACAATTGAGATTTTCACAATTGAAACTTCACTCTGTGCGCCCAAAATTCCAGTCCCGCCCATTTGTAGCTAGCCACGACGAATATAAATGTGCGTCTCCCTCTAATCCCGCAGTGGCTTCCGTTCCCGGCACACATGTTCTCCTCTTAGTGCTGTGTTCCAAACATGCATTCCTGAGAAATCCCCGTGTCAGTGGTGGTGGTGACTGTGGGTACAACGTTGAGCGACCAAGTTTGACGGGCTCTACAGAACCTCTTCGTCGCCAACCCTGCCCTGCGACATCCCGGACTCCAGTTTTGTGCTACGTAAGTTCTACATGATCCATGCCGTCTTTTTATAGAGCTACTCCCTCCTTATCGCTTTAGTTGTCATCCCAACAGTTGCAGCCAGTTCATTCCTAGTTGTTGTCCCAACTCCTTATATGCTCTTATGTTTCATGAATGTCTAGTATAAAATCTGATTAATGGTGCAATTGTGCAATCAACTATCCTCAATCATTAGATCTGCATCCTACAGTCGATTCATCTTTTTATTTTACCCTAGCATCTGATTGCATTCTACTTGTTTCCATATATAAAATACACTACACCTCTGCCCCGAAATAAATGTCGTTCCGACAGTTTATGGTAGTGTATTTCTAGTACATTTCCATATCAGGAAAGATAACTATTAAAAATCGCATGTACTATGTAATTTCTTGATTTAGAAGTAAATGACGCCAGGGTTATCTTATCAACCACTCCCAATGTTGTACTCTCATTCCTGTGTTCCAAACTTGTATTCCTAAGATTTTCAGTTCCCACGGTTTATACACGTTTTTCTTGTTTTTCTTTCTCGGATTGTATGGTTTTTTTCCTACTCCTTCATTTCTAATTCCTCCGTTCAAAACAAACATTTTCAGTTCATAGCAACCACACCGCCCGATCTAAAATACACATCCTCATGTAATCTGACGTTATCACTGTTACTTACTATATATACTCTTTACTTTAGGAACAAGACACCAAACTGTCATGTTGTCTACAAGTAATCGCGACGGGCAACAAGCACCTGGTATAACTATAAATGTGTTTACTATCAAAATACACATATTTATAACACGTTAATTCCTTTGCATCGTATGCAGAGAATATTGCAGCACCTGATGCTCAGGAACCCCAAGATTCGTCATCCCATGCTGGTACTATGAGTATAAATATGTACCGGGCTCTACTAAATATTTTAGCATTGCGATTGTAGTTTCCTAGTCCCAGTTAACAGTTAATCAGTATATGTGATGGCGTAATTTATTGATGCCTACACACGCACGATGGGCTCTCTCGCCGTCGGCCACTCTGGCACCGACGACCACACCCTGCTGCTGCTCACTTCAGTGTTCTCCCCGACGCGTCTCCCTCCACCATTGCCACATCCCATCCTTCGCGTGTCATGATGACCCCGCCGCCCGCAAACCCCTGTCGTCGCCGGTCACTCCGGCACAGGTCGGCGCCCACGCCCTGCTGGTGAGTATATGTGATGGCGTGATTTATTGATGCCTACACGCGCACGCTGGGCTCTCTCGCGCGCCGCTACTCCGGCACCGGCAACCACGCCCTGCTACTGCTCACTTCAGTGTCCTCAGAAACGCGTCTCCCTCGACCATCGCCACGTCCCATCCTTCGCGTGTCATGATGACCCCACCGCCCGCAAACCCATGTCACCGCCAGTCACTCCGGCACCGACCGGCGCCCACATCCTGCTGGTGGTCACTTCACTGTCCTCCCCGACGCGTCTCCCTCCTTTTCCACGTCCCATCGTTCGCGTGCCATGATGACCCCACCGCCCGCAAACCCCTGGCCATTACGGCGTACCTACATGCTATGCCCCATATGACATGGCATACCCTGGATAAAATACTCCAATATCATTAACCCCTGTCCACTAAGAAATGTTAGTATCATATAGTTTAGAGATGCATGTACATGAGGGTTCATTGCTGCTTATATGATCTCAATTCCGTTTTTTACACTACCAAATGCGTTGCTGATGTATGGTAATTAACGCAATATTATATTCATGTATCCGTTCTAGCACTTTAGGGCGAGATGCTAACATGCAGAGCGAAATATCAGTATGCAATCCACCTAAATTTAATTCCTAGATCCGCCACACTGTCCTCCTAGCCTCGAGACTTGCTCAGGGGTGATATCAATGGACGCAGATCACCTGACTTATACGTTTTTACTGCACGCGATGCAGTAAAGATCCAACGAAATCACACCGTTGGATCTTTATTGCATCGCCTGCAGTAAAAACGTAAGTCACGTGAGATCACCGGTGTGATCTGGACGTCGATCCTCTGACTTAAATGTGGTCACTGCACTGCTAGACCGAACCCTAGCTTTGTTAAATGTCGCAAGCTGCCCGCCTCATCTATCATGCATCCTCTGCCTGCTAATACCGCTGACGTCCATGACTCACCCTGCCACCAATTCGCCTCGAGATGCGTTCCTGCTGATGTCGGTCAGACCGAACCGGCAGTACTGCAGAGGATGAGCACCCGGTGAACCCTCTCTTTCTCTAGCATCACCAGCTACTGTCTTGCCTGCTTCGCAGCTGGACTGAAAATCCCCTGCAGTACTATGGGTGCTG
This sequence comes from Tuctoria greenei, assembly GCA_036927565.1. Lineage (NCBI taxonomy): Eukaryota > Viridiplantae > Streptophyta > Magnoliopsida > Poales > Poaceae > Tuctoria > Tuctoria greenei. The sequence goes on along the minus strand of JAYESD010000006.1, from coordinate 39,820,341 downwards.
TAGCGCCACTGACTACTGCCTGATGCCTGATTGTAGGGTATGAACAGCAACAAAGAAGTCAACAATTCGATGCATCACCCAATATGGAGCAAAATGTTCTTGCGACGCGGTGTTACCACGCTCGTATTTGCCGCACTCGTCCTGAAGATGGTAAAACATCAAACTTCTTCTTCTTTCACACTATTTGTACATGATACTAGGCCTGGTCAGTTGCTAATTTGCTTTAAACATTTACTGTTTAAATGACACTAACAGAAGGAAAGAAGTTTGGAAGAGGGGTGGCTAAAGGACATAAGGTTGCTAAATTGCGCTATCTAGCATCTGCAAATAGAACAAATGATCAGAATTGGAAGCTACAAATTCAGTGGTCCGATAGGTTGGGTGCTGCGGTTGGTCCTAATCAGTGGCACTTTGTCGATGATGTGGTTATTACAACAAAAAAAAATGCACCCCTCGCTGGTGTAAGGAAGTGGGCAGAGGTTGGCGATACTTCGAAGAGCGATATAGTGAGAGACATTCTGGTTAGTGTTGTGACACCCCACATAAGTATTTTTTTTCTAGCGACCTCCATCTTGTACGTTTATAACAGTGTGATATACAATGTACAGAATGCCTGGGAGTTGGAGGACACAGATGATACCAGAAGAAAAATATTGAAGATTGCTCGTGAGCGCTACAAGGGGTGGTGATCAACATTGCATGCCACCTATAAGAAGTATTCGACCGATGAGGAACGTATACAAAACATGCATGTTGACATAGCAGATTCCGATTGGTTGGCGCTTATGGACTATTTTGGGTCCGAGCGATTCAAGGTCAGCTAGCTTTCTAATACCTTCATATCCTACAAAAACTATTTGATAACACCCATTCGTGAAATTAATTCTTAAAATTGCAGTCAATAAGCAGAACCAATTCACGAAATCAAAGTACTCAAAAGACAAAACACTTGCTTGGCTCTAAATCCTACGCCCAACTTAGTTACGAGAAGGTATAAAAACTAAATCATGCTTTTACTTTGAACTGCAATCATTCAATCAAATTTTACTTGTATTTGATGTAGCGAGACCCAGAGACCGGAAAAGAACCCGATGACATAGAATTGTGGGAGGCAAGCCATGTGAAGAACGGTCAATGGGCAAACGAGCAGGCAGAAGCTGTACATGTGAGAAACACTTCAAACAGTCCCCATTTAAATAAATATTTGCAATGTACATGTGACTTTTCTTTTTGTATATAGACACAGGCACGTGCCCAAATCAACGTCAAGGAAGCTGAGCTGGGAGTCCCAATCCCAGATGAGGAAAGAAACAACATCTTCCAGCTTACTTATATATCCGCAACCGGTTGTGGAGGATCACAGTTTTGGGGGCGTGGTTATATGGCTAAACCTAATGTTTCTGAAAGACTGCGTATCCAAATGTCTGACCAGCTCGGCCAGCAAGTTCGATCCTTGCAAAATAGAAATGAAGACCTCAACTCTCAGGTACAAGAGTTGGAAGGAAGAAATGATCATATGACCTCCCAGATGGATGGCTTCGTCCAGGCAAATGAACAGCTCAACCAGGAAGTCTGGGCTTTACATGATCAGATGGCAGCCAATTCTGCACGGCAAGAAAAGGAGCTAGCAGACATGCACAGAATGATAGAGAGCTTGCAAAATCAACAACGGCTAGCAGCAACTCCACAAAAGGCTCCTGCTCGCACCAAGTCGAAGCTGGATGTTCAAGAAACTATTCCTAATATTACAACTCGTCGCGGTGCTATTTTAATGGGTGCAATGTTGCAAACTGTAGGATCGAAGAGCACGTGAAAAGCTACCAGAGGGGGGTGAATGGTAGATTTAAAAATCTTACGCAGCGGAAACAATTAAACCCCAAACCCTTTCGGCAGAAAACGATCTGTTAAAGAAATCATGTGTGAGACTAATCTAAACGTGTTTCACCATGAAAAAAGTGATATATATCAGAGAGAATCAAGTCACAAAGACAACACAAAAATAATCACTCAAATCCGCCGAGAAAAACTCAAGTTATGATCGAAAGATCAAACAATAGTCAATCTGCCCTACCCGAAAAAAAACAGTTCTGGAACGCTGTAAAGAAACTCGTGTAGATCATAGACCACAAATCCAATGACGGTGAAATTTTGATATATGATAGATAATCAAGTTGTGAAGACAGCTCAAAAAGAATCACGTCAATTGGATCTCTAAAACTCGAGTTATGATAAAATCACTGACAAAAGGTAGTGCTGTACAGAAACTCGACGAGTAAAACTTGTCTGGAACAAGTCGGACGAACAAGGCATAAAAGTTCCTTCAAACTACGAATTTTATTCAATATAACACAAGAGGAACAGCCCCAAAGTCGTCCACCATGACCTTTGGGCTCCCTTGCTTATATAACCAGCCCTTAGGCCAACCCAATATCAACTAGGACTCCAATCCTACTCAGATCACGAATCTTAACTTTCCATAACTGCTCAAGATTCTTCTATACGCAGATAGAAGCAATCTTAAGACTTCCAAACACCTTAGGAACGTATCCCACATTCCTAAACAACTCAAATTCGTGACCCACACGAAATCCTATCATAACTAACTCGATACTTTCCAAACCGAGCTATAACCGACTCCGCCGCAGCCAAAGTCATCAACCGTTACGATCCGATCCTTCCAACCAGATCTTTCCTTCCTTATCCCATCTTCGGAACCATGTTGCCACGTCATGCACCGCATGAATACGTGCGAACACCTTCATTTGACATTCAGTAGCCTTCATATGCACTGCCCTTGATTCAATCATCCTGCGCGACCTCCTGATCAGCTCAACCACAGTTCCTCCCGAACTTGGTTGTTGGAACCTCATCTCCTCCCTGAGACTAGTCCAATGGATCCTGTCACCAGCCATGACTTGAACTCAAGCAACACCTGCACATGAATAAACAACCAATCCATACGAGCCCAAGTCCTCGACTTGAGTCAAGTTAGTTCCGAACACAACACCCTACGTGAGAACCTCACATAAGCATGTTGCAAAACCACAGTAACACAATATCAGCCATATCATCCAAAATGCACCAAAAACTTAGTAAAAGAATACTAAGCAAACTTTCCAGCCATGTAAAGAAAGTACAAAACATTGCAAATAAAAAGAAGAAGCACTACGGTCAGGTTCCAGACCTTGCCAGAGCAACCTGGACCTTGAGCCGGAGCTAACAAAAGCTAGTAGAACCTAGCGTCGTAGCTTACCAAAGCTAGTACAACCAAGCTCCCGCCGGAGCTTACAAAACTAGCAGGACCTAGTGCTGGAGCTAACCAGAACTAGTCGAAACTAGTAATCCCAAAAACCGGAGCTAGAAAAATCAACTCGGAGCTTAGCAAAAACATGTCGGAGCTATCAAAAACAAGTCGGAGCTATCAAAAACATGTCGAAGCTATCAAAGACATGCCGGAGCTAAAGATAAAACTTTACCGGAGCTGACCAAAGCTAGTCGGACCTAGCATTGAACGTAACCGGAGCTACCCAAAACAAGCCGGACCTACCGTCGGACCTTGCCGTAGCTCAGAGCTAGAGTCGAACCTTGATAAAAAGGTGTTTTGGTGATATTCAAAACTTATATCATCAAAGCCAAGTGTATTCACTACAAACCAATGTATTCAGCACATATAGGTCTTACAATCTCCCCCTTGATGAATGCATTGGCAACACCATTTAAAATTCGAACATTGGCTTATTCTCATTAAAAGTTTTGAAGGCAATTTCTCCCCCTTTGTAAATCAAAAGTAAAATGAGAAGAAAAATTATCCCATATTATCTCTCCCCCTTTATTATCTCTCCTTATGCACATATTCTCTTTCTCTTCATGCTTATCTCTCCCCCTTTGACAATGTATTCAGCAAGTCATGACCATATAAACAAATTATCTCTCCCTCTTTAGTTGTTATGAGCATATTATAACATATACATATAAACAAAGCTCATCCAAGTCATACTATCAAGTACTTTACATTATCACATCAATGAAATACATAAAGTAGTGTAAGCCATGCTAGAGATCATATGTAATTTTCAATTTAAGCGAGTCATGATCTCACAAACTTAACTATCTCAAAACCTGATAGCATGACACTAGTTGCTGCATTTTAGTATTTTTCAAAGCATAAATTTATATCATATGATATTTGCAAGAGATTATATGCGCATCTGCCTTATTCTAACCAACCAAGCCAAGCCTATGTCATTTGACAATCAGAAGCTTAAGGACATGGTTTTAGTCATACACAACTTCTTCCAAGTTCATATCTAAGTGTAATGACAAGCCATCTCAAAAGAAGAAGTGTGATGCATGCATATTCGCTTGATCTTTTCTCAATTTATTTTTGTTCATAAAAACTCAACATGTGAGTTGATTACTTGATGAATTCTTAATGATTAAAAGCACTTGTGAACATGTAACAAGTTCAAAACAGCAAGAAAGTTCGACCATGACCAGTTTTAGTGTAAGTAATTATTCCAATTACTAGACATGGCAAAAACTACAAAATGTATAACACGAGTAATGTAGTAAGAACTTTCAGCATGTAAAAGGAATCACAAAGTCATATATGTATGAAATACTATGCTCATATTATTTTAATTTCAGATTCACACATAGACTTCCCAAGTTTCAAAAACTCCCCCTCAATTTAAGCCATGAGGATGCATAACCCCTATTTCACTACGAATGTAACAAAAACGAGTGAAATCCAAAGGTTTTGTAAAAATGTCAGCCAATTATTGTTCGGTATCTACATGGTGAAGCACAATGTTTCCTTTTTCAACATTATCTCGGAGAAAGTGATACCTAATGTCAATGTGCTTAGTTCTAGAATGTTGCACGGGGTTTTTAGCAATGCAAATGGCACTAGTGTTATCATAGAACAGTGGAACACTATCTAGATCAACCCCATAGTCCTTAAGTGTTTGAACAATCCAAAGAATTTGTGAGCAAGCACTAGCAGCAGCTACATATTCAGATTCGGCTGTGGATTGTGCAACTGAATTTTGTTTTCTAGAGGACCAAGCAACAAGAGAATTACCAAGAAAATGACAAGCACCGGAAGTACTTTTCCTATCAATCCTACAACCCCCAAAATCAGCATCCTAAAAAGCTTTCAAAGTAACGGTTGAGGAAGAAGGAAGAAAAATGTCAAATTCTTGGGTTCCATGTAAGTACCTGAGAATCCTTTTGACGGCTTGACGATGTGAAGCACGTGGGGAAGCTTGAAACCGTGCACAAAGACATACGCTGAATTGTATGTCCGGTCTTGATGCCGTGAGGTACAAAAGTGATCCGATCATGCTTCTATATTCTTTTTGATTCATAGATTCACCATCCTCATCAAGTTCAAGTGTTGTTGTTGTTCCCATTGGTGTCCGAAGTGGCTTGCTTTTGTCCATGTTGAAGCGCCTTAGGAGGTCTTTGGTATACTTCGTTTGATGCACAAAGGTACCCTCCTTGGTTTGCTTGATTTGCAGCCCCAAAAAGTAAGTGAGTTCACCCATCATACTCATTTCAACTTCGGAACTCATCATTGCTGAAAACTTGGACACAAGATCATGAGAAGCACAACCAAAGATAATATCATCCACATACACTTGAACAAATAATGAATTATTGTGAGAGGAGTATGTGAACCTGCAACCATCTTAGCATGTCTACAAGAAGAGCACACAATTTCTTTGTCCCTTTTAAGCTTAGGCAGCCCACGTATGCAATCAAGAGCACTAACACGCGTTAGGTGATCAAAGCCTACGTGACCAAGTCTACGATGCCAAAAATATAAGTCCTTTGAATCATTAGCAACTAGACACCTATGCTTAGAGGAAGACATATCAAAATCAGCTTTAAAAACTCTTCCAAACCGAGACATGTTAAAAATAAGCTCATTATTTGAACTTACAACTTTGCAGCAGTTTTTATTGAAAATAATTTCCAGATTTTCATCTAGCAATTGTGAAACAGAAAGCAAGTTGTATTTCAAATTTTTGACAAGTGCCACATCCTTCAAAGTGTAGTGATCATTTACTCTAACCGAACCCTTAGCAATTATAGGAGTTGAAAAATTATCGGCAAAAGTAACATTTTCTACACGTGACACAAAAGAGAGGGAGGAGAACCAATCTTTGTTACCGGTCATGTGGCGTGAGCAACCTGAATCCACAATCCAAATGTTCTCCTTCCTCAAACGTGTAACCTACATAAAAGCACAATACGTCGATGACTCAATAGTGGGGTTAGTCAAAAGGCATTTAGGAATCCAGTACTGAGTCACGCGACGTGCAGCAGGAAAAACACGCGAAAGCTGAGACAAAACAGCAGGTTTATGAGTCAAAGTTTGAGATTTTTTATTCTTGACTACTGACCTATAAGGTGTTACTTGTGTAGCACAAGAATCAGTAGATCCGGAGGCAAAAACAGAAGATCCGGAGGTAAACATTGAAAGTTTTGACTCAAAACAGCAGGTTGTACATTCGGTTCAATGTGTGCAGCAAATTTTACATGAAAGTTATGAGATCTAGCAACCATTCTTTCCCTTTTCTGTTGTTTAGCTAGTCTATAACAAAAATCTATGACATGACCATCTCTACCATAGAAGGTACAATGAAATTTAACTTTGTGTTCATGTCTAGATGAGCAAGCAATATTTTTATTTGAAACCGAATGAGACAACACTCCTGCAGATTTGAAAACCACTCCTTTTTGTTTAGGAACTGTTTGAATCAAACCACTTCCTAATGACTTTACAATTTTAGGTGGATGTGCCTTAGCATGAGCATGAGAATCAAAACCTAAACCAGTTTTATCATTGCAAGACTTGGAAGAATTCAGCAGCAAGTTTAGGTTCTTATTTCCATTACAAAACCGATCTAATGTCCTATGCATGTCATCAAGTTTATTGGACAGATCAAGGCAATTTTCACATGAAGTTTTTCCTTTTAGTTTGCAATTGAAACAAAATTTAACTTCATGAGAACGTAAAGCATTGTTCAATATAGAAATTTCATTCATAGCATCTTGTAGTTTCTTATCAAGATCATCACAAGTAGAACAATGCAAATCAATTGTAGAACAGCTAGCATCTTTCAAGTTTTTATCATTAAGTGCAGCAAGGTCTTTGTTCTTTTCAATTTCTAACTCAAGTTTATCAAGTGTGGAGGTGTGCGCACTTCTTAATGTGGACAATTGTTCATAGATTAAGTCACATGAGGGACATGCATCATCACTAGGAATCAAAGTTTTTAAACGGTTAATTTCAGATTCTAGTGATTCAATTTTAGCAGCATTATCCCTAAGCTTTTTGTCCTTTTTCTTGATAATAATAGTTGCACGAGAAATAGCATCACACATTTCATTGCAGGTGGAACATACCTCATCGTCTTCACTGTTGTGTTCTGCATCCTCCTGACTTGATCTTGATCTTGTTTTGCCCGCCATGAAGCATAAGTTGGCCAGATCGTCATCATCTTCGTCACTTTCAAAGTCTACATCACTTTAACTAAGTTCTTGAAGTGCGGTGATGAAGCTGTTAATCATCTTGCATCCTATGGTACCCTTCTTTTTCTTCGTATCTTTTGCAGAGGAGTGCTTCGTTCTTGTTTTCCTTTCATCCCGGGAAGTAGGACCTGAAAGGTTAGGGCAATCCGAAAGAAAATGTCATGTCTTACCACATTCGAAGCACCGTTGAGGTTCGGAGCTTTCTCTCCTTCTAGTTCTCACATTTTGCAATGCTTTTGAGAACCTCGTAGAGAGAAGTGCTAGCTCCTCCTCTAGAAACTCCTCAATCTGTTCAAGGGTTAGAGAGGACAACAAAGCAAGTGTACTACAAGATGAAGATTGGCCGGAGCTAGGCATATCACGTTGAGAAACAAAAGCAATAGACTTGTTGGGGTTCTTACGTGATATTATATCAATTTCATGAGTTTTTAGCTTGGAATATAGCACATCTAAAGTAAGTGTACTCATGACAGTAGATTCACGAATAGATGTAAATTTCATCTCCCAAATTGACATGTCTAATGCACTTAATAATTGCCTAGCATTTTCAGCATCTGAAAAATTAACATTGACACTACGCAAGTTGCTGAGAATTTTATTAAAGCGAGCAAAGAGATCATCAATTGACTCACCGGGTTGCATCTCGAAGCGCATGTATTCTTTCTTGAACATGTCTTGCCTTACCTACTTGATCGTATTGGATCCTTCGTGGTAGTCACAAAGTGCTTTCCACACATCGTATGCAGATCGGAGGTGTGCAACACGGTCGAAGTCGCTTTGTGTTAATCCTTGTATGATCAAGTTCCGAGCCTTGTTGTTGTTGTCGACATCTCTCAGATTTGTAGCTGTAACTTGATCGTTTGATGGCACTTCGTAAGTCTTGTATACCTTCTCCCATATTGCAAAGCCTTGTGCCTGGATGAAAGCCTCCATGCGTGCCTTCCAAACCTGAAAATCAATACCAGCGAACACACAAAGTTTGGCAGAATACTTCTCCATGATGATTAGTCAAAAACACGTGCAAATCTCAAAGATTAGAGCACCGTGGCTATGATACCAATTGTAGGATCGAAGAGCACGTGAAAAGCTACCAGAGGGGGGTGAATGGTAGATTTAAAAATCTTACGCAGCGGAAACAATTAAACCACAAACCCTTTCGGCAGAAAATGATCTGTTAAAGAAATCGTGTGTGAGACTAATCTAAATGTGTTTCACCGTGACAAAAGTGATAGATATCATAGAGAATCAAGTCACAAAGACAACACAAAAAGAATCACTCAAATCCGCCGAAAAAAACTCAAGTTATGATCGAAAGATCAAACAATAGTCAATCTGCCCTACCCGAAAAAAAACAGTTCTGGAACGCTGTAAAGAAACTCGTGTAGATCATAGACCACAAATCCAATGACCGTGAAATTTTTATATATGATATATAATCAAGTTGTGAAGACCGCCCAAAAAGAATCACGTCAATTGGATCTGTAAAACTCGAGTTATGATAAAACCACCGACGAAAGGTAGTGTTGTCCAGAAACTCGACGAGTAAAACTTGTCTGGAATAAGTCGGACGAACAAGGCAAAAAAGTTTCTTCAAACTACGAATTTTATTCAATATAACACAAGAGGAACAGCCCCAAAGTCGTCCACCATGAGCTCTGGGCTCCCTTGCTTATATAACCAGCCCTTAGGCCAACCCAATATCAACTAGGACTCCAATCCTACTCAGATCACGAATCTTAACTTTCCATAACTGCTCAATATTCTTCTATACGCACTTAAGACTTCCAAACACCTTAGGAACGTATCCCACATTCCTAAACAACTCAAATTCGTGACCCACACGAAATCCTATCATAACCAACTCGATACTTTCCATACCAAGCCATAACAGACTCCACCGCAGCCAAAGTCATCAACCGTTACGATCCGATCCTTCCAACCAGATCTTTCCTTCCTTATCACATCTTCGGAACCATGTTTCCACGTCATGCACCGCATGCATACGTGCGAACACCTTCCTTCGACGTTCAGTAACCTTCATATGCACTGCCCTTGATTCAATCATCCTGCGCGACCTCCTGATCAGCTCAACCACAGTTCCTCCCGAACTTGGTTGTTGGAACCTCATCTCCTCCCTGAGACTAGTCCAATGGATCCCGTCACCAGCCATGACTTGAACTCAAGCAACACCTGCACATGAATAAATAACCAATCTATACGAGCCCAAGTCCTCGACTTGACTCAAGTTAGTTCTGAACACAACACCCTACGTGAGAACCTCACATAAGCATGTTGCAAAACCACAGTAACACAATATCAGCCATATCATCCAAAACGCACCAAAAATTTAGTAAAAGAATACTAAGCAAACTTTCCAACCATGTAAAGCAAGTACAAAACATTGCAAATGAAAAGCAGAAGCACTACGATCAAGTTCCGGACCTTGCCAGAGCAACCTGGACCTTGAGCCGGAGCTAACAAAAGCTAGTAGAACCTAGCGTCAGAGCTTACCAAAGCTAGTACAACCAAGCTTCCGCCGGAGCTTACAAAACTAGCACGACCTAGTGCCAGAGCTAACCAGAACTAGTCGAAACTAGTAATCCCAAAAGCCGGAGCTAGAAAAATCAACTCTGAGCTTAGCAAAAACATGTCGGAGCTATCAAAAACAAGTCGGAGCTATCAAAAACATGTCGGAGCTATCAAAGACATGCCGGAGCTAAAGATAAAACTTCACCGGAGCTGACCAAAGCTAGTCAGACCTAGCATTGAACGTAACCAGAGCTACCCAAAACAAGCCGGACCTACCGTCGGACCTTGCCGTAGCTCAGAGCTAGAGTCGGACCTTGATAAAAAGGTGTTTTGGTGATATTCAAAACTTTTATCATCAAATCCAAGTGTATTCACTACAAACCAATGTATTCAGCACATATAGGTCTTACACAAACTGAAAAAACTGTAAATAACATCGCCTCGCAACGACGCAAGGGTCCTTGAGCGTTGCATCAATTGATGGATGTTTGTTGTTAAGTCGATAGACGTATCGTGTGCGAATAAATTGATTCTGTTGCCACTAATTTTCAAACCTGGTGCATTAGGATTCTAGTGCCGCTAATTATAAAACGTGGCATTAACAGATTATTGCGACGAAAATAAACTGTTGCAATAGGAAGCTAGCTATTGCCACAAATTATAAAACGTTGCACTACAATCATTTGGCTATGACCAAAAAAGCGTTGCACTAGACTGCTATTGCCACCATCCAGAGAACGTTGCATTACAACCCTGTTGCAACAGATTTGAATATGTTGCATTACGAACCTATTGCCACACATCAGAAATCGTTGCAATACAATACTGTTGCTACGGTTTTGAAATTGTTGCAATACCGTACTATTCGCCATGAACGTGAAATCGTTACAATACTGTATTATTGGGCACGGCTGTGAAATCGTCGCGATACCATATTATTCGCCACGAGTGTGAAATCTCACGATACCGTACTATTCGCCACAAAAGTGAAATCATTGCAACACCATAGTATTCGGCACGAATGTGAAAACATCGCGATACGATATTATTCGCCACGAGTGTGAAATCGTCGCGATACTGTACTATTCATCGCAGATGTGAAAACGTCGCGATACCATATTATTCGCCACGAGTGTGAAATCGTCGCGATACCGTACTATTTGCCACGGATGTGAAATCATTGCAACACCATACTATTTGCCACGAATGTAAAAACGTTGCCATACCGTACTATTCGCTACGGATATGAAATCGTTGCAACACCGTACTATTCGCCGCGAATGTGAAAACGTTGCGATACCATACTATTCGCCACGAGTATGAAATCGTCGCGATACCATACTTATCGCCACAGATGTGAAATCGTCGCAAATAACGTACTATTCGTTGCAATACGTTAAATCGTCGCAATACGTTAAACCATTGCAATACCATACTATTTGCCACGAACGTGGAGTCGTTGCAATACCATACTTTTTGCCACGAATGTGGCATCATTGCAACACCTTTATTTTCATTGTAATACATTAAATCGTCGCAATACGTTAAACCGTTGCAATACCATACTATTTGCCACGAACGTGGAGTCGTTGCAATACCATACTTTTTGCCACAAATGTGGCATCATTGCAACACCGTTATTTTTGTTGCAATACGTTAAATCGTCGCAATACGTTAAACCGTTGCAATACCATACTATTTGTGACGAACATGGAGTCGTTGCAATACCATACTTTTTGCCACGAATGTGACATCGTTGCAACACCGATATTTTCGTCGCAATACGTTAAATCGTCGCAATACATTAAACCGTTGCAATACCATACTATTTGCCACCAACGTGGAGTCGTCGCAATACCATACTATTTGCCACGGATGTCAAGTCGTTGCAATAACCTATTGCCACGGCTGTTATCGCCACGAGTCGGAAAAACTATCGCAATGTTCTATTTTGTTGCGACAACAACCTATCGCGACGAATTTTGACCTATTGCAACGATTTTTTTTTGGCGCAATAAACCGGAATCCTGGTAGTGTAAATGAGCCAACGATACATCCGGATCACTTACCTTCAATTATAAACATGGCTTATTGGTTCTTGACCATGTCGAAGTACGTCAACTAAGAGCACGTGCAAGGACTCACGCTAGTCCTTATTCCGATACTATGGCGCGTCTGGGTTGAGCGAAACAAGAGGATTTTCCAACAGAAAGAGAGCACATGGCAAGCTCTCCTACAATTCATCAAGGATGAGCTCCTCACATGGAAATTGGTGGTGCAAAGAAACTGACGATGATCACACCCAACCAGCCCTCCCCTGATCACCCGAATGTAAATGTCTTAGACTAGGGTGTTGCCTGTTACCAGAGCAACTAAGTTTCCAACATGTCACCATGGTTGTTATGTATTTTTCTTCCCTTCATGTAATCTTATTTTCATGTAACTTTTCACTTCTACTTATAATATAATGCCGGCCTTCCATGCTGCTTCTTTCGGAAAAGAAAATAGAGGATAGGAAACAGGAGCTCTGAGTATTTTGTTCATTTTCGTAAAATTTGTTAATTAATTAATTATTTATTTAATCTAAAATAGCTGGAGACAACAAAAGTTAGAAATATAGTCAAACAGCGGTCATATGCACAAAGCATTAAAAAAAGGTCAAACGGGTGAGATTCAAAATAGGTTCAGTGGCACAATTGTCCCAAATAACAACATGCAATGAAAAGGTTTGACTGAAAGAATGATTATCTCGGGCTAGACTGCTAGATCCTTGGTCTCGAAAAATAAAAAGAAAAATGATTATTTTGGAGTAGATCTTCTAGAGTCGAGGTCTAGAAAACAAAAGAATTTTTTTTTGATCTGTTTGGATTGTAGCCAACGGATGTCTTATCAAATTTTGGTAGTTGATCATAAAAGGAGTGTACGTTTGGATTGAAGTCACAATTCGATAAACTAACAGACCTATGTGTTGAGCTAGTTCTTTTTTATCATAAATGTTAGCCAAATTTTGAGCAGTAAAATTCTGCAATAAAATTTGATATTACCAAATTTTGAAAGATAAACAATGTATGTTTGAGTGTTTGCCGCATGTCCGCGGTCTCTAGCCTCCTGGCATCTAGGGGTGGGCATTCGGGATTACTCTATATTTTGGGTTGGGTAATTCGGGTTTTTCAGATTTCGGGTTTTCAGAATTCATACCCGAAATTGTACTCGAAATCTCGGGTACCCGGAAATTCAGGTACCCAAAATATGGAGTTCGGATTCGAGTATTCCCGTTCTACCGGATGGAGGTCTAGGGCCTGCTGGAGCTCGTCGGCGTGAGGAATCTCGTTGATCTCTAGTGCGGGTGGTAGAGGTTGACTGTTGCCACTGGGGGAGCTGGCCCGTCACTAGTGGTGGGGCCTATGGAGCTTGCCCGTCGGGGAAGGGGGGTGTCGCTGGTGGTGCGTGCACGGATCTAGGCCATCATGTGGATCTCGGCGATCGCTGATAGTGAGCGCGTGGATCTAGACCGTCACATGGATCTCTGTCGTCGCCGATGGTTAGTGTCGAAGGAAGTCATCGGGGGGATAGGCAAACTCCGTAGTGAGGTATGGACAGGGGCTGTGAGAATTCGGATCCCGACATTCCAAGAATCACATTGGCTGGTGTCGTGCAATGTGACACCCAATAGCACACACGAAAAAAATAATAAAGATACAAAGTTTTCATTTCATAATAGTATCTTGTTTACAACGCAGTGTATAATAGTGGTACACAAGCAACGGAAAGTACATACTCACACTCTCAACCTATCTATGCATAAGAGAAGTCGTCCATGCCCGCAGACGCTTCTCACTAGCAACCCAACAACACCTGGCAGTGGCATGGTGTCACGTGAGAGATACATCTCGACAACTTGAGGTCTCACAGACAATCCTTAACAGCAACAATATAATAAAAACCTACAAAACCACATATAAAGCAATCGTGAGCATGAAGGCTCAGCAAGACATAACCATCTCCACTAAACATAGAACTCTACATGCTTGATACTTCTAATATAGGAAAGCTGAATTCGCATAAAGGACTCGCCTATTAGTAAATCCTTAATTCAGTTTTAGAGTAGCATATGACAGTCCATGGACACGGCACATCAAGAGCTCCACAATCAAACAAGAAATGCTTCGTCTATCTTGTTACATGCCCAAAGTTGCATAAGCTTTATACAAGTTACATGTTTGGAAATGATAAACTTAATTGTGCTACATCTAATTCATACAAGTTGCAATACTGTGAGACCTATGTGCGTTGAATACATTGCCTATGGCAATAAAAGTTTTGAATATCACCAAAACACCTTTTTCAACATGGTTTGACTCTAGGTTCGAGCTCCAGCAAGGTCTGACAATAGGCCCGACTTGTTTTGAGTAGCTCCAACAAGATCCGACATACTTTGGCTAGGTATGACTTGCTTTGTCTAGGTCCGACTAAGCTTTAGGAAGCTCCAGTGCTAGGTCTGACTAGCTTTGGTAAGCTCCGGTGCTAGGCCCTGCTAGCTTTGGTAAGCTCCGGCTCAAGGTATGTTTAGTTTTGGCAAGGTCCGGAGCTAGATTGCAATGGTTTTCCTTTTACTTTGAATTAATTCAAACTTGCTTTGCATCAATGGAAAGTTTTCTTAGTATTATTTTACTAAGTTTTTGGTGTGTTTTGGTGGTTATGGCTGACATCATTTTGCTACGTTTTGCAACATGCTTATGTGAGATGCTCACGTAAGGTGTTGTGGTTATCAGAATAACGAGAGTCAAGTCGATGACTTATGCTCGGAAGTATTGGTTGTTTATTCATGTGCAGAGGTTGCTTGAGTTCAATACATGGCTGGTGACGGGATCCATTGAACTAGTCTTAGGGAGAAGATGAGGTTCAACAACCTAGTTCGCGAGGAATTGTGGTTTAGTTGATCGGGAGGTCGCGCAACATGGCTGAACCAAGAACAATGCATATGAAGGTATTGTGGACGTCGTTGGAAGATGTTTGCACGTGTGCAAGGAGTGCATGGACGTGGCTAAATGGTTCCAAGGCATGATGAAGAGATGAGGACGTAAAGAATTGGTCGGAAAGGTCGAACAGACTAGGTTATGGACTCAGGCTGCGGCTAGTCTGGGTTTGACTCAAATATGGAAACATTTGAGTTGGTTATGATAGGATTTCATGTAGGACACGAAGTTGGGTTGTTTTAGGAATGTGGGATATATTCCTAAGGTGTTTGGAAGTATTAACATTGCTTCTATCTGTGTATAGAAGAGTCTTAAGAAGTTATGGAAAGTTTCGGTTGAATCTGAGTAGGATTTGAGACCAAGTTAGGATTGGGTTGAACTAAGGGCTGATTATATAAGCAAGGGAGGCTAGAGCTCGTGGTGCGTGAATTTGGAGCTGTTCCTCTTGTGGTTTAATAAATAAAATTCGTAGTTTAAAGGAACTTTTGTGACTTGTTCGCCCGACTTGTTTTTCTGCACAACACTACCTTGATTCGGTGGTTTTATCATAACTCGAGTTTTACAAATCCAATTGACGTGATTATTTTTTAGTTGTATTCACAACTTGATTATATATCATCTATGAAAATTTCACGGTCATTGGATTTGTGGTTTTGGATCTACACGAGTTTATCTACAGTACTGCAGATCTGGTTTTTCTCGGGTAGAACAAATTGACAATTGTTCCATTTTTCGATTGTAACTTGGGTTTTTCTCGACAGTTTTTCATGATTCTTGTTGTCTTGTCTTCATGACTTGATTCTCCATAATCTATACCAGTTTTTTAAAAATTGATCACGTCTAGATTAGTCACACACACAATTTCTTAAGAGATTGATTTTCTACCGAGGGGTTTTTGTTACTTCTGCTAAAAAAGGTTTAATCTACCATTCACCCTCCTCTGATAG
Source organism: Tuctoria greenei (assembly GCA_036927565.1). NCBI lineage: Eukaryota > Viridiplantae > Streptophyta > Magnoliopsida > Poales > Poaceae > Tuctoria > Tuctoria greenei. The sequence goes on along the minus strand of JAYESD010000006.1, from coordinate 39,804,347 downwards.
CTTTTCACGTGCTCTTCGATCCGACAAATACTGTTGAAGTGTTTGCTATGACACTTCCCCCGGACCCGCTAAGAAGCAGCCCGCGGAGGTTCTTTTGTGGTTGGGGCACGCAAAGATCAAGATCAAGATAATGACACAAGAGATTTATGTGGTTCGTGCCGCCTGGGCGTAACACCCTACTCCACAGGGTTTGTGTTGTTGTATTGCGAGCTGGTCAGCTGGGATCAGGTTGAATAGAATGTCCCCTCAGTTCGTGCGGTACAACCCTTTTATAGTTCTAAGGACAGACCGTTACAAAGCTTGCCTGGCCCGCCATGTGGCCTTGGCATATTTGATGGCCTAATACATTGTCTAAAGAGTATTAAACATGACTAATGGTGTGATAACATGCCTTAATGGCTGCGTTACACCTATTAACAGCTCTTGATCGTGCGTCGTTCATACAGCATTAACGACACGTAATTACATCTTGTTACTACCGCTTTAATTACACTTGATGAATCATGCTGAAGGAGATCTGCCAGTGTACGCGTCGATGAAGGTCCAAAGCCTCCACACGTGGAAGCTCTGGAGCTTTCCCTTACGAGAGGTTAGGTCCGGGGCTACTGTACACGTGTCGGCACCAGTGCTCCTCTCTGCTAGGGGTCAGCTCTGGGACTGTTGTACACGTGTTGGCACTAGAGCTTTCCTTTGTTAGGAGCTTAGTTCCAGTTTTCCTTTACACGTGTTGATCCAAGAGCTACCCATATGAGGGGAGCGGGTCTGGTGCAATGTGACATGTGGGACCCGAGGAGTCTTTTAACTCTGATAGGTAGAACTCCCTTATACTTTTCGCTGTATTAAGGGGTACCCAGTACGCAGTGTACCAACAGTGGCCTCCGGGCCCACATCTGGGAGAAACCCTTTGGGTTAAGTTATTCTGCTGAAGGTGGGGCCATTATCGATTCCCGCGCTTCGATTTCAAGAGCCTTCTAATGTGTTGTTGGAGCAATGGTCTGGGAGTGAACCATCGACGTGTGGCTTGTTATGAATGCGGCAGATGAGATCTTTGTGTGAGGATCTCACCCAATTGAAGGTCGTCAGTTCCCAATACGAAAACCGTATCGGTTTTGCGTGCCCTGTCAGGGTGCCTCCATCGGGTTTCCCACCGCTCATCATGACAATGGTTCGCCTTGGGTAAGAACCTCATTCTCTTCGTCGAGGTGGCCCCAGGCCCACTCATCATTGACAGGGTAGACTTTTGAAATGTGCCTTCGTTTTTTCTGCGTTTTCCATCCAAGCGTCGCGAAGGCTTACTTAAGAGGGGAAGTGGGCATGGTTTGAGGACTCTTTACGCCTTCGATCATCTTTGCGCTCAGAGCCTCCCAAACTCCACCTAACTTCCCTTCTTTTGCTCCACTTTGCTGCGATGGAGTTGGGTCTCCCCAAGAGCCGCCTAAAGAGCGATGATGATCTGAAGAAGGTCCGGACCTACATGGGGTGGTCCAGCGGCTCCTTCAACCATATGGTCCGCACCGGCAAGCTCCCGTTCAAGAAGGAGCGCAATGGCGATATGGTGTACTTCATAGTGTACACCATGGTGGGATTCATTCCACCTTTCTCTTCTTTCCTTTTGATGCTGCTAGACTTTTATGGTCTGCGACTATATCACCTTGTCCCCCATTCTCTTCTTCTCATGGCGACATTCGTCCACTTTTGTGAGATGTGGGTGGGTATCCCCCCATGCCTTGAGCTATTCCGTACCTTCTTCACCATCCACACCACTAGCAAGGGGAGTGAGCTTCTTGGCTTCTACTATTTTGTGAAGCGCAAGAACTGCCCCTTCAAATGCTTGAAGTCGTTTCCTTCCGGCAAGTTGGACGACTGGATGAAAGATTGGATCATCATTGTGGCGGAGGAGCATGAGAAGTTGGAGCTGCCCGAAGGTCTCCCCAATGTTGACACTGACACCTGGAGTGTAGTTCTGGTGCTGTCAAACGCCTTTAACCCTGTCTTGACCAGGATCCACGAGTGCGTGGAGGGTGGAGTGACTCCCCAGATGATCTTCTGCAACTTCATGGTCAACAGGTGGGCTTTGCTAAAGAAGAGGGAGAAGCTTTCTTGGGCCCTTAACAGCGTGATGGATGACGACCGGATTGAGACCGGTCTGAGATCCAACTTGGACGACGAATCCTTGGAGTTTCATTTGAAAAAATTCCAGCATGGGATTAACGTCAACGGCGACGACTTAGTTCCACCGGCAGCTTTCCTCCCTCTGAACATGGAGGCGCAGTTCAGTAGGGAGCTCCGAAGGAGTATGCCGCTGCTTGATGACCTTGGTGAGGTAGAAAGGTGTCCGACCACAAAATTGGTGATCCCCGGAGCTTCCGAGGGCGGTCCTGCCTCCGCCCCGAGCCAGAAGACTGAAGACACCGGCAAGGGCAAGGGCAAAGACCCAGCTAAGCCCTCCAGCCGGAAGAGAAAGTTGAAGCACGCTGACGGGAAGTCTGTCAGACTTGCTCCTTCTACCACAGCTCCTTCTCCCCGGAGGGGGAGGTCTTTTGCAGCTACTCCTACTCCAGTGCAAGTGTCTTCAAGAGGCGTCAGCTCCGGGCAGTCGACCCCGGCCTTAGTGCCAGCTAAAAGCTCCAAGCCCGGGAGTTCTTCCCAGCCAAGAGAAGCTCCAGTTGAGAAGACTCCGACTGCTGCAAGCGGCCCTCAACTGAGGTCCGAAGCTGTAGTCTCACCAGACTTGGTGGCCTCTACCTCCGGGCCTCAGAAGAAAATATTCCGAGGCGACTGGGGTGGTAGCATCCCTAGGTAAGCATTGATTGCTTGCCCTGACATGCCAGTCTTGTTTGTAACGTGTTTTTAAACTTCTCTTCCCTTTATTTCTAGGGTGTCGAAGAAGGGGTCGGAGCTTCAGTGCCTGTTGCAGCGGCCAGGGCTGTGCCTGCCGAAGCTCCGGCTTAAAGCGTTGAGCATCGTCGTCAAGCGGAAGCAGAAGTTGTGACAGCTCTGACGCTAGCTGTCGTGAGCTTGGACTCGGAGTCCTCGTCCGAAGCTCTTGTGGTAGCGCCGGACCACAGTAGAGAAGTTGAAGATGTACTCCTAGCGGCGTGGCGGAGGCTGATGCTCTAGCATCGGCGATGCCAAAAGTTCCAGCTTTTGAGCCGGAAGTTGTCGAAGCCCTGGCTGCTGAGCCAGAAGTAGTTGAAGCCCTGGCTATTGAGCTGGGAATCTCCCAAGCTCCAGCCTTTGTGCCAGGAGCGGTTGAAAGGCCAACAGCTGAGCCGGAGGCACCCGAAGCTCCGGTCATTGAACTGGAAGTAGTCACCATGCTAGAGCCTGAGTTGGCGGTGGTTGAGGCCTCAGTCGAAGCCCCACTGCTGCTCCGGAGGTACCTCAGCCAGAGCCGGAGCAACCTGAGGAAGCGACAACAGGTCCTTCATCCTCGGAGCCTGTGACTGAAGATTCGGAAGTGACACCTTTAACTCCTACACCGGAGGTGGGAATTCCCCCAACGGGTTCTTCCTTCGCTACCACTGAAGGGCTTCCCGAGAGCGGCCCTAGCGCTGCAGGAGTCTAGGGTACCACTACTGTAGAGTGGGACCCAATTTTTTGTGATGGAAAATCCTTTTGAGCCTGCGGAAATGGTCCCAGCAGGCCCAGAACCTATCCCTCTAGCGTTGTCCAGAGACAATGCCTGCTCAAGTCTTCGACAACTCTAGCTTGCCTTTGATCATGAGAGTAAAGCCTTGGAGGAGGAGCACCACACCTTGAGGCGTCGGCGCAACAGTCTCCATTTTGAGACCAGGCTTGCCCAAACAAGGCTGGTTGACCAGAAAGAATGGATTAAGAGGGAGAAGGTCCTGTTAGAATATTGGGATAAGCTAATGGACAAGAAAGAAGCCACCATCCGGGCGCTTGACGCTAATCCAGGGAGATCCTGGAGCAAGCCAAGGAGAGACGTGATGCTGCTGACGAGCGTCATGAGAAACTTAATGAATTGAATGAAATTCTCCTGAAGCATCGAGCAGACCTAGATGCGAGGGAAGAAAAACTCCTAGAGCAGCAGGAGGATGTAGTAAAGAGAGAGGCGGAGGTCACCAAGAAGTTGACTCTGGGTGAGCAGAATTTGGCAGATCGCAACAAAAAGCTGGATCTATGAAAGGAGGAAGAAAGGAAGAAGAACTGGAAGGTGGGGCAAGAACTGTCAAAAAGAGAGTCTGACATTGCCGCTAAGGAGGAGAGAGTCAAAGGCAGGGAAAAGGACCTAGCTGACAGGCGAAACTGCATGCACCTCCGGGAGAAAGAGCTAGCCGACTGGGAGAAGCAAGTTGCTGAGAACATGCAGCAGCATGCTAAGTTGGCCGAGCGCCTTGCCCGGGAGGGTTCGGAGCTAGCGGCCACTCGGAGGTCACTGGAAGGGCTGCGGAGCTAAAAGGCCACTGAGTCCTTAATAGTATGGGACTTCTTGGGACGTGCATACAAGGCCCTTGCGCCTCTTGGTTTTACTCCAGTATGCCCGGAAGACCCAGCGCAGGAGCTGGACCAGACACTAGTGGCACTAGGCTCTGCTGGCAGCAAACTCGACGCGATGGGTAATGTCATCGCCGAACAACTGGAGACAGAGGGTAAGTCCTTGGCTAAGAACGTCGACGAGTATGTCTTGGCGTGTTACAAAAGTCGGGACCCCCAGTTCTTCCTTGATCCGGTCTTTGAAGGAATCATCGCCGAGGAAGAGGATGCCACCAGAGCTAGTGTCCAAGAAGTTGCTGAGAAGGTTACTTAGTTTTTCCACAGGACTTAGATCCTCCAGTAGATAGGAATTTTCTCCTTTTGCCCCTTGTAACCCCAATTTTGTAATCCAGTACTTTCGATTAATCAAATCCTCCTTTCTGCCTTGAATTTAACTTTGTCTTCAATATACTGTGTCGTATCATGTTGGCCCCCTAGTACATGTGTACAATTGAAGTGTGTACATGTACAAAAGGTTGATGCAGTATGTTGACGACTTGAATGCTTCGCACTTGTAAATTTTAGGTCTGAAGTCTTTATCTTTGATACGTCGACTATTGGCCTCCTGGGATAGTCGGAGGTTCATAACTCCGGTAGTGGCCGGTGCCAACGCACGAGTCCTCGATGATAGACCTCCGGGGGTTGCTAGAGCTTAGTAGCTTCGACAATACCCACTGCCAACGTATGAAGCGTTGATGACAGGCTCCCTTGGAGGATGTCAGAGATTAGTACCTCCGGCGTTGTCTACCATTTCTATGAATGTTTGCTTTTCCTGCACATTAAAGGCAAGAGAGAAAGTAAAATTTGTCCTCTTGTCTATAATTTGGTTGTGACTTATTGTTCTTTTATGGACTTTAGGTCTGAAGAAACTCAACATGATAATGAGCGTTTTGATATAATATTTCTAGATCTGCATGCCTTTTTAGTACTCACCCTACTGAGGCCTGCCGGGGTGTAGGTAGAGCGGCGTACTTCGGGTGCGGGACCAGGCTAAGTCGATAGCACACTCCGGACCTATGTTGGCTTGGCGTTCAGGCAAGTAGACTATGTAGCAATGTTAAGATCCAAAAAGACTATCAATAAGGCTTGTAATGCATGTGAATTACTTGGAACAAAGCTCAAAAAGATTTTCACAACTTCATTATAGACAAGAAGGATGAAAATAACTTGATATATTGAGCATTTCACAAAAAGTAAATGCACGTGGAGTCTATTTTCACACAACAATGTCTTCCATTATAGGTCCGGATTACAAGGGAGACAAGGACACACTTAGGGTGTTGGGCCATGCTAAATGGGCTATACATTTTGTACTATCCTAGAGCAAGTAGTTACACTTTTAGTGCTGTGACTGTCTCAAGTGTTACTTGAACTTCCCGGACCCTCCCGGAGGGGCCCAGATGTTCTCCCAGAGGACTTGCTCGTCTCTGTATAACAACTCTACAACATGCATTGTGTGTAATTATAGACTCACCTCCGTGATTCTAGGCATAAAATATACGGAGGTGCGCAATGTTCCAAGGATTGGGAAGTGGTGTCCCATCCTCAGTTGTCAAGCGAACGCATCCGGGTCGAGATACTTTGATCACTCGAAATGGACCTTCCCAGCTGGGGGAAAGTTCTTTCATTCCTTCACGAGTTAGTATCTTCCGAAGCACCAGGTCGCCTTCTTCAAGATGTCGGTAGCGCACATGCCTTTGATGATAGCACCCGAGCGCTTCGTGATAACGTGCATTTCGAACAAGTGCTTGGCACCTTCCCTCGTCGACGAGGTCAAGGTCTTCATGCCAGAGCTGGTCCTGTGTGGCTTCGTCGAAGGTCCGGACCCGGAGGGACCCCAAGGTGATCTTTGGAGGAAGGACTACTTCAGCTCCGTACACCAGGAAGAATGGAGTTTCCCCAGTTGACCAGTTTGGAGTTGTCCTGTTCGCCCATAATGTGGATGGAAGCTCCTCAATCCAGTTAGCTCCATGCTTTTTTCAAGCGCTCATATGTGCACGTCTTGAGTCCTTTTAATATTCTTGCATTTGCTCTCTCGGCTTGGCCATTGCTTGTTGGATGAGCTACTGAGGCGTAGCTTAGTTGAATGTCGAGGTTTTCGCAATATTCTTGAAATGTAGCACTTGTAAATTGAGTTGCGTTGTCAGTTATAACTTTGTTCGGAACTCCAAATATGCATATAATGGACTTTAAGAACTTTATTACGGATTGTTTGTTGATTGTCACAACTGGAGTTGCTTCCGGCCACTTGGTGAACTTGACGATGGCGACATACAGGAACCTGTAACCTCCAACGGCTTTTGGGAAAGGTCCCAAGATGTCCATACCCCACACAGCGAATGGCCATGTAGGAGGTATCATTTGTAGTGATTGAGCCGGTGTGTGAATCTGTTTTGCATGGAACTGACATGCTTCACATTTTTTCACTAGCTCCACCACATCCTGAAGTGTTGTAGGCCAGTAAAAGTCATGCCGGAAGGCTTTACCGACCAACGTGTGTGACCCCTACCTGGCGCGCCAAATGTCAAAGTGTTTGCTACGACACTTCCCCCAGACCCGCTAAGAAGCAGCCCGCGAAGGTTCTTTTGTGGTTGGGGCACGCAGAGATCAAGATCAAGATGATGATACCAGAAATTTACGTGGTTCACGCCGCCTGAGCGTAACACCCTACTCCATGGGGTTTGTGTTGTTGTATTGCGAGCTGGTCAACTGGGATCGAGTTGAATAGAATGTCCCCTCAGTTCGTGCGGTACAACCCTTTTATAGTTCTAAGGACTGACCGTTACAAAGCTTGTCTGGCCCGACATGTGGCCCTGGCATATTTGATGGCTTAATACATCGTCTAAAGAGTATTAAGCATGATTAATAGTGTGATAACGTGGCTTAATGGCTGCGTTACCCCTATTAACAGCTCTCTTGATCATGTGTCGTTAATACAACATTAACGACACGTAATTACATCTTGTAACTGCCGCTTTAATTACACTTGATGGCTTATGCTAAAGGAGATCTGCCAGTGTACGCGTCGATGAAGGTCCAAAGCCTCCACACGTGGAAGCTCCGGAGCTTTCCCTTACGGGAGGTTAGGTCCAGGGCTATTGTACACATGTTGGCACCGGAGCTTCTCTATGCTGGGGGTTAGCTCCGGGACTATTGTACACGTGTTGGCACCAGAGCTTTCCTTTGTCAGGAGCCTAGTTCCGGTTTTCCTTTACACGTGTTGATCCAGGAGCTACCCATATGAGGGGAGAGGGCCCGGTGCAATGTGACATGTGGGCCCCGAGGAGTCTTTTAACTCTTATAGGTAGAACTCTATTATACTCTTCGCAGTATTAAGGGGTACCCGGTACACAGGGTACCGACAAATACAATTATACTCATGAAATAATAATTCATAATATTGCAACTACTCTTAATTACTACGTCACGATTTAGTTAACAAGTATGCTCAATCAATAACTGTGAGCGACGGTGATTCGAATCAATAACACCCGGATAGCATGACACATACACCCACACTCGGAGCTGCGAAGACACACTCCACTGATGTTGTATGCAACCACCTTTCACCTGACACCTACACACTGAATCGGTCCCACTGGTACAAGCAAGAGGCCCCCACACGGAGCGTGTCTGTGCCCGCTGGTAGGTTTACACCTTGCTACTCTCAACCCACACCTATAAGGTGGTGGGTTATGCCTCGACGCTAAGGTGGACAAGTTACATTGGTTTACTAGATCTCATATATCCAGTATGCCTCCAGTACACTTCAAACTTCCCAACAGGCCCTCACACAGTGCGGTCCTCAATCGACACACACAGAGCTACACACCCAAGACCACGTTCAACTGCATCCCGTCCTTCTGTTTGTTCTCATATTCAATTCATAAACCACTCGACAATAATCAATCCCAGGTGACAATATCGCTATCTCGCGAGTGTATTCCAACCACTCGACTTCTACTGGATTCCATACAACATTAGTATGACAACTCTATGCGTTGAGCTATAAACCTACTCATACACTAAATGGGATTGTGGGTCATGTATTTGGAGTATTCAAACACAATAGACTTAAGGCACAATCATATACTAGTCAACATAGTGATAAAAGCAAAACTTTAGAAATGACTTAAATGCAAATTGAGGCTTGCCTTCGGTTGAGAGTTAACGTCACTGAAGATCAGTTAATAAAATCCACCATGAACTTCGTCTCAGCTGCATCCATAGAGACTTCCTTGCCTCCGGGTCGTGCTTCCCAGCATCACCTTCGTTGCATTCACTATCGAAATGAATATGCACATAAGAAAGATAACTTAGCAAATAAACAGTGAAGAAGTTTATAACTCATGGAGCAGTACTCTAACTAAGTATGACAGGCTTGCCTCTGTTCTGTGGAGTAACAGAGGAAGAAATCAAAATGAAAGATAGTAGAGTTATGGAATAATGTGGAGGATGCATCATACATGAATATATAGTGAAGCAAGGAGGAACACTATAGGAATGTCAAGGAAATGTAACGTGCTGCACAAGGACTACAGGAAGAGCTCTGCTGTATACAGGAAAATGACAGAGGAGGAATGAAAGTGTAACACAGAGAAATGTGGATATAAAGTGACATGAGCAATGTTTTGGACATAGAGATGTGAAACACCGTTTACTGTAGTAAATCAAGTCTTATGATTCTGGAAATTTTATAGTGGACAACAGATGCTATGTATGGGGTTCTGGTCAAATTTGAGCAATGTTCATGACAGTCTCTATTCTCTAAAATTCAATGAAGTTAAATGCTTCTCAGAATTTTCATGAAAAATCTAGAGCTTAAACATGGCTAAGAGTTGGTTTTCTGTTTGGATGAGGTCATTGGTGATCCAAAAAAATTGGTTTCATAAATTTCTAAGCATTCTATTGTGAGATATTGATTTTAGAATTTTGGACAAATTTCTGAAAATGTTTCTAGATATTTTTGAATTTGCAGGTACATACAGGCTTAAAACTTAATTTGACATAGCAATTCAAGTAAAATGAGTCTGAAACTTTACCCGAGTTCAAGAGAATTAAAGTAAAAGATCTGTACAAATTTGAGATTTTTCCAATAAATGGAACATCTGGAATTAATTTTAAACCATTTTTGCTTAATGGAATTATTCAGGGAACATTAGGGACATACTTATTCATATTCACCAATGTAAAGTACAGATCATAAGGAGTCCAACCAAATTTAGTTTGGAACTTTTGGCCAAATATTCGAGGAGATATGTATTTTCTAATTTGACTCAAACTCTTGGTTATTTTTTATTGGAATTAATTAAACAGGGGCTGGACCCACTTGATTTGAAATTGACCAATCAGGACTAGTGCCACACCGGGTTGCAGACTTATGGTTGCACAGCCACATGGAACTTCTGGCCGCAAAGGATCTGATAAAGTGCCCCTCTATCACTGGCCAATGGGGCTCGCTCCTATCCTTCGTCCTCCTCAAGGCCGGCGCCTCCCATGGCGCACCCGACGGCGCCGCTCACCGTTGCTGTGCCCTGCTGCACCTCCCTATCAGATAATGGCCGCCAGATCCTTAATTGGGGCGGGGATCACCATGGTGAGCTCTACAAAGGTCGGGTGGTCCGAACCCATCCCCGACAGCAGCGGCGGCACCATGAGGTTCGACGAGTTTGAACCCGCATGAAAGAGCACCAAATGACTCTATTGTTGTCTCCCAGCACCAGGGAATGATGGGGATCACGATTCTGTACTAAAATCGTGGAGAAAACGGCGGAACTAAGATGTGCGACCATGACCTAGGGCAATTAGAGCCGACGGTTACAAGAACTCGGATTTTGGCGGTTGTGGTGGATGATATCCGAAGCGTTTGATCCTATAGGTCCATTGAAACATGGTGAAGATATTGTCTAACCGGATCGAAGAATAATAACACGTGGAATTAGAATTGCCTCGCCGATTTTCTCTGTTCAAAGAACATCGGAGGCGAAAAACTGGATTCCGGTTAAACAGTGCAATGAGAGGGCTAGCCGCTGCGATGGAAGGAGCATGGCACACCTTTCTGCTGCTTGAGGTTGGCCTGAGAGTGTGTGCTGCAGCTGGACAATGAGGAGCAGGGGCGGCCACGGTGAAATCGAGCAAGCAGGGCGTGGCGCGGCTAGGAAATCACTTCTGCTTGCCTCCAGGACGCCCAAGCTAGCAATAAAATGAGTCAAGAAGTTGTGCAAGAGGATGGTAGTGAATAAAACACTATTATAAAGGACCAATACTTTCTGCTCTCGGCTGATTCCGGCCGGAGAGGAAGAAACATGGTGACCAGCAAGGTGCTGCGCGAAGGAACTGGGAGGGAGGAAAAATTCCCGTCTCTGGTTCTTAGAGAAGTGATGAGGAGAGTGGAAAATATCAGTTGTGAGCTGGTTTTCTCTTCTCTGAAGCAAGAAGGAGGTGGCATGCTGGAAGCCTCTCGGTGGCGCCAACGCAGAGAAAAACAGAGTCGGTTCACCCTTTTCTCCCAATGACAGGTGGGTCCCACCCTTTCTCTCTTCTTATCCCTTGTCTGTTGAAATCAATTCTCAGTCAACTTGCTCCAAAAATAGTCAAGAACGGCAGCTGGACTAATTCAAATATGGAGAACACATATCTGAAGTCAAATCCGATATTTGATAATTTGAACACAGAATTTGAATTCGAAATTGAATTCAAACCCGTTCATAAGCCTTGATCCAAATTAAATATAAAATGAGGTTAAAAAATTATCAAACTTGGCAGGTATGGTATTTGAATCATAAGAAACACAATGGTGAACTCAAATTTTGAGTTTGACACATTTAAATTGGAGAATTTGATTTGATCATGAAACTCCTGGTTAAGGTTTACTAATGAAGTTCTTTTATTTTTACTAATAATCCTAAAGCTGAAATGATCATTCTTCATTTTCCGATTTTTCATTGCAGAAATGAACTTCAATATTTAGGTGAATCTCAAATGTGCAGAAACAATATTATTTGTACCTAAATCAAATATGATAATTGAGATTTAAATTTGAATCTTTCTTTTTAGGATTTGGTTCATCACTCATCTCATAGGTGCACTTGATCAAGTGTAATCATACCCTCAAACTCTCACTTTTAATGTGAAGTTTTTAGAAGTTCTATTGTTAACTTCAAAAAAATTTAAGTTCACATTTTTGAATTCTTGCTTTATTCAAATGTGGGCTTTTACAGAGGCGGGTCGCTGGAGGCCAAAGCTTCACTGCGGCTGCTTGAGCAGATGGGGCCTTGCGCTCATGTGCTGGGGGAGGGGTGGCGCGTGGCTGGTTGGTTGCTCGACTAGGCGTGGGCGCTGAGGAAAAGGGTAGCGCGGAGGCGTGCATCTCTGCTATTCGCGTGATTTGCTCGGCCGAGTTGGTAGAATGGGCCTGAATGTTTGTTCGGGAATTTTGGTTATTTCGAGTATCGGACATCCAAAATTAATTCAAATTTTGTTATCCTTTATAGAAAATGCATTCGAGTTTCGGTTTCCAGGTTATTCGGGTTTGAGTTGGTGATTTTTAGAGTTTGCATTTGGGTTCAGGTTTTCTGTTTGCGTCGAAACACGCCGCAGGAGTCCTCGTCACCGTAGTCGTCCTCCCCCCTCCTCTGCTTGAACTGAACTGGTCCGTGGCACCATGAAGTGGAGATCCATCGTGGCTCGGGATTGATTTCTTCTACTGGTACGGAGCCCATTCTTGTATCTCGTATGGATTCCCTCCTCCCCGCGTAGGATGGCTGAACTGCAGTGAGTATTTGAATCCAAACCGCTTGCTCTCCCCATATCGGTTATAGTGATTTTGTTTCCCTAACCCGCTGCAGTCGGCGGCCGCGGCGGCTGTCTTGGTGCTGCGGCAGTGTGGCCTAGGGGGGAGCAGCGTTGCGGCACCTGCGGCCTGCGCTTGGGCCGCGATGCAGGCGAACTGCCGCTGCGCAGCAAGAGATAGACACGATTACTGGCCAGAATTTGCCGCGCAAGCCAAAGAAGCGGCCGAACAGCATCTAGAGCGAAATCGAAGTGAGTACTCCGACACTGAATGAAGCAATGCTGATCTTGATTTCTTAACCGCGATCATAAATCATTCTTTGGGTTTGTTGAAATACTGACCATCCATTTCGTGATTATTCGTCTCCTGTTGTGGCACATAATATTTGCCCTGGGAGCTGCAGGTGCCTGCAACCGATCATGTGCTGGCTAATCAGATTTGGTAAGAGAAGATTTAGTCAAAATTTATAAGTTTGTGGGCACTTATTGTGTGTGCCAAATCCTAATGATGTATGTATTAGTACTTTTTTATCATTTCTGAATTTATCATCACCTTGGTTATCGATTTCCATCATTCTGGATTCTCTAGTTCATGTCAAGCCTAGAAGCCAATCTTGCATAAGAATCACAAACCTTGGGCGATGATCAGTGAGAAATGCAATTATAGATTCTTCATTAGTCCTGAATGTCAGTCAGTCCTTTGGCATTGATTACACTCCATTACTGATGTCTGTATCTTTTGTGTACAGTTTATAGTACTCTTGCATGACTAGCCATGACATGAGATGAGAAAACAACAGACCATGCATGCAATGCAATGGGATCACAACATCCCATACACGTGCATACATCATACACGCAGTCTCATACACGTGCATACATCATACACTCAGATCATACCGTTCTTTTTTTTAAAAAAAATGGAGAATCCACCCCTGCTTTGTTTTTGTCCCGCAGAGGAAAGGACCTGAAAGCGTCGCATATTACCACATGTGGATCCAGTCAGTTTAGGCTTGCGTCTGAGATTGATTTGGGAATATATTATTTTCTCAAGATCCATCTAGCTAGTAAGATCCATTGGTTATGGTCTGATAGACATCCAACCGGCGACTAGATGTTTTTTTGGGCTAATTTCAAGGATTTCCAAGGATTAACATGGAGGCACCAAAAGGAGCTTCTAATCGGTAAATGTAAGATTTGAGAATGGCATATTGAAAGTTTCAAACAAAACAGGCACTTTGAAACGATTCTTGTTACATACTTATATGAAATGATCCCTTGTTGTTAGTTTACTTATTTGTGTATTACTTATTGTAACTTTCTCTTCCTATCTGCTCAACCCTTTATTGGCACTAAATGTGAATGGCATGTGTTTTGCACTATTATTCACCTCAGATTGTTTTGGTAGTTTACGCATTTATTTTATTATGTTGTTGTGTTATGGCTGGGGTTATTGAAGGATAAATAGCAAGATAGATCCACTAACTCGCCCTCTCTTGGAGGCTTTGAGTACTCTGTAGATCTATTTTCTTGCCCGACCGTGGAGTACACAATGACCCTCTTTATATAGAGAGGGACTCAGCCAAACCCTAACCCTAAACTGGATGCTACACTAATCCGCATACTACAGTACCACGAGATACAGTATGACAGGCCCATAAAGGCCATCTAGTACACGTAATACTCCATCCCTGCTCCCTTTAAGAAGCTCGTCTGTCGAGATGAATTGTTGATTACATGACTCGGCTACGCACTAAAAAAATGACTCAAGCACTTTAATGGCATCTTCATCCCTTTGATGGAACCACTGATCCTGGACAATCTTCAAGTTGCTCTAGCTCTGAGATTCATGCAGATAGAAAACATGTACTTGATGTCAAGGTTTAGTAATACGAGAACAATCAGAAGAGTTGCCTCAGATAGATCCTCTGCTACTGCCTCTCTCACAACTTCTGCCGCCAGCGAATTAGAGTTAGGATGCAATGTAATTGATAGCATTGAGTGCATATGAAGCTCATTGATATACTTAATCACCATAGTGATGCCCGACTCCCGCCATCGAAGAGATTTGTCATCACGGACATCACAAACCTCCTATTGTTATCGACGAAAGTTATGGTGTTCACAGAACCCAAGTGTTAATCATACTCTTGAGTAATCTACCCTGATTTCATATCCATTGCACAACCTTCTCATCACTTATTCCAGCAATAAGAATATGCTGCTTATCCTCATCAGTATTCAGCTTCATCATGTCCGCACCGCCAAGCAATGCTTGTGCAGACCAGCATGCAAGCTTGTAGGTATTGTTCTTCAACTCAGTAGCAAGTACAGCTACCCGCTGGTTCTCAAACATGTTCCTACAGCTACCCACTGGTTGTCAAACTTTTTCCTCTAGTCAACTGTCAACTCCAGTAACCCTGGAATGAGACTCATTCAGTGCATTGAGGCTAAGGAACTGGTGCTCACCACGTGGATCAACATTCACAGCATGGTCCTCACAGCTTTGCACAAACAGTAGTCTTTCCAACACCTTGTAGACCTGCTAGTAAAATACTTGCCGGGCTACGTAGCGGCTTTGACCCTGTCTCGCGGTGGAGTTTGGTGCTACGCCTACGAGAATCAGCTCGGGCTTCGGCAACACACGGCGATTTCTCTCGGCGGCTTCAGCGCGACGGAGTTGCTAGCGTCGGCATTGCGCGGCGAGGGGATCAGCAGGCGGCGACCAGGCAAGCGCTGAGGCTCGGCGCCGGGGGAAGTCACAGGATCTGTGAGTAACGTTGGTCCAGAACGAGGCCGCGGGTGGGGATCGATGGAAGTGGGCGACACATTCCGCGCTTCAGGGATCACTTTCTTTTCGCGCGGTTTGGATACGAGGTGGCGGTGGCAAAAACGTGTAATATTCCTATAACTTTCAGTCGAGTTACATTCTATCGAGGTGTTCCTTGTTGCAGAACACCTTTTCAGTCGTTCCGCCTCCCTAGTTCATTTTTGTGAATCGCTTCGCTTGGTTTCTGCCCAGAATCGTTTCCCTTCTTCCCCGTTTGGTACGGCTTCACCAGATTCAACAAAGAAACTGAAACGTTTCACACTGCCAAACGCCCCCTTAGTTCATTCCAGATAATCACTTCACAGAATCAGCTAAAAATCATTTCTTCTGAAAAACAGTGTTTGGCACAACTTCCCTGATTCTGTCTGAGAATCAGCTTCATAAAATTCTGCTAAAGGGGATCTCAAAAGTGAATCCGAAGAATTAGTAGCTGGAAGTTGTGTGAAAGGAGGCCTTAAGCTTTCGTGACTTCAGCCTGCACCATTCATCCTGCCGCCTAGGTCGGTCCAAGGTGCAGTAGCGACAACGAAACAATAAAAAAAATAGTGTAGCGAATCATTAAGCAGGGGTATTATAATACTTGATCTTGGTCGTTGATTATTTGCATAGGGTGGCTGAGTACACGTGTTGTCCTAACTTCTAGTTACAAGTGCGATAACAGTAGATCTCAGTCTCACAAAGCCTATCCGACCTCGCCGCTTATGACTAAAATACATTCTAATGTGAAGCCACCATGTGTCGGTGGTCGCATATAAAGCGAATGATGTACTCCGTCGTAGTGCTCTTGTTTATTAAGATTTTATTTTGATGCTACATTGGCTTGCTTCCTATTTCTATCCTCAAAAGTAGCAAAAAAAACTCTAATCAACTAGATTTTGTGATTTATAATCACTCTCGAAATCTAGATAAATCGTACCTCCACGGTCGCTCACTCACTGGATGATGCTTCCTCGGACGCTTTAGGCCACCCGTCGCGAGGGCACGCTGGACTACGGGGCGCGGGGCTCTTGTTGGCAGATGGGTCATTAGGCTAATTAGGCTATTAGCATTGATACGAATCTAAAACCGAATAATTATGGACCGTAATTTTCGTTAATTCTGTACGATTAAATTGGGTTAACAGTTTCAAGTTAACCGTGCTAACCCCTACCTCGAGACCTCGACGTCTGTCCTCTTCCCTTCCACCTCGTTCTATACGGAATTTTTTTTAATATACGTATTTTAATCCAAATTTATATTAATAACCCTCGATTCAAATTTTTTTCAAATCTGATCCGCCGTCGTATGAGTCTCATACGACATAATGAATGTCGTATGAGGCCCATACGACATGCGAATGTCGTATGAGGCCCATACGACATTCGAGGTGGCTCATGCCACGTGTGTCGACTGGGCCGTCCAGCGGGGCCGAAACCGGCCACGGTGGCATGTCGTATGAGGCCCATACGACATGCACAATACCGTCGTATGTGCCTCATACGACATAAACAACCAGTTTATTTATTCAATTAAAAATAGAAGATGACTTGCAAAAAATATGAAACTTTGTAGATATGTCAAGCGAAACATGCAGAACACAATGGTATGGTCAGATGTTATTTTAATTTTTTTTTGAAAAATTTTTAAAATTCAGAAATTTCCTGAACGTCTGAAATAAAATAGCAAAAAGGATTCAAAAATCTTGAAACTTTGCAGGGAGGCTATTTGGATTATTAGTAGGCTATGGAAAATTTTATAGCATTTCGTTTGAATATTTTTTACAGTAGCAGTATTCAAGTTCGTGCGCTCGAATGAGTTTTGAATAGAGTTTTAAAAATAGTTAGTACCTTTTTTGGTAGAAATTTGTTATGTAGATAATGTAGTATACATTGTCATGTTTTAGTTTGAAGGAAGTTTCAAATTGTTTATATTATATTGACAACAAAACAATCCAAATGTACGGTGACAAAATCAATACCGAAGTCGCGAGGATCCGAGGACGACGGATCGGAGACGAAAAAGGCGAGAGCACCGAGCGTCGGCACGGCAAGGCGCCGTGCGGGAGCGGTGGAGGTCGCGGGCGGCGGCGCAGGCGCGGGCGGAGGCGGGCGGGGCGGGCTGGGAGCGAGGCAGGCGGCGGCGAGTGGGGAAAGAAGAGAAGCGCGCGGCTTTATAACTGGCAGACCGTCGTATGAGCCTCATACGACGGTTCGCCCGTGACCGCAAGTCGTATGAGGCTCATACGACGTTCGCTGCCGCCTCGTTTTCCGCGGCGACCGTTGGCCGCGTGGCAGCCACGTCGGACCGTCGTATGAGCCCCATACGACATTAATTACGTCGTATAGGACTCATACGACGGTGGGTCAGATCTGCAAATTTTTTAAATCGACGGTTATTAATAAAATTTTGGATTAAAAATCGTATATTAAAAAAAAAATTCTTCTATACGCCGCCTACGTTCCAACGCCGCCGCCGCCGCCGCCCCCGCCTACGCCCATCAAACTCGTACCCGCCCCGTTTCTCCTTATATCCTCGTGATCCCAGCACCACCGCTGCCCTGCCCCTCCGTCCCGAGATCCCAGCTCCCAATGGCGGCCGCATCCTCCCTGCACGCCGCGGCAACGGCCGCCGCCCCCTGCGCCGGCCGCGCATCTAACCAGGGTATGCGACTCTAGATTTGTGTTCCGCTCGCGTGCTGGATCTGCTCAGTTTTTGTGCTTACGTTCCGTCTGCTCTCTTCTGCTGCAGCGCTGAGGAGCGTGCGCCTGGCGACGGCGGCGAGGAAGCTGGCTGCGGGCCGCGGCAGGCTGCTCCCTCGTGCGGCGGTTGTGGTTTCGTGTCCCTGCTCTGATCTCGGTTTCCTGCCTTGCCTTCTGCCCTGGCATCTGCGGATGTACTGAATTTTGCTGTTTTATTGTGCAGGTGAAGGCGGATGCACCCTCGACCGCGGCGGCCTCCAAGTCTGACGGGTAAGAATGTTTAATTGTTCTGGCCTACAGCGATATGCTGGCTGTTTCCAAACTTCTTTAATTGTTTATTGAGAACGATTAGAATGCAATCACCTCTACGGTGCAATTGTGCAAAAATCACTTGCGACCACACAAGTTTCATCCCACAATCTTCGTACTTTTACACTTGAACCCTCCCACCAAGTAATAGAGTTATTGTTGTCCAGTGGAAGAGTTGAAGTGTAAAAGTACGATGACCGTGGGATGAAGATCGTGTGCCACAAGTGTTTTTTGCACGATTGCATCAGCAAGCTGATTGCATTCTAGTTGTTCCCTTGTTTATCATCCACACAAAGCCAACATTCAATTTATCATGAGGTGGTATATATCTTTATTGGTTCTGGTTCGGGTCAAAACAAAATTCACAATTTGCCATGACATAAGAGTGGGTTCCATAATTTGCCATGCCTAAGAGTGGAACCCACATTTTGCTGTGAATCGGTCTTGATGTCTCCACTACATCTCTCATCAGCCTAACTAAACATGAACTGACCATTTTGCCCCTAAACACAAATGAAACAACCCAAATTAGATGTCCTTTTTTTTGTTGATGTCTCCATTATCATCTCTCATTAGCCAAATCAGACATAAACTGACTATTTTGCCCCTAGTACAAACACACATGAAACAACCCTAATTTGATGTTTTTTTGTTGGAATTCCGGTAGCCTGGACCTATCTTGCTCTATTCCTGTGTGCAGAAGCTCCTGAGAGCTTGATCAGGGTCTGATCAAGCCAGCTGAGGCTTCCTGGACAGAACAGAGAAGAGCACAGGTAATAGCACCTTGGAGGAGGTCTTGTGCAACCGAATAGATAGGAGAGTAGATGATCTGTTGGGGTTTCTGGTCCTGTTGGAGCCGAACAGGACAAATTCAACAGAGGCTACAGCTGAAGGCCAATGCACAGAACAGAAGAGAGTCATGTGCTTGGTCCTGCGTACACAGCAATGAAACAGGAGAGTTGATGGGAACAACAGATGTGATCTGCTACTCTGTACTGCACAGGAGCAGAACAGGGCTGGCACATGAAGTTTCTCTGGGACTTGATATTTTATTCTATTCTGATGGGCACGTTACAGGGGCTGGCGGGGGCTTTCTTTTATAGCCTAGGTAAAAGACTCCTAGTCCAATAAATCTAGACTCCTACTAGACTTCTAACTCTATCTATAAGGAATTATCTCCTAGACTCTATCTATATTATCTTTATAGAAAGACTCCTGAACACTTAATTAAGTGCTGGCCGTACCTCTGGACTCTGCAGCAGTCCTGTGCGCACCCCTGGGCATCGAGTCCATCTCGGACTTTGCACCAAGGCGTTGCAGCAGCCAGCAGCCAGGGTCACGTCACATTCTCCTCCTGACCCTGACGCTGGTGCGCGTCCAGGATCCCAATCCTTCTTCTCATCTCCACGAACTTCCATCTTCCAAGCATCTTTGTCAGGATGTCCATATCCACCTTGTTGATAACCATCACCCTTGGCCACCAACAGTTCTTCAAGCTTCACCACTCGTCTGTGCCATGTCCCTTCCTCTTCACTGGACTTGATCTCCATGAACGACGTAGGCTCCTCCGTAGTGATGAACTTGAGCTCATCCTCCTCTAGGCTCCGTGGATCGTGCCCTAGAGAGGTGATATCCGTATCCTTGTCGTGGTAGGCGTTGACGTAGATGTCGATGTTCGTCGGCGGCGTGACCAACTGGATAGATTTTGGAGGACGCTCAGAAGTCTTGTGGGAGTTCCAGTCTTCAACCTCGTGCTCCCTCGTAGGGACAACAACACGTTCAGGGCATTCGATGCCCTGTGCTGCCCCTGTTGGGTGCTGTCCAGCAATCCGAGGGTGCTGTTTAGGACTCTCAATACCTTCAACGCTCCTCCTAACTGCTGCAGCACGCAGCACGTCTCCCAACAACTCCGGCACCCTGTACAGGGCCTCCTGCCCCATGCAGAGCCGTTTTAGCACCTCCGCAACCCTGTGTAGGGCCTATTGGCCCTTGTAGGTCCGTTCCAGGGCCTGGAACAGTTGGTCCAGCGGCTGCTGGACCCGTGGCGTCTATGTAAAACGTGCTGAAGTCTTCTTTTGTTTGCGTGGTCAGGCAAACCGGACACATGATGTTGAGCTTGATGGAGTACAACTTGCTATCGTCTCGTTGCACTTGTGTGAGAAAACGATTCTTCTCGTCCCATATCTGCATCAGTCCTCCATGTACTGTGATGCGGTAGCCATCCTCATCTAGTTGGCTGATGCTGATGACATTGGTGGTGAGGCGCGGGATGTAGTAGACGCCGGTGAGCCACCTGTGCTCACCCGTCTTGGCAGCGAAGATGATCGTACCCTTCCCCTGGATCCGCACAATCGAGTTGTAGCCGAGCTTGATCGTCTCGACGACATTCTCATCAAGCTCGGAGAAGACAGCGTGCGAGCCGGCCATGTGGTTGGTCGCGCCCGTGTCGAGGTACCATGTGTCGCCCTCAGAGTCGTCGTCGTTGTCGTGACGCGCAAAGACGCGTCCCTCCACTATCTCTAGTGGGCACGTGGCACGCTTCTGAACAGGTGGCTCCACCTGTACTGAGGTCGTCCTTGTCATGAATAAGACGCCCTCCTCTTCTGCCTCAGCCATGAGAGCCTGCTGCTGCGGCTCTTCTTGCTCCGACTTCGATCGACACTCCTTGGCCCAGTGGCCCTTCTTCCCGCACTTCCTGCACTGGTCCGCGGAATGTCCTTCCTGGAACCCTTCTTGTTCTTCTTTGGTGCGCCCTTCCGGCCACCCTTCTTTGAAGACTCGGCAGCCCGCTCCTCCTCCACCTGCTTCTCCCACTCCTCCCGAGTGAGGTACAGCTGGCCGTCATGAACTCCTCCACTTCGCTGCGTTGTGTCGAAGGCGTTTTCGGCAGCCCTCAACCGTCCCGTCACATCCAACAATGTAAGGGTCGACACGTCCAACAAAGTCGTGATCGCCACCACGATCTGTTGGAAGCGTTCGGGAACGCTTCGTAGGAGCTTCTGCACGACCGACTCCTCCAGCGGCTCCCCGAGCGAGGCAAGGCGCGACACCATGCCGCTCAGCCGAAGGGAGAAGTCCTCGATCCCCTCACCATGCTTGAAGGTGGCAGCCTCAAACTCACGCCGAAGTTGTTGCGCCGTCGTCTTCTTCACGTGGTCAGCCCCGACCCGCATGAGGGCGATCGTGTCCCATGCCTCATTCGCTGTCTTTTTCTCCCCGATCGTTGTGATCATCTCCGGCGGGACAACGCTGACGAGGATGTCCAACACCATCATGTCCTCCTGCTCGGTTGCATTGCCTTTCTCCACCGCCTCTCAAAGCAGTCGCGCTCGCAGCTCGATCTTCATCATGACAGCCCACTCTGCGTAGTTGGTCTTGGTGAGTATTGTGAACCTGGTTCTCGTGTTCACCTCACGAACTGCCGGATGGGTTGTCGTAATGATCTTGCCGCCGGTGACGCTGCCGCTGCTTGGAGGGGTCTTCGGATCCGTCGACATGTTGCTGAATTTAACCCAAGGTCAAATCCGGCTCTGATGCCACGATTGTTGGAATTCCGGTAGCCTGGACCTGTCTTGCTCTATTCCTGTGTGCAGAAGCTCCTGAGAGCTTGATCTGGGTCTGATCAAGCCAGCTGAGGCTTCCTGGACAGAACAGAGAAGAGCACAGGTAACAACACCTTGGAGGAGGTCTTGTGCAGCCAAACAGATAGGAGAGTAGATGATCTGTTGGGGTTTCTGGTCCTGTTGGAGCCGAACAGGACATATTCAACAGAGGCTACAACTGAAGGCCAATGCACAAAACAGAAGAGTCATGTGCTTGGTCCTGCGTACACAGCAATGAAACAGGAGAGTTGATGGGAACAGCAGATGTGATCTGTTACTCTGTACTGCACAGGAGCAGAACAGGGCTGGCACATGAAGTTTCTCTGGGACTTGATATTTTATTCTATTCTGATGGGCACGTTACAGGGGCTGGCGGGGGCTTTCTTTTATAGCCCAGGTACAAGACTCCTAGTCCAATAAATCTAGACTCCTACTAGACTTCTAACTCTATCTATAAAGAATTATCTCCTGGACTCTATCTATATTATCTTTATAGAAAGACTCCTGAACACCTAATTAAGTGCTGGCCGTACCTCTGGACTCTGCAACAGTCCTGTGCGCACCCCTGGGCATCGAGTCCATCTCAGACTCTGCACCAAGGCGTTGCAGCAGCTAGCAGCCAGGGCACTCACATTTTTTCATTATTTTTATCATTTCATATTACAAGATGCAAAAAAAATTGGGTGTTGCTGTGCATAACATCAAATGTACGCAGTGGTCAAAAGATGTTATCCAATTTGGATTGTTTCATGTGCTTTTGAAACATGGGCAAACAGTGTATTCACATGTCATATTAGGCTGAAAATGTTGATTAAATGTGATAATAGAGAAATTAAGCTTAGTTAATTGTAAAGTGTGGATCCCACACTTAGGCATGGCAAATCGTGAATTCAATCCTGAGTCATGACAGAATGTGAATGGCCCTAGATTTGATTAAGGCTCAGGAATTGTACAATTTTTGCGTTAGATGGGATTACCATTACTCATGCAGTGATCAATTAGATCACAGGGCACTCATTCAACTTATAGTATTGCGATGGTGGGATTTCAATATCATAGGCGGACAAGAGATGCTCGCCGACGCCAGAATAATTAGCCTTTGTGTGAATTGTTTGCCTGAGAGTCTGTATGCAGTCTGAATAAAAGAGTCCTTATGGAACTCATGTCGTGTTTTAGAGGGAGTCCAGTTTGTTATTCCAGCGTCAGGTCTGTTAGCCAGGATAGAGTCCAGAGAATTAGTTGATATTGTGTCGGTTGTGATTGAGATTGAGTCAGGGAGTTTTATCTCCAGTCTGTACCGCCAGAGAGGCTATATAAGCCAACTGGTATTATCAATAAAGACAAGCAATTATCGAGTCATCTACTTACCTCCTGGTCCTGCGTGTTGGCGGTGCCGTGACGTCGCCGGCAAGCAGACATCGGGTTCGGCCGGAGCGCCTCCGGCCTCCATCCTTCCACCCGTACCACCTCCGTCCCAGGAAGAAGGAGATCTCATGTCACAATTTGGTATCAGCATCCATAATTGATCCAATGGACGATACCAAGGCGGCAACCAATGCGCTGGGCGTGTCGATCAAAGACATCATCGACAAACTCGCGCGGCTGAACACATCTGTTAATGAAATCAGTGGACAGGTCAAGCTTCAGGCCACATAGCTCACGGGCATGACTTATAAAAGCTGATATGCATGATGTCAAGAATCAGCTGGTGGCTCACAATATTGCAATCTCACGTTGGGAGAAATCATCCAGTTCACAAGATACAGTTGAGGAGAAAGAGCATTCATCACATGAGAATCAGGAAAAGCCAAAGGGCCCGCCGGGAGGAGACCCTGACAGTGACCCCGACCCTAATCAGGGTGGGCGCGGGGTGTGGTCCCGAGGCAAAATACCAGAGATGATTAACGTCAGGGCCACAGGTTCCTCCAACAGCTACACCACATTCGCTTCCTTATGTATGATGGATCCTCAGATCCATTGCCTTGGCTTAGCAAATGTCGGCAATTTTTCAAGGGGCAAGAAATACAAGAGGTGGATAAAGTTTGGTACACCACCCTCCACTTAGAGGCACAACTGACTTGTGGTATTATCGCCTCTCACACGATCATGGTGAACCTGTTGAAGTTAATCACATATTCTAGAATAAATTAGAGATTAGGGTATGAGGGATAGAGTCCAAATCGGATTTAGAAGAAGAGTCCTAGTATGAGTCGCATGTAAGTGGCCAATATATAGCCGACCTAGCCCCTCCGGTTGAATTAATGAAATCAAGAAAATAGGGCGGAATTCCAACAATTGGTACCAGAGCCGGAGAGATCGGAAGCGCGTACCTTGGTGCAATCTCGACAACTTCTGGCGTGTGCAACGTGGATCGAAGGGAGCTTTGACCGGATCTGTGATGAGTCGCAGCAGCGCAAAGGCGCGACCGCGAAGGTGACGGCTCGGCGGCGCAGAGGCGCGGTCGCGTCAGCTCGGCGGCACAGAGGCGCGGTCGCAACGAAGGCTTGGCAGCTTCGTGGTGAAGATGCGCGGTGGCCAGAACCTTCGTCGCCTCATCTTGTCGAGAGCAGGAGGGGGATCGAGAGAGGAGGCGAGAGGCGGCGGCGACTCTAGGGTTCACAAGGGCATCAGTCGCACACCGAGGCTTACGGTCGGACTGGACCCTGCGTAGTGTGGGCTGACGGTTCTATTGCGCCCGGGTCTGGACTAAAGTGGTGAGAGGACAGGTTGCTGGGCCACCGTTTCTGGTGGGCCAAAATTCACATGTACATATTTTCTCAATTATCTATTGAAGGTGCAAAGAAAGAATACGCAACATGGAGAATAAATCGATGGCACTACATTATCCCTTGCTAACGAAGACCAATTACACTGCATGGGCCATCAAGATACAGGTATGTTTGAAGGCGCAGGGGGTATGAGAAGCCGTGGAGGGGATAAAAGACAAAGTTGATCCAAAGCAAGATTAGTTGGCTCTTGCGGCTATCTACCATGCAATTGATGAAGACACTCTCATGCGAATTTCCGAGCAAGAGACGGCGAAAGACACTTGGAAGATGATCAAGACTAAATTCTTGGGTGAAGAACATGTGATGGAAGCAAGAATTCAAACTCTTCAGAATGAGCTTGATGTGAGGCGTATGAAGGGAGGAGACTGCATTGACAACTTTGTCACAAGGGTGATGATCATCGTCACAAAGATCTGTGGTCTTGGAGGTGAAGTTAAAGAAAATTATATTGTGAAGAAATTGCTATGAGCTATGCCTTCGAAATTCCTCCATATTGCATCTACCATTGAGCAAATTGTTGATTTGAAGACGATAACTGTGGAGGAGCTCGTTAACACTTGACAGACTCAAGGCCCATGAGGAACGAGTGCATGGTTTCAACAACCAAGAACATGAAGAAAGACTCTACTTAACAAGGGAGCAGTGGAAAGCAAGAGAGACAAAGGATGGTGAGAAACTTCTGACAAGAGAAGAGCGGAAAGCTAAAGAAGCAAAAGAAAGTGGTCAAAAGAAGAAGAAAGTTGACAAGACCAGATTCAATGCTACACTTGTCGAAAGCGTGGACACTTTGTGCCAGTGAGCCTAAGAACAAGGATGATGAGAAGACGCTTTTCGCGTCGGCAGGAGAATTGTTTTGATCTCGCAAGAAAGAGTGTTCGGGATGATGTGTTCATCTTGGGGGGGGGGGGGGGGGGGGCTGATGTGTTCGCCCCAAATTTGTATCCGGGAAGATGTGTTCGTCCTAGTGGATGATGTGTTCGTCCATAGATGATGTGTTCGTCTCATAGGTGTCAGTGTACAGGATGATGTGTTCAGGTCCCAAAAGGTGATGTATTCGGCCCATGGTCATCCAAGATGATGTGTTCGTCTTGGGGGGTGTAGTGTGTCTACATCCTAAATTAGTATCCTAGAAAACGTGATTAAGGGGGTGTGTTGATGTTAATCACGTATTCTAGAATAAATTAGAGATTAGGGGGGTGTCCATATCCGGATACAACATATTAGGTATTAGGGATAGAGTCCAAATCGGATTTAGAAGAAGAGTCCTAGTATGAGTCACATGTAAGGGGCCAATATATAGCCGGCCTAGCCCTTCCGGTTGAATCAATGAAATCAAGAAAATAGAGCGGAATTTCAACAGAACCGAGTTTGTCTGAATTTGTATCCTGCGTCAGCCAAAGATTTTAGGGGCGGACCTACAGGGTATGCCGGGTGGGCCCCGACATACCCTGGGCCCAAACACATGTAAGTATATGTGTGTAGCTTAGCTTTTCCTTCGGTCGAATCTGTGATTGATTATTGGCTGCCTCAAGCTTTTCTGTTGGCCAGGTGATCGGTTGGCTGCCTCAATCAGCGGTGATTAGTTGTCTAGGTATCGTATGGATATTGGAAACTCTGGAACTCACGCGGCAAGACATCTCCAGCCGTAGCTCGCCACGAATAAAGTAGGAAGTCTCAGACAGTCACGCCGCTACCTGCTGTATCGATCTCGACGTCTCACGGCCGGCGGTGTTGTGCTGCTGCGGTGGCGCTGGGAAGGAAGCCGCCCACGACACACCCCATTGGCCTCCTCGCTCGATGGTCTCCTTCGCCGATTGATTAGTTGTCTGGGTATCGTATGGATATTGGAAACTCTGGAACTCACGCGGCAAGACATCTCCAGCCGTAGCTCATCACGAATAAAGTAGGAAGTCTCAAACAGTCACGCCGCTACCTGCTGTATCGATCTCGGCGTCTCACGGCCGGCGGCGTTGTGCTGCTGCGGTGGCGCCGGGAAGGAAGCTGCCCACAACATACCTCATTGGCCTCCTCGCTCGATGGTCTCCTTCGCTGATTGAACGCCCAAACAGAGCAAATGAAGGTGTGTCGGTGACTTAACGTTTTCTTTGTGCGGCCCAAGTTTCAGTAACCCTGCGTATGTTTTATGTGATCAAATAAATTATTTATGTGATAAAATAAATTATTTCAGCAACTCAACGTATCAAATGAAATTGTGTCGGTCATATTCATTGAGTAGGATATTTTCTTCCAAGTAGACGAATATGATATACTCAATACATTCATATAATTCAGAAAGTGACGGCTAAATAAATCAAACAAGTAGTAATGTAAGTTTATCTTATGACTAAATTTATATTGTGATTTATTCACTATAGTGATTGTCATGTTACTTATTTTTGTATCGAATTATGTTACAAAATTTACATCTATTTACTAATTGGATAAATAGTTGTATCGGATCATTTAATTTTTTTTGGCATACCCTGTAGTAAAATCCTAGGTCCAGTGTTGTTCAGGCGTCGCCTAGGCGTCCAGGCGCTCCGGCCCGGACGCCATGCGCCGTCGCCTCGCCTGGCCGCCGCCGTCCAGGTTGCCGGCGCCGCCTGCCGCGCAGCTGCCCTCCTCGCCGCGGTGCCGCCATTGCCGGGCGCGGAACCGTCGCCGCTTGCCGTCCGCTGTGGCCGTTGTCGGGTGGAAAGAGGAGTCGGTGGTGGAGAGAAGAGGAGAGAAGTGAGGATTAGGGTTAGGGGATGTTATTTTATACATCACTGATCTGAAAGTATGACCGTCGGATGAGATCCGACGGTCCATAATAGTCGGCCCAATTGGCCCAACTCGGCCTCACCTACCTCCAGCCACGTTCCGTCCGCCTCCAGACACGGTTCGTTCGCCTCTGCTCCTGATTCTCTCTTCCCTCGCCTTCCTCCGCCGCTGCCGCCTCCGCTCGCCGCCGCCGCCCCTCCGCCGCCGCCGCTCGCCTGGCCGGGCGCCTAGGCGCCTAGGCGGGCGCCTGGGCGTCCAGGCGCCGGCCCGGCACCAAGGCGTCCAGGCGGCTATTAACAACCCTGCCTGTTGTCCGCCACTGAAAGATTTGGACCACCCTTGAGTGCCAACACGCTTGGACAATTAGCCAAACTGAGCCAACTCGGCAAAGTTGCTGAATACCAGGAGCAGTTTCTGCAACTTCTTTGCCGGTGCGATCCAATGAGTGATAAGAGCGCAATGAACCTGTTCACAGCGGGCCTCCAACAACCATTGAGGTCTGATGTGGAACTACAGAAGCCATCGTCATTGGAAGATGCCATGAGCTTAGCTCGGGCATTTGAACAGCGCAGTACCTTCACCCATGAAAGCAGACAACGTGTCTTCCACACTGTTCCAGTAACCAGAGAAAAGAATGATGCAACAATCACTGCTGAGCATAACTCATCTGCAGGGAATACACGGCGTGTTTTTAAATTTCTTTCTAGAGAAGAGATGGCAGATCGACGGGCTAAAGGTCTTTGTTATAACTGCGATGAGAAATTCTATGTTGACCACAAGAAAACGTGCCCCAAGCTCTTTCATATCACGCTGGATCTTGAAGGGGGAGACAACTTATATTCACTGGAAGATTATGAACAGCAGCCTGAAATTTCATTATACGCCATCACTGGTATTCAAAATCGAGATTCCATGAGAATTCCTATTCAGATTGGGGGCCAGCGCCTTATTGCATTGATAGATTCAGGCTCCACACATAACTTCATATCAGAAGCAGCAGCTCGTCAGGCTGGATTATGCCTTGCTTCAGAGCATGGGCTTAAAGTAACAGTGGTCAACGGTGATAAGGTTGAAAGTCCAGGTTTCTGCCATAATGTAAGAGCACAGATCAAGGACACTACTTTTCATATTGACCTCTATGTGATACTACTGGGAGATCATGATGTAGTCTTGGGGGTACAATGGCTGAGGACATTGGGACCAATTCTATGGGACTTCGACACTATGACTATGCCCTTTTGGCAAAATCAGCAGCAGATTATTTGGGAGGGACTTCCTGCACATAAATTGTTCAAACAACACCATCAGTCCTGCTCCATGCTGGAATAATTTTGTGCACTTTAGCATCTTTGAATGGTCTTGTACTTTAGCATCTTTGCATGGTCTTTGTGGCCCCAATTAGGACAACATTTTAAGAACACTAGGACATCATATTAATGACACTAGAACAATATCTTAAGGACAGCTAGGACAACACTTTAAGGACAGCATATTAGGACAACATCTAAGCATCTTAGACTAGCATCTTTGTGGCATATGCTTGGCTGCTATGGCAGCTATAAATATGTAACCCCAACCCCTAGGTTGGGCATGGCATTTTGTGAGAAATAAACAAGAAAAATTGCCCCAACTCTAGTGTCATCCTCTCTTTCAATGAGAGTAAGGATTTAACTAGTAGCACTTGGTATCAGAGCCGTTCTATCTTGCAACCTAAACATCTCTTGCTCATCTCCTTTCCGCGCCTCTCTCTGTGCGCAACCGACAGCAGGAACACCGACTGTTCAAGCTCATCCCTCTCCTGCATAGAGGAGCAACAACTTGTCTTCTCCACATAGCATCCCCCACTAGTGCGCCATGTACGACGGACTGTCTCAGCGCTCGGTAGCCTCGAGCGCGCGACAGGCAGAGGTCGCCGCGGTAGAGGAGCGCGAGCGAGCGGCGACAGAGATTGTGGCGATAGCGACAATGGCGACAAGGTTGGCAGCGACAGAACTGGCAGCAGCGAGGGCCGAACTGGAAGCAGCAACGACGGCGGCTGTGGCGCGCGCGGCAGTAGCGGAGCTGGAGGCTCTGCGCGGTAGTAGCTCCAGCGTCTCTATCGATGGCGGCGCCAACGATGAGCTCAGGCTGGCAAGGGAGGTGGCGCGATCACAGGAGGTGCAGCGGGCAGCCGCGCGCTCCAATGGCGCGACAGCCGCAACCCAAACGGGCGCAAACGCGTCGGTAGCGCTCCCGGCGGCGGCGACTGGGTCGACGGAGAATGCGGCCATTACAGGCGACGCGATTCTCCCTCCTCGGACAGGTACCATGGACACCACGGGGTCCAGGCAATTGTCAGGGACATCGGTCCCGGCGGTGGGTGGCCGATCCTCAGCAAGACCAACTACATCGAGTGGGCCGCGGTGATGAGGGTACGACTATAGGTGCAACACATGTGGGAAGCAGTTCGGTACGACGACGTCGACTACCACGAGGATCGACGGGCGCTGGATGCCCTCATTTCTACAGTCCCGCCCGAGATGCAGTTCTCGCTTTCTAAGAAGCAGACTGTCAAGGAGGCCTGGGATGCCATCGCTGCGGCACGCATCGACAGCGATCGCGCCCGCAAGGCCACATTGCAGGCGCTTCGCAAGGAGTGGGAGAACCTGACCTTCGAGCCAGTTGAGGACGTTGATGACTTTGCACTCCGTCTCAACACTTTGTTGCAGAAGTTGGTGTAGTTCGGCGACGAAACCTATGACGAGGAGAGAGTTGTCGAGAAGCTCTTCCGTTGCATCCCCGAGAAGTACAAGCAGATCGCTCACTCGATCGAGTCTCTGCTGGACCTCTTCACGATGTCAATCGAAGAGGCGATATGTCTCCTCAAAGTCGTCGACAGCGACGAACCACTACCTCTCTCGGGGCCTATCACCATTGGTGGGAAGCTTCATCTCACTCGCGAGTAGTGGGAGGCTGGCCAGGGTGATTGGAAGAAGGGGGAGTCCTCTTCCTTGGCAGGCGGCCGCAAGCGTGGCAAGTCGCGCAAGGGGCGCGAAGGTGCCCAGGTCGGGGCGCAAGGACGTGCACAGGGTGGCGCCTGCGGAGGCGCCCAGGGCGGCGCCACTGGCAAAAAGCTGGCACAAGACGACACCTGCCACAACTGTAGCAAGCTTGGTCATTGGACCGGGGAGTGTCGGCAGCCACAATGTGGCCAGGCCCACGTTGCACAAGTGGAGGAGGAGATCCACGTCGCACAGGTGGAGGAGCCAGCTTTGCTCCAGGCACACGGATGCAGACCACGTTGCACAGGTGGAGGAGTCAGCTTTGCTCCTGGCACATGGATGCATCAAGCCACCTCTAGTGGCATCGACCGTTGTAGCTCTCTTTCATCTTGATGAGCCAAGAGCACACACTTTCCTCAGCGACGGCTCTAGCAACGAAGACTGACGGGTGGTGCCTCGGCACTGGCGCCACCCATCACATGACCGGTCGACGGGAGTTCTTCGCTTAGCTTGACCCCAATGTCCGAGGCTCCGTCAAGTTTGGTGACGCCTCCGACGTGGAGATCAAGGGTGTCGGCTCTGTGATCCTCAGCGTCGAGTCTGGTGAGCACAGATGTCGGAGTCTACTACATCCCCACGTTGAGAAACTCCATCATCAACTTGGGATAGCTGGATGAGAACGGTTCGCGCGTGGATATTAAGGACAGAGTCATGAGGATTTGGGATCGCCATCGTCACCTTCTTGCCAAGATAACCAGAGGCACCAATCGACTCTATGTCCTTAACGTGCAGGTAGCACAGCCTGTCTGCCTTGCCACTCATCGGGACGATGAGGCATGGCAGTGGCACGAGCGCTTTGTGCATCTTCACCTCGAGACCCTGAAGCAACTCAGTGTCAAAGAGATGGTGCGAGGCATGCCATGCCTTGACCATGTGGAGCAGCTCTGCAACGTCTGCGTGTTGACGAAGCAGAGGCGGCTTCCTTTTCCCAGCAGTCGAGCTTTCGAGCCAAGGAGTGGCTCGAGCTCGTGCACGGGGACTTGTGTGGCCTGGTGACACCGACTACACCAGGAGGACGACACTACTTCCTGCTGCTCGTCGACGACCTCTCCCGCTATATGTGGGTCATGGTCCTTGGCAGCAAGGGAGAGGCTGCAAATGCCATCAGGCGCGCGCAGGCCATTGCGGAGGCGGATTGCGGCCGCAAGCTACGCGTGCTGCACACCGACAACGACGGCGAATTCACGGCGACTGAATTCGCGTCGTACTGCGCGAATGAGGGTGTTCAACACCACTACTCCGCGCCGTACAGCCCGCAGCAGAACAGCGTCGTCGAGCGGCGCAACCAGACGGTTTGGAGATGACTCAGGCCCTCCTCAAGCAGAGGGGAATGCCGACTGTCTTCTGGGAAGAGGCGGTGATGACGACTGTTTACATCCTCAACCATTCGCCTACCAAGGCTCTCCACGACAGGACGCCGTACGAGGCTTGGTATGGGCGCAAGCCGACGGTGTCTCACCTACGGGTGTTCGGCTGCCTCGCGTTCGCCAAGAAGCTTGGCTACATCGGCAAGCTCGACGACAAGAGCACTTCGGGGGTGTTCATCGGCTACGCGAGGGCTCGAAGGCCTACCTCATTCTCGACCCAGAGACACAGCGTGTGCGCACGACGCACGAAGTTGTGTTCGACGAAGGGCGAGGATGGGCATGGGACAAGGCGGTGGACGACTGCTCGATTCTGATGAACGACGACTTCATCGTTGAGTACGTCTACTTCAAGGGAGCTGGGGGAGTAGGCAGCTCTTCTCCACCAAGCGTGTCTACCCCAACCCCTGAGCGTCCACCTCAGCCGGCGACCCCATGCACTCCAGCACCGACGGCCACTCCCCTTGGCACGTCCACCCCGTCACCAGCTCGTGTCGAGCACGACCCGGTGGAGTTCGCTACTCTGCTCTCCCACGACGAGGAGTGCCTTGACGCGTGCTACGACGGCGAGGTAAGATGGAGAACATTCTCGACGACCAGCCAGTGTCGGGACTGGTCCCTCACGATCTGGATGATCCTGATCTGGAGGCGCAATCAGTGTTGTGAATTACCACCTGGACACCTAGGCGCCAGCCAGGCGACTGGACGACTAGGCGCCTAGGCGCCCGCCTAGGCGACGTCCAGGCGACCAAGGCGCCCAGACAGTTCTGCAGACTGGACAATGAGTTTTCAGTGTTTCAGACAAGAATTTTCAGACTTCAGGCAATGTAATATTAGAGTTATAGACAATGTATTGATGTATCAATGTATATGTATCAATTTATGACATATCTATAGTATGAATATGTATGAATGATGAATGATGAATGAATAAAATATTTTTTCGAAGCAAAATTCTGGACAGCAAGTATTATACAGCAGATTGCAAGTTTGCAACATACATGAAGGCATGAAAATCAGATCAGATTATCAGAGAAGCAACTATGCAAGCAACAAGATGACAACTAAAAATAAGTTCATAGTTTCTATTAGGAGCTGAATTTTTACTCTCATTGAAGAGAGGATGACACTAGAGAGTTGGGGCAATTTTCTTATCTACTCCTCACACAATGCCATACCAACCCAAGGGGTTGAGGCTACATATTTATAGCAGTCCAAGGACAGCCAACCAGCCAAGCATATGCCTTCTTGCTAGTCCAAGATGCCATGCAAGGTGCTGTCCTAAAGATGCTAACAACCGTCCTAAAAGCAGTCAAGATGCTGCTGTCCTAATTGCTGTCCTAAAAGCAGTCAAGATGCTGTCCTCTAGTCTTAGATGAGTACAACAAGGACCAAAGACCAAGGACTAAGGTACAACAAACTAAGGACAAGGGTACAAGGGACTAGGGGACCAAAGACCAAATGACTACAAGACTTATTCCATCATTCTCCTCCTAAGTCTTGTACGTCGGCTTCTGGGAGGGTTGGACCATCCCAATCCTGGAGCAAAGTTCAATGAACTTGAGCCTCCCAAGGGGCTTGGTGAGCAGGTTCGCAAGTTGGTCCTTGGTGTTGATGTAGATCGCCTTGATGCTACCTTCCTCCAAGCAGCCTTGGATGAAGTGGTACCTCACCCGGATGTGTTTGCTCCGTTCATGGAAAACGGGGTTCTTTGCGAGGGCCAGAGCAGACACGTTGTCCACCCTGAGTTCCACCGCTCCAGTGTCTCTGCCGATGAGATCACCAAGCAGTCGAACAAGCCAGAGTGCCTGAGTCGAAGCGGTGGAGGCCGCTATGTACTCGGCCTCGCAACTGGACATGGCCACCACCTGCTGCTTGACCGACTGCCAGCTAACAAGGCACTTGCCGAAGAAGAAGAGGATCCCGCTCGTGCTTTTGTTGGTGTCGATGTCGCCGGCGTGGTCGCTGTCGCTGTACCCGACAAGGTGTGCCTCTCCAGGACACCTCGAGTAGTGGAGGCCGTGATCAAGAGTCCCTGCAACATAGCGGATGATCCTCTTCACAGCCTGCTGGTGCTCCGTCGTCGGTCGCTGCAAGAACCGACTAACGTAGCCGACGGAGAATGCCAAGTCCGGCCGTGTGTGGGCGAGGTAGCGAAGGCTCCCCACAAGACGCCGGTACTGTGTAGCGTCCACCTCCTCCGCCGTGCTGTCGCGGCTCAGCTTCAGCCTCTCCTCCATCGGAGTGAGGGCTGGGTTACAGTTTGTGAGCCCAGCTAGCTCAACAATGCACCTGGCGTAGGCGGTCTGTCGAAGCGTGATCCCGGAGTCGGCCTGGTGCACCTCAATTCCTAGGTAGAAGGAGAGGGAGCCCAGGTCACTCATCTGGAAAGTGGCTTTCATCTCTTCCTTGAACGCTGCCACCTCCACCTCCTTGGTGCCGGTGATCACCAAGTCGTCGACGTAGACACCCACCAGTAGGGTGTTTCCTCTATTGCCCCGCCGGTAGATGGCCGCCTCGTGCGGGCATTGCTTGAAGCCCATCCTCTTGAGCGTGGAATCCAACTTGGCATTCCACGCCCGTGGTGCCTGCCGCAAGCCGTAGAGGGCCTTCCGCAGGCGCAACACCTTGCCCTCCTTGCCAGGGAGCGCAAACCCCGGCGGTTGGTGTACGTAGACCTCCTCCAAGTCGCCGTTGAGGAACGCCGACTTGACGTCCATGTGCTGGACACGCCAGCCTTCTTGGGCAGCCAGCGCAAGAAGGAGTCGCACGGATTCCATTCGTGCCACGGGGGCAAAGGCATCGTCGAAGTCGATCCCCCCCTGCTGCACGAAGCCGCGTGCCACCAAGCGAGCCTTGTGCTTGACAATGGCGCCGACTTCATCCCTCTTCAACTTGAACACCCACTTAAGGGTGATCGCGCGGTGACCGCGAGGGAGGTCAGCAAGCTCCCAAGTGCGGTTCGTCTCAACCGCGTCCATCTCCGACTGCATCGCGGCACGCCATGCTGCGTGTTTCTCGGCCTCCGCGAAAGACCGAGGCTCGCCGTCGTCGCACGCAAGGTGCAACTGTGCCTCCTGATCTTGATCATCCAGATCGTGAGGGGCCAATCCCGGCACCGGCTAGTCGCCGAGAATGTTCTCCATCTTGCGATACCACAACTGCTCGCCGTCGTAGCACCTGTCGAGGCGCTCCTCGTCGTGGGAGAGCGGAGTGACAAACTCCACTGGGTCGTGCTCGACACGAGCTGGCGACGGAGTGGACGTGGCCGGAGGGGTGGTCGTCGGTGCTGGAGTGCGTGGGGTCGCCGGCTGAGGTGGAGGTGGACACTCTGGGGCAGGGGTAGACACGCTCGGTGGAGAAGAGCTGCCTACTCCCCCAGCTCCCTTGAAGTAGACGTAGTCAACGATGAAGTCGTCGTTCGTCGAGGTCGAACTATCGTCCACCGCCTTGTCCCATGCCCATCCTCGCCCTTCGTTGAACACAACGTCGCGCATCGTGCACACATGCTGTGTCTCTGGGTCGAGAATGCGGTAGGCCTTCGAGCCCTCCGCGTAGCCAATGAACACCCCGGGGGTGCTCCTGTCGTCAAGCTTGCCGATCTGGCCAAGCTCCTTGGCGAACGCGAGGCAGCCGAAGACCCGTAGATGAGAGACCGCCGGCTTGCACCCATACCAAGCCTCGTACGGCGTCCTGCCGTGGAGGGCCTTGGTGGGCGAACGGTTGAGGATGTAGACGGCGGTCACCACCGCCTCTCCCCAAAAGACAGCCGACATTCCCCTCTACTTGAGGAGGGCCTGAGTCATCCCCACAACTGTCTGGTTGCGCCGCTCGACGACGTCGTTCTGCTGCGGGCTGTAGGGCGCGGAGTAGTGGCGCTGAACACCCTCATCCGCGCAATACGACGCGAATTCAGCCACCGTGAATTTGCCGCCGTTGTCGGTGCGGAGTACGCGCAGCTTGCGGCCGCACTCCGCCTCCGCAGTGGCCTGTGCACGCCTCATGGCGTTCGCAGCCTCTCCCTTGCTGTCAAGGACCACCACCCACATGTAGCGGGAGAGGTCGTCGACGAGCAGCAGGAAGTAGCGTCGTCCTCCTGGTGTAGCCGGTGTCACCGGGCCACACAAGTCCCCGTGAACGAGCTCGAGCCGCTCCTTGGCTCGAAAGCTTGACTGCTGGGGAAAAGGAAGCCGCCTCTGCTTCGTCACCACGCAGACGTCGCAGAGCTGCTCCACGTGGTCAAGGCATGGCATGCCTCGCACCATCTCCTTGGCACTGAGCTGCTTCAGGGCCTCGAAGTGAAGGTGCCCAAAACGCTCGTGCCACTGCCATGCCTCGTCCTCCCGACGAGTGGTAAGACAGACGGGCTGTGCTACCTGCACGTGAATGACATATAGTCGATTGGTGCCTCTAGTTACCTTGGCAAGAAGGCGACAATGGCAATCCCAAATCCTCATGACTCCGTCCTTGATCTCCACGTGCGAACCACTCTCATCCAGCTGTCCCAAGTTGATGATGGAGTTTCGCAACGCGGGGATGTAGTAGACTCCGACGAGCAACTTGTGCTCACCGGACTTAGCGCTGAGGAGGACGGAGCCAACACCCTTGATCTCCACGCCGAAGGCGTCACCAAACTTGACGGAGCCTCGAACATTGGGATCAAGCTCGGCGAAGAACTCCCGTCGATCGGTCATGTGATGGGTGGCGCCGGTGTCGAGGCACCACCCGCCAGTCTTGTCGTTGCTGGAGCCGTCGCCGAGGAGAGCGTGTGCTCTCGGCTCATCAAGATGAAAGAGAGCCGCTGCGGTCGATGCCGCTAGAGGTGGCTTGATGCCTCCATGTGCCATGAGCAAAGCTGGCTCCTCCTCCACCTGTGCGACGTGGGCCTCCTCCTCCACTTGTGCGACGTGGGCCAGACCACGTCGTGGCTGTCGACACTCCCTGGCCCAATGACTAAGCTTGCCACAGTTGTGGCAGGTGTCGTCTCGTGTCGGCTTGTGGTTGCCGGCGGCACCGTCCTGGGCGCCTCCGCGGGCACGTCCTTGCGCACTGGCCTGGGCGCCTCCGCGCCCCTTGCGCGGCTTGCCGTGCTTGCGGCCGTCTGTCGAGGAAGAGGACTCCCCCTTCTTCCGGTCACCCTGGCCAGCCTCCCACTGCTCGCGAGTGAGATGAAGCTTCCCGCCAATGGTGATAGGCCCCGAGAGAGGATGTGGTTCGTCGCTGTCGACGACCTTGAGGCGACCTATCGCCTCCTCGATCGACATTATGGAGAGGTCCAGCAGAGACTCGATCGAGCGAGCGATCTGCTTGTACTTCTCGGGGATGCAACGGAAGAGATTCTCGACAGCTCTCTCCTCGTCGTAGGTGTCGTCGCCGAACTGCTCCAACTTCTGCAACAAAGTGTTGAGACGGAGAGCAAAGTCATCGACGTCCTCACCTGGCTTAAAGGCCAGGTTCTCCCACTCCTTGTGAAGCGCCTGCAGTGTGGTCTTGCGGGCGTGGTCGCTGCCGATGCGTGCCGCAGCGATGGCATCCCAAGCCTCCTTAGCAGTACGCTTCTTGGAAAGCGAGAACTGCATCTCGGGCGGGACTGCAACAATGAGGGCATCTAGCGCCCGTCGATCCTCGTAGTAGTCGACGTCGCCGTACCGAACTGCTTCCCACATGTGTCGCACCTGGAGCCGCACCCTCATCACCGCAGCCCACTCGACGTAGTTGGTCTTGGTGAGGGTAGGCCACCCACCGTCGGGACAGACATCCCTAACAATGGTCTGGACCCCATGGTGTCCATGGTACCGATCTGGGGAGGGAGAACCGCGCTGCCTGTAACGGCCACGTTCTCCGTCGACTCCGCCGCCACCGCCGGGAGCGCCACCGGCACGTCCGCGTCGGCCTGGGCTGCGGCTATCGCGCCCATGGGGACGCGCGGCTACTCGATGCATCTCCTGTGCTCGCGCCACTTCCCTTGCCAACCTGAGCTCATCGTCGACGCCGCCGTCGACAGAGCCGCTGGAGCTACTGCCGCGCAGAGCCTCCAGCTCTGCTGCCGCTGCACGCGCTGCAGCCGCGGCCGCCGCTGCTTCCACTTCCGACCTCGCTGCTGCCAGTTCCGCCGCCGCCAACCTTGCCGCTAGTGCCGCCGTCGCCGCAGCCTCTGCCGCCGCTCGCTTCCGCTCCTCCGCCGCGGCGACCTCTATCTGTCGCGCGCTCGAGGCGACCGAACGCTGAGATTGTCCGTTGGACATCGCACACTAGTGGAGAGCTGGTGTGTGGGGAAGAGGGATGAGCTGGGGCAGCCGGTGTTCCTGCTACTGGTTGCGGACAGGGAGAGGCGCGGGAGGGAGATGAGCAAGAGATGTTTAGGCTACAGGATAGAACGGCTCTGATACAAAGTGTTAGGAGCTGAATTTTTACTCTCATTGAAGAGAGGATGACACTAGAGAGTTGGGGCAATTTTCTTGTCTATTCCTCACACAATGCCATACCAACGCAAGGGGTTGAGGCTACATATTTATAGCAGCCCAAGGGCAGCCAACCAGCCAAGCATATGCTTTCTTGCTAGTCCAAGATGCCATGCAAGGTGCTGTCCTAAAGATGCTAACAACCGTCCTAAAAGCAGTCAAGATGCTGCTGTCCTAACTGCTGTCCTAAAAGCAGTCATGATGCTGTCCTCTAGTCTTAGATGAGTACAACAAGGACCAAAGACCAAGGACTAAGGTACAACAAACTAAGGACAAGGGTACAAGGGACTAGGGGACCAAAGACCAAATGACTACAAGACTTATTCCATCAGTTTCATACATCAGACATCACATACACTGATACACATACACATAGTCATAGAGAAATAAGTTCACACATGTGACACATGACATATCACTCATAGTCCATACATAAATAAATATGTCCAACAAAGATCACACATAGACATAGATAAATAAGTCCACAAAAGCAAAGATAATTATTCATTGTTCAACTTCAAACTTCAAGTCCTCAAAGCTCCTAATCAATGCCAAGCTCGATATCATTTGGGTTGAACTCATTTGCCTCATCTTGAGCATTCTCAATAGAAGGAAGGGGTGGTGGTGCACCAAAGTCATCTTCAACATCAAGATCATCAATCACCACATCATTGTGTTCATCCATTTCTTCCTCATCCAAACTTTGTTCTTCCTCACTAGTAGAGGACCTAGAAGTAGTTGGCCTTGAGGTAAAAGGTGCATGACGCCTACGATGATATGTTGCGGTCACCCTAGGCAAATTACGCCCTTCAAGTGATCTTGATGCACCAATAGCATCATCAACATGAGACCAAAGAAGATATTCACCGGAATGAACTTCATTGGTGTTCATTTGGACCCATTCATTATCCCATTGAAAATCTTCTAAAATCAAAGGGTTGTAAGCTCTCCCTTCCTCACGCCTCTTCTTGAATCTTTCCATTATCTTCATGTTATATTGAATGTACACCAAATCACTTGACCTTTGGTGCTCCAACCGGTTCCTTCTCTCGGTATGGAACTAAATAAGACAATGACAATGAAATATATAATATAAGTAACATGCATTTCATATAGTATTAGTAACTAACATGCTTGAGTACTTACAAATGAGAATACACTCCAATTACGTTCGCAACCGGAGGCGGAGCAATAAAGACCTAATATGCGTCTTGCAATATTTTGAAGCTCCATATTAAGTCCACCAAAAGCATCCCACCAATCCACTACAATAGTAATGTCTATGTTAGATGACAATAATATTATATGAAACTTGTAAGCATTGGGACAAATACTCACAAGGGTTTTTTGTATTTTGTTGCATGATTGCAAGTTGCTTTGAAAAGCTCCTCCTCATCTTCTCATAGTCATCCACTTGATCACTTATTTTTCCAAGCAACTCATCATCATCACGAACCATCTTCTCAAGCACATCATTGAATTGAATTCGGAGCCTAGAAGCATACTCCACATCATTTGCTCGAATGTTAAAGAACCTATTGGGATTGAGAAACAAGGCTGCCCCATAAAGCTTTTGATCCATTTGAGTCACCCACCTCTTCTCAATGATGTCCATCACTTTCTTAAGTAATGAAGGCTTCAAGTGTGGTACTTATCTTGTTCCTAGCAAGATCCATAGCCGTAGCAATCCCAGGCATAGCACGAGTCTCATCACCATCAGCAATCCTCAAAGCAACTAGCAATGGTTGAGATGCTCTAATGCAATCCTCAACTGAGTTCCAGAATTGTATAGAGAGTAAGGTATCACAAACCTTTTTCCCTACCTCAGTTGAAGCCAATCTGCATCTACTCCAATCCTCACTCACAAATAGTTGCCTCAAAGCATCCTTAAACTTGTACATGCACCGCAAAGTGAGGAAAGAAGTTGCAAATCGAGTGGCAGCGGGTCTCACCAAATCTTTCCTTCCTGTCTTCTCCCTCATTGCATCTAAGATCCTCCCATGCCTGTATATGAAGGTAGTGACAACTTGAGCTTGATTTATAGCCTTCTTGAACTGTGGTATAATCTTTCCAATATCTTGTAGCATGAGGTTCAAGCAATGAGCAGCACACGGAGTCCAAAATATGGTTGGATATTTCTCAATAACCAACCTACAAGCAGCTTTGAAGTTTGCACCATTGTCAGTGACAATCTGAACCACATTCTGTGTACCCACCTTCTCAACAATCCTCTTTATCAAAGATGCTAACATCCTTGCATCTGCAACTTCAGATGATGCATTTACAGACTCCAAGAAACATGTGCCTTCTGGACAATTGACAAGAAAGTTAATCAAATGTCTCCTCCTCGTGTCCGTCCACCCATCACACATTAAGGTGCAACCATATTTCTTCCACTCCACTTCAAGCTTTTCGACCCGAGCTTGAATCTTAGACTTTGCCTTTTGAAGCAAAGGCACCCTCAACTGATACTTCGAAGGAGGTCTCAACCCAGGACCATATTGTCCAATGGACTCCAACATCACCTCAAAGCTTCTAGCATCAACAACATTAAATGAGACACTGGCCTCATAAAAGAAATCAGCAATATGTTGCCATGCAGCCTCCTTTTCTTCTTTAGTTCTCATACAATGCTCAATGCTAGTCTGAGATGGTTGCTTTGAATGTCTTTCTTCAACCACCTCTTCTGGTGTTTTCTTGATTATTGATGCAACAGACTTAGTCACTTTAGCCTCTTTAGCAACAGTCTTGAAAGCAATAGTGGATTGCTCCTCTTAGCTGCAGTCCCGGAACTTGGGACGGGCTTGGAGGAGTGACAGGAAGAAGCCCTGGATGATCCTGCTGGAGCCCTCTCTACCTCATCCTCATCTCTATGATGCTCATCCTCCTCATGTTCCTCATCCTCATCCTCATCTAACACAATCTTCAGCGATCTTGCGGTTTTCTTGATTTAGTCATTCATCTCCTTCATTATTGCCGTAGTGGTTTTTGGACATTTTCCAACATCCCCAAACCCGGCGGCAAGGTGTTGCTTCAATCTTTTGATGCCCGAATGAACTTGCTTCCCACAAAGACTGCATTGCACCAAGTCTTTATTGATGGAATAAGTCTTGTAGTCCTTTGGTCTTTGGTCCCCTAGTCCCTTGTACCCTTGTCCTTAGTTTGTTGTACCTTAGTCCTTTGGTCTTTGGTCCTTGTTGTACTCATCTTAGACTAGAGGACAGCATCTTGACTGCTTTTAGGACGGTTGTTAGCATCTTTAGGACAGCACCTTGCATGGCATCTTGGACTAGCAAGAAGGCATATGCTTGGCTGGTTGGCTGCCCTTGGGCTGCTATAAATATGTAGCCTCAACCCCTTGGGTTGGTATGGCATTGTGTGAGGAATAGACAAGAAAATTGCCCCAACTCTCTAGTGTCATCCTCTCTTCAATGAGAGTAAAAATCCAGCTACTAACACTTGGTATCAAAGCCGTTCTGTCCTGTAGCCTAAACATCTCTTGCTCATCTCCCTCCCGCGCCTCTCCCTGTCCGCAACCGGTAGCAGGAACACCGGCTGCCCCAGCTCATCCCTCTTCCCCACACACCAGCTCCCCACTAGTGCGCGATGTCCGACGGACAGTCTCAGCGTTCGGTCGCCTCGAGCGCGCGGCAGACGGAGGTCGCCGCGGCGGAGGAGCGCGAGCGAGCGGCGGCAGAGGCTGCGGCGACGGCGGCACTAGCGGCAAAGTTGGCGGCGGCGGAACTGGCAGCAGCGAGGGCGGAAGTGGAAGCAGCGGCGGCGGCAGCTGTAGCGCGTGCAGCGGCAGCAGAGCTGGAGGCTCTGCGCGGCAGTAGCTCCAGCGGCTCTGTCGACGGCGGCGTCGACGATGAGCTCAGGTTGGCAAGGGAAGTGGCGCGAGCACAGGAGATGCATCGAGTAGCCGCGCGTCCCCATGGGCGCGATAGCCGCAGCCCAGGCCGACGCGGACGTGCCGGTGGCGCTCCCGGCGGCGGCGGCGCAGTCGACGGAGAACGCGGCCGTTACAGGCAGCGCGGTTCTCCCTCCCCAGATCGGTACCATGGACACCATGGGGTCCAGGCCATTGTCAGGGATGTCGGTCCCGGCGGTGGGTGGCCTACCCTCACCAAGACCAACTACGTGGAGTGGGCCGCGGTGATGAGGGTGCGGCTCCAGGTGCGACACATGTGGGAAGCAGTTCGGTACGGCGACGTCGACTACTACGAGGATCGACGGGCGCTGGATGCCCTCATTGCTGCAGTCCCGCCCGAGATGCAGTTCTCGCTTTCCAAGAAGCGGACTGCTAAGGAGGCTTGGGACGCCATCGCTGCGGCACGCATCGGCAGCGACCGCGCCCGCAAGACCACGCTGCAGGCGCTTCGCAAGGAGTGGGAGAACCTGGCCTTTAAGCCAGGTGAGGACGTCGATGACTTTGCTCTCCGTCTCAACACTTTGTTGCAGAAGTTGGAGCAGTTCGGCGACGACACCTACGACGAGGAGAGAGCTGTCGAGAAGCTCTTCCGTTGCATCCCCGAGAAGTACAAGCAGATCGCTCGCTCGATCGAGTCTCTGCTGGACCTCTCCACAATGTCGATTGAAGAGGCGATAGGTCGCCTCAAGGTCGTCGACAGCAACGAACCACAGCCTCTCTCGGGGCCTATCACCATTGGCGGGAAGCTTCATCTCACTCGCGAGCAGTGGGAGGCTAGCCAGGGTGACCGGAAGAAGGGGGAGTCCTCTTCCTCGACAGGCGGCCGCAAGCGCGGCAAGCCGCGCAAGGGGCGCGGAGGCGCCCAGGCCGGGGCGCAAGGAAGTGCCCGCGGAGGTGCCCAGGGCGGTGCCGCCGGCAACCACAGGCCGGCACGAGACGACACCTGCCACAACTGTGGCAAGCTTGGTCATTGGGCCAGGGAGTGTCGACAGCCACGACGTGGTCAGGCCCACGTCGCACAAGTGGAGGAGGAGGCCCA
Organism: Tuctoria greenei; assembly: GCA_036927565.1. Classification (NCBI taxonomy): domain Eukaryota; kingdom Viridiplantae; phylum Streptophyta; class Magnoliopsida; order Poales; family Poaceae; genus Tuctoria; species Tuctoria greenei. The sequence goes on along the minus strand of JAYESD010000006.1, from coordinate 39,761,249 downwards.
CGTCGCACAGGTGGAGGAGGAGCCAGCTTTGCTCATGGCACATGGAAGCATCAAGCCACCTCTAGCGGCATCGACCGCAGCGGCTCTCTTTCATCTTGATGAGCCGAGAGCACACGCTCTCCTCGGCGACGGCTCCAGCAACGACAAGACTGACGGGTGGTGCCTCGACACCGGCGCCACCCATCACATGACCGGTCGACGGGAGTTCTTCGCCGAGCTTGATCCCAATGTCCGAGGCTCCGTCAAGTTTGGTGACGCCTCCGGTGTGGAGATCAAGGGTGTTGGCTCCGTCCTCCTCAGCGCTAAGTCCGGTGAGCACAAGCTGCTCGTCGGAGTCTACTACATCCCCGCGTTGCGAAACTCCATCATCAGCTTGGGACAGCTGGATGAGAGTGGTTCGCGCGTGGAGATCAAGGACGGAGTCATGAGGATTTGGGATCGCCATTGTCGCCTTCTTGCCAAGGTAACTAGAGGCACCAATCGACTCTATGTCCTTCACGTGCAGGTAGCACAGCCTGTCTGTCTTGCCACTCGTCGGGAGGATGAGGCATGGCAGTGGCACGAGCGCTTTGGGCACCTTCACTTCGAGGCCCTGAAGCAGCTCAGTGCCAAGGAGATGGTGCGAGGCATGCCATGCCTTGACCACGTGGAGCAGCTCTGTGACGTCTGCGTGGTGACGAAGCAGAGGCGGCTTCCTTTTCCCCAGCAGTCGAGCTTTCGAGCCAAGGAGCGGCTCGAGCTCGTTCACGGGGACTTGTGTGGCCCGGTGACACCGGCTACACCAGGAGGACGACGCTACTTCCTGCTGCTCGTCGACGACCTCTCCCGCTACATGTGGGTGGTGGTCCTTGGCAGCAAGGGAGAGGCTGCGAACGCCATCAGGCGTGCGCAGGCCACTGCGGAGGCGGAGTGCGGCCGCAAGCTGCGCGTGTTGCGCACCGACAACGGCGGCGAATTCACGGCGGCTGAATTCGCGTCGTATTGCGCGGATGAGGGTGTTCAGCGCCACTACTCCGCGCCCTACAGCCCGCAGCAGAACGGCGTCGTCGAGCGGCGCAACCAGACGGTTGTGGGGATGACTCGGGCCCTCCTCAAGCAGAGGGGAATGCCGGCTGTCTTTTGGGGAGAGGCGGTGGTGACCGCCGTCTACATCCTCAACCGTTCGCCCACCAAGGCCCTCCACGGCAGGACGCCGTACGAGGCTTGGTATGGGCGCAAGCCGGCGGTCTCTCATCTACGGGTGTTCGGCTGCCTCGCGTTCGCCAAGGAGCTTGGCCAGATCGGCAAGCTCGACGACAGGAGCACCCCCGGGGTGTTCATCGGCTACGCGGAGGGCTCGAAGGCCTACCGCATTCTCGACCCAGAGACACAGCGTGTGCGCACGACGCGCGACGTTGTGTTCAACGAAGGGCGAGGATGGGCATGGGACAAGGCGGTGGACGATAGTTCGACCTCGACGAACGAGGACTTCATCGTCGACTACGTCTACTCCAAGGGAACTGGGGGAGTAGGCAGCTCTTCTCCACCGAGCGTGTCTACCCCTGCCCCAGAGCGTCCACCTCCACCTCAGCTGGCGACCCCACGCACTCCAGCACCGACGGCCACCCCTCCGGCCACGTCCACTCCGTCACCAGCTTGTGTCGAGCACGACCCAGTGGAGTTTGTCACTCCGCTCTCCCACGACGAGGAGCGCCTCGACAGGTGCTACGACGGCGAGCAGTTGTGGTATCGCAAGATGGAGAACATTCTCGGCGACCAGCCGGTGCCGGGACTGGCCCCTCACGATCTGGATGATCAAGATTCGGAGGCGCAGTTGCACCTTGCGTGCGACGACGGCGAGCCTCGGTCTTTCGCGGAGGCCGAGAAACACGCGGCATGGCGTGCCGCGATGCAGTCGGAGATGGATGCGGTTGAGACGAACCGCACTTGGGAGCTTGCTGACCTCCCTCGCGGTCACCGTGCGATCACCCTTAAGTGGGTGTTCAAGCTGAAGAGGGATGAAGCCGGCGCCATCGTCAAGCACAAGGCTCGCTTGGTGGCACGCGGCTTCGTGCAGCAGGAGGGGATCGACTTCGACGATGCCTTTGCCCCCGTGGCACGGATGGAATCCGTGCGACTCCTTCTTGCGCTGGCTGCTCAAGAAGGCTGGCGTGTCCAGCACATGGACGTCAAGTCGGCGTTCCTCAACGGTGACTTGAAGGAGGAGGTCTACGTACACCAGCCGCCAGGGTTTGCGCTCCCTGGCAAGGAGGGCAAGGTGTTGCGCCTGCGCAAGGCCCTCTATGGCTTGCGGCAGGCACCACGGGCGTGGAATGCCAAGTTGGATTCCACGCTCAAGAGGATGGGCTTCGGGCAATGCCCACACGAGGCGGCCATCTACCGGCGGGGCAATGGAGGAAACACCCTACTGGTGGGTGTCTACGTCGACGACTTGGTGATCACCGGCACCAAGGAGGCGGAGGTGGCAGCGTTCAAGGAAGAGATGAAAGCCACTTTCCAGATGAGTGACCTGGGATCCCTCTCCTTCTACCTAGGAATTGAGGTGCACCAGGCCGACTCCGGGATCACACTTCGACAGACCGCCTACGCCAGGCGCATTGTTGAGCTAGCTGGGCTCACAAACTGCAACCCAGCCCTCACTCCGATGGAGGAGAGGCTGAAGCTGAGCCGCGACAGCACGGCGGAGGAGGTGGACGCTACACAGTACCGGCGTCTTGTGGGGAGCCTTCGCTACCTCGCCCACACACGGCCGGACTTGGCATTCTCCGTCGGCTACGTTAGTCGGTTCCTGCAGCGACCGACGACGGAGCACCAGCAGGCTGTGAAGAGGATCATCCGCTACGTTGCGGGGACTCTTGATCACGGCCTTCACTACTCGAGGTGTCCTGGAGAGGCACACCTTGTCGGGTACAGCGACAGCGACCACGCCGGCGACATCGACACCAGCAAAAGCACGAGCGGGATCCTCTTCTTCTTCGGCAAGTGCCTCGTTAGCTGGCAGTCGGTCAAGCAGCAGGTGGTGGCCATGTCCAGCTGCGAGGCCGAGTACATAGCGGCCTCCACCGCTTCGACTCAGGCGCTCTGGCTTGTTCGACTGCTTGGTGATCTACTCGGCAGAGACACTGGAGCGGTGGAGCTCAGGGTGGACAACGTGTCTGCTCTGGCCCTGGCAAAGAACCCCGTTTTTCATGAACGGAGCAAGCACATCCGGGTGAGGTATCACTTCATCCGAGTCTGCTTGGAGGAAGGTAGCATCAAGGCGATCTACATCAACACCAAGGACCAGCTTGCGGATCTGCTCACCAAGCCCCTTGGGAGGCTCAAGTTCATTGAACTTTGCTCCAGGATCGGGATGATCCAACCCTCCCAGAAGACGACGTACAAGACTTAGGGGGAGAATGATGGAATAAGTCTTGTAGTCCTTTGGTCTTTGGTCCCCTAGTCCCTTGTACCCTTGTCCTTAGTTTGTTGTACCTTAGTCCTTTGGTCTTTGGTCCTTGTTGTACTCATCTTAGACTAGAGGACAGCATCTTGACTGCTTTTAGGACGGTTGTTAGCATCTTTAGGACAGCACCTTGCATGGCATCTTGGACTAGCAAGAAGGCATATGCTTGGCTGGTTGGCTGCCCTTGGGCTGCTATAAATATGTAGCCTCAACCCCTTGGGTTGGTATGGCATTGTGTGAGGAATAGACAAGAAAATTGCCCCAACTCTCTAGTGTCATCCTCTCTTCAATGAGAGTAAAAATCCAGCTACTAACATTTATTAGATAAGTCCGGCCAAAAGCCATACTTCCATCCCGGATCTTTTGACTTCGCCTTCCTCTTTGGATCTTTTGAAGGATCGTACTCATTGGATGTTGGTTGAGAGCCACTCTCTGGCACCAGCGGCTGCAACATGCTTCCTCCAAGTTCATTGACATCATCCATCCCTAATCAAGACAATACAATGGTAATGACTATTGAGTACAATGGTAACAACTAACAATGCTGCTGCTCACTGCAGATTAGAGGCTAGACAAAGGATTAGAGGCAATCAAGACTAGACAGAGGATTAGAGGGAGGCAATCGAGAGAGAGAGGCGCTCACTGCAGATCAGAGGCGGAGGGACTGGCTGGCGGCGGAGGTAGCGACAGAGGAGCGCCAGGCTGGCGGCGCCGCGGCGGACTGGAGGCGATGGCGCGGCGGTGAAGATGGGGACGGCGGACTGGAGGCGGCCTCGGTGGCGCGACCGGCGGGCGACGGCGCACGGGTGCCGGGCGGGTGCGTCGGACGGGCGTCGGGGTCGGGCGATCCACGGGCGGTCGGACAGGAGTCCCGTGACGGCGGCTGGAACTCCCCTAGGTTACTTACTTTGATGGGCCTTGGGCCGTAAAATCTATTGGAAAAGTGTCTAGGCGCCGACCCAGGATGCCTGGACGGAGTGCCAGGACGCCTGAAGACGCCTGGGCGTCCCAGGCGGATGACTGGACGGTTCCAGGCGAGGCGACGCACCATGGCGTCCTCCCTGGACCGACTGGACGCCTAGGCGCCGCCTAGGCGTCGCCTGGATACCACTGGGCGCAGTTGCATCTTGCGTGTGACGATGGCGAGCCTTGGTCTTTCGTGGAGGCTGAGAAACACTTGGCATGGAGTGCCGCGATGTAGTCGGAGATGGACGCGGTGGAGATGTACTGCACTTGGGAGCTTGCTGACCTCCCTCGTGGTCACCGTGCGATCACCCTTAAGTGGGTGTTCAAGCAGAAGAGGAATGAAGCCGATGCCATCGTCAAGCACAAGGCTCGTTTTGTAGCATGCGCTTTCGTGCAGCAGGAGGGGATCGACTTCGACGATGCCTTTGCCTCCGTGGCACAGATGGAATTCGTGCGACTCCTCCTTGCGCTGGCTGCCCAAGAAGGCTGGCGTGTCCAACACATGGACATCAAGTCGGCATTACTCAACGACGACTTGAAGGAGGAGGTCTACGTACACCAACCGTTGGGGTTTGCGCTCCCTAGCAAGGAGGGCAAGGTGTTGCGCCTGCGCAAGACCCTCTATGGCTTGCGGTAGGCACTAAGGGCGTGGAATGCCAAGTTGGATTCCACGCTTAAGAGGATGGGCTTCGGACAATGCCTGCACGAAGCAGGTATCTACCGGCAGGGCAATGGAGGAAACACCCTATTGGTGGGTGTCTACGTCGACGACTTGGTGATCACCGGCACCAAGGATGCGGAGGTGGTAGCGTTCAAGGAAGAGATGAAAGTCACCTTCCAGATGAGTGACTACGCCAAGCGCATTGTCCGATGGAGGAAACGCTGAAGCTGAGCCGCGACAACATGACGGAGGAGGTGGACGCTACGCAATACCGGCATCTTGTGGGGAGCCTTCGCTACCTCACCCACACACGACCGGACTTGGCATTCTCCGTCGGCTACGTTAGTCGGTTCCTGCAGCGATCGACGATGGAGCACCAACAGGTTGTGAAGAGGAGATCATCTGCTATGTTGCGGGGACTCTGGACCACATCCTCTACTACCCGAGGTGCCCTGGAGAGGCACACCTTGTCGGATACAGCGACAACAACTACGCTGGCGACATCGACACCAGCAAGAGCACAAGCGTGATCCTCTTCTTCTTCTTCGTAAGTGCCTTGTTAGCTGGCAGTTGGTCAAGCAGCAGATGGTGGCCATGTCCAGCTGCGAGGCCGAGTACATAGCGGCCTCCACCGCTTTGACTTGGGCGCTCTGACTTGTTCAACTGCTTGGTGATCTCCTCGGCAGAGACACTGGAGTGGTGGAACTCAGGGTGGACAACGTGTCCGCTCTAGCCCTAGCAAAGAACCCAATTTTTCATGAACGGGGCAAGCACATCCGGGTGAGGTACCACTTCATCCGAGGTTGCATGGAGGAAGGGAGCATTAAGGCCAGCTACATCAACACCAAGGATCAGCTTGCGGACCTGCTCACCAAGCCCCTTGGGAGGATCAAGTTCCTGGAGCTTTGCTATAGGATCGGGATGATCCAACTCTCCCAGAAGATGAGCACAAGACTTAGGGGGAGAATGCTGAAATATGTCTTGTGCACTTTAGCATCTTTGAATGGTCTTGTACTTTAGCATCTTTGCATGGTCTTTGTGGCCCCAATTAGGATAGCATCTTTAGGACACTACAACAACATATTAAGGACACTAGGACAACATCTTAAGGACCGCTAAGACAACACCTTAAGGATACCATATTAGGATATCATCTAAGCATCTTAGACTAGCATCTTTGTGGTATATGCTTGGATGCCATGGCAGTTGTAAATATGTAACCCCAACCCCTAGGTTGGGCATTGACATTGTGTGAGAAATAAACAAGAAAAATTGTCCCAACTCTAGTGTCATCCTCTCTTTCAATGAGACTAAGGATTCAGCTACTAACATGTCGCAGAATATGTGTTGACATGTTTGGGTCAGAGACAAAGTGGGATGGGTCGGATCCATCCTACTTTTCAAGTATGGGATGGTTCAATTTTTTGTTTGTTTGAAGGGATGGGATGGTCCCTGTTTTTTGTTTGCTTTGGAAGATCATGTGGGATGAAATGATCTCGTCTCTTGTTTGTATTGTGGGATGGGACAGATGCTTGTGAGGATGATGTGAGATAGAGTAGGGACCAACACACACGTAGCAGAGGTGGGATGGACTCGTCCCTATGTTTTTGGAGGGATGAGTCATCTGGAGGGAATATTCCTTATTGAGGGATGACTCCACCCCATCTGTCTTTGAACCAAACGATGGAAAAGTGGGATCGTCCCGTCCCGTCCCACCATATCCCTCAAACCAAACACACCCTTAAAGTACATGACCAAGTTAAGTGTGCTATTTATCTTAGACCAACCCGACTCTGTTTATAGACTCTATGAGATACATTTAATACAAATACAAACTCACCTCCGTGCTACTATGTATAGAACTTACAGAGATGCTCAATGTTCCAAGGGTCGGGAAGTGGTACCCCATCCTCTATTGCCAAGCAAACGCATCCGGGGCGGGAAACTTTGATAACTCGGAAGGGACCCTCTCAGCTGGGGGAAAATTTGTTCATCCTTCTCGAGTGAGTATTCGCCGCAGGACCAGATCGCCTTCTTCCAACTGCTGATTGCGCACATGCCTTCAATGATAGCGCCAGAGCGCCTGGCGGTATCGCGCGTCTTGGATAGCTGCTTGGCACCTTGCCTCGTCGACGAGATCTAAGTCATCACGCGGGAGCTGGTCCTGCATGGCTTCGTCGTAGGTCCGGACTCGGAGAGACCCCATGGCAATTTCCGGAGGAATAACAGCTTCGACTCCGTATACCATGAAGAAGGGTGTTTCTCCTGTTGCTCGGTTGGGTGTTTTTCGGCTCGCCCACAATGCAGACGGAAGCTCATCTATCCAGTTCACACCATGCATCTTCAAGCGCTTATAAGTGCGCGTCTTGAGTCCCTTGAGAATTTCTGTGTTTGCTTTCTCGGGTTGGCCATTGCTTGCCGGATGAGCTACTGATGCGGCTGACTGTTATGCCGTGATCTTCGCAATACTCTTGGAAAGGTGCACTTGTGAATTGGATTCCGTTGTCAGTGATGACTCTGTTCGGAACTCCAAATCTGCAGACAATGGACTTCAAGAATTTGATGGCAGATTTCTTGTTGATTGTCACAACTATAGTTGCTTCCTATCACTTTATGAACTTGTGGACAAAGACGTATAAGAACCGGCACCCTCCGACGGTTTTTGGGAAAGGTCCCAAAATATTCATCCCCCATGCAGCGAATGACCATGAGGGAGGAATCATTTGCAGTGACTGCGCCGGTGTATGAATTTGCTTCACGTGGAACTGACACGCTTCACACTTTTTGACCAGCTCGACTGCATCCTGAAGTGCTGTAGGCCAGTAAAAATCATGTCGGAAGGCCTTACTGACCAGCGTGTGGTATGATGCGTGATTCCCACACTCGCCTTTATGGATTTGTGTGAGAAGTTCGCAACACTCTTCCCGGGAAATGCACTGCATTAGAATGTCGTTGGCACTATGTCGATATAGATCCTCTTCTACCAACGTGTATCTTTTAGCCAATCTGACAATTCGATCAGCGGACACACCATCTTCACGAAGGATGCCATCTTTCAAGTAGTCCCGAACCTTCGAGATCCATGCATCGGGACTGACTTGAGCATCTGGCTCTTGCGCGCTTGGTTGCTAGGAGCTTCCTGTAGCGCCTACGATCCTTGGTGGATACCATGGTAACAGGGCCACCGGGACCGCCAGCTTCGAGGTGCTGGTCCCGCCCCTATCACTCAGTTCGGCAGACTGGGTGGAACGTGCCGGTAATCTCCTGACAAAAGCCTCGTCGGATGCCTGAGCTCCGGTTGAAGCTTTCGTCAACTTCAGCGTTGTTGAGACGCTGGACATGGCAGAGCTCCAGGATCTGGAAATCTTTCTGCAACTTCTGGACGTCAAGGAAATATGCAACAAGCTGAGGGTTATTGCAACTACATTCACCTTTGACTTGTTTGATGATGAGTTGTGAATCTCTCTTCATCAGCAGCTGCCGGACGCCATATGATAGCGCCACCTTGAGTCCGAAGATGAGAGCTTCATATTTTGCCATATTGTTGGTCGCCTTGAAGTCGAGGCGTACCATGTATTTGACCTCCTCCACAGTTGGAGCGAGGAGGATTCCAGCTCTAGCCCCCCCCCCCCCCCCCCCCCCGCCTACTTCTGCACGGAGCTATCGAAGTAGAGTGTCCAGTGAGGCTCAGTGAAGACTGGAACCTTAGGTTTTGGCTTCTGTTCGTCGAGACCCCCCGAACTTGATGGAGAAGGTGTCCACTCCGCCACGAAGTCAGCCAACACCTGACTCTTGATTGCATGTCGAGGCAGAATCGAATTCTGCCAGCTCTGTAGTCCATTTGGCGATATTTCCCGTTGAATTGGGATTATGCAAAATAGCACACAATGGATAAAATGTTACTGCTGATATCTTGTGAGCTTGAAAGTAATGGCGTAGCTTCCTTGAGATAATAAGAACTGTGTACAACAGCTTATGCACCTCGATGTATCAAGTCTTGGCATCATGAAGTACTTCACTGATGAAGTATACTGGCCGCTGGAAAGTTCAGACCATCCCAAAGGGGTTCGAAGTTTCTTCTTCATCAACCTGGACCCTCCCCGAGGGGTCCGAATCTTCTTGAGCAGTAGATACTCTCTCGGATGAGAGAGGTCGATCCACTGGCATATTGTCTTTAAGATCCGTGTCTGGAGACTGGGACCCAGACTCACCCTCATGTAGCTCTGGACCCTCCCGGAGGGGTCAGAGCTCCTGAGTTGAAGATGTCTCTGTTGGAAATCCGGCCTCTGGATCTCCTGTTTTCGCCTCTGCTGTGGTTCAGATTGGTTCTATAATACCAGGACCAATCTGCAGTGCAAAAACGAAGAACAGGGCCTTCCCGCGTTGGAACAGAGGGAGAACAGGGAGGAACAAAGGGTTCCTGTGGTGGAACAGGGAGAAACCGAGACGAAACAGGGAGTAAAAGGGACGGATTGATCTGATGGTGCCCTGAGGGCTTTTTGTGGAGGCTATTGTTTATTCATTAACTTGTTCGGTGGTGCAGGGGGCGACAAGCTTTATTTATAGCCTGGGCAGGAGACACCAAATAGAATCTGGACTCTATCTATTAATATTTCTAAGGACTCCAAATAGATTACATCTTAATCTATAAGAAATAGATCTTTCTGGACTCTAAAACAGGTGCTGACTGCACCTGGGACTCTCCTGGCCGGACCCCTCTTCTGCAGTGTCTGAATAGGACTCTGGAGAGTTGTTGTCCAGCCACCCTCCCTGTTGTATGCTCCTGGCCACCCCTGAGTCCTATGCGGACTGGCTCTGTCCAGGGCGCTGCACCAGGGGCATACCAGGGTCAATCAACATTCTCCTCCTGACCATGGATCTGCTTCACGTCCAGGATCTCAGTCCTTTCCCCATCTTCACAAACTTCTATCTTCCAAACTCCTTGGTCAAGATGTCCGTCTCCACCTTGTTGTTAGCCATCGTCCTTGGCCACAAACAGCTCCTTATGCTTCATCACCTCACCCTGCCACGCCCCTTCCTCTTCGCTGGATTTGATCTCCATGAAAGACTTAGGCTCCTCCATGGTGATGAACTTAAGCTCACCCTCCTCTAGGCTTCGTGGATCGTGCCCTAGAGAGGTGATAGTCGCATCCTTGTCGTGGTAGGCGTTGATGTAGATGGCGATGTTCGTCGACGGCGTGACCAACTGGATGGGTTTTGGAGGACACTCATAAGTCTTGTGGGAGCTCCAGTCTTCAATCTTGTGCCTCACCGTAGGGACAACAACACGTTCAGGGCCTTCGGCGCCCTGCATTGCCCCTGCTAGGTGTTGTCCAACACCCCTAAGGTGCTGTTTAGGACTCCCAGTGCCTCTAGCGCTCCTCCCAGCTGCTGCAGCCTGTCTTCCAGCAACTTTGGCGCCCTGTACAGGGCTTCCTGGCCCCTGCAGGACTGTTCCAACACCTGGACCAGTAGTTTCAGCATATGGAACACATGGTCCAGTGGCTGCTAGACCCGTAGAGTCGACGTAGAACGTGCTGATGCCTTCTCTTGCCGCTTCTTTGAAGATTCGGTAGCCCGCTCCTCCACCTGCTTCTCCTACTCCTCCCGAGTGAGGTACAACTGGCCGTCATGAACTCCTCCACTTCGCTGCGCCGTTTCGAAGGCATTTTCGGCAGCCCTCAACCGTCCTGTCACATCTGACAATGTGAGGGTCGACACATCCAACAAAGTCATGATCGCCATCATGATCTGCTGAAAGCGTTCTGTAACGCTTCACAGGAGCTCTGCACGACCACCGACTCCTCCAGCGGCTCCCCAAGCGAGGCAAGACATGCCACCATGCCACTCAGCCGAAGGGAGAAGTCCTCGATCCTCTCACCATACTTGAAGGCAACCACCTCGAACTCACGCCAGAGTTGCTGTGTCGTCGTCTTCTTCACGCGGTCGGCCCCGACACGCATGAAGGCGATCGTTTCCCATGCCTCATTCGTCGTCTTCTTCTCCCCGATCGTCATGATCATCTCCGGCGGGACAACACTGATGAGGATGTCCAACGCCATCATGTACTCTTGCTCGGTTGCATTGCCTTTCTCCACCGCCTCCCAAAGAAGTCGCGCTCACAGCTTGATCTTCATCATGACAGCCCACTCCGCGTAGTTGGTCTTGGTGAGTATTGGGAACCCGGTTCCCGTGTTCACCTCACGAACTGCCCGATAGGTTGTCGTAATGATCTTGCCGCCGGTGACGCTGTCGCTGCTTGGAGGGGTCTTCGGTTTCGTCGACATGTTGCTGAATTTAACCTAAGGTCAAATCCGGCTCTGATGCCACAAATGTTGGAAATCCGACCTTTGGATCTCCTGTTTTCGCCTCTGCTGCGGTTCAGATTGGTTCTATAACACTAAGACCAATCTGCAGTGCAGAAACAGGAAGAACAGGGCCTTCCTGCATTGGAACAGAGGGAGAACAGGGAGGAACAAAGGGTTCCTGTGGTGAAATAGGGAGAAACAGGGACGAAACAGGGAGTAACAAGGACGGATTGATCTGATGGTGCCCTGAGGGCTTTTTGTGGAGGCTATTGTTTATTCATTAACTTGTTCGGTGGTACAGGGGCGACAAGCTTTATTTATAGCCTGGGCAGTAGACACCAAATAAAATCTGGACTGATCTATTAATATTTCTAAGGACTCCAACTAGATTACATTTTAATCTGTAAGAAACAGATCTTCCTGGACTCTAAAACAGGTGCTGACTGCACCTGGGACTCTCCTGGCCGGAGCCCTCTTCTGTAGTATCCGAATAGGACTCTGGAGAGGTGCTGTCCAGCCACCCTCCCTGTTACACGCTTCTGGACGAGTCCTATGTGGACTGCTCTGTCCAGGGCGCTACACCAGGGGCAGACCAGGGTCAATCAATAGTCTTTGGTCTTTCCGCTATCAGGACCATGCTGACAACCTCTATAGTTACATCGATGTAAAGCAAAAGAGGCTCACCAGATTCTGAAGCTACCATGATTGGTAGTGTGGTGAGGAGCTGCTTGAGCTCTTGGAACGCCTTTTCTGCTTCTTTATACCAATGAAATGGTCCGGACTTTCTTAATAGCTTGAAGAAGGGAAGCACTTGTTCTGCCAACCTTGAGATGAACTGGCTGAGCGAAGCTAGACAGCTAGTAAGCTTCTGGACGTCCTTGACTCGGGCAGGAGGTCGCATCGCTTCAATGGCTTTTATTTTGGCCGGATTTGCTTCAATTCCTCGGTGAGTCACCAAGTATACAAGAAGCTTTTCGGAGGAAATCTCGAAGACACACTTGTTAGAGTTGAGCTTCGTGCGTGTCAAGCGCATCTTGTCAAAGACGGATTGAAGGTTGTCGAGCAGTGAATCTTTGCTCTTCACTTTGACAACGATATCATCGACGTAAACTTCCACTAGGTCTCGAATGAGCTCCCCAAATGTTTTGCGCATAGCTCACACAAAGGTGGAGAGTGCATTTTTGAGACCATAAGGCATTGCTGCATAACAATAGAGACCATCTACCATAATAAAAGCAGTGTGCTCTTCATCTTCCTTAGACATTGGAATTTGATAGAAATTAGAATATGCGTCTAAGAAACATAAAAGCTCACAGCCAGATGTAGAATCCACTATCTGATCTATTCTTGTTAGTGGAAAAGGGTCTTTTGGACATGTCTTATTCAAAGTGATGTAGTCGACGCACATCCGAAGTTTCCCGCCGGCCTTTGGTATGACGACTGGGTTTGTAAGCCATCGTGAATGATGTACCTCCCGAATGAATCCAATGTCAAGCAACTTTTTGACTTCTTCTCGGATGAAGTTCTGCCACTAACAGATTGCTTCCGAGGCTTCTATTGTATAGGTCGTGCGTCGAGGTAGATTTTCATATGGTTCTCGATCACCTCCCTGGGGATCTCAAACATTTGCGACGGTTGCCATGCAAACACGTCGACATTTGCCCAGAGGAAAGTGACGAGCGCGATTTCCTATTTGTCATTTAGACCTCCTGATATACAAGTGGTCTAAGTGACATCAGAATCGATTTGGACGACTTTGACGGGAATGTCAGTGTCGCCGCTTGGCTGCACACGAGGTGCAGAGGTTGAGCCGCGTTGGCACGAGCTCGGAGGTTGCTAAGCAGATTGCGTCTTGCGCTGATGCAAGCGCATGAAGTTTTTCCAGCGCAACAACTCCAGCAACGCGATCCTCTCGGATCCGAAGGACGCCTGACAGAGTTGGTATCTTCAACACAAGGTAGCTATAGTGGGCCACCGCCATGAACCTATACAGGCTGACCTACCTAGGATGGCGTTGAAGGGTAAGTTGATGTGTGCCACATCAAATACCAGCTTCTCGGACCGGTAGTTCTCCGGTGCCCCGAAGGTTACCGGGAGAGTAATAGAGCCGAGAGGTGTGATAGCTTCCAGACTTACTTCAGAGAATGGACGTGAGGGCCCGAGGTCCGAGAGACTGAGATGGAGCTTCACAAAAGCTGCGAAGCTGATCAGATTGAGGGTCGCGCCACCATCCACCAAGACATGGAAGAGCTGGATATTGTTGATAGTCGGATAGACCATCAGGGGCAATTGTCCAGCTCCTGCCATGTTCTTCGGACAGTTCGAAGCATCGAAGGTGATGGGAGTGTCCATCCATTTCCGATGAGGCTCCGCCTTGGCGATGGGAGCAGCAACCATCTCCTGACGCAAAGTTTTCACAATGCGTCGAAAGGTGATGTCTCAGGACAGTCCATACATCATATGGAGAGTCTTCCAACGTTCATTGTCGGAGTCATTGACGGTGTTGTAGACTGCCTTTAACGCCTTCTTGGTGTCTTGGAAGCCTAGATCCTGATCAGACGGAGCTTCGTCGACTTTTTGTTTTCCTTCTCGCTGGTGGAAAGGTGTTTCTTCTTGACGCTTGCTATTGCGTTCAACAAGCCTCTTGACCTCGCGACAATCTTCAAGCTTGTGGGCCGTAGACTTGTGGATAGGACACTACATCTTGTCGCCATCTTCCGACGATGGTCAAGGTCGCTTGTCGAGGCTGCAGCAGCGGCAATTGTAGATGTGCCGGTAAGTGACTTCTTCTTGCCACTTGACTTCTTTTTCTTTTTGCCACTGCTGTTGGCAGTAGCTCCGACTTTGGAGGCAGATTGACCAGCCTCCGCAGCTAGTTTGTAGTGCATCTCACGGCCCTCCATAGCTCTGGCACATCTGTCAGCCAGGCTGAAGAGTTCCATGACATTGCTGACATCCTTAGTTGCTAGCTTCTCCAACATCTTCTTGTCTCGAACTCCTTGTCAGAATGCAACAACGATAGAAGCGTTGGAGATAGAAAGTATGGTGTTCCATACCTAAGAGAATTGTTGGATGAAGATCGCAGTGACTCTCTGACTTCTGTTGTACGGCAAAAAGGTCTAGCTCGATGTCAGGCTAGGTGTATGAGCTCCTGAAGTTGGTGGTGAACTGACGACATATTTCCTCAAACTGTAGATGGAGTCAGGGGATAAGCTCATAAACCAGGACCTAGTAGTCCCGGTCAAAGCTAGTGGGAAGTAATTGGCCATGACGACCTCATTCCCTCCTGCCGCAAGTATAGCGGTGGAGTAGATTTGAAGAAATTCGACGAGGTTGACCGTCCCGTCATATTTCTTCGGCAAATGAGGTTGGAACTTAGGTGATCACTCCACTATGCGGAGATGTAAGGCGAGGGCCGAACAACCGCCTCCAACTCCCAGAGGAGAAGGGTTTTCACGAGCAAGTCGCCTCTCGCGACTACAAAAGATGTTGACGCGACCATCCTGCCTCATGTACCGGCGGTCGAGCTCCGACCGGAGGTCTTGAGTCGGGAGCTTTGACACCGTATGAGTACAATGAGCCCCTGAAGGTAGAGATGTCGCGTGCTAAGAGTGCGCATGTCTCCTGAGCTGCGACGCCATAGGACCAAGCCTTCTAGACAAGGTCCTATTACCGGATGGTGCCTGTGTTGCATGGGGCAGACCCTCGTTGTTGAGCGCTGTGGCTGCAGCTGCAACCAGATGCTCAACGTCAGCACACCATTGTTCCAGCGCGGCCGGGGGAGCTCCCGACGCTGAAGGATGCTGAAGAAGAGTCTGCACCGCGTTCAGTGCGTTCTCTGGGGTGTTGGTCGATTCCGTGATTGACATGAAGTCACCATCCTGTTGTCCAACGTTCGCTGCTGCAGGAGGTGGTGGTGGTGGAACGACGTTTACCGGGACAACGTTGACCGGCTGCTGAGCATCGGAGGGATTTACACCAACTGCTTGTGCAGCAGGTCCATTCTAAGCGACAACAGACCATCTTGAAGATCTTGAGTGTCCCCTTACCTCGCGCGCCTAATGTCGAAGTGTGCCAACGACTTTTCCTCTGGTACTATTAAGAAGTAGTCCGCGGAGGTTCGTATTTAGGCACGGAGCAAAATCAAGATCCAAGAGTAAGGTGACACATATAGTTTTACTTGGTTCGGGCCGCCTGAGCGTAATACCCTACTCCATGGGGTGTTTGTGTATTATATTGCTTTGAGCAAATATGCTGGTGAGCTAGTCTGAATAACTTCAACCTTGAATAGCTTGAGTTCTACCGTGCAGGGCAACCCTTTTATATGCCAAAGATTGACTGTTACAGTATGTGCCATGACCCGACAGGTGGCCCCGACTATCATGACCATCCTATACACGATCTACGGTGTTAAAGGGAGGTTAATAGTGTGATAACGTGCCTTAATAGCAGCGTTACCAGTCTTGATAGTGGTCTGATCGTGCGTCATTAATATGACATTAATGACGCGTTAATTATGTCTTGTAACGGCCGATTGATAGCCTTTGAGTGTCCGCACCGTTAGAGATCCCGAAGTCTTCCCGTTGTAGACATAGATCCGGACGTGGGACACGTGGTAGCTCCAGAGCTTCCCTCTACGGGGAGGCAGGTCTGGAGCTACTAGACACGCCTGTTGGGGAGGCAGTTTCCGACACTGCAGGACACGTGGCAGGGCCGGAGCCATCCTAAGGAGGGAGACAGATTCGGCACTGCGGGACACGTGGCAGTGCTAGAGCCACCCTAAGGAGGGAGACAAATCCGACACTGCGGGACACGTGTTGCCTCCGGAAGTCCACTATACTGGAAGATGAAACTCAACGCGTCTTCTTCTGGTACGAAGGAATACATGGTATGCAGGGTATCGACACTGTCCCTCAAAAATGCTCTAACTTCAGTCTCGGTCTTACAATTGCCAAACTTTGCCTCTACATTCATCATCGAATGCGATGCTTCTGGAATGCGATTCGGTGAGGTATTACAACAAGGTGGAGGGCCTCTAGCCTATTTCAGCCGCCCGATATTACCAAGGCATTCGAAGTTGGTTGCATACGAGCGAGAGCTCATTGGACTCATATACGCCGTGCGTCATTGGCGACCATATCTTTGGGGACGCCCATTTGTGGTACGTACCGATCACTATAGTCTCAAGTTTTTGGTTGATCAACGGTTATCTACTATACCACAGCATCACTGGGTCAGCAAGTTGTTCGGCTTTGACTTCACGGTCGAGTTTAAGCCAGGACGTCTTAATACAGTTACTGATGCATTGTCGCAATGCGATCCTGAACCAACAGACTTGGCAATAATTTCTGGGCCCAACTTTGAGCAACTTGATGAGATAAGGAAAGAGGTCTTATAACAGCCTGTTCTGGTGGCGTTACAGCAGAAAATAGCTGATGGGGTCATAGGGGCTGGCTGGTCCATATGTAACGGATTGATATTACACAAAAGACGCATATGCATTAATCCAAGCTCACAAGCAGTACCGGCCATCCTGCTAGCTGCTCATGGTATGCGACATGAAGGGGTAGAGAAGACATTGCACCTTGTTTGCCAAGACTTTACTTGGCAGGGAGTTCACAAGGCTGTTGACAAGGCTGTTGATATGTGAAAGTTTGTTCGGTCTGCCAGCAGAACAAGACCTTAAATCAGCATCCAGCAGGACACTTACAGTCCCTGCCAGTGCTTCAACATGTGTGGGAGGACCTTCAACATGTGTTGGAGGACGTGGCAATGGATTTGATTTCATTGAAGCTCTGCCTAAAGTCTTTGGCAAATCGGTTAATTTGACTGTTGTGGACAGATTCTCAAAATATGCGCATTTTATACCCCTTTCACATCCTTATACAGCTGAAGGTGTGGCACGAGCTTTCTTCTCTGAGATTGTGGGGCTCCATGGGATGTCATTAACAATTGTGTCGGATCGTGACACGGTTTTCACTAGCAAATTCTGGCAAGAGTTATTCAAGTTACAGGGAGTCCAACTACTATTAAGCACAACATTCCACCCACAGACGGATGGCCAATCCAAAGCTGTTAACAAAGTCATTGCCACATATTTGAGATTCATGACAGGAGATCGACCGATCTCTGCAGTGGGTTCAGTGGGAAGCTACATTGCTATGGAAGGAATTTAGCGACAGACTGGGGCGGTCAGAACAAGTACAACCGTGGCCGTCTTTACATAATATTATGCAACGACACCAACACTTGGGACATTTGTGTGATTCGGTAACCACAGATGAAATTGACATGGCACTTAAGGAGATGCCAGGGGAAAAAGCACCGGGGCCGGACGGATTCAATCCTAAATTCTACAAAGCATGCTGGCACATAATCAAAGAAGATATCTATGCACTCTGCTCGGACTTCTTTAGCAACAATGTCAGTTTGCTACCCTTAAACAATTCTCACATCACACTTATACCCAAGGTAGCCAACCCCGTCTCAGTAATAGACTACAAGCCCATATCATTGCTTAACTCAACGGTAAAGTTGATCACAAAGGTACTTTCCATCCGCCTGCAGAGCGTTATCACAAGTATCATACACAAAAATCAATATGGTTTCGTAAAGAAAAGGACAATTCAGGATTGCATGGCATGGGCCTACGAATACCTGTATCTATGCAAGAGATCTAAGTCAGTATTGTGGTACTCAAGTTAGACTTCGAGAAAGCATTCGATATGGTGGACCATACTTTCATCCTTCTAATGCTACGAAACTTGGGCTTCTCAGACACATGGTTAAAGTGGATAGAGGACATACTCACCTCGGCAACCTCAACAGTGTTGTTGAATGGGGTACCGAGCAACAATTTTCAATGTAAAAGAGGGGTGCGACAGGGTGACCCACTGTCACCACTATTATTTGTCCTAGCGGCAGAACTTCTGCAAATAGCTGTCAACAAAGCAATGGAAATGGGCCTACTATCCATACCGATTCATCAACCGGATCAAATGAAATTCCTCGTGGTACAATACGCCGACGACATGATCATGGTCTTGAAAGCTTCGCAACGGGAGTTGTTCTTTCTCAAAAATCTTCTACATTCCGTAGGTGCTGCGGCGGGGCTAAAAGTTAACTGGGCTAAATCATGCATCATGCCAGTAAACCTAGATGAAGAACAAGCTAACATCATGGCTGGCAAACTAGGTTGTCAGCTTGGAGTGTTCCCCTTCACATATCTTGGCCTGCCTATGGGATTAACTAGACCAAGGGCGGAAGACTTTGCACAACTCATCACAAAGATAGACAGTAAGCTGACTGCTTCGGCTACATGGCTATCCATGGGAGGCAGATGCACTCTGGTCAACAACATTGTGTCCTCCGTCCCAATCTATGCAATGTGCACTATTAAGCTAAAAGGGAGTGTGCTGAAAGCAATCGATAAAACACGGAAATTATGCCTTTGGAGAGGATCGGATGTGGTCGGAAAGGGCAAGCCGCTTGTGGCATGGAACAATGTGACGACACCGCTAGACAAGGGAGGATTGGGATTGAAAAGTTTGAAACACATGAACAGGGCATTGCTGGCAAAGTTCTTGTCCAAAGTATACAACAAACAAGATGTACCCTGGGTACAGCTGATACTGCACATACACTGCTCAGTTGGCAAACCACCGCACTGCATCACGGGAAAGGGCTCCTTCTGGTGGAGAGACGTGCTCAATATATGGGGGGACTTTAGGAAACAAGTGAATGTCACAGTGGGGACTAGAGACACGGTAATGCTTTGGCAGAATGGCTGGGAAGGGCACTTACTGAGAAAAGACCTCGCGAGATTGTTCACATTTGCCAAAAACAAAAACATATCAGTTACACAGTACAATTTGCAAAACGACACACAACAACTCTTCTTCCTGCCACTATCACCGGAAGCAACGACTGAGCTAGCGACTGAGCTACAACAACTCCACCTAATAATAGATGTGGTGACCAACAGGGGGACTTATGGAGCGGAAAAAATTTGTCGTTGTACTGCTCCAGAAAAGCTTACTCGTATTTCAATCATATCACACCGCCTGCCCTGTTCCAGTGGATATGGAAAATCAAAGGTAATAAGGAAGATTAAAATCTTCACGTGGCTGCTGTTCAGGGATTGCTTGAACTCCAGAAACATCTTGAAACGGAAAAATTTCATTATTGATGGAGAAGATTACAATTGTGTTCTCTGCGATATGAATACAGAAGAGCTGACATACCATCTGTTCTTTCTATGCCCGTTTAGTGTCCAATGCTGGAATATCGTCGGGATACATTGGGAACATGACTTACACTTCTTTGATACCATAATACGTGCAAAACAAATTGGAACAGACTGGGCTTCATGGAAGTATTTGCTACAGCCGCATGGGAAATTTGGAAAGAAAGAAATGGCAGGATCTTTAGGGAAGACCAACCGGCGGTGCTGGGATGGAAAGAGTGCTTCGTAGCTTTGCTGAGGTCCCAACAGTGTCGCTTCAAGGATAGGGATAGAATTAGCATACAGGAATTCACGGAGGGTCTGTAGGGAGGCTTTCCAACCTTTGGAAACTCCATCAGACTCATAATGTACATAGTGTGGCTACTTTCATGTAATCTAACTTTTGTACCTAATTAATCAATATATATGCTGCAGGGGCCTCCCCTGCAGTCTTTGCTAATTTTTTTTTTTATTGTTACAACACATCGTATCATTCCTCACTCCAAATGACTCCGTTTAAAGTGGTTTATGGCCGTGATCCGCCTCAGCTTTGCTCCTACATTAATAGTACAGCCAGAGTACTCGCAGTGGAACACGAACAAACACTGATGGAAAGGGATGAGTTTCTGCAGGAGGTGTGCGAGAGACTACATCAAGCTCAGCAGCATAATAATCATTATTACAACAGCAAACATCGACCTCTAGAATTTCAAGTGGGACAGTGGGTCTGGCTTCGTATTCATCATCGTGCTTCTGCTGCAGGAATACAGGGACCAAAATCTAAACTTTCAGCTCGTTTCTACGGTCCTTACCAGATTCTACAGCGAGTTGGTCAAGTTGCATACAAGTTAGACCTACGTCCAAAGGGCCGCCTTCATCCAGTCTTTCATGTGGGGCTTCTCAAGCCATTTATTGGAACACCTCCAGTTTCTCCTCCCAGCTTACCAGCTCTAAACAATGGCAGGACAGCACCATCTCCAGCAAGAGTCCTGAAATCTCGTCTTTACAGAGGAACCTGGCAGATACTAGTTCAGTGGGAGGGATGTCCCGACTCTGATGCCTCCTGGGAAGATGGGCAAGAGATGCTCGCCGGCGCCAGAATAATTAGCCTTTGTGTGAATTGTTTGCCTGAGAGTCTGTATGCAGTCTGAATAAAAGAGTCCTTATGGAACTCATGTCGTGTTTTAGAGGGAGTCCAGTTTGTTATTCCAGCATCAGGTCTGTTAGCCAGGATAGAGTCTAGAGAATTAGTTGAGATTGTGTCAGTTGTGATTGAGATTGAGTCAGACAGTTTTATCTCCATTCTGTACCGCCAGGGAGGCTATATAAGCCAACTGGTATTATCAATAAAGGCAAGCAATTATCGAGTCATCTACTCTACTTACCTCCTGGTCCTGCGTGTTGGCGGCGCCACGACGTCCCCGGCAAGCAGGCATCGGGTTCGGCGGGAGCGCGTCCGGCCTCCATCCTTCCACCCGTACCACCTCCGTCCCAGGAAGAAGGAGATCTGTCACAAGTATATACTAATTCCTTCATGATCCAAAAGATTCAAGTCACGACAATTAGTTACTGTCATTCTGCAGGACATGATATTTACATGTTTAATTAGTTCACAGTTCTCCAGCTAATACTTGTACTATGTAATCGTATCACCTTGATGTTACACACAGCCTATGTTGATTTCTGTGTGAATGATCCTCAGTCAGTGGGTGGCTATAATGGGTTCTTCATTGGTCATCATTGTTCCCTTTGCTGTTTGAGTGACATAAACCCATGGGACATGGAGAGAAATTATATGTGGTTTACTTTTGGTATTGTATGTGGCAGCCCCTTATTCAGGTCATCCCAGAGCCGTTGTTTGTGAGTTGGTAGTTGCCTCATATGGGTTGGAAGTTACTTAGCATGCACCATTGCTTGAAATGGGTTACGCCAGTTTGCATCCTTGATTGGAATATATGGTGTGTTTAGTGTCTATCTGGTCTAGCAGGACTGGAGATATGGATCTTACGACTTGGTTGGTTCTGTACGTTTTATGGGATAAAGAATCAAATATATTGCATTAGGTCCATCTCAGAACCATCTCAATCTCCATGACCAGAGGAACTGAATTTTAAGTAGTAAGTCCTTATAAACAAGGTATTAAAACAGCGTCTGGACGCCTAGGCACCTGCCGGGTGCTTGGATGCCAAGGCATCCGCCTAGGCATCCAGGCATGGGCCCAGCAGGTCGGAGGCGGCCTGTGAGACCCCGGTGGCCAGACGCCGGCCGGGCGAGTCGACCAGCTATGGTGTCTAGGTCGGAGCGCCTGGACGCCTAGGCGAGGACTAGGCGTCGCCTTTTAAGCACAAGCACAGTTATATATAATTGATTTGTTGACTATCGAGTTCCCTAGTTAATTAGGAAGAAGACTTGCCCTCTCAGGCCTAGGTCCTAGCCATAGTGAAACTTGTGAGCTGCGTTTGCAGCCGATGGATGGATTTCTATGATTTGGACATTAATTTATAGCCTATACTTCCTTCATTGCAACAAACTATTTGATTATTCTGAGATTTATGAAAGTACAACCACATTCAGGATACATCAAGCTTTCAGGGTTAGCAATGACCAGTGTGATCTTACCAGAATAATA